>CM029653.1:40549121-41749121 GCA_017311315.1 Dendrocalamus latiflorus | reverse complement strand
AACTCTCCACTGAGAATGGCCTAAGAAATAGAACTATCTGTATAGATCAACTGACCAAGTGTGTTGCTCAGTAATATGTAAGTTTGACCGTTGAGAAACGGAAGACACAAATCAATTAGTTTGCCAGTGTCAAGTTTAATGCACGGGCAAACAATGAACCAAGAATTAAGCTAGCGCGCAGCAGGCAGGAGACAAGCTAGCTAGTGGTATTAATTAGTAGCCCGATCTCTACCGTAAGCCTGCCTGCTAGCTTGTAATCAGCTGGACAATCAAAATGGTAAGAAGGTGCTGCTCAGATTGGCTGAAATAAGCTGTCTTATGATTAAAATTATACTATAACTGATTAAAATTACACTGTAACTGATGGTAGCTTATTTAACGTCATTAAATTTAAAAAAAATTAAAAATAGAAAAATCATGTTAATCTATCACAGACAATGTAAACGAATATAGGAAAAAAAGAACGGCGAAAAAAGCTCAGAAAAGACGAAAATTAGAAATAGTAAAAAATAAACCAGAAGTTCAAACCAAAATAAGCGATGCCTAAATATACTCTGCTAGTTGCCGCTGATTTTGCATAGCATATAGTTTAGTGCAAACCATAGACTGTGCAGTTATGCTTCCGTTAATTAATTTTAGTTCCTTACTGATATGTACCGAGAGAATTTGACTGGCAAGAGGCCAAAATCAGGGCACACCATCGAGGAGCTAGCTGGAGCCCTAGAGACCGTGCATGCATGATCGAGCTGTCCGAGTCTAGGATCGAAAAATCTCGAAAGGAATCAGGATGAACAGATCGGTGGGAGATAGTAATAGTAATTAGTGACGGTGATTGTTAGCTATAGAACACGACTTGCAACCGATCAAGGTCTCGTCGCCGAAGCCAGCACGGCCACTTTTGATGACAACGAACATGCGGCCCATTTCGGCGGAGCAATCCGCGTCGTGATGGCGAGTAGGGCGTAAATAAAGCGGATAATTTTTGTTCCACCGATCAACCGAAGATTCATAAAACGAATATGAAAGAGATAAATAGGTATTCGGCACTATCCGTGTATAGGTTCGACTCTGAAGAAAAAAAAATGAAATAGGATAAGAGATAAATGATATTCGTGTGTATTATCCGTATGTCAAGTAATATGAGTAAATATTTATGACTTCACTTAGAAACAAGATAATAAATAGTCGGACTATCGTATCTAAATAGATGAAAAATACTGAGCGCTCTTCCTTGGATATTTCGGTGAAAAGTCTCTTCGTGTTCTAGGACACAAGATAATGATATCCGCCTATATCTACTCCGATTACGCGCATTACTCATGAGTTGCCTTCGGCCCCTGGCCAGGCCCACGTTGTTCTCCCAAGTCACAGCCCAGCCCATCTAAAATTCCAAATTCATAATAGAACGATGGACGACGTCATTTATTTATTTATTTATTTCTCCAAGCCGTGGAGATCAAACGGCATTTCCAAATTCCGTATTCCATCGCCTAGTGCTCCTTGTGCTACTTCCTCCGCAAGTTGGGGTGCTTGATGCAGAGGCAGAAGAGCGCCGCGGCGGCGAGGTGGAGCGTCGCCACCCAGTGGCGAAGCTAGGCCAGAAGATGACCGGGGTCTTCCTCTTTATCTAATGGAGTCATTAGCATCTATGAACAGTGATTTCTACTGAAAATAAGAAATTTCATTGGGGTCAGCTGACCCCGGTAAACAAGGCTAGCTCCGCCCCTGCCGCCACCAGCGGGAGGTACCTCATCAAAAGATTCAAATATCTCGATGCTTGGCTGATGTATTGTGCAGACAACAGTTCGTCAACACGATGTACCTTATTTAACTAGAGTGCACACATCATTTTTACAGGAAAGCAAATGCATGTACTCCACCGTGAGGCTCTAGAGCATTGTAAAACTCCGAGCGCGTGTAGGAAACGTGACATGTTGGGGTGCTCGATCTTTTCAATAGGATCGGTGATAACTTATGCGTAAGCTTGATGGACCATTGCTGATCTCCCGCTGTTAATGCAATGGGTTTGTAACTCTTTAATTTGTGTAATCGCATGTGTGATGTTCTCTACCGACCATTGAGTGAAGAATATCGATCTCAATTCACAACAGAGAGACAGAATGATTTTTGAAAGAACACCAAATTCCCCTCTAGATGTGGCTACGTCGAATCAACTAGAAAGAACAACCGTGAACGCTAGTAGGTCCAATTTGCAATATAAAAATATTATCAAAAGTGGTCTAGGTAATGATGAGACCATCATCATGGAAGTAGCTAAAAGCTAGAACATGAATGTGTTTTTTAGTTCGCAACGGCAAGTCTGAAAATTGACATGTAAACAAGACTTGGACTTCAATATGAACAAGAAAAAGAAACCTAAATTTATATCTATCGATTTGTTTGGGAGATTGCGAGGTAACCATAAGGTTTCTAAGAAAATCCTCTAAACCTTTATGAAGTCTTGGAATACACGCATATCACCTAAAGATGTCATACAAGCTATAGACTCCTTAAATTGTCAACTCCCGCGTGTCACATGGGATTGCATGTGCAGCATATACTCAACTTGCTATATCTTTATGTAGGAAGCTCCAAATCATATATGTCTGCATCCATTGGAAACCTGGCTTCATAACTTTTCCAAATATATATTTTTGTGCACAATGAAAACCTCAAAATTAGTGTAGAAAGCTTTATCAACGTTATGAACAGTACTAATACAGCATGTACAAATTCCTTGTCACGTCAGAGTAGACAAAAACAAAATGTGTTGCCTACCGACAAAGAACGAAGCATGTGGCCGTCTATTGTTAGGCGGCTCACATACAGCCCATGGGCTGATGGCCGGCCTAGGCCTCACGGTGACGATGCCGCGCGTGGCCACAAGGCTCGTAACCGCTGACGAGACGCTACACATATTATAGTATCATACGATTTTACCAGAAATACATGATATAGATCGTAATATAGATTAAAATCAGATAGTATTACAGTGAAATCGTGATCCTACTCATAGAATCATTACAATAGAGTATGATTATAGTAGGATTGTAATGAAATTGTGATCCTAACAACAAACTATATTAGCATATAGAATTTGATATTACATATTGCTAGTTTAAGTTGCACTAGTTTAGTTTGCTTTGTTTTATTGTTTACATATTGTTCTAAGGTAAAAAAAGTATTTTCTTTGACATTGTATTTGTATTATTATTTTATTAAAAATAATTAAATAAGTTTCAAAAATCAAACTTAATTCAATATAACATGAATAAGTGTACTCAAATTACAAAATTAAATTCAAAAAATCAATTATAGATTTGTATATTTAGAAATATAATTTAATTTTTATATAAAATATATACGCTTTTAAAATTTTGATAGAATCGTGATTCTACAATCCGATCATACGATCTACTCCTGTCAAACGAAAAATGATTCCACCTGATATCGTGATCCTAACAGCCTTAACTGAGACACGGCATGGCACAGAGTGGCGGACATCGACTGGCCGAATCAACAAGCCGAGCCAAGCCGCGCGGTGCGCTTTGCATGGTGGGCAGCGTGGAGATGAAGGCAAAAGCATTTAGCCATGGCGCCGGGCGATCGACGTCGGAAGCACCCGGCCCCGACCACTGGGAGGGGTGCATCCTTTGCGTGACATCGCCCCCCATGCTTTTAGGTTGTAGTTTGTAACTTTTATCTGTGTTTTATGAGATGACACCGGACGATGAAAGCGTCAACGTGAACGGTGTATATGATTTTAAACTCGAAAAGCCATTTAGAGAATCCGTTGAAAGATACTGTCTGTCTTATTTATTTTGGCTTCTCAATGAACCAAGGCTAGAAATCAACAAAAAAACCAAAAGAACAGCACCGTGGTAGCTGCGCTCGCCCGGGTGGCCTTGAGTGAAGAAAGAGAAAAAAAGGAGAGGTCAGACAACGAAAGGGATCGCAAGGAAGCTGAGAGGACGCGCGGACACTACGCATGACACGAAGCGCGTGCGATGCAGCGTGCTATCGTACCGGCTCCTGCTGGCTGGATGGATGTTCAAGTGCAATGCAAGAAAGCAATAGGGACCTGGAGACTGGAGGCTGCCGAGTACCACAACAATCATCTCGGCCACTTGTAAATTCGTGTCGGCACGAAGCTTTTACAGTCGCCACAATCCACTCGGAGCCACAACTGCGCAAACTCCCTAGGGCTCCACCATATGAACATCTAGGAGAATAGACCACACCCCTGTTTCCTTTGTACTCACAATTCATAGAAGCTGCTTCCACGGGAGAGAGAAGCTACCAAGACCAGAAGCCATCACTAGTGGACACCTTCGCGTAGGACACTTCGACAAACACTAAGGTACGCTATAATTACTTAAGTAATTACACTATTACAGCACCAAGTACTGTTGTACATTTGTAATAAGTGAGCTATCCTCTTAGACAAAGTACAAACGCACCTTGTTGGAAAGAATCTTTAATAAGACTACCACAATGCCTCCTCACCAGGCAGGTATTCATGTATAATACAATACCACACGACAGCATACCTTAGCGAAGTACTACCACCTTCAACAAAATAACTTGGGCAGCAGAAAACCAGCATATGTTGCCCTACCATTGCTATCCTACAACCTGTCTGATATAAGCAAAAGATTTTTTTTCCATCCCAGCATATACGGTCGTTGTCCTTCAATTGATCATACCCTATCTTGATTTCAAATTTCTCCTTTGCGATGGGGGTCCAGTTTTTTGGACATTGATCTATGCTGATTGCTGCGACTGCTGTTGCTGAGCCTGTTGCGTCTGAGATGGCTGCGGCTGCTGTATTTGCAGCTGCTGCAGATGAATCAGCTGGGAGTTCATCTGCTGCTGTAGGCCCTTTGACATACGAGCGTCAGTTATCTCACCAGTTGAGAGCTTCAGCCGCTGGACCTCGGCAGTTAATGCTTCATTCAGGGCTGGATACACATGAATGATGAATCAGATACAATACATGATTAAATTATGACAGGCATCGATTGCATCAATTTATTAGTTCTCCAGAGGCAAAAAAAAAACCTAGGACATTAATTTCAAAAATAAGCAAGCACTCAAGTCATAAGGTAAGACGATCATATTTGTATCCAGTTACTCAAAGGACACAACAACGCTTGATTGATTTAATCTAACTTGCAAGAAAAAACACTGCAAAATTACAGCGTGGACAAGTACGAAGAGAATATGGACATAATACACACAGCCAATAACATGGCATCAAACATGAAGATAATGCAAATATCATACAGATTTTGGTTTCCCTTGCAAGTTCTCCATGTAGCCACCAGCAATTTATCATGCTAACTACGGTGATCTAGGTTGGCAAACAGTACCTGTGCCGATGCTGTATCAGAATCGAAGACTAGTCAGTAATTAGTTCCTCTATGAACTGACCATACATCTTAGTACCTACCAAGAACTCATGACAATGAAATCACTAGTGTTATTTACTGACTGCCAGTGACAAGGGAAGTCCTAGATGTCAGGGTCAGCATGCCATAGCATTTTCTGAAACCAACTGTGGCACCTCTAATGATTTAAAAAAAAGCACAAACAATATGGCAAACAGCACAGAGAAAATGGTATGATAGATCTTACATCAGTACATCACACCAAAAAAAGGTTAAGAAGAACAAGTAAACATCACCAGTATCAAGTTTCAGAAAAAATTTGTGCAAAAGTTGAAATAGCCATCTGACATTCAGATCTGAATAAGCTATTAAATTAAATTTCAAGAATTGATACATTGAATATTTGAATCTTATCAAATACTCCTAAAGAAAAATGTAAAAGCCTTTTGGTTTCTTCAGTGTACGGTACTTAGCACTCTTGAAAATTTTGAACAGACACTTTGAAGATAAAATAGGGATCCCAAAAGAATAATGGGACACATTAGCATCCAACTGAACTGGATTATAGCTGATATATCACGTTGTAATGGAAATCCACAAATGATTTTCATTGTTCAAGCAAAAGTAACATATCTGGTTCAACTAGATTCACAAGAACATTGTCAAGTGGAATAGTGTTGAGGTAAGCAATAATTTCAAAATAATTAAATATATCAATCAAAATAATTTTTTTTGCAGAAAAAAAACATATGTACCATGATACAACCCAGTGACCCACACCCCTCCCAAAAAAGGAAAAAAAAAGGCTGCACTAGTATTCTTCAACTGGACAAAACTGCAAAATTGTGTCATTGTTCCTATGGCAAAAGGAAGTCAGTCTACTCAGCAATAAATCAATGAATAATATGCCAGGAAGATGTGCACACTAGCAAAAAGCGAATCAACAATATTTAATAACTTTAGTTTAATAATTTACTTATATAAAGAACTGCAAGCAAGTTTTTTATATATTAATCATGAAAGATAAGTAATAGACTAATAGCTGTGCTTTACTATAAATTGTTGCATGAAATCATGCAAAATTTGAATAAAATCCCCCATGGAACATTTTTACAAAATGACTAACACCACCAAGTTGCACAATAAATTAAGAGCCAAAAACACTATAATGAGGTACATAAAGCATACATTGAATTTACGCAAAACATCCGGAAGAAGCTAACAATGGAATTTTGAAAGTAAACTGAATGTGTGATTTGTGAAATTCTAGGGTGGGTTGGGCTTGATAAACCTTACGGTGTCCAATGCACATAAACAAAAACTATCCCAACCAATTAACACCTCACAACCCCCTCCCCTCCCAACAATGAAATACCTGCTTAGGGGGGAAACAGCTTGCAGACATTACTTACCTAACAAACAAGCACGCAGTCACACACACATATCCTAGCAGAATACTTTCAGAGTGTACCATTTTTTTATTGTTCCACATAACCCTTTTGCTAGTTTTTAAGTAAGACATCATTCAACTTCATTTTCATCAGCAAAAATGAGGATCAATGCTGGAGAGAACCATAACAAGCATACCATCTCTCAGCTGTGCTTGTTGCTCCATTGCTTGCAGCCTGATTTTCAACTCATTGTTCTGAGTCGCAAGTCCAGCAGAGTCCCTCTGCAAACAAGTGTAACTAAAATCACCATAATCATAAGCAAAATCAAAACCCACAGCACCTCCACAGAACAAACCTGCAGCATTGTCAACTGTGCTGAGAGTGTAGTAGCCTCAGTCTGCAACACCTGTACTTTATGCTCAAGCTCTTGAATGTACCTCATCTTGCGCTCCTTGGACCTTGCCGCAGATTGCCGATTTGCCAAAATCCTGAAGATGTTAACAAGTCGCAATGCTTAATTTGAGGGAAAAGGTCATTTATTCCCCACTCTACTAAGAAGAAACGCACACCTCTTGACCCTCTTAGGATCCGTCAAAGCTATCTCTGCAAGGCGTTCATTTGCCATGATCTTCTTCTTCTCAGCCTCAGTGAACTCCCCATTGGCAAACTCCGTGTCAAACAGCGCCGCAGCACCGCCATCCAAGGACCCGCTCCCACTCCTCGAGAGGCCACCGCTGGGAGACGGCAGTGGCAGATTCGGTGACTCTTCACCTGCGGCACAGTTGAGTTTCCCCATGAAGCTGTCCACCGACAAGCTGCGACAATGCCGGGACTTGCCTCCGTCCATTTTATCGACTGACGTCGACTGGCTCTCGGCCTCGTTCTCGCTGCTCTCTGCCACGCTCCCAGCGCGCGTGCCGCTCGCGCGGCTGTCGCGGTCGTCGTGCCGGTCCTCGGAGGAGTTGAGCGCGTCCAGCCCGTCCAGGTCCATGTAGGTGTTGACGAGGTCGTACAAGGCCGCGTCGTCGCCGTCCGATCTGCAGCCCTCCGGCGTCGCCGCCGCCTCGCGCTTCACCAGCGCTGGCGGCGGTAGGGGCGGGCTCAGCTGCGAGAACCCGAAGGGGATGTCGCTTTGCGACCGGCGGTGCCCCGCCCTCCGCGGCGGCAGGCCGGGCGGCGGCGGGTCGGAGGTAGACGGCGGCGGGGAGGGCGGGATGGCGGGCGGCGCGGCCAGATCGGCGTACGGAGGCGGCGGCGGAAGCGAGTCGAGCGAGAAGAACAGGGGCTGAGACAGCGAGCGCGCGTGGTGGCCGCCGGCGCCGGGGGGGATCTGAGCGTAGGGCGCAGGGTGACGCACCTGCGGGTGGGCCGGGGGGCGGAGCGACGGGGAGAGGCGCCGGTACGCAGACGCCGAGGCGGAGGCGGCGGAGAGATCGAGCGGTGTCGGGGAGCGGGGCACCGGCGGCTGCCCGGCGCCGGCCGCCTGCGGCGAGAGGTGGTGGCGCGCGTGATCGGCGGCGCCGGGATCGTCCATCAGTGAGCTTCTACAAGGTTCGAGAGAAGGATGCGGTGGAATGCCGACGACGGCAAGGAGGGGAGCTAAGCCAAGGCCAAAGCGCCGACCTCGAGCTGGAGACGGCGAAGTGGATGGAGAGGCGAGCCGAGGCGAGCAGCGTGCTAGCTCAAAATAAAAAGAATAAAAAACGCGAAGGTTTTTTCACGCAAGCTATTGGAAATTGTTTTATTAATTTTTGGGGGGTTTAATCATCGATGGGTTTGCGTGTGCATGTGGTCCGAGGCGGGGTTACGTGACGCGTCACTCGCTCGCTCTGTTGGAGAAACAAAATCAAATCCCAAATCTATCCATCTCCTTTTTTATTTTATTTTTTGGTTTGTAAATGTTATCTGATTGACCTGATGATGTGCTATATTCGGGGGATTTGCACCGTGATTTAATTTTGGGCTTGGGCTTCGCTGTTGTTAATGATTGATGGCGCCGTAATTAGTGGGGGCGTGTGCGTGGGATTAGGGGCACTGTTCCGAGGTTGGACCATGTCACTTTCTCCCCCTTTTCTCCTCCTTTTCCCATTGTAGCCGCACGTAGTAGTCACATGGTTACCCCCACTAGCTTCCACCGCCCTCTTCCAATAAGCGGCCGAGGCGGCGCCACCGCCTTGTCACCTACCGTTAATCTGTCACCTTTCTCGGTCTCCCTCTAAATCCAAGGGGCATTGGTGAACCCAACCTAAACCCTAACTCATTGGAGCCGCTACTAGAGCTTTCATCGGAGCCGAAGGGGAAGGTGGAGCATGAATCTCGAGGTAAAAATCCTAGATGATAAATTCGAGTGCTAATCCAAAAAACATTTGAGTACTAGTTAGCAATTTCCATAACAAAAATCTTTGCTGTGTTTTTTTTAAGTCACACGCACGCACACAACACACATACACACTCAAGTGTGCTCTCTTAGCACACATCTATATTGATAGAGGCTGGAGATAGATTTGTGAACTCACAGTGCTCGTAGGCTTTCACAATTGTTGGTAGAGCGGTTGCCTATTGTTGGTAGAGCTCGCAGGCTTTCACAATTCATAAAAGGATTAATTGGATTGAAGAGCCATAACTGAAAAACAGAGGAAAGGTTTGGCTCGGTGCAGCTAATTCAGCCAGAGCGCAGGGATATATATTGCGTCCCGGACAAGCTACAGTACACAGGAGTTTGTTACAATAGATCCAACTCAATCCGATCTTCAGAACGCAACTTACAACACAAACCTGAAGTTATCTGAACTTATCTGTAATTCAAACAATCTAAATTACCGGACACATACATCTAAAACTATATCTCTTAACAATGACTGCCATATTATATTGCATGATTTGCTGCCCTTAGCCATAAGGAGAATTTTGCCAGAAAGGGTTTGTGCGCCACCAGTGGCGGATCCAGAAAAAATTTTTGGAGGGGCTGAAGTACCTTCAGCTCGACCTCAGCCCCTTCTACATTATACATCCATGGCTAAAAATTTAGGGGGACTCCAAGGATCCGGTAACGGTAGGGAGGGCTCGAGCCCCCCCCCCCCCCCCCCCGGTTGGATCCGCCCCTGTGCGCCACTGATCCATCTAAGCAAGTGTACTCTAAGGTTATCTGTGTGAGTGACATGCAAAGGTTGGAGGCTGAAATTCCTGAAATCATGTGCCTTTTAGGGAAAAAACTTACCACTTGCGTTCTTTGACATCATGGTTCACTTTGACTTTTCAAAAGAAGATTAATCTTGTGTTTTGCATTTGTTTCACTGATCTGGAAATAATCATTCTGTAATTGTTTTTTGAAAAAAGAAATCGTGGCACACCACATGATCAGTGTTATATTCTGTTGATGCTTCTTTATTGGGAGCATTGGAATTTTTTTTAACCTGATAGCCCAAAATTCTATAAAACTGGGTTGTAGTCTGAGACTTTTTTTGAAACAATCTAACAACATTGAAATCCAACAACCTCTTTTTTTAGAGAGAGGAGATTTTTTTGGATGGAGAGAATTTATAGCCGTTGGATCTCTAATCCAATGGTTACAAATTTGAATAATAGTTTAGAAGAAAATAATCGGATGATGTTTATCAACACCCCTTTTAAAAACACGAGAGGGGAATGAACGAGGGCGCCCCCAGTCATCGGCTGCGATTGCACCGTGATTTGCGCCTAGATAGTAGATAGTCTCCGGGAAGATGGAAATAAAGTATATACTCGTGGTGTTTTTAATCTCCATCCCTGTGGCAAGTTGTGTCTAGAGTCTAGATTCATCCAGTGCTTAATCAACATGACTTGATAAAGCTAGGCCAGGCTAGGCTGCCCAGTCTTCCCAGCTGAGAGGAAAGAAAAAAATGACCTCCCGCAAGCAAGCAACCATTGACTGACCGATTGACTTGATGCATCGACCTCGCTCATTTTAGTTTTAGCTTTAACTTCTGGCTTATTTTTTACTATTCATGAATTCTGTCTTTTCTGAACTTTTGGTTTTTTGAGCTTTTTTGCCGGTTCTTTTTTTCCGTATTCGTTTGCGTTCTCCGTAATGAGCTAGCATATTTTTTCTATTTTTAATTTTTTTTAAATTTAGTTATGTCAAATAAGCCACCTTCAGTTACAGTGAAATTTCAGTCACTGCAGTGCAATTTCAGTTACAAACTATAGATTTTCAGCCCAACTAAGCGGGGCCAAATACTGCTGCTACTCCTGGTTCATTTTTCTTGCACATCTGGTAGGAAAATAGCGGTGGCCAATGGCGTTGTTTCGGCGACAGCAGGGAAGGAGTGACGTGAGAAATAAGAAGCGATGCGAAGCGGAGAAAGAAAAGGAGAGGGAGAAAGCAATTCTTCATCGATCCCGTCTGCCTCCATGCTGCAACGTGGCCTGCTCGACGTGCGAAAGCGACCTGCAGCTTATCTAGTGTTCTTCAGTCAGCTTACAGTTTTTTGCTTCCGATTTTCAGTTTGGGAATTGGGATGTCACCGTCGGCCCCTCCTCTCGCCTATTTGGAAATTGGGGTGGATCATGGATGGATATGGCAGGCACAGCGGCACAGGCACAGCACGTCCATCCTATAGTGTATATAGTACTGTAAGAGTAACCTTCTCATGACTCTTCTTTCCGGGCAACGTTCCAGTTTACTTGTCCTAGGACCCGTTTGGTTGGGCTGAAAAGCTGTGGCTTATAGACCTGTTCTTTTGGGCTTTTCAAATTGGCTTTTAGCTTCTGCTACAGTATCTAACATTCAAATGGAGTATTTTCTCAAGACGGGGTCTACAAGTTAAACGATCTACATGTTAAAAGCCCAACATCTGTACCAGCCAAAAACGCAAGTGAATATCTGTCTCTCCGTAATCTGTACCGTAAACAGCCAAAATTCAAAAATTTCAGCCAAAAGCCATAAGCCGCAGCCGAAAAGAACAGGCCCATAGAAATTGCACTGTAGCGGTTGAAATTTTACTGTAGTTGAAGGTGATTTATTTGGCGTAATTAAATTTAAAAAAATTAAAAATAGAAAAAATATGTTAGCTTATTACGGACAACGTGAACGGATACGGAAAAAACCGGCAAAAAAGCTTTTTAAAAAAGCCAAAAATTCAGAAAAGATGAAATTTATGAATAGTGAAAAAGCGAAGCCGAAATGAGCGGATCCACAGGAAATTCACGGGAGAACCGTTTTTTTTTTTTGTCAAAAGCATATCCTGCAGGGGTATATACCACAGGAAAATGCGTTGGTCACCGGTCATCATTGGAGTCTCGAGGGTTTGGGACCGATGGGCCGGCGCAGAATATGTAGAAAGCGCATGCATTATTCATTCGCTGCACTGCCCTCCAATGCAAATTGCATATGTGTACACGAAGAGACAAGTTCGGCCTACCTATCCCACCCAATGCACACCACCGTCATCATCATCAACATCTCTCTCTACACCATCTTCCAAGTGTAACGGCAGACGAAATGCCCATGCAAAGAAAGAAAGGAACACGAGCGTCCATGGCAATGCTGCCGATACACAGTCTCTATCCAAGCCACGAGGTTGGACGCAGCAGTGGGCCTGTACGGGCCGAATTGGACGCGGTCAGACCCATCAACCTGCATTGCAAGGAGATGAATCCTACTCGACTTGCATTGCAACTTACAAGGACGGCAGCGGTGGGGGAGCTAGGATTTGGTTACGTTCCAGACTCAATAGTAGAATGATCTAAACTATCTAGGTTGAACCATAAAAATATTATCCAAATTGAACTAAATTACCCGAACTATACACTAGGTCATGTGAAATCAATATATACATCATGCGTGTCCATGAATATAATGGAGCTAGCATAGATAATACAATCTGCTGATACCAACAGATCGTCTGAACCACCATATTAATTTGCTTATTACATCTTGTTAAACAGAAAGCATGTGACGTAGCTGGTTAATAAGTACATATTAGGCTTCTAGCTAGTATTTGGGCATTTGAAGAGGTTGGTCGATGATAAGTTTGGCTTGCAGTACGAATGAAGGTCGATCAGTTTCTGAGTTCAATCCACCTAGCTATAGCTCTCGGTTTCTTCTGAGCATTCTAAAGGCAAAGAAAATCTATCCAGAATGTTAATGGGCCATAGTCTGAACAAGATAAATATATGGAACGATCGGTGTACATGTAATAACAACAAACTTATCTTATAAAAAAATTAGGTAATTTTAGTTAAACAAAACGCTGCAGTTAGGATTCTTAACTGACCTGAAGTATCTAGGGGGGAAAGCGATCCCTGTGCACTCTTGATCGTGCACATGGATTGACCATGTTGAAGTGTTGGAGCAAGCATTCAGCATGCCTGTTGGCTAATTAGGTCAACAAAAGTGGCTTGGGAGTGCGAGGCAGGAAGAACATTGACATGCGTCGTCAGTCAATATGTGGCTCATGATTTGTTCACCAGTCTATGTGACTAGTAATCCATGTCAATCAGCTCCAGGGCCTTGATTTGTGCTGCTAATTAATGGCGTTTGATTTGCAGCTTGTTCGTTCATATGGAATCCTGAATGCGATATGATCGGTCCGTAGTACTTACTTGTGCTGAGATCGAGACAGGATGGATTCGCTCATAGCCCACAGGCACAAGTTGTAAATCCATCATCGACATTGGCGAATCGGCGAGCCTGCAATTTGCTTCCCAGCAAGGACAGAGAACGTCCAACATCTTCGTCTGTGCCAGCTGATCAAGCTAGTCCTGCCGTTATTTTCCCAAGAAAAAGGTACTGCCGTTATTAACAGATACAGAAACATGCAGTATGCTATATTGGCTGCACGTGTGTGCTGTTCATGCATGTTGATATGTATGCTCCAACTGGTTTCAGCTTCTGATTTTTTTTAACTTTTAGCTTAAATCAGAGTCAAGGTTCAAAGTTTTATTTTTGAAAAAAAAATCTCGGAGGTCAGCGAGACGAACGAAAGAACGAAATTTCGTTCAAAATTTTTAACAAAAAATTCAAATACCATTTGAATTTTGATGAAATTTAACCAAAATTTAGATCAAATTTGTTACAAAGCATGGACATGCATCATCCAAAAATCAAGAAACCATCCCTATCTAGCTATGTGAAGCGCACAAGCAGTGAAGGCTGAAGAGACGCACTTGCTAGTGGTTGCTACTACTCCTATTGCTCCGAACGGATTAAGGGGGAATGGGGATTGGGGAGCCCTCAGTGAGTTGATGCCTTAGCCGTCGCTCTTCCCCGCCTTGGCCGCCGCCCCACCCACCGCTCATTGGAGGATGGGAATGGGGATTGGATTGAGGACTGGGGAGGCACCCGTCGCTCGTCCCCACCTTGGCCACCGCCCGTCGCTCTTCCCTACCTTGGCCGCCGCCTGTCGCTCGGTGGAGGATGGGGATAGGGATTGGGTACTAGGGAGGCGTCCACTGCTTGAATGCTCGGTGGAGGATGAGGAATGGGGTAAGGGTTAGGATTGGGTACTCTTGCCTGGCGACTTTATCACATGGAGCAGGCCTTGTGGGCTACAGGACTTTGCCATGTGGACCACCGCACTGTGGGGGTCTCAACCTTGTATGCGTTGTGGGGGTTGGCCGTTAAGCGATTCAAATGTGTGCACAAAAATTTTGGCTGAAACATAGTTTTTCGGTAGGGAATGGAAGGGACAAAAATCCCGAAATTTCACCAAAATTTCGACGAAATTGTTTTCCCTGGTCAAAGGCCACTTAGAACGCATCGACTGCTAATTTTGACTTATTTTAGTTTTTTTTTTGCTTTATGTAATCTGCCAAAGTATGCTGGAGTGCAAACAGAGTACTTTTCTCAGTAACTGCGCAATACATGACCCTTGCGCCCATTTCTTCTGCTTCCAGATAGGAGTGATTCTCTGCGCCTCTGAATATGAAATATGGTTGCAATGTCATTATACTATATTATGTATACTTTGTCTTCAGACGTCGAGAAATGCAATGTGTTACCCTACGAGTGTAGATATGTCTAGATGACACAATGCATTGTTGTGTACTCAATCGGCACTCCGTAGATAGTAGCTAAGCTATCTAGGTCACTAATTTGTATATTGTCTTCAAAAATTTGGAAAACTTTTTTCATAAATCATAAATACAAAAGAGCTAAGATACATATATAAATGAAGTGTTATAACTAGGAGTATTATAGTTTATTTGCCTTCAATCCTCTCTCTTATGGTTTCTGAAGCCAACCTACTTGCCAAACGCTTTTCAGATGCAGCTTTAGATTTTCAGAGAAGTGGATTCTCAAAGAACTAGAAGCAGAAGCTAAAAAATGATAATCTAGAGCTCTACCAAACAAACCCTTAGTTTTGTTTGTAATCAATGCCAAGACCTTTATTTTGGGACATGTTAGTTTTGTTAGTCATGTCCCGAAAATGTTTTGTTAGCTCACAGTGATAGTTCACTAATTGTTATGTTCAAGTGCTCCCATTAGAACAATATTTTTGTGGAATTGCTTACATTGTTTATTTTGTTAGCTCCCCAAAATATTTTATTATCTTACAATTATAGTTTTGTGTGCCCACTAATTCTAACGTTTTGTCAGCTAAGGTTATTATTCCTAATTCTTAATGGCTCTCTTTAGAATTGTTTTGTTTCTTGATGGTTTTTTTTGGAATTTGACTTGTGAAAGGAAGTGTCAAATGATTGGAATTGCTCTCTGTTTGTAGTAGTGTCACTCCATTACTTAAGCCTAGTATTCTTTGCAGATTATACACATGCTACCTTTGTTTTTGTCTTTTGCTTTTACAATTCATGCATAGGAAAATATTTATTTATTTTGGTTGTCTAACACACATTTCTATTGATTTGTTTTGTAGGCAAGGGGAAACATCCCTAGCCCTGCAACCGTGCTCCAACTATAGTTGTTACGGCGTTGTCTAGTCATTGCCAAGGCAACGACTAGGCGTCCAATCTCCTAGAGTCTGACGCCAAGCTCTACCGTCCAACTTACCGAGTTAGGAACTCGACGCTGAGGTCTCACACAACAGCAACTGCCACACTCACGACCCCGAGCCCCGTCGCTCCTCCATATGAAGCCACCGTCGGCCGGATATGAAGCCGCACCGCCTCTTCCCAAGCCGCACCGGTCCGATTTGGAGCCGCAACCTCCTCCATCCTCTTCTCAAGCCGCACCGCACCCCTAGCCGCACCAATCGTCTCCAGACCTGGCTAATCTGGTGGTTCTTGGTGTGGTGGCAAACAAAGGCGTAGAGGAGATGGGAGGAGGCGGCACACTGATTTGATGGTGATGACGCAGAGGAGGAGCTAGTGCGGAGGGAGAGCAGAGGGAGGGGAGGCGGTGGGAAGAGGAGGCGCCGGGCAGGGGGGAGGTGGTGGGGAGGGGAGGTGACGGGGGGAGGCGCCGGGCGAGGAGAGGAGGCGCCGAGAGGGGGAGGAGGAGAGGAGTCGGGCGGCTGGCAGCTAGGGTTAGAATGTTTTTATTTATTGTTTATTCCTTTTAGTTGAATGTGCTCATAGCATATTTTTCTCATCTTCTGTGTTTTTGTTTTTATTTTTCTTTTGAGACTTCCGACGTCAATAAAGCGTCTGCTGATCAGACCCATGCAGGTGATGATAGATATGATTCAACAATCCAGAGTGGAAGTTTAGTAGCTTGGATGTGCTCGGGATTTACATGCTAGTGTTATGCATCTCTAGAATAAAAATTTTGCAGTGCCATTGGCTCACTGTCTTGCTATTCCTAGCTTTTATGGCCTCTGAAGATTGGTTGTTCTCAGAGCTATTTTTTAAGCTGAAGACAGAAGCGACACTAGTAATGTCCATTGTTGCTTTAAGTACCCGAATCATTCAAGGAAAGAGCTTGACAGTGATAGTCAGGGTGATCATACCTTGACACTATTCTTTTATGAAACAATGCTTCGTTGCCATCTAAGCAATTTGGACCACAGGCATAGTAGAAAGAGGCATAGAAGCATATCTAGTTACTTCGGTTGTAGGAGCAATCTTCAATAACCTGAATATCTAGCTCTGATAAAAGAGGCATAGAAGCATATAACCTTAGCAAACATTAGGTTTTTTGTTTTCATTTTGCCTGCCTTTTCCCATCTCTTACTAAATTATTTTGCATCTTTCTCTTTGATCTGAAATAATTTTCAGGAAACCAGGACCAAGCTATAGTGGGGCAAGTCATAGCATTGTATGATTGGTTGCCCTCATTTGATCTCGGCGTCGATGATCAGCCTGTGATGCTGTGTCAGCAAGAGACAAGCTGCCAACCAAAGGACCAACTGAAGCAGAGTTGCAAAATGTCATGGAAGATGTACCATCTGAACACAGTGATGCACCTGGTTTTGTTATTTCACATCCTTCACAGTGTCACAGGGGTTGTAATTAATGATGTTCTCTTAGATAATGTAATGATGTTTCTCTTGTCTCTTAGATTTCTACAACTGGAATAGAGGTGAAGGTTCAGTGTTGTGATGGTGGATCGTTGAAGGGGTTGAAGCGGTTAGTGCAAAGTTTTGTCTCTGCATTATACTGCTTTACTTTCATAAAAAAAAATTAGTGTATGTGCTGAAGGATTTCTAAAAATGGATCCTAAGATCTGATGGCCCAAGGAATGTGTTATGCTAATCAGGTATTGATCCTTCCACAGTTAATCATTTTTTCGTACTTTTGGGAAATCATTTTCTTCGCTGATGCAACTCGATTCTACCAGGCTCTTCTTTTCGGATGCTTTATTGATGGTGTTTCTACTGTACTTCACTGTGATGAGTTCCGTGGATTGTCTTCTCCTCTTCCTCCTCCTCCTCCTATGTGCTCCTGCTGTATCTCTGTGATTTTTTTTCTTTTATTTTTCTCGATAGATAGTTTTTTAAGAAATCAATAAATCGTTTTTGATCAATCCTTAGTCAGACCCTTGCTTTTCCCCAATGACATATGGGCCCTGTAGTCTTTCTGCATACTGTATGCTCTGGAACTAAACTGGGCCATACTCGATGGGCTTCGGTAGGATTTCATACCGGGCCACGCAGATCTTTTTGCTGCCCAAGTAACAGTTTATTGGATCCAAACCCGCTCACTTGGCAGGCCCATTAATGGTCAAAACCACAAATAAGAGTAGCATGTTGATTTTGATCGGACGGTTGGCTATTTTGATCTCAGAGCCCAAAGTTTGGTGGTTTTTTTAAGGACAAAACATCTAGGGAGTTGTCTAGACACTACCCTCGCACTATCCCTTACACACTATTTTTAAGGTTTTAAACATGGATATATAATACGGTTATATACATGTGTTTAGAATCAAATCCAGTTTTGTCATTGTTTCGCACCGTATTTACAAAAATAGTATTATGCGAGACGTATTGACAAAAATGCTATTTTTGCAATTGGTGGGCCGGGCGGCAACGCCCATGAGGCGATGCGTGGCGCTGTCGCCGGTGGCAGGCGCCAGTCGCCCGAGGGCTGGGTGTCAAGCGGCCTGTCGCTGAGGGTGCAGGCGGCAAGTAATTAGGCTGATTAATTAGCCGACCTAATTACCTGCCTAATTTTTTCCGGTTTAGTGTTTGTTTCAATTTTTAAATATATCAAATGAGCTCAAAAATTACGAAAATTTATGTACAGCCTCCCGACACAACATTCCTCATAGTGTAATTTTTGGGAAATTTTATCCACGGCGAATGTTGCTTAAAAATTCATACAATTTTGATATTTTTACGAGTTTTTACATATAGCAAACAAGCTCCAAAATTACGAAATTTTATCTGAAGCTTTCTGATGCAGTAATAGTTATCCAGATAACCGGATAGCCTGACACATGCCTCTTCAAAACAAGTGTTACGATTGTTAAATTCATGATTAAGTTAATCTGAACAAACGTGGCTAATTCAGACCGCATAAAATTACCAAAAAATTACATAATAACTATTACAGCATTGAGAGGCTTCACATAAAATTTTGAAAAATTGGAGCTCGTTTGTTATATGTAAAAACTCATAAAATTATCAAAATTGTATAAATTTTTTAGCAACATTCACCATGGATAAAATTTTCCAAAAATTACACTACAAGTAACGTTGTGTCGGGAGACTATAAATAAATGTTTGAAATTTTTTGAGCTCATTTGGTATATTTACAAATTCAAACAAATACTAAACATAAAAAATAATTAGGCAATAATTAGGTCAGCCTAATTACCTGCCATCTGGGGAGTTGGCGACAGGCTTCTAAGCCAATAGTTGTTTGTCTAATATTTGTACTAATATTCGTTAAATTCATGTTAAGTTAATCCAGACAAACGTGCCTAATTTGGATCACATAAAATTCTTAAAAACTTATATAATAACTATTACTACATCGGCAAGCTTCACATAAAATTTTGTAATTTTTGAAACTCGTTTGCTTTATGTAAAAACTTGTAAAAATAATCAAAATGTATGAATTTTTAGCAACATTCGTCATGAATAAAATTCTCTAAAAATTTCACTATGTGGAATGTTGTGTCGGAAAGCTGTACATAAATTTTTATAATTTTTTAGCTCATTTGAAATATTTAAAAATTCAAACAGCTCCCGGTCCGCCGATGATAAAAAAGATATTTTTTGTCAATACGTCTGGCATACTGCTATTTTTGATAAAACAGTGCGAAACAGTACCAAAACTGCCTTTGATTCCTTGTTTAGATCCTTGGTACAAGTGATAATGGTGTTATTATTGTATACACAGGTTTGTGTCCCCTCTCACGTACGTAATAGTGCGTCTATGTATTGTTACATCCAGGCCAATCAGTACACTAGTACAGCAGTGTATCATATTGGAAATCTTTAAAATAGTGTATATATATGGACATTAATGCGCAAACAAATGTAGTACAATACTCTCTCCGTCCTGTAATATAAATCTTCATTCTTAAAAAGCGTTATTTCATTATATTAATCTATTATAAAGATCAGAGGTGTAGTCATTGTAATATTTCTATCAAATACCTCTCATTTAATGTTGAAAAGTAGACGCATAGTTCTAGTATGTTATTTAATAGAGATATGGATGGTTTACTAACTTTAATATTTTTTTAGATTTTGTGTTTCTTTTGTATATGAATCTATATCGTGGAACGGAGTACTACACTAGCTAATACGGGTCCGGCTCAGGTGCTGTGCCCCCTGCATATAGTGCGGTGCAGGGGTGCCCCAGGAGCCACCACGTGTCCCCCACAAATCAAAAAAATTCCGAAAAATTCAAAAAATACTTTTTAAAAATTTGAAAAAGTGTAAAAAGTACTTTTTGTAAAAATACTTTTATTAAATAGTATTTGTAAGTATTTAAAAAATACTTTTTAATAAAAGTATAAATCAAAAAATTTAATTACTTTAAAAAATACTTTTTATACTTAAAAAATACTTTTTTACAATTTTTACAATTTTTTAAAGTATTTTTTTGAATTTTTCGAAATTTTTTTGATTTGTGAGGAACACATGACGGCTCTTGGGGCACCCCTGCGACGCGCTATGTGCAGGGGCACAGCATCTGAGCCGACCTCAGCTAATACTACGTGAGTTGTCTATACGGATATGAATTTATATCGTGGGAAGGAGTACCACACTAGCTAGTACTACGTGAGATGATTGATGGCTGCATCCCCAAGGAAAATGGAATCACTTCGAGTGGAGTACTTTCCTGGACTCTGGTTATTATTTGGATATATGCAAATGTTATTCTTTTTTTTCTGAGAATGTACAGTATTTTTTCTTCTCTTTAAGTAGCGTACAGTATTTTTTTTCTCTTCGAGTAGCGTACCAGCTTTACCCTTTCTACCGGGTGAGTTGGTACCAGCCCTGCCTTTCTGGTGCTCTGAGAGATGTACTGTAGGAGATGTACAGACCAAGAATTTTTTTTATCATTTCTGGATGCATTTATAGCTTGGCTATGAATTTTTCGGGCAAGGCCGTACGATTCCATGACAGCCATAGTTGTCTGATCTGATGCAAAGCCGCGCGGGGAGTGTCAGTACTCACTAGACACACGCACCTGCACTCCGGCAGTGCCCTTGTGCAATACGCAGTAGTTGCAATGATCGATGCATCTCATGCACTATAGTACTGCATGCTTTGGATACCGGAGGATCGAATACAACTGAGTCGAAGTGATAAATGACTCTTTTACAATCTTTCTCTAAATATCAAAAATAACAAGCAAAAATATAAATTCGTAAACTCACTAAAACCTAGAGCTACAGATGGCAAAACTCCAGAAAACAACTCAACACCGATCAGACCTCTAATGGCTAATGGTCAGATCTCTATCGGTTAGCGATCAGACCTCTATCGGCTAGATAGTGAATAGTAAAATGATCACAGTTTTAAAACCAAGAATACATGTAATTTTTAATCCAATGATCTAGATGGCTTAAAACTTGACATGCACATTCTCTAGGATGTACGAACCTATTTCAATCAACGATGAAGAGAATCTTTGTCAAAATTGTGATATTTTTTCATTTAAAGAAAGATTGCACCGAAACCAAGCAAAAGAGGGATACCTTGATCTACTTTTGCTTGCGAGTCCTAGATAATCTAGGTGACCTTGGATGAATTACCATATGTCACAGTAAGCTAGATCATAGCACGAATTCAACCCAAATCACATACAAGAGCAAAATCCCCAAATCATTTCACTTTTGAGAAAAACCAGGTAAACTCAAGAACTTCCCTTAAATCATGTCTAGATAGATGGGATCTTATCTTCTGGAGATATCTCCACCTCTTACATATCCTTTGCACCGGAAAAGATCAAGAGAGGATAAATCCAAATAAGAACGCCAAGCAAATCACAAGCACATGAGGAGAGGAATGTTCATTTCACTTGAAATATTTTACTGCCAATCACTCAGAATAGCTGAACTCTAAGTCTAGAGTACACACATAAAAGGCTCCAACACTTAAAAACCTAACCCTAGAATCCTTGGAGAGATAGACCTCTCACAACTTAACACAAGTCTTATATAGTGGAGGCTCCTCACTTTCACTTAACCCTAACCAGCATATCTTTAGTGGATCACACCACTTACACATGCATGGAAAACTTGATAACCCACACACAAACAGTTTTGTATTACACGCTTGCACGCTTTTCAAAGCATAACTTCACAAAGGCTTCAATAGATATCACAGACGGGTTTTAAAATAACCGTCTATGATATGTACGATATCACAGATGATTTTTAAAACAAACTGTCTGTGATATGTATGATATGACAGATGGTTAATATCAAAAACTGTTTGTGATATTCTGCTATCGCATATGGTTATTAAAAACAACCGTCTGTGATATCATATGTGATATATATACAATATCATAGATGGTTAATATCAAAAACCGTCTGTGATAACGGAATATCACAGATAGTTTTTCAAAAAACCGTCCGTGTTTTAACTTTCACAGATGGTTTGGAAGCCGTCTGTGATAACCACCTATTATCACTGACACATAAATACAGACGAGTTAGAAATCATTTGTGATGACGGTTTGAGCCGTCTACAATAACCTCCATCTATAGTGGTGAGTTAAGCTAGCTAAATCAATCAAGTTATCCCATAGACTGTAGCGCTCGTAGCCTTGTACTGCTCCTGCCGCAATTAGGCAATCAAAGCCACTTATGGCACTGTTTCGCACCATATTTACAAAAATAGCAGTATACCAAACATATTGACAAAAATATCGTTTTTGTCGTTGGCAGGCCGGGTGGCAGTGCCCGCGAGGCGACGTGTGGCGCTGTCGCTGACGACAGGCGCCTGTCGCCCCCTCACTGGGCGGCAGGCAGCCTGCTGCCCGAGGGCCAGATAGCCGGCCTGCCTACTGCCCAGGAAGGAGGCGGCTGGTAATTAGGCCGGCCAATTAGTCAGCCTAATTACTGCCCCATTTTTCGTTTAGTGTTTGTTTAAATTTTCAAATATAACAAATGAAATCCAAAAATTACAAAAATTTGTGTACGACCTCCTGACATAACGTACCTTACAGTGTAAATTTTGTGTAATTTTATCCATTGCGAATTATGCTGAAAATTCATACAACTTTGATAATTTTATGAGTTTTTACATATAGCAAACAAGCTCCAAAAATTATGAAATTTTATGTGAAGCCTTCCGATACAGTAGTAGTTATTACATAATTTTTTGGAAATTATATATGCTCTAAATTTACCATGTTTATTCGGATTAACTTAATCATGAATTTAATAATCCTCACGCATGTTTTGAAGTGCCATGTGTTGGCCAATTGTGGTATATATTATCTGCTGCTATTTGGTTTGCATAATTGTCATGCTCTCTATAAGCTGGTCATTCGTGTCGGCTGCCACCGCGGTGAGAATGGTTCCCTTGTAACTCCTTGTGAGGAAAAGTGCTATCTATCATGAGCACAGGACGACAAAACTTGAAGCCCTCAATGGTCTGGGCAAAAGCCAAGAATAGCCGGTCTAGTATGAAGTAGTTGGGCCCTCCGTCAGCATCTGGACACTCAAGCTTGTTTATGTATGCGCCAGTGTTTGACTCAGCTATTTGGTGAAGCAATCTTGGCGCAAGGATGTACGCCTCTTCGAACGTCCTATACATGGACTCGATGACCTTCTGCTTGGCTCGTTAGACCTTACTGTAGCTGACTGAATGGCCAACCATATTGGCGACTTCTGACATGAGCAGCTTCAAGGAGACAGAAACGTCTGCCGCAACTAGGTGGCTAATGATGCTTGCCACATATGCGGAAGTCATGTTTTGATGAAAGCGCAAGGGCTCTCTGAGTACGTAAGTATGGTCGATCATTGTCTTGATCGAGAAGGCCAAGCCAAAAATCTTGGCTCGTTGATGGGTGTGATGTGCGAGTATTACAGACGGATTTTGGTTGAGCTGTCTGTGATAGTATCCTTCATAGACAGTTCTTTATACGAACCGTCTGTGTTGTGGCTTATCATGGACGGCTCACAAACCATCTGTGATAACTGTTTGTTATCATTGACCCATAAATTCAGACAACCTACGAAATCATCTGTGATGACGTTTTCTATAGTAGTGTAAGAGTGTCTATATATGAAGCTTTTTTCGTACCCATGGGAGTAAATACTTCAACTTCTAAAGGATCACTTAAATGAATGTATTATACTTATTTACCACTCTCAGTTACTTAAATACTAATTGTAAGATACTTCAATACAATTTGGCTGAAATTTTTTTATCAGAGTCCTTTATTTTTGCTATATACTATTTTTCATATATAAAAGAAATATATATACAAATTATGCTATAAAAAGCGGATCTTGATGAAATTTAACTCGCTTTCGAGTATCTTACAATCATTACTAGAATATACTCAAAATAATAAAAAGATATAATAACATCGTTTAAGAGGTATATAAAATTTGGAGTACATAATCCCAAAAGTATGAAATCATTTCTCTCTCTGTATGTATGTGTGTGTATAAGAAAATGGTTCCATACTCTTAGAAGTACGTACTCCCACTTCTCATATACTGCTTTAATGATGTTGTTATACCTCTTTATTTATTTGAGCAAACTCTAATAATGTGTGTGTGTACACACACGCATGCACACACACATACACACATACACTATTCTGCACGCAGGCAGTGGCAGACCCAGGATTTTTAAGATGGGTGTTCGAATTTCGAAGCTAAGTTGCTCGAATACGTCGATACCGCAGCGCACCGTCCCTCCAAAACACCGATACAACGATACGTGTATGTAAATATAATAAAAATACATAAATTATAGAAATTAATGATTTCTTATGAGGAAATGAGCGATATAAGGCGAGTATAATTATATGAATTAAACAACAAATTATAGAGATAAATGAGAGGTGTGTATCTTATTGATCTTGCCTTTTTTGCTATTTCCCTATCAGTAAGAACTGTCCATCTAAGAGAAAATTGTATGTTCCTTCCTTGGAGCAAAACAGACCAAGAAAGTAAATAAGTGGAGTGGGGGTGGAGCACACCTAGATCTGAAGAAAGGACGATAACATTAAGTTGGAGGTGCTACTCACTTCCCAATGCCACGCTCCCTCCTGGCTACCGCGCTGCTCCCTTCATGTCGCTCGCTCCCTATCTCCGTGTTCGTTGTACCACTGCCTGCTTGCCCGCGACACCTCTCTGGTCGTCTGCACTAGCACACGCTCACCTTGCACCACGCGCGCTTCATGCATGATTGTCGTCACATCATGGCACCACGTCCGCGTCCGCCGGTCGTCACTCGCCTCTATCCTGCACCTCCACCCGCTCGCCACTCGAAGGCCGAAGCCACCTCCCACACAGACAGCCACAAGATGAGAAAATAGAAGAAATGTTAAAATTTTGTTTATATCTTTATCTCTTTGGGAATGAGGAGGGATGAGGTGGAAAGAAAAATGGGTCTAATGTATTACATGGGCTCTGCGCGAGATACAGGGAGTGCGTGTTGAATTTATTTGCAGGCATAAAATATAGTTTTAACACAATTAATAGTATATACATCTAATATGCCTATTATATATCTGGTATTTTATAAAAAATTTTAGGTGTTCAGCTGAACACCCATGCCCTACGGTAGATCCGCCCATGCACGCAGGTGTAAAATGTCCGCCAGAAAGTTACTACCGTATACGAGTGAAGTTACTTCTAAACACATATAGAGTTATTGTCACTTGTAACATTATACAACTGACAATAACTCTACATATATTTAACAATAACTTCAATAGGGGTGCAATCGGGTCGGATTCGGATGGATATTGCTCATACCGTATCCAAACCCATATTTTTTCTCAGATTCGGGGTCGGATACGGTAAAACCGAATACGAATTCGGAGTATTCGGAATTTCGAATACGGTGCTGCCGGAATGGATACTTGATGGTTTCGGATCAAAAACGGATAATGTAGACGGATAATACGTGCATACGGAAATGAACATATGCTAAACCATACCACCATCACTTCAAACCTTAAACTGTTAGACTAAGTACATAATAGTGATTATAATTTATCAGCCGTAGATGGTGCGGCGTTTCCCCCAAAATTGCCCATTGAGGTGTGGCGTTTTAAGATGAATCTTGATTCTTGGAGGACAGCATTTTCTTTTTCTAGGCTAAAGAAATTTTACTAAATTAAGGTAGAGACAATAAACAATTAGGGATAATAGACTTTTGACAAATTTGCCTGTTCATTTACTAAAGCATGCCAAAGTTCATCGTTTAATAATACTCTGATTACATGCTTTTCATTCCATTACCTAGGAAGAGTGATCTTAATGAGCAAATTTAGGATTCCAATTGCACAAGCAGCAGAATTAGAAATAAAACACTATTTTAGTATTTGTATATTTATAGTTGCCACAACTGAATGTCATATTTCTTTTAGAGAACTTAAACTTGCACGATCCAGGAAAACTTTCTATACACTGCACACCTCAACCAACCAACATGACAAAAAAACAAATACTAGCAAAATAAAAGGTGAATTCTTAGCTCTTACCAGATATCCGACCGAATATCCGATCGGATAATTATTCGGTATCCGAATACCGATACTATTCGGTCGGATAACAACTCTCCCAAATCCGAATCCGACATGAATTATCCGAATCCAAATGGATACCAAATTCCCTTCCCGAATCTGGTACTGACCGGATTCGGTACCGGATCGGTCGAGATTAACCCAACCCATTTGCACCCCTAAACTTCACCCACGCATGACAGTAACTTTCCAACGTTCACAGCGCAAAATAGTGCTGCCATGTGTATGTGTCTATATATATAGAATCACAAATCTGCGTGCATGTGTAGAATGTGCGTCAAAGGTTATTACTGTTTGTGAGTAAAGTTACTGTTAAACACATGTAGAGTTACTGCCAGTACACAACTGGATAGTAGCTCTAAATGTATTTGATAGTAATTTCACTCATAAACGGTAGTAACTTTCCGGTGCGAAAACTGGCGCGCATGCGCAGATTAGCATAGCCGTGTATATATATATATATATAACTTTGTCAGTGTTTAATGCACTATGGTGC
Organism: Dendrocalamus latiflorus; assembly: GCA_017311315.1. Taxonomy (NCBI): domain Eukaryota; kingdom Viridiplantae; phylum Streptophyta; class Magnoliopsida; order Poales; family Poaceae; genus Dendrocalamus; species Dendrocalamus latiflorus. Next base: position 41,722,287 of record CM029653.1, on the reverse strand, counting down.
TTAAGCACGTAAATCAATATCCGTTGATGGGCTTTGAAATTAACGATGTTTAATGTGTGTATTTTCATATACCCATAAAAAATATATTTAAGATATCAACTCTAAAAAAATAAATTCAACTTAAGTTTAACTAGAAGTTGAATTCAAATTCTGGGGTACCCTATATGTATTTTTGTTTCCCGAGCGGGCTCTGTCAGAGAAATGCAAGCGAAATTATTTGCCAGCAGCAGCAGCAGCAGCAGCAGTCAGACGACGCAAGGAGGGAGGAGAGGTCAGACGACGCCAGCTGCAGTCGGCAGGATGCAGCATCTCAGGGCACCATTGCCATTGCCCATTGGCCGTGCTAAACTCTGCAGCAAAAGTTAATGCCACGTGCGTACGGAGGGAGACATTTGACGCCTTTCCCACCACAGAGCTTGCTTAGCTCCTTCAACACCATACGTGGATCGAAGTAAGCTCAATTTCTTAGTATACTTATATGTTCATTGGAATTCAACAGCTGAGAATTCAACAGCTGAAGATCGCATGGCGAAAGAAACAAGGGATCACCGTTTCGTTGCTAAAGTGCATATTTTTCTTCTGCGATTATGGCCTCGCTCGGATAGACTAAAAAATAGTACTATATATAATAGTTTCATACTCCTAGGATTACTACTCTCACTTCTCATATACTACTTTAATGATATTATTATACCTTTTCATCTATTTGAGTATACTCTAATAATGATTATAATATACTCTAAAGTGAATTCCATGATAAATTTCATAAAAATCCATTTTTATATCATAATTTGCACATATATTTCTTTTATGTATGGAAAAGGATATATAATAAAAATAAAGGGTTCCGATGAAAGTTTTTCAATTAAATCATATTGAAGTATCTTAGAATTAATATTTAAGTATACTAAAAGTGATAAAGAAGTATAAAATATTCGTTTAAATGGTATATTGGAAGTGGGAATATGTATTATATATATAGTATAAATAACAGAGGCACCATGGTGCCCAGGCTCCATGAGTGAGATTTTTCATCCATGAGTGAAACTTTCCATCTATGATTAAGACTTTCCATCAATGTCAATGGCTTCCTTTCCATACCATCGCACTAGCACGCATCTAAAAGCAATCCAAAGACTATCTCTACTCTAGGGTGTAATTACACCATATGTCGTATCTCACAACGTAGGGAGTATCTCGCGTAACGGAGGGTATATACGTGTAGTATACGAGTATTTAAGACTATCTAGGTGATATGATCAATTTCTTCATGTGATTCACATTGGAGTATCTTATAATTACTATACGAGTATACTTAAAGTAATAAAGAAGTATTTCAAATTTATTTAGGTGGTATATTAGAGGTGGGTGTAATTACACCCGGGAGTAAAAGGTATTTTTTCTATACATATATACAAATGTATGTATGTATGTATGTATGTATGTATGTATGTATGTATGTATGTATGTATGTATGTATGTATGTATGTATGTATGTATGTATGTATGTATGTATGTATGTATGTATATACAGACGCGCTATCCAGCGTGTGCATGCATGCTATGTGCAGGTCACAATGCACTCACGTCACCTGGCTTGCATCAGTGGTTGAACGGGATTGGCAGTAACTTCCCTAGCATTGCAATGTGAAAGCTACCACCAGACAAAGCAGGAGTTATTAGCTCACTGCGATTCGTGCATAACGGGATCGGCAGTAACTGAAGTTTTCCTAATTTGCAAAACGTCATTAGCTTGCCCTCTTTAAGTTAAATATCGTGAAACATTAAGTTATTGCCACTAATTGTAGTCTAACATTTTTTTTGCGGCGCGCCAGAAAGTTACTGGCATTTGTGAATAAAGTTATTATCTAATACATGTTGAGTTACTGTCAATATTTAGTAAATTTAGTAGATTTGGTCATGAGGAAAAGTTATTGCCTGTTGTGAGAAAAGTTATTATCTGCTGTGTACTGTAAGCGTTCGGCAATAACTTCACTCTCTACCGATAGTAACTTCGTTCACAATTGATGATAACTTTCTGGCGCGCATTGTTCGGTAGTAACTTCACTCGCTACCGATAGTAACTTCGTTCACAATTGATAAAAACTTTCCGATGCGCAGCGTTCGGCAGTAACTTCACTCGATATCGATAGTAACTTCGTTCACAATTGATGATAACTTTTCGGCGCGCAATTTACATCTGCACGTTGGTTAATTAGTAGTCTCCCATAATCAATGCTCTGGATTAGCGGACATAATTAGCGGTTGACGGTTATGGCAACAACGATACCATGCGCGTGAGAACTATAGGTAACTTTAGAAATTACATATGATAACTTGATGTGCGTATGATAGTTACTTTTTATAAATTAACAAATGCAACCGCTCCAGCTAGTAGGGTCTAACACGCATGAGAACTGTAAGTAACATCATAAATAACAGATAATAACCTCATATGCATGTGATATAATTTTATCATACTTATCAATCGCTACAACTTCACTAATAACCATTCATAAGGTGGGTTGGTGGGGCAACTTGCTGATTGATTTGAGGGGGGTAGCACACCTATTTTGCGTGTAGGCTGATTAGTCTATATATATATAGGATGCTGAAATGGGGCACCATGGTGTCTGGGCACCAAGCCTCCATGCCTTTAGATTGCTTTTAGATGCGTGCAAGTGCAATGATATATAATATATCAGGATGGAAAGTCTTAATCATGAATAGAAAGTCTTAATCATAAATGGAAAGCCTCAATCATGGAGCCTGGGCATGGTGCCCAGGCTTCATGATTGAGACTTTTCATCCATGATTGATTCAGCATGCTAAATCAATGACTATTCCATACCCCCGGAAGTATATACTCCCACTTCTAATATACCAATTAAATGAATATTTTATATATCTTTACCACTTTTGGTATACTTAAATACTAACTCTAAGATACTGCAATGCGACTTAGTTAAAAAAATTTCATTGCGATCCTTTACTTTTGCTACATATCTTTTTCCATACATAAAAAATTATATACACAAATTATGTTATGAAAAGTGGATTTTTATGAAATTTTTCATGGAACTCAATTTGGAGTATATTATAATCATTATAAGAGTATGCTGAAATAGATAAAGAGGTATAATAACATCATTAAAACAATATATGAGGAGTGAAAGTATATACTCCTAGTCCTATGGATCCATTTTCATATATATATATATATATATATATATATATATATATATATATATATATATATATTCCACAATTAATATTCCTTTGTTTTCTTGTCCCTTCGTGTGCTTGACCGATTGATTATGTTGAACTCTTCTGTTCTGTAGTACAGATATTTATGGGGTTGTTAGTTCGTAGTTATTTCCACCTCAGGAGCTAAAATTAACAACTCTGTCCTTGACCTAGACAAGCATGCATGTCACGTCTTTGTCGATCCGGCTACTGATGCATGCAGATCTTCATTTCTTTTCCTGCTTTGAACACCAAACATGTCACGTGATGTTTTATACTAAGTAAGATGTCAGTTCGTTATAACAGAATTATATAAAAGATTATATATATAATCAAATGTGATTCAAAATCATATTACGGATATTAATTTTATCTAACATATATATAGTGAAACATATATACACAAGGTTGTAAAGAAATCAAATAGGACACAGATGTCCATATTTAGTAGTTGACTATGTTTTTTTGCAACATTAGTACAAATAAAATATATGAGATATTTAGGACGTAAAAACATAATTGAAGATAATATTTTTGGTAAATATACCGATAGAATTAAAACTCCACCTTTTCTCGGCGTAGCAAATATTCTAATATTGCTCCCAGCAAGCAATTCCTTGTAGAAAACTTGATCAACAGTAAGAAGATACAGTTTTATGAAACACCAAGGGTGTGTTTGGTTTGCTGAATATGGACGGCCGGATCCCAGCTCCACCGTATATTGCGAAAAATTCGGGTGTTTGGTTGGACAAATTTACTGTGGAAGCCTGGATCCGCTCGTCCCCGCATACGGTCTCATCCGGAATCGGGAGTGAAGGCCATTTCGATCGAATCTGCCCGTCCAGGACTGAGGGAGTCGAGCAAGACCTTCATACAGCCTCATATACAGCCTACCAATCACATACTCATTCAACCTGTATCCACAGATACATCGAATCAAACACTCTTCTTTTTCAAAATACGGCCCTCCTCATCCAGCTTCCCCTCATCTAGGATATACGATCCCACTACCCAAAAGCAACTAAACACACCCCAATTGAACTGTGTATATGACCCAATACATGAAACCAATGATTGTGATGGGACGTATTATTCAGCACCAAATGACATGTTTTCATGATCAAATGTTGGACACGTGATCATCAAATCACAAAATTTGCCTATGATTATACAACCATTTCAGACCCTATTCTTTTTGGCTTTTCAGCCTTTTTGGCTTTTAGTTTCTCTTAGCAATCACTATTCATTAAACTAATAAGCCACAACCAAAAAGCCATAAGCCGCAATCCAAAAGAATAAACCCTCATAATAGTTTCATCGTCACAAAATGGAACATGTGTCAGCAGGCAAAGGACTTACTCCCTCTAGCTAGTCACAAATAAATGTCATTTTAGAATATGTATAGTCAAGCTTTTCAAACTTTGATTATCGATATCTTTTCACATATTTAGATTGGATACATGAAAATCATTTGTATAAATTTGTCTTGAAAAGTATTTTATATAACAAATCTAGTGGCATCATCTTACAAAAAAAAAGTCCAGTGGTATCATTTTCATGTGAAGAATCCAAGTACTTTTGTGTTTATTAGTGGGCAAAGTTTGAAATGATTGTCTTCATGTATTCTAAAACATCTAAAAAAGAACAGAGGGAGTAACGTACAAGAGGGCTACCTCTGCTGGACTAACTTGTGGCTAACACTAGCTGTAGCATCAGTTAGAACTCATCATCTTGAATAAACATCCGGACATAGCTCAGCCTCAAGAACTAAATTCAGTTACCTCCTTAGTATAACGTCAGTGCCTTGATGAACAACATTAAGAGCTGTAACCACCTACATTAATTTGGCCAATATCAAATTGAATGGTAGATCACTGGAAGATCATTAACCATATCATTATGCAACCATAGAGTCATATCAAGCGTACTCATAGGTCAGAAGCGGTGATACTTCAGAAAATTCTCAAATAGGCTAACAAAAAAGGCATGATGTTTGAACTGAAGGGTGCATATTTCTCAATATTCAGGATTGCAGTGTCTTCTACTCCTCATCAACCACCTCAGAAAACAAAACAAAGCAGGGAAACAAAAGATTTTTAGGGAAAAGAAAATTTTGTGTACACGTTATGAGAAGAATATAACAGCGGCCGCCTATGGAGAAGGAGTTCGTGGGAGTAGCTGTCGCGTTATGAGATGCTCTTATTTTTTTTATCGGTTTTTCTCTGGAGAGACTGGTTGGAGAGGGGTTGTTGGTTTTCTTTACATGAGTAGGGTGCAATCGATTGAGCAGAATGAGGGGTGTGATGATCGATCAAGCGAGGTACGTGGTGGACGGACAAACTCCCCTTTTGTATTAGTAGAGATATAGCACAAGGCAATTGAACAAAAATTCTTTTGGCTGCCAAAACTAGATGGATGATATCAACAACTGCATGCCAAGGAAGCTCACACAAGCAAGCACCGCGTGACTAGCATACTCCCCCCAGGGGCGGATCTACAGTAATTCATGGGTATTCAGCTGAATACCCAAATTTTTTTGCAAAAAATCTGCTATATATTAGGTATAATCTATATATATATTAGTAATTGGGTTTAAAAAAAAGTATCTGAAGTGAAAACGAGCTCGGGCCGACCGATCGATTCCCACGCGGCGTCGCGGCCCAGTCGCTCGACTAGCTCCCACGCGGCCACGCCCGAACGGCCCATTGGCCCTTTCCTCCCGTTCCGCGCCGAAAAGCTAGGGCTCACTCTCGTTCTCTGTTCGCTGTGCCCTTTCGTCACTCTCCCCTCCCGATGGCGAAAGGAGCAGCCGCCACCGCCGCCGTATCCCTGTTCCGCTGTTCGCCTACTACCTCCTCCTCCACGACCTCAACCCACACAACCGGATCATGGGGCTCGACCTCCCCTCCAGCGGCCACCTCACCCACGGGTACTACACTGCCGGCCGGAAGAAGATCTCCGCCACCTCCATCTACTTCGAGAGCCTGCCGTACAAGGTGAGCGCCGCCACCGGCTACATCGACTACGAGAAGCTGGAGGAGAAGGCCATGGACTTCCGCCCCAAGCTCATCAACTCCGGTGGCAGCGCGTACCCCAGGGACTGGGACTACGCCAGGCTCAGGGCGGTCGCCGACAAGGTCGGGGCCATGCTCCTCTGCGACATGGCGCACATCAGCGGACTCGTCGCGGCGCAGGTATAATCATGACAGACTGATCTCGATTGGTTACATTAAGAAATTAGATCTTCGCATTAAGATTGATGTTTTGTTTTTTGTGCGCCCGCGCTCGCGTTCGCATTCGCGTTAAAATTGGATTTTGGGATCTGGATGGTGAAAAGCTCTTGTGGGCTGTGTTGTGATTGGATTGAAATGGATAGCGACCTGGGAGATTTGGTTGTTTGGATCTTACTTAGGGATCTAGTTGATTGGTTTTGGGGTTGTATGTGATTCAAATATTGGATCTTTTTACTGTATGCATATATTAGATCTATGCATGTCTAATTGGGTGTTGGGTTTGTTCGGAACTGGAAAGTCTTTGAAGAACTCACAGTAATTTGGTAGAAGATTATACAGCCTAGTAGTCAGAACTCAGAAAGCGCCCTGTTTGTTGCTTATGCTCCTGTATATGTAGTTTTACTAAAAAAATTTGTTTCCAGTCTCAAATAATTGAGGCGCTTGGAGCTACTGTTGAACGGGTGCGCCCTGTTTCAATCACTCAAAAAGACCATTTTGTCAATATTGCGAGAAGAAGGGCCTTAGAAGCGAACAAATTAGCCTCATTAATTTCTATAATTTATGTATTTTAATTATATCTATATACATGTATCATTGATTCGTTGTATTAGTGTTTTGGAGAAAATGGTGTGTCGCGGTATCAACATATCGGTATGATATATTCAAACAACCTAGCTTCGAAGTCCGAATACCCATTCTAAAAATCCTGGATCCGCCACTGACTCCCCCTATTATAGCAGGGGGAATGCGCGCGCGGAGGGCAGCGCCACGTCGGCCCGCGAGCGCGTCCGGCCGGCGCGTGGCCAGGGAAATTCCGGTACGGTCAGGGGAGCTGTTTTTGCGAAAAAGTCCCTGCATTTTCTGAAATTACGTAAAGATCCTTTTTCCTCGCAAAAAGATCCCTGTAGGTTTTTTTTAAAAACGTTTTTTTGCGAAAACACCCCTCCACTTCACCGAAATTTAGTGTACTTTGCAAGATTGCGCCCCGCATTTTCTAAATTACGTACGGGTCCTCGTTTAGTTACGTACAAGCCCTCGCTTTTTTACGAAAAAGACCTTTAGCTTCTTCGAAAATACACATGTGCCCTCGATTTTTTTTAAAAAGTCCTTACGAATTATCGCCTCTTTTACTTCGGTACACACGGTGGCTGGCGCGCCGTGGCGCCGCGCCTATTAGGCTAGTAGTTATTAAAACCGGACCAATGAGTGAACCGGCTAGCCTATCGGTCCATCGGTTGGACCGGTCCAACCAATTGAACCGTCGGTTTTCAAAATAATTATATTATATAAATTTGTGATTATTAAAATGTTGAACTTAATTGTAAATACTTAAACACAAAATTTTATACGTAGGATTGGAAGTGACCTATCATGATTCCGATTGTATGAGCACAGAGAATGAGAAAATCAAACCAAAGAAGATATTTAGTCATTGTAATGCTGAGCGTAGATGCCATTTGGTGGCAGAAGCTAACAAAACAAAGCCAAAAGGATCTAGAGAAAACGAATAGAAACTACCAAAACACAAATCAATGCACTAGCTGCAGGCAATCCTATCGGATCCTTGCATGCGTACATGGTCGTGGCTCCAGCCTCTAGATTCAGAGGACACAGGCCGTCCCGACGATCAGACGCCACCGCCAATCTTGCCGGATGGCCGAAGCACCGCGCCATCACAGATCCGGTCACCATGGCCTCCTACAGCCTCATAGCTTCATGGATCGAGCTCCTAACACCACTAATATGCAGCATTTTGGAGCTTCCTTATTTGGATGGAGGAGAAACAGGAGAGGAGTAGAGGATCAAGAGTTTTTGAGAGAGACAAGACGGGAAGACAGCGGCATATGGCAGGGGAGTTAGGGCTCTAGGATCCTCTTTAGGCCCCGCTCGTTTCTGCTTCAACTTCTGGTTTATTTTTCACTATTCATATATTTCGTCTTTTTCTGATTTTTTCGCTTTTTGCCGGTTCTTTTTTCCCTGTATTCGTTTGCGTTGCCCGAGATGAGCTAACATATTTTTTCTATTTTTAATTTTTTTTACATTTAATTACACCAAATATATCACCTTTAGTTACAGTAAAATTTCAACCAGCTACAATGTATTTTCAGTCAACCCAATCGAGCATGGCCTTAGGCATGGTGGCCAAGTGGGCGTGCCAGCCCAAACCCACGACGCAATTCTCCAGGTGAAAAAGAAACTGCTCAGTTCCTGCAAAGCTGTCTGGTTTGCCAGTTTTTGTTAAAAACAACTCGATTCATCCGGTTTTTTCGTTCGATTGCATAGGCAGTCTCTGAAGCGAACCGAGCCATCAAAGTTGCCGGTTTCATCATTCCGGTTTAACTATCAGTCCGGTCCGGTTTTAGTAACAATGCTGGCTAGAGTGAGAGGGACATGGATGGCCGATGGAGTTGCACGTTGTGGTGGCTAGCCGCAGATGATCAGACGCTAGGTCAAGCCTAGGGCTGAAAACGAAAACGGTAATTCTCGGTTACCGAACATCGTTTTTGAAATATTACCGATTTTTTCTTCTAAACGGAAACGGTTACGGTAACCGATAAAATGGAAACGAAAACTGTAAAAACATCCGATAACGAAAACGAAAACGATTTAGCTCTCTTCCGATCGTTTTCGAAAAATACCGTATTTACCCGATAAAATACCGTCGGTAATTACCGAAAACCGGCCCATCCCCTCATGTCCGCTGGGACCGCAGGCAATTTCACACCTCCGCCGCAGCCATGGGGCCCCATCGAGACGTTCGCTTCGTCTCCTCCGGCGTCAAGCTCCCGAGCGCCTCCCCTGCCCCGGCGCCCGCCCTTCGCTCCGCCGCGCTCCCGTTCGCGCACATCGGCCGCGTCGCCGCGTCGCTCCCCCGCATCCCCGTCGTGCGGGCCAACACGGTGGCGACCCCGCCCCTGCCCCTGCCGCGGAGGCACGAGAAGGACGGCGGTGGGGGCGGGGGCGAGGAGGGCGTGATGATCAGCGAGGTGGGCAGGTGGCGGTGCGGGGCAAGGATGGGGAGCCCCTGGAGCTGCCCGAGATGGAGGCGGCGGCCGCGGTGGCGCTGCGCGCGTGCCGCCCCAATGCGGCGCTCACGTTGCGGGAGGTTCAGGAGGTCGTGCACCGCGTCGTGGAGAGCGGGCTCTTCCGCTCCTGCATTGTCACATCCCGGGAGGAAATCCGAATCACAAATGGAAATCACAGATCAGAAAGAGGAGAAAGGGGAAAACTAGAGGAGAGCTAAAGTAACGCTACTGCTACAGCTAGGGCTAAGGAATAAGTCGGCAAAAACAGCATATCCCTTTCATTCTGGCGACCGCTTATATGAGTACAGTTCCCATTAAGTTAAGTGCTGATTACAAATAAACACTGAATTAAGTTCTAAGTAAACAAGCATTAACATTGCTAATGTTGACCGTAGATGCCACCCCTCCAGATTAAGGTTTTAAATCTCCGGCTATAGCTGTCGCTATAGCCCGCTATAGCTGTTTTAGACTGATCGAGCTATTTGAGTCCATGTACAATTTAGCCGCTATAGCCCGCTATAGCCTCATTTAGCTCCGCTATTAGCTGTTTGAGAGGTCATCCGCTAAACGTCATAGCCGGAGATTTAAAACACTGCTCCAGATTCGTGGCCGTTTCGCGCGATTGGGAGCGGGGCTCCGTCGATCCGCCGGCGGATTCGAGTTCTCATCCGCCGGATTCCGTCTCCGTGCCGCTCGGGGGGTTTTGCTGAAATCTGAATGTTTTTGTAATCCTGAAATGAAAATGATGCCATGCGTAGTTCTGAGATTATCGTAATCCTGGTTTGGTTCTATGTGTTTCATCAGTTCATGTCTGTCTGACATTGTTGGGTTGTATCTATACTAGTCATCGCGAACTTCAGGTTCGTAGATTTCCTTGCTTGATTAATAAACGCCCATTTGTTTGGAGTAGTAATGGCCATCATTTGATCAATCATGTCCAGTGTTATGAGTTGTTTTGTTCAGTATAACATGTGAAAAGGTATGCTGTACACACCATACATGGGCATTTCCTAAAGCTTACTACTGATTTGCTAGATGACAGATATTATATTTGTTTATGATCTGCATTTTGCAGTTTTCAATAGGAACAGGCTATCAACTTGCAAAAATATGCTCTACCTAACCTAGCCATCTGGCAACCAATCTGTGTAGGTGTAGTTACCATGGATTGCTATGAAACTGTAATGCCCCTCAATGTTTGATTTGACAGTTGAAAGTATGAGCTGCGATTTTCTAAGATGGTGTGATATAGTGGGTTCAAGCCAGATTCTTAGGTTCAGTGCAATTTTTTTAAGCATTTGTTTTACTAGCTGAACGCTAGCCTTTTGTTCAACTCATAAGTCTTCTCTTCTATCATTGTTGCAAAGTAGGCCTTGACCTGGTAGTACAGAGCCATTTGCAAACTACTGAAATGCTCTCATAATATATGCTCATAATATATGCTCCAAGTTGTTCAGGTAAAATATGACAATATCTTATTTTAGCTATCGCTTTCATGATTTTCGATCGTTATCGATGCACTTTTGATCGAATAGTTTCGTTTTCGAATTTACCGGAATATCGATGTCGTTCTCGTTTCCGACAATATCGTATCGATTTCGTTTTCGAGAAAATAACGTGAAACTGAAAGTGATTTGACCTCCTACCGATCGTTTCCGACCGTTTTCAGCCCTAGTCAAGCCAGACAGCGAGATCTAGTGGAGTGGAGTCGGGTGGTGATCGAGCTAGGTCAAGCTCGCTAGCTAGGGTGTCGACTGCCGAGGGATCACATGCGCGTGGGGCATGCGTGCATGTACGTACTGGCCGGCAGGGAGTCCCAGAAGGGAGCTAGCCAGCCAGGGGACACAGGATTAAAAGTAACTGATTCACAAGCAAAGCAATGTTATGGCTGCGCTTTTTTTGATACTGTTGATAGTTTATAGCTATAGCTAATGTTTAGTTCTAGTTCGAGCGTTTGTATACATGAATAGAATGTTGATATGTCACTTTAAAAATGTTGTTCCCAGTGGCAGAACCAGAATTTGATTATGCCCGGACTCAGTGGTGGAATGATCTAGACTATTTAGGCTGGACCATGGAATATTATCTAGACTGGACTAAATTTATCCAGACTGTACATTAGATATTTTTCCACATCCCGGGCTGAAGCCTACCCTGCTCGGGGTGTGGATCCGCCCCTAGTTGTTCCGATAAATCATTTCAAAACAACACAAACCCTAACTTGTTTGATTGTTCGGAAAAGCTATAAGCCAGGAGCTGCGAAGAACAGTGCCTATATATGTGTGTCCGCATTGCTGGCACTACTCGACACATACTAGTGTGCATTTCTGTTCCTGTTGCTCGGATCGGATGGCAAAAGTTTTCTTAGGGAAAACAGAGAAAAGAAGAAGAAAGCTGGTCACGGCGCACATGAGAGGTATACAGTGGCGGATCCAGAAAATTTTTTTGGAGGGGCTGAAGTACCTTCAGCTCAACCTCAGCCCTTTCTACATTATACATCCATGGCTAAAAATTTAGGGGGGCTCAGAGGGGGCTCCAAGGGTCCGGTAACGGTAGGGGGGCTCGAGCCCCCCGCCCCACCGCTAGATCCGCCCATGGAGGTATATATGTATGCCACACGCTCCATATTACTCCACTAATTTTTTTTCGCTCTACGTAAATTATAATTTGCAGGGAAAAAGGTAACACTACGAAGGAGTTTACTAATTGAGGTAACTCGCACGAGCGTACACGCTGGAATTTTTTTTAAAAAAATAGCAGGTAGGGGGATTTACGATCCCCTTTTTAAAATAGCGCCTTGGGTCGTCTAGCACGAACAGTAACGACTGGTTGCCATTTATCGTATCCAAAACAGGAAGCGTGTCTGGATAATGCGGCAGCCCCAACCAACCTGTTTGATTGACGTACCGTCCAACAAAGCGTATTATGACAGGCGACGGCGACGGCACATACATATATCTGCGTTCTTTGGAACCGTTGCTTATGATTTTGAATTATATTTTATTAGTATAATAAATAGTAATTACTAAAAATTAACTAAAAATTTGAAGAAAAAAACAAGATGTAACAAAGGAGCGCTATTATTAGTGCACAGTGTAGTAGTAGAATATAATCATAGCCACAAAAACCATAATTGTATGTGGGTGATGCAGAACTATTTGCATAAATGGCATTGCAACCTTTTTTTTAAATTAGCTCCTAAACATTTTGTTTTTGTAAATCTAATCTCTGTTGACCTACCGAGCCCAACAGATACCTGCCGAGCCCCCCAAATACGACAATATTTAATGCCAAGTGACTAGCGATTAATTAAACACATAATTAGCATTAATTAAATACATGCATTGCATACATAGTGCTACAAAGTGCGGTCGGCGGTGCCCTGCTGATCTCCCCTAGCTCAGTGAGCTCGATAGTTAACTGTGGAGCTCGATATGCCCATGAAGTAAGGCTAAATTTATAAAAACGGATATTTAAAAACTAAATTCGAAAGGAAAATAGGCTACCGTACCAAAAAATTGGCTTGTGTTGCAGAACATCTGGCAGGGATGGCCTCACCAGCGGCCATATCCATCCATCCGTCCAATCCATCCATCTGTCAAGATGTGCAGAGCCCAAGCTTGCCCGTGGGCCAGGCCAGGGGTGCCAGTGCGCGTGGGCCCCACTTCCGTCCTGCGCCCCCTCCTCGCCTTAGACTTTTCTAAAACTGGGTAGCTTTTGCGGTGATTGGCTCCGTACCGTGCCACATTGCTCAAAACACCCCCCGAAAACCTCGGCCTCCCGCGTCCCACATACATGCCTTGGTCCGTAGTGGCGAGAGAGTGCAGGCAGCATAGGTACACAAGCAAGCGCTGGACTGGTCCAAGTGCGCACATGCATGGGACCGCCCCCCGGCTGCTTAACAAAGACTAATTTCAAGGGTTCACTCGAGTACAGGTCTTCCTAGGTCACGCCGCTACAGCATATTCTAGATTCAATGCAGGTATGGTCCATTCTTCTCGCCTATAGCTTAATGATTTTTTTTTCATGGTTGATGATTTTTGTTTACGCTTTTTAAGATGATAGCGAAGGGTAGAAACACTGACATAAACGACACATATAGTTTTATATTCGAAATGCCGTTTAGAGAAATGGTTTCAAAAAGCTGTTTAGAGAAGTCGTCCCATTAATTTAGGCTTCCGAAGAAACCGAAGTCAAAAACCAAAAGAATGAGACGTGTGTCATGTTGTAACACACACGACTATGAGTACCTGGTACTCGTTTACGACCACGACACACACGATTACTCCCGCGACCACGAGTACGTGACTACGACCACAAGACAAAGGAGTTTTTTGTGACGCACTCAATTGTGCGGTTTTTCTCAGCTTTCTTCTCTAATTTATAGGATCCAAATTGCGCCATGATCCGCTTCAGCCGTGCCATCCCACGTCCAGCGAAATAATAACTCCACTAACTAGCAGACTAAACGAGAATCACGACCACGGCGTGAACATGAGCACGTCTCAGGCCACTACCTTTAACAGAGTAAAATGCAAGTAATGCAATGGGCTTAAGTCCAACAAATCACCCCCTAAGCCTGTTGCCCAGGATTCACCTCAACGACGCCGAGCTTCTATCTCATCTCAATAAACTTGACTCGCCCAAGCGCCTTGGTGAGTATATCGCCGAGTTGTCCATCCGTCCTGAAATGGTCGGCGTCTACCTTGCCATCTTCAATGCATTCACGAATAAAATGAAAGCGAGTGTCGATATGCTTACTCCGTTCGTGATGCACTGGGTTCTTGGTTAGCATAATGGCTGATTTGTTATCCACCAGAAGATTTACCACCTTCGGTGCTCTCCTGACCAGCTCACCATACAATCGGCTCAGCCAAACACCCTAGCATACTGTCGTTGCCACCGCAATGTATTCTGCCTCACAGGACGAGAGCGCAATGACCTTATGCTTCTGAGATGTCCAAGTAATCACACCCGTGCCAAGGAAGAACACAATCCCAATAGTGCTCTTGCGATCATCGATGTCACCGACAAGGTCACTGTCACTAAACCCCTACCAGTGCAGACACTTGCGTTCCTGCCTTCTTGTAGCAGCACCCATAACTCGTAGTGCTATTGATGTAGCGTAGGATCTGCTTCACTATCGCCTAATGTGATGTAACCGACACCTTCATGAACTTGCGCATGATCCCAACTACGTAGGTGATGTCGGGCCTCGTATTGCAGAGGTATCGTAGACTCCCGACGCCAGATTGTACACCCTGTATGCCTTCGCTCCTTCCTCACAGCCGATGAATACCATCAGTGTTGAGCGGTCCACCAGCTTGTCCACACTCGGCCTGATATTCCTAACGTGAGCGACGCACCCAAATTGCACCTTCGGCCTTCACTTGTGCCATGCCTCATACAGTGTTTTGCTATTGAGACTCAATATCGGTGCCCTGTTGGGGATGTAGACTATGGTTTTCATTGCCTCGCCCCAGAACATCGCCGGCACAACCAAGGTCTTCAGTAGACAGCGTGCTATCCCTACCACAGTCTGGTTGTGGCGCTTGATGACCCCGTTCTGCTACGGTGAATATGACCTGAGCACCTCGAGCCACATGTATCAGCGTCTGTGCCACAACCAAGCTTTATCATCCATGCACGTGAGCAGACACACAGGACCAGCAAGGTTCAACTTCAGTGTGTAAAGCCGATTCTTGGTCTACCTCGCTTACGCCAGCAACTTTCGTTTGTGGTCAAACACGAGCAGCTCTCCATCCTCGATCACCACCTTGCAGCCATTCTCGTCCAATTGCCCAACAAAAATGATGTTGCTACAGAGATATGAGATGAATTATATCTCGGTGAGGAGCCGATGCTCCCCATTCCGGCACTGGAACATGACGGTTCCCTTGCCGCGAATGTCCACGAGCGAGTCGTCGCCAAATTTGACCGTTCCTTTCACCGATTCATCAAGTGATCTGAACATCGCTTGAGACCCAGTCATATGGCTGCTTGCTCTCTTGTCGAGGTACCAGACACTATCGCTAGCATCCGTCGATATCACCTTCTCCTCGTTAAGGAGCACCGTTTGCTACTAGACCTCGCTGTTAGCTTGTGGCAGCTCACAGTGCTCGACTATGAGCAACACAGGGTGTTCATCTTGCACACACGTCAGGTGCGCCTCTTCCTTATGCTTGCGACGGGGCTTGCGGCAGTTCCTGGCGAAGTGCCCCATCTAGTTGCAGTTGTAGCACTTGACTTGTGACATGTCACGGCGCGCGTTGGATGAGCCACTGCCCCGGGTGTCATGCCCGTCTTTGTCGTGCGCCGTGGCCTTGTTGCCTTCCTCCTTGGAGATTGTCACCGCTACTGCTACTTCTTCGGTCTCCACCTGAGGAGCCATCGTCCTGCTCCCGTTTCTTGGAACGCGTGAGCCACTCCTCCTCAGTGAGGAGCAGACACCCTCCTGAACCGCCTTTGTTGTCGAGACCGTATCGCTCCTCCACAGCCCGAAGCCACCCAGTGAGCTCATCGACCGAGAGTGTGCTCAGGTCGAGGAGCGTCTCGATGGAGATGGCCACATGCGCATACCATGAGGGTACGACATGTAGAAACATCTCATGACCTTGGATTCCTTAATCGCGTCGCCAAGGATGCGAAGGTTATTGACGAGGCTGGTGATCCGCATCGAAAACTCATCGACAGTCTCGCCATCGTTGAACGCAATGTCTTCGAACTTGTTACGGAGCTTTTGTGCGTTCACCTTGCGCACACGGTTGATGCCCATCTGCTGCACTTTTACGGTGTCCCACGCCTGCTTTGTCGTGTCCTTCACGGCGAGCATTGACAACATGTCCCGCGGCACCGTACGGAGGATCGCGGACAGCGCCATCCTACCGTCGCGGAAGTCAATATCGCCTAGCTCAATTGCTCGCCATAGTCCCTACGCCTGCAAGTTGACTCTCATGATGAGAGCCCAGTCGGAGTAGTTCGTGCGTGTTAGCATAGGGTAGACCACCGTCCCCCCACTCTCCCTTGTCACCTGCTGCACTACCACCTCGCGGCTGCGCACCCTCGTCCTGCTACGCCCTCGAATTTTCGGTGGAGTGAGGGACCTAGAAGGAGAGACTGTACCATCACGTGACATCGTTGACATGATCTCTACACCGCTCTAATACCATTTGTTGTAACACACATGACCACACACACGGCTATGAGTACCTGATACTCGTTTATGACCATGGCACACATGACTATGAGTACCTAGTACTTGTTTACGACCACGGCACACACGATTACTCTCACGACCACAAGTACTCAGCTATGGCCACGAGACAAAGGAGTTTTTGTGTTGCGCTCAACTGGGCAGCTTTTCTCAGCTTTCTTATCTAATTTATAGGATCCAAATATAAAGTAAAGGCTAAACTTATTTTTTATTCTTACGCCATGATCTGCTTCATTCGTGCCACCCCACATCCAGTGAAACTATAGTTCCACTAACTAGCAGACTAAACAAGAATCACGGCTATAACGTGAACATGAGCATGTCTCAGACCATTAGCTTTAACAGAATAAAATATAAGTAATACAACGGTCTTAAGTTCAGCATATCACGGTGTCTTAACGTAAAAGATTACCTGTTGTTTACGTGACTTTTACAACTTTTTTTTTCTGGTTACGTTGCTATTCCGTATGTCCCTGTTTGCATCGCTGCGCCGTGACTGTTAATAAATAGTACTTACTACTGTTACTGAATCTGTGATCTCTGTTTTCTGTCGAGCCTGCCTTGATTATCGAGAAACCTTCAGAATGCGCTATTATGAGGCGCCCCCGGCACCGTCGCAGCGCAAAATAGCATACTCGCGAGGATCTCAACGCAAATATACCGTCAAATATAAAGGTGCAGCCACCGCCCTGTTCCTCAATATGTGCCATTTTAGGTAATATGTATGCTAGAGGGAAGTGACACTAAAGTGTAGCGTACAATGGATGAGCAGCTTGTCTCCCCCACCTCCTGCTGCTCCCCGACCTCCTCCTTATCCGCCCCAGGCCAACCGGTGCTCGAGTTCGAGTCCTGCGAGGTCCCAGAGCAATGGCTGGTGGGCGACGACGAGCTCGATAACGACCCCAGCTTCCAGGAGGGCGCCGCGTGGGCTGTCGGAGGCTCGCGCTCTGCGGGCTCAGACCTGTCTGGGAACCCGCCGGCGATGACGGAGCGCGCAGTGAAGAGGCGGGGCAGGAAGCCCGGGCCGCGCTCCGACGGCCCCACCATCAGCCACATGGAGGCCGAGCGGCAGCGCCGGGAGAAGCTCAACCGCCGGTTTTGCGACCTCCGCGCTGCCGTCCCCACGGTGTCCCGGATGGACAAGGCGTCCCTCCTGTCCGACGCCGCCGCGTACATCACCGAGCTGCGCGGTCGCGTGGAGCAGCTCGAGGGCGAGGCCAAGCAGGCCGCCGCGGCTCGGAAGGTGACCTCTGCCGCCGCCGCGGCCTCCCACGCGTTCGGCATCGAGGAGAAGCTTGAGGTGCGCATGGTCGGGCGGGACGCGGCCGCGCTGCGCCTGACGACGGTGGCTCGCCACGCCCCCGCGCGCCTTATGGTCGCGCTCCGCGCGCTGGACCTGCCGGTGCAGCACGCGTGCGTGAGCCGCGTGGACGCGGTGACGGTGCAGGACGCCGTCGTGGACGTGCCCGCCGCGCTGCAGGACGAGGGCTGCCTCCGCGCGGCATTGCTCCGCAGGCTGCAGGAGAGCTAGAGCTTGAGCTAGCTGCTTGCTAATAAGCTACTTCAGTTCATGCTAAGTTTGCGCTTAATTAATCTGGCGGTTAATGAAACAAACAAACTAGCTTGTGCGCACCAGGTCGAACTAATCTTTCCGAAATCGATCGAAGTCCTGCAGCAGGTAGATCGATGGCCGCGCTCTGTCTGTTCCTTCCTAGTATGCGTGTCTACGTATATATTGATGCTGTCGTCGTGTCGACCGAATAACTCGAGTGGCTTAATTTGGGTGGTGTAAACGTATGTAGAGCATGCGCCTGCCTCGTCTGTAGACCATGATGCTTATTTTGTGGTGGTGTTGCAAGAAAACAGTTGCTGAGATTGAGCATTTTTTTTATCTGTTTGCACTGATATATATCGATCAGTCGATGATGTGTTTCTTTCCCTTCCTGGGGAACATGATGTGCTGTCTATTCGTTGTTGTAATATAAAGCTGAGCAGCACACTACCAGACTTGGCCGCACCAATCAATCGTCCGCCTCCTCCACCTCCGATATATGATGGAGATCTGCCACAGCATCCTCCTGTCTCTTCTCCGCACAGATCCACCGCCACCTCCTCCACTGGCCCCTTTCCCGTGCATATCTGCCTTCTCCTCCTCCTCCAGACCCTTCCCCGCTCAAATCCGCCGCCTCCTCCATCTCCGGTTGCTTCACATGAAGATCATCACGGTCTCAACCTGCGTTCACTTCCCGATGCGCTGGCGGTTGCTGCCGCAGCCAGGAGTAAGCGGCGGGGCGCGGATGCTGCGGAGGGGGCTGAGGCGGCCTCGGAGGCGGCGGATCGGAGCTGGTGTGAATCTTCCTGCGGAGCAGGGTCGGCGGCAAGGATCGGCTGGTGGCCGTGCTCGACCGGCACGTGAAGGTGGTCGGCGCCGAGCACTGCTCCCTCCTCTTCGAGGAGCTCGGCCGCCGCGACGGCTGGCTCCAGTGCCTCGAGGTGAGCATACCTAAGTGCCTAACGCCACGCTCCTGCTTCCCTCTGCGCCTTTATTTATACTAGTTTGGGCTGGATGCTTTGCTCATTACAACTGAACATCTAGCTCTAGTTAAAGAAAGACTAAATCTTGCCATGGACTCCCTTCTCCATTTTCTTTAAGCTTATCTATTAACTCAATCACATTTAATTCAACTATATGTATGCATTGATGTAACAATCCCCTGATTATTCTCATACCTAGCATTTTTGCTGCGTCTGTGGATTAACAAAGACGAATTTTGAAGTTGCTGAATTATTTCTACCAATTCCTTATTGCTCCCTGTTTTGCTAGGTTTTCAGATGGATGCAGAAACAGTATGTGCCATGTACCAGTAATGATTACGTAAGGCCGTAAGGGTACCTAATATTTCATTTCATTATTACTTTGGATAATTGCAGATATAGGCGATGTACTATATAGATAGCTGAGATTTGTCCTCATCTAGGTGAGGTACCTTCTGAATCTCCTAGTTGCGTGTGCTGCTTAGAAATGTGCAAATAGCTGAACTTTTGTAATGCATGTGTGATCTGCAAGCTATCTGTGCGCGGCTGCGTGCGTGGTCCATCATTTAGCTCTCTATTGCATTCACATTATTTTTTCAGACTTAAAGAGCTAACTAGAATTGATGATGATCTATTCTTTTTGGCTGAAGTTTATAACTTTTAGTTATAGTTTGTGACTTTTGAGCTATTCATGTGAGAGATTACAGAGTAACAGAAACTCACTTGCGGTTTTTACCGATATAAATGAAGTCGGTATAGTATATACTACAATTAACTAGTAGACTCTATTTTAAAAGAGTACTCTGTTTAAAAGTTAGTTACTGTAAAAAAAGTTCAAAAACAAAAATTAAAAATTGAAAAAGAACAGGGCCGACATCTATCGATGTTCAGTTGTCCGTAGTATACTTCCATGACTAACTTTTTGTGTCAATTGTAGGTGGCAGAAAATAAGTAGAACTAAAATAGAATCCCTGATTTAAGCCAATAGAAAGTAAGTTTTCTTTCACTTGGCCCCTTCTCTCTTCCATGATGCGATACCTGATGGTCATACAAAAGTTCAAGTAGCATCAAATAGTTGATGGGGAGTGTTATTTATAGATTATAAGTAAGATGAGAAAAGTAAATAGAAATATGTGTGTGAAACCTCTCTAGGATGGATGTGTGTAGTAGATTAAGCACTGATAGTACTTATTCGCATTTCCATGTGACGTAACATTTTGGGATTCTTGGTTTGCATCCAAGCTCCACCTTCTTCCTTTGTCCTAACAAGTCACTTTCTGGTTTCTGCTAATGATACA
The DNA here is from genome assembly GCA_017311315.1 of Dendrocalamus latiflorus. Taxonomy (NCBI): domain Eukaryota; kingdom Viridiplantae; phylum Streptophyta; class Magnoliopsida; order Poales; family Poaceae; genus Dendrocalamus; species Dendrocalamus latiflorus. Next base: position 41,701,736 of record CM029653.1, on the reverse strand, counting down.
TAGGGGAAGCAATTATATGAACAGAGTTTATTTTCATGAACACGTTTTTTCACGTCTAGAAAGCTGCGAATATCTAGTTGTAGACTTATATTTAGGAAATTTACATGTATATCTATGTACTGACTTTATGAAAATATACCCGTGTAGATTCATAGCATTACACTGCAACACAGATGTGTGGATGATCAAGCTCCTCTGTTCATGATGTCAATATTTAAGATTTCTTAGGCTTCAGGTAGTTTTACTTTTAACCCATAATAGATACAAGCTTTTCAAAGCACATAAGTTCGAAACAGCTAACAAGCAACAATTTGATCCAGTTGATCTTCTCAGCATCTCCTTGATCTAAACAGCTCTCCCAAGTGCTGTCCATGCGTCGCGGCTTATTTCCATTGCCATTTCTTGTATTTGGCCAACTACCAAGATACCTTTACTTTGATCCGGTCATCTTCTTCACTTGCAAGCTATTCCTATGCTTGCCACATATAGATTCACCAATGGTTTGCCACACGTTAGTAAGTCTCTACTGTTTCAGTTGTCACCAGGCCACGCCTTGTTGTACCGACCAAACCACTTGATACAACTTGCCACTTGAACCATGCCTTCAATGTCCTTTGTCCACATGTGCTGTGTTTATCTCAACTATATCACCTAGTATCTGTGATCATTCTGGATCTTAGTTTCCCTAACCAAGTTCCAGTTCTTTTGCCGTTGATTATAGTTGACGTTAGACTACCTGCACATCTAAAGGCTAATAAATAATTTCTAGACACAAATTTTTTATAACTTGATTCACGCTAGTCTAAACATGCATTATGTACTATATATGATCACGACAGTTTGTGGTCACTCACTACCACCTAGAAAATCCTCAAGACCAGCTTTCTCCATATGACTAGTCAACCACTGATGACTGATCAGACCACAGAACCACACTGATCTACGGCACACTGGTCTACGACATATTAGTCTACGGCACATTGGACTACACCAATCATACTGGTCTATGCCAACCACACTGGTCTGTCTGCATGTAGACCACACTGGTCTACACTAACACCATCCACACTGCTCTACACACAGACCACACCGGTCTACGGTAGAACAAAACACACTTCACATAGACCATGGATTCACGAACACATTTCACGACCATCACTAATCGCCTAAGATCCTCCTCGCTCGCATGGTCCTTCAGACTATTAATAAGTTGCAGGTTCACTACAAAGAACCACGTACTCAACTTGTTTGAAGGAATACAGGAACTGCATTTGCTATAATTTCAGCTGCATATATAGATAGATAGTTTTTAATGCTACTTCTAATACTTCTAGAGTTTTTTTGTTCCCGAGGGATGGGACTACATAGACTTGATTTGATGGAGCGACTATTGTCGTCTGTTCTTACTGCATGTACGTATGTGGTACTTACTTATTCCATTGGAAAGTTTATGGCACATTTGTGAGTTGTCACGCTGAACACATATTTCCAGCAGGAAGGTGGAAATGAAATAATGGTTATTATCGCACATTAATTCTTCAGCTACATGCATGAAAAATGCATACGTAGAACCTGTTTTTGATTAGACTATTAGATGGCTTTATCCCCGAGTTTCTTCCCCCAAAAGCCTCATAAACTCGACTTCTCAAAAGGTTAGGTTGGATAAGCTTAATTAAGCTTTTCAGTAGGAACATACGTACTCAAAGTCTTAACTTTGTCTAAAAATATATACTAGCAACAATTAGTATCTACCACTGTATGTATCCGAAAGGGCTCAAACTTATGGCACCTTATTTGATCTTTTTGCTCTTTACTACTTTTATTTTTTGTCAATCAACAATTAGAATACTATATAAACTAGCTTCATAGCAAAAAAAGGCCCTGCTAGCGGAGAGCTTATTAAGGGATAGTGAACATAGAACCACCTTTTGGTGGGGTGGTGGAGCTATCTCGTGTGCTTCAGTAGGAATTTTGTAAAGTTACGAATTAATCCCGGTCTCCACCTGTCTAGAAGTGTGCTAAGATGACGTACTTGCATGTGGTATATGCGCGTGTGTGATGATGTGTGTATATGCATACATCTTGTAATCGCAAAAAAAAGTGACAGTGAACATCATCCTGCCATATAAATTGTGTCTAAAGTCGAAATAATTTCAGCTTGTGTAGGTAGGTAGACAAGACCACGCAGGAGCTGAGTTTCAGACTTTACAAGGTTAATTAAATATCCGTGGTAACCTTTGTTTCAATGGAATAGGTCAGGAGATCTATAATGCAATGTGCTTTAGTTACCAGTTCTAGCTAATTCGATCGATGCACTTTTGCTCTTCAGCAGAAAGACAAACAAGCCTACATAGTTGGCTAGTACGCATGTTGGACTATGAAATAAACAAGTCACACAACAAGGGATTATCCCTTTTGTGATGACAAATTTCATCCCTACGAGTCAATTTTTCAAAATTTTCATCACAATTATCTCTTCGTGACGAAATTCTCAGTCGGTACTGCATCATCACTAATATTGGCATCACTAGTAACATAGTGATGAATTATTTTAGCCACAAATAATATGTTCATATGTGGCCACAAAAATTATCACTATTAATTAGTACATGTGAGATGAATAACATGGTTACAAATAGATTTGAGTCGTCAGTGACTGTATTCTCATCGCAGATGATGCTTCTAGTGAAGTTGTTTCCCACTATAACATAAAAATTAGTGACAGTTGAGTCGTGGCAATTACAGTTTGTAAAAGTGATGTCTTTGTCCTCACAAATGCATATTTATTTGTGACTACATCTTCATCATCATGAGTATATGGTTTCAGTTACACAAATGCCTACTTTGTACCGGTATCAATTTTTGATTTTCGAATTTTGGTTAGTTTTTTTTCGGTTTTTTCAATTACCGATTTCAAAACATTCCAAAATTCAAGTTTTGATTTTCAAATTGTAACCTGTTTTTTGCCGGTTTTTCCGGTAACCAGCCAGTTATCGTTACCGGTTGCCGGCCGAGATTTCTCCCAGTTCCGGGTTTTGGAACCTTGGTTGTGCGTTCCTTTTCACTCTTTGATGTTTGTAGCGGTGACGGATTTCCTCACATTTTATGAAATTTGTGACAATTAAATCATCACAATTATATTTTGCAAAAGTGACGACATATATAGTCACAAATTGGTATGTGTCAGTGACAACAGTTTCGTCACTAGCACTTCTAACTGTGATGACCTTATTTCCAACTGTTATATCTGTGACGATTAGATCGCCGCACATATATTTTGTAATCCGGATGGATCTATCATCACAAATGCATATCTATTTGTGATGATAGCATCATCGCTAATTGCTTTTATATGTGACAAAATTTTATTTCATAGTGATAGTCACTGGTAATCACTTTTTTTGGGCAAAAGTGAGATTAAGCAGTGACAATCTTTCACCATGAGCTGATAAATGTAGAAGACAAAAGTATCATTCTCAATTGATATTGAAGTCAAAGATTTGATTACAGGTCGAAAGGCACGAAAGCCACTTCAGACGCATAGCAACTCTTCCAAGGCGTTATCTTAGATAAAGCAAGTCACCACAACACCAAAACTTGATCGAGATTGTAAACTTCGCATGGCAAAGCATAAACACTTCCTGTATAAATAACTAGCCTCGTAGGCGCGGCGACACGCCGCGCCAGCCACCGTGTGTACCGAAGCAAAAGAGGCGATAATTCGTGAGGAGTTTTATAAAAAAAAATCGAGGGCAAATGTGTATTTTCGAAAAAGTTAAAGGAGTTTTTCGTAAAAAATCAAGGATCTGTACGCAAATAAACGGGTCTGTACGTAAATAAACGAGGACCCGTACGTGATTTAGGAAAACGCGGGGCGCTATCCTGCAAAGTGGAGGGGTAAAAAAATTTGGCAGGGATCTGTTCGCGAGGAAAAAGGACATTTACGTAATTCCCAAAAAATAAAGGGGAAATGCCTCCTCCGACCGTACAGGAATTTGGGCGACACGCGGCGGGCGACCGAGCACAGGGGGCGGACGTGGCGCAGCTCTCCGGCGCGGCACTCCCCCGGCGACACGCGGCGGGCGACCGAGCGCAGGGGGCGGACGTGGCGCGGCTCTCCGGCGTGGCACTCCCCTAGCTTTGTATAGGTAGGTATGTAAAAAAAAGGTGTGTTGGAGCCTTTTGAATCAGTTGTGCAAGCCTTTCTCTGTAGTCCAATGCACGTGGACCTACAAAACAAAGCACATCAAGAATATTGTATTATATTATATATAAATGAGATTATAAAAGAATAGGAGGTAAAAATTCAGTTAGATTTTAGTGTTGTAAAAATGAACTGGCAATGACGTCCTAATGTAGCAAAAGCAAGTAATTACTACAAGTGAACTGAGCAAGTAATTAAAATTATACCAGAATAGGATTTGGAATCGAATCGAATTAATCAAATTCAAATCTATAGATCCAAACAGGGTGTTAGAGTCATTGTCTGGTGGTCATGAAAGTATTTATACACTATTTTGTTTATGAGAAAGTATTGTAAATAAAGAAGTGACAACACGATTGTTCGTCATTAATGAAACATCGTTACAATGTTTTTTGTGATGACATAACATTATCTCACTAATTATAAATGAAGCTGTGACAATGTGGTAGTTCGTCACTGTAAAATTGTCAGTAATAAGATATCCAATCACAAGAACTGATAAAAAAGCATAAACAGGCTAAAAAATGAAATTTAGAAATTGTAAAAAATAAACCAAAAACTAAAAGCTCAAATTAAAATAAACGGGCCTACCACATACTGAAGAAGTGAAGAGAGAAGATACATATTTAAGATCTACTACGCGAGCAAGTACACATGTCGTGAAGGAGCAAACAAGCCGCACTCTAGCGCTAGCCATGCATTACCAGTATACCACAGGAGAGGTAGCGAGCAGTCCCTCATAACTCATAAGTGGCCATGAGCCAGATGTTTTGATATTTTGACGTTTGATTTCTTTAAAAATCTAAATAAATAAAATAAACTTTTAAAACTGATTTTTTAAACAGCTTTTCACGTCTACATCGATTAAAAGTGTTAGGAAACTGGGCTCACGGAGAAAAAAAAATAAAGAAAGATCAGGAGTTCTCTCTATCTCTCTGTGTGTTCAATCTATTCTTCTGTGATTCTGTGATTGATTCGTTCTTATTCTAAACAGAGGAATCGCTCGGACTGGTCGCTAGCGACAGTTCCTCAACACGTTATCAGCACGACTTCGCTCCGGTGAACGAGGTAATCATCGAAGCACAGATTGAATTTTCTAGATCGCTTTTGAATCTGTATTTTCTTTTCGCGTTCTAGATTGAATGTCTACGGTGCAAATCCGCTCTAATCTACCGCGAGCAGACTTGAAGTCGCCGGCACAATGCCGATCGGTAGATTGTGAAACGGGGTAGATGTTGATTGCACTGTAGATTAGAAACGATGCAAATCCGCCCTAATCTACCGCGAGCAGACCTGAAGTCGCCGGCACAATGTCGATCGGTAGATTGCAAAAAGGGTAGATGATGATTGCATCGTAGATTGGAATCGAAAATTTATGCATCTATTCTTCCTGTTCGGTTTATGCATGGCACTGCATACTAAAAAAAACCGGGCACTGCCTGTGGCCGTCGGCCAGCAGCCGGCGCCACAGCCTAGAGCCACTCTGACGCCCGGCCAACGCTTCCCGCACGAAGCATCGCCACCACTGACTTGTATGGTGGTTGCCACTGCTCGGTTCGGTCGGTGCTCGCAGCTGCCAACTGGAGCCGTGCGCCTCATTGGCCGGAGCATCGGGCTGCGCCGCCGCACACCTGTCCCGGTTCCCCGCCGCGTGTGCGCCCCCCACAAGGCGCCTCGGGTTCCCCGTCACGAGCGCGCGCCCTGCATGCGCGCCACCTCCGGTCGCCTTGGCTTCATCACCCGTGCCTGCGCCCGTATGCGCCCGACCGGCCACCCCGCGCCTTCGACGCACCTGGCCTGCAGCCGCTCCCCGACTAACTCCGGCCGCCGCCCGCAGCTGCGCGCCGCTCCGAGCTGGCCTGACTCGCATCGAAGTCGGCGCCGCGCCACACATCGCTGATGGCCGCCGCCGCTTGGGGTCCCACGTCTTCACATCGCGCGCCGCTTCGGCTCCTCCTCGCCGCACCGCCCGAGGCTGGTGTTCGGCACTCGAACTACCGCCGGCCGAAGCCGACCTCGCGCGGTACCCCACTGTCGGCTGCCGTCCCGAGACGGCCCGCAGCCGCCTCTGGCCACCTCGGACTCCCCGCACAAAGCGCCGGCCCGCAGACCGCGTCGCCTGACCACGCCCGCACGCGTGTGCTTGGCCCCGCCGCTCCGGCCCGCATCGCCCGAGCGGTCGCCGTCGGGCCACCGCCGCTCGCCGCTCTGGCCCGCATCGCCCGAGCGGTCGCCGTCGGGCAATCGTCGCTCGCCCGCATTGCCCGAGCAGCTGCCGTCATGCCGCCGCCGCTTGCCCGAAGCAAAGCCCTGGCCACCTCCGTTCGGCTGGCCGCTGCCTTCTAGCTCATGGCGTTGGTAGCCGCCGCCACTCGGGTGACCAGTGGTTAGGGTTTTAACCCTAGCCACTAGGTTAACAGGCCGGCTGAAAAACTGGGCCGAACGGGCCTGAGTTGGCCCGAAAGAAAAAAGGGTGGGCCGGAAGTCGGCCCGATCGCAGTGGGGGGAGCTGGCTATTTTTGCGAAAAAGGCCCCGGAAATCATATAAATTACTATCTGGTCCCTAAACTTTTAATAGAAGTCCCAAAATTTTGTATAAAGGCCTCATAGTTCCGAAAATTACGTATAAGCCCTCAAATTTACGAGTGGGTCCAGAATTTTTGCAGAAAACCCCTCGGTAAATCAGAAAATTGCGTGAATTTTTTCTAAACTGAAAAATTGCGTAAAAACCCCCAGCAATTGCAGAATTTGCTGAAAAATTATATTCTAGCATAAAAGGGCTTTGGGAATCCGAATTTTGAATTTTTTTTTAGCATTTGAAGCTTATTTATTTATGCCATTATTATTCTCTGTATTTTCTGTATTTATTTACTGTTTTGGTTAATTGTAATTACTGAAAATTGCGTTTAATCGCTGAATTAGCAGTAAAATTTATAGAAAATGCATAGAAAAATTCTGAAACATTGTGAGAACCTTTTGTACCATTTATTTACCCGCAGTGAATTATTCCGTGCATGTCTACCAGCAGTAGACTTATACACATTTAGATGACTAGCATCATGAATTGGAAGTTCGAGGAGCTGGCCCAGCATGGCCAAAACTATCTGTCGTAGGCATTCGATGTCGAGATTGTGCTTGGAGCCAGCAAGCTCCGCGCTGCTATTGGGATTGGCGGACTGAATGACGCTCAACCCAAACCTGAGGAGAATGATCAGGCACTTCATTTTCTCAGGCACCGCCTCTGCCTCACTCTCAAGAATGAGTATATGGCGGAGAAAAACGCGCTAGCACTCTAGACCGCACTCAAGAAGCGGTTTGAGAGGCTAAAGTACATCATTCTTCCTCAAGCAGAGTAAGAGTGGATTAGACTGAGGTTTGCCGACTTTAAGACGGTCAGGGAAATGAATTCTGTCTTTCACAGGATTTGTACCCCAATACAGCAAATTGAGAAAATCCTTCCACCCCAATGCAGTATAATCCGCACGCAATTATCGTCAAGACGACTATGAGGAATATGCCGAATTGATTTATATGATGCAAGTTACGGAAGCTCAGGACGAAATTCTCCGCAAGAACTAAGTCACTCAGCCATCTGGGAGATCCACTGGCCATGAAGCCAACGCCAGGAGCAACAAGGTGCGAAAGCTCTTGATAGAGAAAAGGGGAAGGAAGGGTAAGACCGCAGCCCAGAAAGGCGAATCAGATGCTCCACGAGAGAATAAGGCTAGCAAGCCAAAGCGGGATGACAAAGGGCATTATGAAGCCCACATTGCATCGGCTGAGGGGGGAGAGTTCGGGAGTAGCTGCCTGCACTAGTGAAGGTTGAAACCATCACGATAGCAGCAACCCCTTTCTCAACCTAGAAGCAGCCACCGCCATGATTTCTCTTGAAGAGAATGTCAACCCTGAGAAAATAGCAGAAGAAGTCTAGTGCACTGAACGCATTTCGACTTTAATTGTCATTTATTTTATGTGGAAGAATATGTTAGAATTTGCATGGATGGTACTTAAGATTTGTTGTTTTCTCGTGATGGTTGGATGATTTTTGGAAGAATTCATTCATTTATTCAGTTTATAATGGCATGATATGTTCTGATATTGGCGTATTTATTTATGTGTTGAATGTCTTCTAATACATGTTAATTAAATACCCTATTTTAGAACACGTGTGACGCCCTATTAAGGAAGTGTGCTTAGCTAGCAGCGGCATAATAAATACCATCTTAAGAGAGACTAAGTATTTTCAGTCGATACGTAAGAGCACTGGCAGCCTTACGTCAATCGCCGGAAGCGATGCATGTATAATTGGTTCCGGAAGAGCCATAATGGGCACAACTTTGGTCATTGAATAAACCTTATTGTATCCAGAATCGATTAGAACTCTCCTAAGTTTTAAGAATATTCGCGCAAATGGTTTCCACGTTGAGACTGAAAAGAGTATGGTAAGGAATACCTGCTCATTACGAAGCGCAAAGAGAACAGAAAATTGTATTAGAAAACTTCCTTCACTAGAAACTGGGCTATATTATACCAACATTAAAGCATCTGCAGCGTACACTGTTCTGAAGACAGTGATTAAAAGCTCTGAACTCTTCTGTCTCTGGTATGACAGATTAGACCACCCAGGTCTTAGCATGATGAGAAACATAATAAATAACTCGCATGGGCATAATATTAATGTGAAGAATTTCCCGAATCATGAAGATTTTTGTGTGCCTTGCATGTGCCACCAGGAAACTAATTACTAGACCCTCCATTCTGAAAGTGAAGGATGAAGTCCCTGCATTCTTGGAACGCATCCAGGGAGACAGTTGTGGTCCCATTCAGCCCGTCTCAGAGTTGTTTAAGTATTTCATAGTACTCATTGACGCTTCTTCGAAGTGGTCTATTGTCCACAAGAAACCACGCCTTTGCAAAATTGATCTCGCAGATCATTCGCATCAGAAATGTGTTTCCTGATCATCACATTAAGTCCATCAGAATGGACAACGCCGGAGAATTTACTTCGAAGGCATTTGATGATTATTGCACGGTGATGGGAATTGCAGTTGAGCATTCGGTACAGCATATCCATACCCAGAATGGTTTGGCAGAGGTTTTAATTAAGAGAATTAAATTTATTGCCCGACCCTCTTGCATAATTGTACTTTGCCAGCTACATGTTGGGGACACGCAGTCCTACATGCAGCGAATATCATCAACCTTAGACTTTCGGCCTACAACATCCATTCACCTATACAACTAGCACAAGTATCACCACCGAAAATTTCCCAACATTAGGGGGGAGGAAATCAACCCCTTGATGAAGAATGTCGGGAAATTACGTGGCAAGCTACGGGAATCCATGTAGATGACCCGCGCACTAGTGAAACAATAGAAGTCCAGAAGACAAGAGATTTGCAAGCATTAGCAAATCAACTGCCTGATCACTTTAGTGATTTGAAGAGCGTGACTAAGTCGCATGTGCCTACACGCACTGCACCGGAGAGGGTTGAAATACCAAAGAAAGCAGAAGGTATCCCTAATCTCGTCCAGAGGCCTTAGAAAAATAAAAAAGAGGACGAGAACTCCGGTTCCTCGAATCCTTAGTAACCGGGGACGCCTGGCGAAAAAGGATAAGAGGGATTTATCACAGCCGATCATTGAAGTCCCCCAGAATGAGAAGAGGAGCCAGTTGAGACCTGGCACAAGTATGACACCTTTCGAAAAGGGCATACCGGATCTGAATATCCCCATCGGCATGGATGTGTGCGCACACATCGGAGCCGAAAAACTAAAGGGACTTGCCACCGCAATTGAAAGAAGCGATGCGCAAGATGAAGCTGCAGCAGAAGCAATCGCTCCAGAAGAAGCAACTCATGAAGAAATAGCTATAAATTATGTGCATACGGGAGAGTCCCTGAATAGGACAACAGCTAATATCGATATCTACTTCGCAAAGAAAATTGCCACCATCATCGATCTTGATCCCGAGCCTGCATCGCTCGCTGAATGTAAGAAAAGATCAGATTGAGAAGATTGGAAGAAGGCAATAGCAACTGAATTGCTATCTCTGTATAAAAGAGAGGTGTTTGGGCCCGTATGCCGCACACCTCCCCACATACACCCCGTTGGGCACAAGTGGGTATTTGTTCGAAAGAGAAATGAAAGAAATGAAGTAGTAAGATACAAAGCAAGGCTGGTAGCCCAAGGTTTCACTCAACGTCCTGGAGTTGATTATGAAGAAACCTACTCCCCGGTCATGAGTGGAATCACCTTTAGATACTTGATCTCAATGGCAGTGAACTTGAACTTAGAAATGAAATTGATGGATGTTGTGACTGCATACCTTTACGGTAACTTGGATTCGGAAATTTATATGAGAGTCCCTGAAGCAATCCCTCTCTCGAACCAAGACAGAGCAAATAGAAATATGTACAGTGTGAAACTCAGAAAGTCACTGTATGGACTGAAACAATCTGGAAGAATGTGGTATAATCGCTTAAGCGATTTTCTCTGCAAGAAAGGCTACACGAATAATGAAGACTGTCCTTGTGTATTTATACGACGATCCCAGAATGGATTCTGTATAATATCTGTATATGTAGATGATCTGAATATCATCGGGACATCCAAAGACATAAAAGAAGCAAGCTCCTACTTGGAGTCAGAATTTGAAATGAAAGATCTGGGCAAGACCAAGTTTTGCTTAGGCCTGCAGCTTGAGCACGTCCCTGAAGGAGTCTTGGTACATCAGTCGACTTACACCCAGAAGGTGCTTGAAAGGTTTGGCTTCGAGAAGGCATTTCCCATCGAAAGTACCGATGATTGGGAGGTCTTTACAGCAAGAAAAAGATCCTTTCCAACCTAGGGAAGAGGGGGAGGAAGTCCTGGGACCGAATTCCCATACTTGAGTGCAGTGGGAGCGCTTATGTACTTAGCAAACTGCACTAGACCGGACATTGCATTTACCGTGAACCTGTTAGCAAGGTACAGTGCAGAGCCCACCAAAGGCATTGGCAGGGCATAAAGGACACATTCGGATACCTCCAAGAAAGCAAGGATCTTGGATTGTTCTACAGAAAGAATCAAGATCTGAACTTGATTGACTATGCAGATGCTGGGTACCTGTCAGACCCGCATACCGCAAGGTCACAAACAGGTTATGTATTCCTGTGTGGTGGAACTACAATTTCCTGAAAATCGTCTAAGCAAAGCCTTGTAGCTACTTCGACGAACCACTCAGAAATTATAGCACTGTATGAAGCCGCACGAGAGTGCGCTTGGCTCCGCCACCACATCCAGCAGTCATGTGGAATGAACATTGTGTGAACCCCCACAATTATCCATGAAGATAATGCAGCTTGCGTTGCACAAGTGCAGACGGGCTATGTGAAGAGTCATCTCACAAAGAATATCAACCCCAAGTTCTTCTATGCACATGAATTGCAAAAGATGGACGGGATTAAAATACTGCATACTAAGTCATGTGAAAATCTCGCAGATTTATTCACTAAGTCACTCCCCGCATCTAGCTTTGAAAGGTGCGTGCGTGGAATTGGAATGATGAGACTTAGAGAAGTGCAGAATTCAGGGGGAGAATTCTCACAAGCCCGCTAATAAATCTTGATCATAAAGATTAAGTACCCAAAGAATAAAGTCCTGTAGACCAAATGAATTTGGGTGAATTGTACTCTTTTTCCCTTGACGAGTTTTCCATGAAGTTTCTCGACCAAGGTTTTTAAAGAGGTAATTCGTGCATCGCAGCATCACATGTATCATGTACTCTTTCTCCAAATTTTTCCCACTGGGTTTTTATGGAGTTTTGACGAGGCATGAGCATGTTGGGTGTGTGCCCAAGGGGGAGTGTTAGGAAATTAGGCCCACGGCCAGAGTCCTGACATATTTGGGCACCCCACCATAGACTATAAATAGGGACATAGACCCCTTCATTATGTACACATAAAAGAAAAGCAATAAAGAAAGACCAGGAGTTCTCTCTATCTCTCTGTGTGTTCAATCTATTCTTCTGTGATTCTGTGATTGATTCGTTCTTGTTCTAAACAGAGGAATCGCTCGGACTGGTCGTCAGCGACGGTTCCTCAACAAAAAACACGGACAAATTCATTGATCACAGACTAAAATAACAAGGCCAAAACTGCCAGAGTCACCATCACCAAGCCATATTGGTTTCAGACAGCAACCCTAGGAAAAACAACATGGGCCTATCGACACCTCATGAATTTGTTAGTGGGCTGTGATCGATGGGCCGGGTTTACCTGGACTTCTCGAGAATAAGCCCATGCTTTTTTTAGACAAAGATACCCAAGTTTCATTAACGAAACCAGATTACCGGGGGGGGGGGGGGGAAGAATCCTGTAAAAAAAACTAGTACGTGTTCTTTCCAAAAACTACTACGTAGAAGAACAGTACAATTAATGTACTCCTCGACGTGCAGGAGTCGTACTCGTAGAACGTTCGAGAACGTGGTAAGATCGAACCGAGAACGAGCTTTTGATGCGATCGTCGCGAGGCAAATCGGAAGGAGCTAGAAGCAAAGGCTGCCACGGGTGCTCGACGTAAATTGGTATGTATGTACGTACGTACTCGGACTCAGACCTAACCTTGGATGCATACATTAGTACGACTACGACTTGTCCCGTATCTAGATAGGTACGTGAATGCCATGTTCTATTGGACTGGGCTTTTGATCGTGGCTGTAGCTTTCGTTTATACTGTTTGAGACGATAGTGAATGATTTAGACGTCGATATTGATGGTGCATATAGTTTTGAGTTCGAAAGACTGTTTAGAAAATCTGCTTAAAAACCATTCTATATTTAGATTTTTGAAAAAAAAAACTAATGATAAAAGTCAAAAGCCAAATGAAGAGCATGTTTTCTTCAACTTATTTTAGCTTATAGTTTATAGCTTACTACTTACCTCGAATAAATAAAAAGGATGGTTTCTGCTTCGAATGTGTAGTCTTTTAGATATACTTTATCAGCTTATCGATTTTTGGTTCGTGTGTACAAACACTCGACTAAGTCTAAAGTTATAAACTGCAGTCATAAGTCATAAGCAGTAACTGAAAAGAATAAACTGCCCCGCTCGTTTTGGCTTCTAGCTTACTATTCTTTAATTTCGTCTTTTTCTGACTTTTTGGTTTTTTAAACTTTTTTATATTTTTTCTGTATTCATTTGCATTATTCGTGATATGCTAATCTATTTTTTTATTTTTAAAATTTAATTACATAAAAAAATCATCAGTAAATACTATATAAAATAAATAATAAACTAATTTATTTTGGCCGAACTGGGCGTCTCTATAACGGAAAAGAATAGGCCTGAAAGGGACCATAGCTAGCTGACACAAGCTCTAGCCAGGTGATGGATTGATTGATGCGAGAGCGAAAATATGTGTGTTAACATATATCCCACGTTGATGGTGACCAGATCCTAACTACGTCGAATTAAAAATAACTTCCTCGCAAAAAAAAGAATTAAAAATAACTTGCGTAAAAAGGTTTTTACTCCATACATTGCACTGCTGCAAGAACCCACCTTGAGCTATCCCTGTGTATGATTCAACGTTTGTGCTTGATTCACATGCACATGCATGGTTTAATTTCCACACGTAGCAAAGAGATTGCTGTCTGCTCGAAAACAACTTAATCTACAAGCATTACAAACGTTCACGTCATCGTAGATCCACGGACAAGCGACCAGTAGACCAGTTCATCACTGATTCGTACGCAGTATGAAAGCAAGAGACCAGTAGACTAGGACGCATGCATGCATCCCGGCCATCGCGGTGTCGAGTATATATAGAGGTGCAGCCACCGCCCCATCTCCTCCAGTGGTCTGCCATTTTCAGCATGTGAGTGATCACTGATCAGTCAAGTGACCCTACTAGCTAGAATTAATGGATGAGCAGCTGGTCTCCTTCTCCTCCTTCTGCTCCCCTCACTCCCCGGCGGCCTCCTTCTTCTCCGCCACTGCCCGCCGACCACCCGGTCCTCGAGTTCATGTCCTGCGATGTTCCCGAACAATGGCTGCTGGCCGACGACTCCGCGTGGGCCGTCGGGAGCTCGCTCTCGCCGGGCTCCCACGTGTTACTGCAGGGGAACGCGCCGGCGCTCGCGGCAAGGCGGCGTGGCCGGAAGCCTGGGCCGCGCTCCGACGGCCCCACCATCAGCCACGTGGAGGCCGAGCGGCAGCGGCGGGACAAGCTCAACCGCCGCTTCTGCGACCTCCGGGCCGCCGTCCCCACGGTGTCCCGGATGGACAAGGCGTCCCTCCTGGCCGACGCCGCCGCCTACATCGCCGAGCTGCGCGGCCGAATCGAGCGGCTCGAGGCTGACGCGAAGAAGGTGGCTGACGCGCGGAATGCGCCCACTGCCGTTGCCCCCGCCGCAAGGGTGTTCGGCCTGGATGAGATGCTCGAGGTGCGTATGGTCGGGCAGGAGGCCGCCGCGGTGCGGCTAACGACGGCGGCGCAACACGCACCCGCGCGCCTCATGATGGTGCTCCGGGAGCTGGACCTGCTTGTGCAGCACGCGTGCGCGAGCCGCGTAGGCGCGGTGACGGTGCAGGACGCTGTCGTGGACGTGCCCGCTGCGCTGCAGCACGAGGGTTGCCTCCGCGTGACATTGCTCTGCAGGCTGCAGGAGAGCTAGAGCTAGCAGCTAGCTAATAAGCTACTTCAGTTCATGTTGAGCTTGCGCTTAATTAAACAAACAAACCGTAGGCTTAATCTCTCCCTATATAGCACTTCTATTTGGTGTTAAGGAGTATATCTACGATCGGTAGAGTTAATCTTGTAAGCATACCCTCCGAGACGTAGTTGAGTATGTTTCTTTCTCCTACATGTTGTGGTGTCTAGATCCAAATAGGAATCCAAATTTGAGTATTGGTCGGGTGGTACTAGCCTATATAAACAAAAAGCTTGTAATAAGATTATGAGCAAAAAGAAAATAAATAATAATAAAAGTGCTAGTTGTGCCGCACTATGAATATTGTTATTTATGTTCGTGAGTTCTTTTGTTCATGCTTGATTTCTCATGGCGTTCTTACCGGCGCAGGTATGTGCTGAATCTAGTTGAAAGCTAACAATTAGTATCAGAGCCATGACGAAGGGCAAGGAACCAAGCGGGGTGAAAGAGCGTGCCATTTCGCTACAATATTCGATGCTCACGAAAAGCAACTATGCTACATGAAGCATAGGGCGTGTGGGATGCCATCAATCCCAGTGTCACTCACATGCGAAAGGATTAGATTGCATGCATTGGTAGCTATCTACCAGGGGATATCAAAGGATATGTTCTTCCAGTTGGCCGAGAAGGAGATGGCCAAGGAGGCGTGGGAGGCATTAGAGACCATGCACATAGGAGCTGAACGCATGAAGGACACCAAGGTGCAAACCCGCAAGCAGAGTTCGAGGTGCTGCGCATCAAGGAGTCTGGATCGGTTGATGATTTTGCTGTTCAGTTGATGACCATCGTCAACAAAATTCGGTCGCTCAGCAAAATGATTGAGGAGACGTATGCTGTCAAGAAATTCCTCCGCGTCATCTCCTGTAAGTTTCTCGAGATTGCTTTGACTATTAAACAATTTGGCGACATCAAGACCATGATGGTGGAAGAAGTTATTGGGTGGTTGAAGGCCCACAAGGAGAGCCTAGGAGGATATGGCGACAATGGGGAGGAACATGTGCTGCTCACCCATGCCGAGTGGAAGGCCAAGGAGGTGAAGGCTGGGACACAACAGGAAGTTCGACAAGACAAATATGTCATACTATAATTGTCAGGACTATGGACACTTTGCCTCAGTATGTTGTTCCAAGAAGAAAGAAGAGAATGTTTATATCACACAGAAGCTAGAAGATGACGAACCAGCACTACTCATGGCCGAGGTCTGTGAGTTGTAATCCCGTATCGAATTAGAGACGAGTCTGAAGTATTGAGAAGATGTGTCCACTGTCCTAAGTCAAGTAAGTAGAGTTGAGTCCAGAATATTGACGAGATGTATTCACTATCCTATGTTGAGTAAGAGTTAGGTAAATCATAGTTGAGATTAACTACCTCAATGACACCTATTATGTGCGTGTTGATATATAGCTGGCTGCATGTAGTGAGTAGTCATGCTAGCTTTTTTTCAAAGCCATGTTTACTTTCACTTATTTTCAGGTGGCGTTAAGTTAAATTCATGAAAACAACAACCAATATTAAGCATATTATTCCCGACAATGTATATATCGCATCCTCTCTGCACTACTGCCCTGTTTGCTTGTTTGGATTATTACTTTTTATTTAGTTCAAAATGTGCTTGTAGTCTCTTAGCAATTGTGGTAGACTAGCCATCATGAGTAGCTACACTTGATTAGCTTGAGTTCACAATTCATATGCTGTCCAAACTCACTTTGCACTAAATATGCGATCGACTGGACTCTATATTTTTACAAAGTGGGGTTTGCTACAATACATCTCTCTTTTATAAAAGTTTACAAATCTTAATACATTGAAGAGGATTTTTTTAGTTTTACTATTGACTAGGATGTTACCATAGCAAAAGGTTGGCGACGTAAAAATTGCACACATGGCAAAACTACCTCCACCTAAAAATCATCATCCCAAACTGCCTTAGGATGTAAATTGCCATGGTTTTGTAAGTTGAGGAAAATAATTGGTTTTGTACTTTAGAGAGGAGGGATAAAATAGACTTATTTCATTTTTAAATCTAAAACTTAGTACCTAAAAGTTAACATTTCATCACCATTATCGACCCTTAATTTCTTATCAAGCTCCGCTACCAGCTACAATGATCGTTTGAGAATACACTAGTTCGTTTTGTACCAGTGCCCGAATGGGCGGATGCTGCTCAGAACATGCAGTTCTTTCATCGAGTAATAAAAGCTAGGGCTGGGCCCGTGGGGAATTTCCACATTGGGGCAGGGTCAGGGGCAGGGGCTTTCTTCCCCCGGAACGGGGGTGGCCCCGCTATGGTAGCAGGTAGGGGCGAGGTCGTTCTCCCTCTATGGGGCCATAGGAACCTAATAAAAATTTAAAAATATTTTTAAATAATGTATTATAGTTTTATAATATAGCAGAATATAATATTTTCTTATATATTTAGACCAAAAATATTTTCTTATTATTTCCCGAGACGAGCCCGCTGTTGCACCGCTGCCTGTGCTCTACATTGGGGTTTGCATACTACCGTCATCTCCTTCTTGGCTTTCTATGAGGTCCTCAGTGTCCAAGTTGATTGGGTCGACACCTGGCAAGAATGCACACTCACTCGTGGTGGCGCTATTGCCGAAGATGACTTCCAGCAGGTCCTCATGTCGAGCAACTAAGTCCCTAAACTTGCACATCCTCAACTTTCCCTGCAATGGCACGATCGTACATCAGACCGTCATTGTGGCTTTGTGCGAGGCGGAAGTAATTCAAAGACTACCGCACTTCAGAGGGCGAACTTACTTCACCATTAGCAGCCCACCATGAGTCGTCTATGTCGATGCAGCCGATGTCAGGGTCAACGCCAAGGCCCGTCGCACGAAGCTTCAATCCCTTCCATTTGCCATGCTCGCGATTCAGGGTGTCCTACTTGTTCTTCATTTGCTTTGTAGTGTACACTAAGCCAGTTCGCTCAGTGAATCTACAGAGAAGGTTGTGCTTTTCCTGCGTGTTCAACCCTGAATACGGCCGATTTTGTGCCTACACCTCTTCGACACATATTTCTAGGAATACACGCATACTCTCATCACTCGAGGTCGCTGGGATCATCTACAAGCATGGCGGCCAAGTGCCAAAGGGTGGTGCACATGCCAGAGCAAAAACGAACACTGCTACAGACAGCCCTATCACAGACGGTTCGGAACCGTCATCACAGACGGTTCTTTAACCGTCAGTGTCTAGGTGTCAGTGATAGTTGTGGTTATCACAGACGGTTCCCAAGCCGTCTGTGATAACAACATTACAGACGGTCTTTATTACTAACCGTCTGTGATATTCGAGTATCACAGACGGTTTTTTTATAAAAAACCGTCGGTGATAGTCTTGTATCACAGACGGTTTTTTATAAAAAACCGTCTGTGATACAAGACTATCACAGACGGTTAGTAATAAAGACCGTCTGTGATATATACAATATCACAGACGGTTTTTATTACTAACCGTTTGTGATATTTTGTATATCACAGACGGTTTTAATTACTAACCGTCTGTGATATTTGTGTATCACAGACGGTCAGTAGTAAAGGCCGTCTGTGATATCATTCACACCACAGACGGCACTCTTTGAAACCGTCTGTGATATTGTATCACAGACGGATTTTAACAACGAACCGTCTGTGATACTAAGTGCATCATCCATTTTATTTGATATTTTTTGGCTAGCCTCAGGATATGCTAGCCATGCCCTCTGAACGCAAGCAAGCAAGCAGATTACAGATAAATGACAGATATAAGTTAATTGCAACTCATAGTAAATTACAACAAAATTCGTACACAGCAGATCACATACATATATATATAGAATGAAAATCGTTACACAAAATCTGACAAATGAATTCATTTGAAGGAATTGTTTGATTTGTACAGTTGAATCCAATGTTTCAACATCTAATTATCACCATTGCCAGCGTAGAACTCTCCCTTCCTACTTATGACCTCTCCTAGCAAGAATTGGGAGATGATTGCATGAATCTCCATGAGATTGTCAAGATCATATGCACTTTCGTCGAAGTGCACCCGCTGTCGCTAGGAGCAATGTTAAGTCATTAATTAGCATGTGTGTGTAATACAAATACATATATATAATCAGAAAGTAATAATTATTGGAAGGACCTGACAAACCTCTGGATCATTGATCTTAGTAGCAATGATTTCCTTCATATGGCGGCAAACGTAGAATCCACATACGTTGCCCTGTAGCTGCTGGTGGCACTGAAAAAATAGAATTACATACATCGGTATTGTCAATTCTAGAGGCATTATAACAAAGTATGATATAGGATTGTTGTGTTGTAGCGGGTACCGGAAATCGCGTGTTGTGTCGTAGCGTGTCACTGGATTTGTCGTGTCTTCCTCCTTGAGCAACATAATCGGCAAACGCCCTACGTGATTCAAAAAACTTATCCTCGGCCGTGGCAAACAAAAGAAATATTACAATAGAGTTATGTATGGAGGAAATGAGTTTACCTGTTAAGTACTTCTTGCACAAGACTGAAGTCGTGGTTGCTCCTAAGGAGGGAATCAAGGTATATTACCTTGCTCCACTTTGGTACAATCACAAGCAAAATCCAGTGATGCCTAGTCATGTGTGTCGCCATAGTGATTAATCCTAAGTTCATGCCGCATGTAAAGTACAAATGAAACATATGTGTGGCAACTAGTGAAGCACTTACCCTTGGTTGAAGGGTACCATGATGTATTCCTTGTCGGTGTGAGCAATCAATCCCCTCGTTATGTAACCTTGCACGAAGGATGCATCTGCATTGATACATTGCTCGGAGACCAAGTGAGGGTCGAGGAAACCCACCGGTCGTCGCGATCGCCGGACTTCTTGGATCATGTATCTATACATAAAGAAAGAGTAATGACATTTATCTGTATAACGTGAATGTAGAACTTCATTGTGCAGTACACTTACAGTGTCCAGCATCGTAGAAGTGAGGCGTCGAGTTCGTCGAGATTGAATAGTAAGAATAAATCATCGAATGTCACGACGATGTAGCCCAAGTCGTTGAGGAAATGCGTGTCGTTATATTTCAGAGTCAATGCACTCTGCCGGTTTGGCTTCATGTTGGACTTCTCCATGTACCAGGCATGCAATCTATTGCAAATCATACCAACCTGGCGTAATTGTGAATCGGGCAATAACGACACTCCTAGAACAAACTTCCATGGCACGGGACACGGCTTAACTTTCGTCGCATGAGCCTTGGAGGCCTTGGAGCCTCGCTTATGATATGTTCTCGGTGGCGTCTCGGCGGGAGCCGATGCAACAGACTTTACTGGATTTGGAGGTGGAGGTGAAGCCACCGGAGCCGATGTGCCAGGTCCAGGGCGACGTCCCTCTTGGGCCACTGGATGTGAAGATTGTGGCACAGACATGTCGAGGACGATGTCCCTCTTGGGCCACTGAATGAATGTGTGGACGGCATCCCCGTATGTCTTAATCTCTTCGTTTGGGGGCTTCTCAAGAGGGACGGGCTTAAAAATATCATTAATCATGTCCACCTGGACCTTCATGAAACCGGTGTCTACTTGTACACCGTGCACGAGCGTCCCTGGCAGCAATGGATACACCATGCCGCGCCCAGCATCAACGGGAATAGAGCCAACAAGCCTGACTGTGAGGGTGCAAGGCATGGGCTCCTACATAACGATACAAGATGAGTTAAGGCGTCCACCAGAGAGATCTATGTACCATTCTAAAGAGGTACATTACCTGAATGTCATCAATACGTAAGTGGTCGTCGCTATGTTCAGAAATTGGTGTGGACGCGCAGCTACTGCGACGTTGAGGGGGACTGGGTACCGCAGTACTAGGAGTGGGTTGCGATTGGTTGCGGACTTGTCTCAGTTCTTCCCGCAACGAATCTATCTCTCCTCGAAGTGAGGCAGTCTGCTCTTGAAGTGAGGCAGATAGGTGTTCCTCAAGTTGAGCACGAAGCTCCTGTTTTATTTGTTCGCTGCGGTATGCCTTGGATCTCTTCCTACTCCTATATGTCTCGGAGTAATCTGGAAATCCGTGCCTCCAAGGTACATAAACCCCCATGCCTCGTGTGCGACCTGGGTGCTCCTTGTTTCCCAAGGCCTGTGATAGTAAATCTATCTCCCTATATTCTTCAAAGGAGCCACGAGAAGATTCGGTAGTCAATGATTGCTGCAAGAGGCAATTAATCATGTTATTTTTGAACCCATGAAGTTCAAGAGGTGTTAACAAGTATGTTGTTTAACATATTTTACCATGCGTTGGAACACTTCCTCATCTGCGGGGTTTTTGAAAGAGACACCCGAAGATGTGGTTGATGACCTCGCTCTTAACCAGTTTCGAGCGCGCTCGTTTGCGATCCCGGCAAATGGCGGAGAGGCCTCCGATCGGATTGCGACCTCATCCTGCATCCTCCATTGCGGGATTTTACCCGCGTACCCAGCAGTGCCGAGTCTGTGAGGGTGCGTGTTTTGTGACTGGAGATCCTTGTGCGCCGCACTTTGTTGTACAAATTCGGGCGTTGTCTTCATCTGCACAAAGGCCTCCCATGTTTCCGGCGACACGAAAGGATACTTCGTGAAGGGCGTGACATCCTCGGCCACGTACTTCGTCACAAGAGTGCTCTTAAAATTCTTCCATGCTTTTCCCATCGCGAGGAGCGCTTGCCGTTGCACGAGTCCCTGTGCTTCTGCTGGGAACTCGAACGAATTTGTAAGTTCCTCCCATAGCTGATTTTTGTGATCCTTTGTCAAATCTTTCTAGCTTGCTATGGTGATGGGGACCCGTTGCCTTCCAATTATCCCGCAGGTAGTCCGAAATGATGACGCTGCTTTCGACGGTTCCAGAGGGACCCCATCCGAAGAGACCACCGTGATGGTCCTTCGGCCCTCTGGCCTTTTCGATACTCCTCGGCCACGTTTAGATTTCGCAGTCTTGGGAGCGTGAGACCCAGATGACGACGACGAAGACTGTGTGGACGCCATCTCTCTTCTAAGAAAAAACTAACTGAAGTGAGCACTGGAGTGTGTCACTTGCTTTATGCCCTTTGACAAAGTTCTAACGATTAGCTAATTGCAGTGAGCTATGAGCCTTCCAAATAGACCTTGCGAAGCATATAACATGTGAAGCATATATATACATGTGAAGCATATACATGTGAAGCATATATATATCATGTGAAGCATATATATACATGTGAAGCATATACATGTGAAGCATATATATATCATGTGAAGCATATACATGTGAAGCATATATATATCATGTGAAGCATATATATATCATGTGAAGCATATACATGTGAAGCATATATATATCATGTGAAGCATATACATGTGAAGCATATACATGTGAAGCATATATATATATCATGTGAAGCATATACATGTGAAGCATATATATATCATGTGAAGCATATACATGTGAAGCATATACATGTGAAGCATATACATGTGAAGCATATATATATCATGTGAAGCATATACATGTGAAGCACAGGGAGGGAGGGACCGGCGTCGGGCGGGAGCGGCGGCGTCGGGAGGGAGGGACCGGCGTCGGGCGGGACCGCCGGCTACGGGAGGGAGCGGCGTCGGGAGGGAGCGGCGGCGTCGGGAGCGGCGGCGTCGGGAGGGAGGGACCGGCGTCGGGCGGGACCGCCGGCTACGGGAGGGAGCGGCGTCGGGAGGGAGCGGCGGCGTCGGGAGGGAGGGACCGGCGTCGGGCGGGACCGCCGGCTACGGGAGGGAGCGGCGTCGGGAGGGAGCGGCGGCGTCGGGAGGGAGGGACCGGCGTCGGGGGGGACCGCCGGCTTCGGGAGGGAGCGGCGTAGGGAGGGAGCGGCGGCGTCGGGAGCGGCGGCGTCGGGAGGGAGGGACCGGCGTCGGGGGGGACCGCTGGCTTCGGGAGGGAGCGGCGTCAGGAGGGACCGGCGGCTTCGGGAGGGACCGGCGGCGTCGGGAGGGAGCGGCGGTGGGAGGGAGCAAAACCTAGCTAGCAGGGGCGCTGCAGAGTGGAGACAAGAGACTGCGGCAGAGCGGACTCCGCAGACCTAGCGCGGGTATTTAAAGATGATCTATCACAGACGGTTCTATAAATATAACCGTTTGTGATATGCATTATCACAGACGGTTCTATCTATAGAACCGTTTGTGATAGGAATTATCACAGACGGTTCTATAGATAGAACCGTCTGTGATAATTCCTATCACAAACGGTTCTATAGATAGAACCGTCTGTGATAATGCATATCACAAACGGTTATATTTATAGAACCGTCTGTGATAGATCATCTTTAAATACCCGCGCTAGGTCTGCGGAGTCCGCTCTGCCGCAGTCTCTTGTCTCCACTCTGCAGCGCCCCTGCTAGCTAGGTTTTGCTCCCTCCCACCCCTGCTACCCATATTATCACAGACGGTTATATCGATAGAACCGGTTGTGATGTGTTATCACAGACGGTTTCTTTTGATAAACCGCCTGTGATAGTTCACTATAAATACCCGCAGCTAGCTAGGTTCCTATGTCATTTATGAAAAACGCAAGCATAACCATAAATATAACTATTTCTTAGTTCTTAGTCATTTTACAATTACAATGCATGGGTTCCTTAGTCATTTTACAATTACAATGCATGGGTTCCTTAGTCATTTTACAATTACAATGGAACATACATACATTTATGAAAAACACAAGCATAACCTATATCATTTATTACACTTTGGCTATATCATTTTAAATAAAGCCCTTCACGATGATCGATACGCATATAGCTTGCTTCATTGCCTTGTTCTTCATCGAGCCTGATGCCGTCTCCGAATGGAGGCAAATCATCAAATTGATTGTACTCTTCCTCATCCACAACATTCTCAACCCCGACAATCCTTCTTTTTCCCTGAAGAACTACATGGCGCTTCTTATTTGCCGGGTCGGTTACATAAAATACTTGAACAACTTGCCTCGCGAGTACGAATGGTTCGTCTTTGTATCCTGCACATTCGAGGTCCACGGTAGTGACGCCGTACTTGTCAACCTTTACACCCCGTGGGAGTTGGACCCAACGGCACCGAAATAGAGGAATTTTGAAAATTACGTAGTCAAGCTCCCAAATCTCCTCTACAAGCCCGTAGTACGAGCTTGGGCCAGCGGTTCTGCCGTGCGAATCATAGGCATCTATGCGGACACCTGAGTTCTGCACTGTGCTCTTTCTATCTTGATCTGTTGTATAAAATGTGTAGCCATTAATGTCGTATCCTTGCCATGTCACAATTGTAAATTTTGGCCCTTTTGCCAACCATTGTAGTGTTTCATTTGATGACCTCCTAGTCAATTGCGCCTTCAACCATTCATTGAACTGACGGTTGTGTTGTCTCGTGATCCAAACTTCTGACTGGCCTGCATTCTCCTGACGTAGCATGTCCTTGTGCTCTTCAATATATGGGGTCACTTCAGTCATGTGTTGTAAAACCATGAAATGGGCTTGAGCATACGTATTTTGATCCGGGGTTATTGCTTTCCTCCCGATAGTCCCTATACCCTCTAACCTCCCCTCGTGACGAGATAGAGGTACACCTATCGGCTCTACCTGAGAAATGTAGCCGATGCAGAATTCAATGACCTCTTCTGTTGTATAACCTTCGATGATGCTACCCTCCGGTCGAGATCGATTGCGTACATAGGACTTCAGAATTCCCATGTACCTCTCGAAAGGGTACATATGACGTAGAAATACGGGGCCACATATTTTTATCTCTTTCACAAGGTGGACAATGAGATGGACCATGATATCAAAAAATGATGGAGGGAAATACATCTCTAGATGACATAGAGTTGTCACCACCTCGGTTTGCAGAGCATCTAGTCCATCCGGATCAATGACCTTCTGAGCAATTGCGTTGAAGAAATAACATAGCCTTATGATTGTCACTCGAACCTTGTTCAGCAAAATACTTCCAATTGCAACAGGTAGCATTTGAGTCATTAGCACATGACAGTCGTGAGACTTCATGCCAATTAATTTCAAATGTTCCATGGAAACAAGTTTCTTCATGCTTGTCGAGTGACCGGATGGAACTTTCACACCATTTAAGGACTGGCACAATTCAGTTCTCTCGGACTTAGACAGAGTGTAACATGCTGGGGGAAGGTACGTCCGGCCTTTATCGGTCTCTATCGGTGCTAACTCGGTCCTGATGTTCATAGCGACCAAGTCACGCCTTGCGTTAACACCATCCTTTGTTTTGTCAGGAATGTTCAGTAAGAGACCAATCAAACTGTCACATACATTCTTCTCTACGTGCATGACATCGATGCAATTGCGAACTTCTAAGTGCTCCCAATAAGGCAAGCCCCAAAATATTGACCTCTTTTTTCCACATGTTCTTCCTCAATTTACGTCCCTTTCCAAACACAACATTTATATCCTTAACCATATCATACACCTCTTTCCCGCTAAAAGGTCTTGGTACTGAGTCATCCTCTTTTTTTCCGTCAAATTGTTTCTTCATCTTGCGGTATGGGTGATACTTTGGAAGGAACCTACGGTGACGCATGTACACAGTTTTTCGGGAGTTGTTCAACCACACACTCTCCGTATAATCTAAGCAGTGCGGACACGCTTTGGCTCCTTTTATACTAAACCCTGACAGGTTACCAAGGGCAGGAAAATCATTAATGGTGCAGAACAACATGGCCCGTAGAGTGAAGTTCTCTCGTTTGTCCGCATCCCATACATGTACCCCTTCATTCCACAGTGTTGCAAGATCTTCCACCAATGGGGCTAGGAACACATCAATATCGTTGCTAGGTTGCTTCGGCCCTTGGATAAGTAGTGACATCAAAATATATTTCCGCTTCATACACAGCCAAGGAGGAAGGTTGTACATGCACAGAGTCACGGGCCAGGTGCTATGTCGGCTGCTCATGTTACCAAAAGGATTCATTCCATCTGTACTCAACCCAAACCTTATATTTCTCGGTTCCACACCGAAATCTACAAACATCCTATCGATGTTCCTCCACTGGGCAGAATCAGCAACATGTCTTATCATTCCGTCTTTCTTACGCTACTCGCAGTGCCAACGCATCAATCTTGCATCCTTGCGGTTTGCAAATAAACGCTTCAAACGGGGGATTACAGGAAGATACCATATCACCTTAGCAGGAGGTCCTTGCTTCACCTCGATGCCCTTCCCATCATCAGAGTCATTTTTACGCTTGTATCGGGATGCTTTGCACACCGGACAAACATGTAAGCTAGCATACTCTTTACGGTACAGGATACAATCATTCCGACATGCATGTATTCTTTCTACTTCCATTCCTAATGGACAAAGAATCTTCTTGGCTTGGTAGGTGGTTCTCGGCAACACATTTCCCGTTGGAAGCATGTCCACTAGGAGACCTAATAATGCCGTGAAACTCTTGTCGGACCAACCATTGCTTGCCTTCAATTTTAGCAGTTCTAGAACTGATGACAACCTCGTGTATTGCGGCTTGCAGCCCGGGAACAAAGGTTTCTCCGAGTCCTCCATCAAGCCCTCGAATTTACCAAACTCTCTCTCACTATAGTTCCCTTCTGCATCACGTAACATCTGATCCAGATTGTCATCCTGCGACCTATCCTCATGATCGAAAGAACAGTCCACATCTGGTATATCGTTGCCTCCCTCGACTATGTCATAACTACCTTCTTGTGTACTTTTTTCTTCACCGTGACTGGTCCAACATTTGTACCCTTTTCTGAAACCCCTTCGAATCAAGTGAGCTTCAATCTGCGCTGAGTTGCTAAACATCTTGAGATTAACACAATCAATACATGGGCAATACATATATTTCATCCCCTTCTTCAACATATCCAGCTCGGCCGCCCTTCTAAAAGCAGACACGCCAGTAATGTACTCTTCACACACACGGTTCTCAATATACATCCAGCTTCGGTCCATCTACGCTACACAAGTGACAAATGGGTGTCAAAAATGATTATTACCCCTACTACTAACCTCTGATCAGATCACTAAGAATGTTATGTAATTGAGTACTAATCTCTGATCAGATCACTAAGAATGTTAAGTATACTAACCTCTGATCAGATCACTAAGAAGACGGTGATATTTTTTCGCCCCCAACTCCCTAAAGCCGGCCGCCTTGCTCCACCGATGAAGCGCAATGAAGACAGATCGGTGTCGACATCCTTCAAGCAAGTACGCCAAGCAATTAATACTACGCAGAATATCACAGACGGTTCCAACCACAAACGGTCTGTGAAAATGATATATCACAGACGGTTCGTATTAATAACCGTCTGTGAATTATCACCGACGGTTACTAATATGAACCGTTTGTGATACAAGCAATATCACAGACGGTTCAACTTAATAACCGTCGGTGATTGTTGCCTATCATAGACGGTTCACATAAATAACCGTCTGTGATAGTCTACATTATCACAGACGGTTCTTAACACGAACCGTCTGTGATGCATACTATCACAGACGGTTCGTGTTAATAACCGTCTGTGATTGTTTTATCACAGACGGTTCGTTAATAGAACCGTCTGTGATACCCAACCTCGCTGAGCGACTATCCATCTGCTTCTTCCCACTTCTTTTCTTCATCCGAGGCCTGCTGCTGTGTCTTGAGGAATGCCACATCTGAAGACCAGTTCTTGACCAGCTCTTGGGTCTTCAGATGTGGCATTCCTCAAGACACAACTGCAGGCCTCGGATGAAGAAAAGAAGTGGGAAAAAGCAGATGGATAGTCGCTCAGAGAAGAAGTCGGCAACGTCGGCTGCTGAAAAATCTGGAAATGTCTTTTTTTGAACTTTTGTAATAAAATTGCCTTGAATTTTGCAGGAAAAAGAAGGATTGTCGGAGTGGACATCACATCTCGACAATAGTCAGCATCGTCGAGGAACATGCAAATACAGAGGCAAGCACAAAAACTCAACAACACATTCAGATCGATCTATTACAGGATAACAAGCTAACAAACCCTTCGCGGCACGACGGTCCACACTAAACAAGACACACTTACGACACTTACGGCAAGAGTGTGTTGTTTAGTATGAACCGAACGTGCCGCGATATGGAGGTGCTAGCTCACAGCGGAGGGGAGATGCATGCAGGAAGCTAGCTTCAGGCAACATCTCGACAGTAGTCGGCATCGTCGAGGAACATGCAAATACAGAGGCAAGCACAAAAACTCAACAACACATTCAGATCGATCTATTACAGGATATCAAGCTAACAAACCCTTCGCGGTACGACCGGTCACACTAAACAAGACACACTTACGACACTTACGGCAAGAGTGTGTTGTTTAGTATGAACCGGACCTGCCGCGATGGAGGTGCTAGCTCACAGCGGAGGGGAGATGCATGCAGGAAGCTAGCTTCAGGCAACATCTCGACAGTAGTCGGCATCGTCGAGGAACATGCAAATACAGAGGCAAGCACAAAAACTCAACAACACATTCACATCGATCTATTACAGGATATCAAGCTAACAAACCCTTCGCGGCATGACCGGTCACACTAAACAAGACACACTTACGACACTTACGGCAAGAGTGTGTTGTTTAGTATGAACCGGACTTGCCGCGATGGAGGTGCTAGCTCACAGCGGAGGGGAGATGCATGCAGGAAGCTAGCTAGTGGATGAACTCACGCGTGACTAGTACCGGTGGAAAGGTTGATGGGGAGTTATTAATAAGGGCCTGGCCGTGGGAGGAACTGGTGCCAGCCATTCGATGTGGAGAGAATGGACGGGTGAGATCGAAATCCTGGGTATACGCGAATTATTGGTGACACGTGATATCACACGCCAATTATTGGTGGTATGTAATTATCACAGACGGTTATTAACGCGAACCGTGTGTGATAATAAATATCACAGACGGTTCTTAATACGAGCCGTCTGTGATGTTTAGTTATCACAGACGGTTCTTAATACGAGCCGTCTGTGATGTTTAGTTATCACCGACGGTTGCCAGTTTAAACCGTCTGTGACAGTTTAATCACAGACGGTTCCGTATGAACCGTCTGTGATGTAGCCGTCCAGTATATTATCACAGACGGTTTTTTATAAAAAACCGTCTGTCATAAGCTTCATACCAGAACTGCTTCGCGCGTGTTTCGATGCCAGAACGCTTCGTGTTTCGATCGTCTAATTAACGTCTCTCGATCGTTATACGAAGCGTCTATATCATTAATGTTTGGGTATACGAACCGTTTGTGCTAAAGGTTAAATATGCGCTCCTAATCCAGGTCTTCTACGTACGTACAATACAATATATATACAATACAACATGGCTTCTACTACTGTTCTTGTGATCATCTCCTTCCTCTCATCTGTTCATCACGAATTGTTCGGCCGGAACCTTACACAGGCGGCCAGCAATTTGCATCTGGAGCAGCTTCTCCGCACCCGCCCTGCTCTCCTTCCCCGACTTTCTTGCATCCGTCAGCTTGACCTGATCCTCCGCCGTCGACGGAGGCGTCTCGCTGCCGCTCAAGAAAGGGAAACAGCTCTCACCCTGGTTCTTCTCCACAATGTGCGCAATGCGGAAGAAGCTCTACTCGCATTGCACAGACTGATGGATAGCCTTGCCGCTCATGCAGAAACGGCAGATTGTGAGGAATGTTTTAATGCTATCCTGTACGACATGATGGATGCTGCTGATCATTTGCCCAGGCTGCACGAGGAAGTGCAGAGGACAAGGGCAATCTTAACAGCGTTCGAGAATTCAGCGGCTGATCCTCCAAGTCCCAAAGTCGAAGAAGAAGCGTACGAAGCCCAAAAGATTACAATCTGGGAAACTCTTTACCTGTGCGACTTATGTAATGAATTTCCCTCTAATTGAAATTAATAAATTTGCCTTTAATTTGTGACCTCTTGTCTCAGTAGTTCTGTAGTTAAGTTATTAGAAGCAATGTGTACTTATATATTAACCTCTGATCTAGAATATGACAGACAAAGGGACATCACAGCCGGTTCTTGTAAAAAACCGTCTGTGAACATTCCCAGACGGTTCTTAACAACAACCGGCTGTGATAGTCTACACAACACAGACGGTTTTTAATAAAAAACCGTCTGTGATAATTTCAGATTATCACAGACGGTTATTTATTTTAAACCGCCTGTGATACTAAAGTATCACAGACGGTTCATTGGTAAGGACCGTCTGTGATACTCGACCACTAACACAGACGGTGTCCAAATTAAAACCGTTTGTGTTAGTGTCAATCACAGACGGTTTTGTCAAACCGTCTGTGATGTAGCCGTCTAGTATAGCCTCTTTTGTAGTAGTGGAAAGCTAAGCAAACTCACCTCTGCCGACCAGGGGAAGCAAGAGCTATAGGAAACTACGGGGAAGGGAAAGGGTCGTACATTGCAGTTGGCAGTGTGGTCAGCAGGAGGGCATCCGTGCAAGGTGCTAGGTCGACCCGAGGGGGACCTCGCACGGGCCTGTGAGTGGTACCGACGAATAGGGCGTGCGTAGACAACCGGAGGCACCGCATCTCGCAGACGGCGGAGCTCGCATCGTGGGCCCAAACCGAGATAGCGGATCGGTCGTGAGACTCGACAGATTGCCCCAGAGTGAGGCCGCCACGGACGGGTATGGGGACGAAGGCCCGTCGGTGTGGGGGAGGCCCCGAGTGGCCAACGTGGAGGGGGTCGCCACGGTCGATAGCGAGAGGCGCGGATCGCGCAATCGCTGGAGGAGGGACGAGGGTAGGGGGAGTGTCCGCGGGTGGGGAAAAAGCAAGCTGCTGCGAGGTGGGCGGCGTATTGAAGAGCTGTAAATGTCGCTTCAGGGCTCCCTTCAGAAACCACATCCTTAGGACACCGCTCCAGCACTGCCTAGCTTTAGGCTTCTTCTAGCTAGAAGCGCACCGCGGACGCCAAACTGAGCGGTAAGTTAACGGTTTCTTGATGCCGATGTTTTCTCAGACTACTGTTTCACGCCGAGTTGCACTCCCTGTCTAGTGTATTTCCAAACTTGAATAAATATAAGCATGGAGCCATTCCGATCTGTAACAAGCTCCAGTGCGAAGATTATCGTCACACCTGTGTCACGGAATATTTCTAGCACCAAGGGGTCCATGGTAAATTATGAGCATATATAATATTCTTATTTACAAAAAGAAAAAGAAAAACGATGTTTATGGGTATAGTATTTTTTTTCTTTGAGAGAATGAAGAATGCATATTTAAAGCATGTTATATTCACTAGACTCATCAACAAAGTCAGGGACTTTGACTCGTACATAAAATGCATCGGACGTCAGATTTATCTAAAGTCTAGTATACGTACAGCCTTTCTAGAGACTAATAATTAGGGGTGGCAATTGAGTCGGACCGGAGACTAATCGAGCTTCGTTCAAAATCAATTCATTTTGACTTAATTATCATCGTCGGTCTTATGTATAGTTTTGAAGCATTTTTTAATCGAGCTTATTATCAAACCAAATTTGAATACCTAACGAACTTTTTTTTTGCCGTCCTGCTAATTACTGCTGTTAACCAATAAGAAATATTTAAAACTAAAGTTTACTTAAGGGACGTATTACAAAAGCCCTCGTTAAATGATAAGCGGGTTCTTGCTATTGTTCAGGCTAGTAGAGTCTGCATGCATGGATCGGTTTTAAAAAAGTAAAAGAAGTGCCTGCAACGATCAGTTAGATTATCCAAAGCAACCAAATTCCAACACCGATAACGTCTCTGTACCGACGAGGGAGATTTCATTGGGATTTAATATTCAAATCTAAACAAATTGATGCAAAGATGATCCAGAATGCATACTCTTTTGGCTAGATTTTCTCTCTTTGATCAACACACACGCACACATACAGACACAAGTAGCATAGGACGCACTAAAATTGCGAAGATTGCGGATAAATCCTCAGTCTCATGGAGCACTCGCATGTGCTTTTCCACCTAGCTATACTTGTGTGTGCGTATAATGATAAGCATCGTAATTTTAGCCCTAGTGGGTCACAACTTCACTCATACCGAAAGGTAGATCCGAATTGAAAGAAAAACCTGCAGGGATCAATTAGATTAATTATCCAACAACCGAATTCCAACTCCAATAATGTTTGTTTGGACGAGGGAGATTTGATTGGGATTTAATTCAAATTTAAATAAATTGATGAAAGGGTGATCAGTATGCATACTTTTTCAGGTAGACTTAGACTGGTTAATTAGATGGAATTTTCTGTTTTATTACAAGATCGATGCACACATATACTCTCACGAGTGCGTAGCCTAGCATACACACCTAGAATGGGGAAGTTGATCATATACCCTCTCTATATTTTGGAAATTCAGGATTTACCCTCCCACCTCAATGACATGTGGGGTCATCATAAGTCACTGACATGTGGGTCAGGAGGGTAAATCCTAAATTTCCATCTAAGAGGAGGGTATATGATGAATAAATCCACCTAGAATTGTGAAGACTAGAGATAAATCCTTATGGAGTACTGTTACATGGTTTTACATTAAGGCATATTCGTGCATGCGTAGAAATGAGCGTCATACTTTTAAACCCTGTAGGTGGGTCGCACAGCTCAACCAACCCACGCCAACACCAAGAGGTGGCTAATTCATTCTATGGAATTTCTTCGTTTAATGGGAAGAAATTAGTAACATGTTATCTTGTCATTACTATTAAACATGTCGATGTTTATAAAAGTGTGAGATGCTACCGACCGACCGAGTGCTAAAAGATTCAGAGGACGGGCGTCGGACGCAGCCTCTACCGACTGACCTAGGTGTTAAGGACGAACGATGCTTGAATGAACAACATGGAACAGGGATCTCTTTTTTTTAGATTATGGAACGGAGATCTCGTTTTACGTCCTCTCTCATTTTATAGCGCGTCTTGAGAAAACTAACTGAATTAGGAGAGGATTGTTTGTGGTTTGACAGTGTACAATTAATATATGTATTTTCACTTGCAAAATAGGACATAATTATGATCCTATTCTTTTCACAGTTAATAAATGCGATAAATAATCCCAATTAATAGGAGCTGAAACTAAAAACACAGCTGAAAAATATCTAACTAGCACCATGCAGTGTGTGGTGTGGTCAGACGAACGCATGACGAGTCACCCTTGTATACGTACCCCTGAATGACACCAATGGGACGTGCAGTGTCCTCTATGCGTGGTGGTTATCAACGGTTGGAGTCTTGGCTAGCTTTCGTTTCTGTGGTCGCTATATTAATTAGGTTAAGATAGGACTAGACGTCGGCATACTTATAGCCTACAAGCAGTTTACGCATGTATGGTGATCGAGCTAGGTATATGTTTCGGTAGAAGGAACCACAAATAGTACTCCTAGCTAGCTACCTGATGCAAATGACCGAGAGAGAGAGAGAGAGAGAGAGAGAGAGAAACAGGTTAGCTAGCCAGTGGATAGCCTAAGCGACCACCGAGATACCCGTCGGCGGTAACCCCCCATCCCCCTCCGCCATGCGCATCAGCAGTAACGGAATCAGGATTTAGTTATGTCTCAGCTCAATGATAAAATGATCTAGGCTATCTTAGTTGAATCATAAAAATATTATCTAATTTGGACTGAATTTACCTAGATTATATATTAGATATTTTTTTCACATTCTGAGCTAAAGTTTATCTTATCTAGAATGTGGCTCCGTCCGTATGCACCAGGAGGAAGAAGACAGTGGCTGCTGCTGCTGGATGTTGACGGATTAGATGGCAGTTGGGCGGCCTAAGTAACGATGGCGCCTGTGTGGCCTGGATTAACGGCTCGAGATATTTAAGGTAACTGGTGCCGCTGCCGCTCCTGCTGTCCCAATCTGGATTGATCAATGGTAGACTAGTCAGAAAACGCACGTGCTCGCTCGCCGGCCAGCTGCTAATGTTGTTTTATTTTCCCTTGTCCTGATCTAAAACCTGTAGACTGCACTGTTGTCAATTGTGATACACTACAATCAACTAACTCCGTGTGGATCACATGTGGTGTGTCCTCTGGGCTCTGGCTTATGGAGGGAATGCCCATGGTATTATCACAGACATGCTATGTACTGTGTCTGCTACTCCCTGCTGCTGAGTTTTTGTCATATATAGCACTTTTTAACACGTATTTATAGAAATAACCGTATACAAGCGGTACTTCTGTCGTCCGGTGACCAACAGTCAATACGTGGCGCCTGCCGTCCGGCTAGCATATGGCAGGTGACTTGCCGTCTGCCTACAAAATGGTAAGTGATTAAGCTGGCCGCCGCCACCGCCGTCTTCTTGCTCAATAGGGTTTGGGGAACGGGCACTGAGGAGTGAGTCCGAGGAGCTAGGAACGGGGAATGCTTTGGGCTGAATGGGCCAGAAATACAGCGGTGAGGGTGACATCTGGACTACAAGGTAGAGAGAAGAGAGTGGGTACAATCTTCGTAGTTGCAGTTAACGTCGATATTTCTTTTAACAAATCAAATTCCAAGTGACACCAAATAGAAAAAATGGATTTGAATTTGCTTCAATCAAATTCAAATTATACCATAATAGGATTTGGAATCGAATCGAATTAATCAGATTCAAATCTATATACCCAAACAGGGTGTTAGAGTCATTGTCTGGTGGTCATGAAAGTATTTATACAGTATTTTGTTTATGAGAAAGTATTGTAAATAAAGAAGTGATAACACGATTGTTCGTCATTAATGAAACATCGCTACTAATGTTTTTTGTGACGACATAACATTATCTCACTAATTATAAATGAAGCTGTGACAATATGGTAGTTCGTCACTGGAAAGTCGCCAGTAATAAGATATCCTATGACAAGATAATATTATGTCACTATTTGTAAATAAAGTAGTGACAAAATGAATATTCGT
The DNA here is from genome assembly GCA_017311315.1 of Dendrocalamus latiflorus. Classification (NCBI taxonomy): domain Eukaryota; kingdom Viridiplantae; phylum Streptophyta; class Magnoliopsida; order Poales; family Poaceae; genus Dendrocalamus; species Dendrocalamus latiflorus. The sequence goes on along the minus strand of CM029653.1, from coordinate 41,666,975 downwards.
TACTATATAATTGTTACTACCAAGGTATCTTGTGACAACTGATATTTTGTCACTAGTTATCATAAAAGTAGCGAGGATAAATTTTTTTGGTCACTAGAATATAGTAAATAGTGAGAACGAGATTTCCATCACGGAAGGAACACCACTAATAAGGTTTCTTGTGACAACATAATAATTTGTCACTAATTGTAAATGATGATGTGACAACGTGGATTTTCGTCAAAATTGTTACTACTAATGTTTCTTGTGACAACATAGTTGTTTGTTACTAATTACAAATGAAGCTGTGACCATACAATAGTTCGTCGCTGTAAAATTGTCAGTACTATATCGTCTTCTGACAACATAACATTTTTGTCACTACTTGTTAATAAAGTAGTGACAATATTATAATTTGTCATTGTAAAGTTGTCACTACTAAGGTGTCCTGTAATATAGCATGTGGTCATTATTTGCAAATGATGACATTGTAATTGATAATGACTCATTTGGCGCAACTAATTTAAAAAAAATAAAAATGAAAAAACATGTTAGCCCATGACGAACAACACAAACGAATACGGAAAAAACAGCAAAAAACTAAAAAAACTAAAAATCAGGAAAAAACAAATTTATAAATAGTAAAAAATAACCTAAAAATTAGAAATTTAAATTGAAATGAGCGAAGCTTAGGGGACACACTGAAGAAGTGAAGAGAGAAGATACATATTTAAGATCGATCGCGCGAGCAAGTACACATGTCGTGAAGGAACAAAAGCCGCACTGTAGCGCTAGCTTTTGGTCGGTCCGGCGATGCTAAGCATTGCATACCACTGGAGAGGTAGCGAGCAGCCGAGCAGTCTCTCATAAGTGGCCATGAGCCAGATGTTTTTGATATTTTGACGTTTGATTTCTTTAAAAGTCAAAATAAATAAAACAAACTTTTAAAAATGACTTTTCAAACAGCTTTTCACGTCTACATCGACGAAAAGCACGGACAAAACCATTGTCACGATCAAAATTCTTTGATCACATACTAAAATAACAAGGCCAAAACTGCCAGAGTCATCTAGCATCCCGTCTACACTAGGCCAGCTATGCCATGCAGCAGCTGTAGGCCGGCCTCCACCACCAAGCCATATTGGTTTCAGACAGCAACCCTTGGAAAAACAACATGGGCCGCTCGACACCTCATGAATTTGTTAGTGGGCTGCATTTATCCTTTACCTCCCGATACTAAGGCCAGGGGGGGGGGGGGGTTTGACAAAGTTACCCAAGTTTCATTAACGCAACTAGATTATAGGTTTGTTCTTTATCTCAAAAGCTGACGGTTTTTATCTTTTGCTACAGTACTTAACTTTTAAATGAAGTATTTTCTTAAGACGGGGTCTACAAGTTAAACGATCTACACGTTAAAAACCTAACATCTGTACCAGCTAAATCGTAAGTGAATATTTATTTCTCCGTAATCTATACTGTAAACTGTCAAAATCTATAAGCCATAGTCGAAAATAACAGGCCTTACAGAGGGGGAAGAACCCTGTAAAAAAACTAGTACGTGTTCTTTCCAAAAGCTACTACGTAGAAGAACAGAGGGGGGAATTAATGTACGCCTCGACGTGGAGGAGTCGTGCTCGTAGAACGTTCGAGAACGTGGTAAGATCGAACCGAGCACGAGCTTCGCGTTGATGCGATCGTCGCGAGGCAAATCGGAAGGAGCTAGAAGCAAAGGCTGCCACGGGTGCTCGACGTAAATTGGTATGTATGTACATACGTACTCGGAAATCGGAATCCTACCTTGGATGCATACATTACTACGACTTGTCCCCTATCTAGATAGGTACGTGAATGCCATGTTCTATTGGACTGGGCTTTTGATCGTGGCTGTAGCTTTCGTTTATACTGTTTGAGACGATAGTGAATGATTTAGACGTCGGTATAGATGGTGCATATAGTTTTGAGCTTGAAAGACTGTTCAGAAAATCTACTTAAAACCATTCTATATTTAGATTTTTGGAAAAAACTAATGATAAAAGTCAAAAGCCAAATAAAGGGCATGTTTTCTTCAACTTATTTTAGCTTATAGTTTATAGCTTATTACTTACCTTGAATAAATAAAAAGGATGGTTTATGCGTTGCCGTTTCAAAGGTGTAGTCTTTTAAAAATGGTTTATCAGTTTATCGATTTTTGGTTCGTGCGTACAAACACTCGACTAAGTCTAAAGTTATAAAGTGCAGCCATAACTCATAAGCGGTAACTAAAAAGAAAAAACTGCTCCGCTCGTTTTGGCTTCTAGCTTACTATCTTTAATTTCGTCTTTTTTCTGATTTTTTGGTTTTGTAAACTTTTTTTATATTTTTTCTGTATTCATTTGCATTATTTGTGATATGTTAATTTGTTTTTTCTATTTTTAGTTTTTAAAATCTAATTACATTAAAAAATCATCAGTAAATACTATATAAAGTAAATTATAAGCTAATTTATTTTGGCCGAACTGGCGGTCTCTGTAACGGAAAAGAATAGGCCTGAAAGGGACCATAGCTAGCTGACACAAGCTCTAGCCAGGTGAATTGATTGATTGATGCCATAGCCAAAAAAATCTGTGTTAACATAAATCCCACGTTGATGGTGACCAGATCCTACTTACGTCGAATTAAAAATAACTTCCTCGCAAAAAAAGAATTAAAAATAACTTGCGTAAAAAGATTTTTAGTCCATATATTGCACTGCTGCAAGAACTATCCCTGTGTATGATTGAACGTTTGTGCTGATTCACATGCACACGCATGGTTTAATTTCCACACGTGGCAAAGAGATTGCTGTCTGCTCGAAAACAACTTAACCTCTTAATCTACGAACATTACAAACGTTCACGTCATCGTACATCCACGGACAAGCGATGCTTGGCAAGCTCTACCGTTGTGACTTGTGAGAGCTGCTCACCAGCGTTTGAACCCTAGTTTGCTATTCGTGTTAATTTGTTCTTAGAGCTGAAGTTTTCGACAGAAGAAACACATACACATACAAATATATTCAATAGTTAAAACATGTACCTATACTCGCTAGGATTTATGCCTTTACTTTATATTAGTCATATACTAGGAACACACTTATATATAGGAAGCCTCTTTTCTACACCCGGATGTAATTACACCCTATGTCGTATCTCGCGTAACGAGGAGTATGTACATGTAGTATACGAGTATTTAAGACTATATATGTGGTATGAACAATTTTTCAGAGGTGGTATGTACATTTTTTTTCAACATACTCCTTTTTATGTACGTATATAAAGGTATTTACAAAATACGCTAAAAACTATGGACTCCCTTGCAATTTATTTGTGTGGTTCACATTGGAATATCTTATAATTAGTATATGAGTATACCTAAAGTGATAAAGGAGTATTTCAAATTTATTTAGGTGGTATATTAAAGGTGGGTGTAATTACACCCTATGTCGTATCTCACAACGTAGGGAGTATCTCACGTAACGGAGGGTATGTACATGTAGTATATGAGTGGTATGAACAATTTTTCAAAGGTGGTATGTACATTTTTTCGACATACTCCTTTTTATGCGCGTATATGAGGGTATTTACAAAATACGCTAAAAACTATGAACTCCTTTACAAGTTTTTCGTGTGCTTCACATTGGGGTATCTTATAATTAGTATACAAATATACCTAAAGTGATAAAGGAGTATTTCAAGTTTGTTTAGGTGGTATATTAGAGGTGGGTGTAATTACACCTGGGTGTAAAAGATATATCTCTCTCTGTGTGCGAAGTTGCATATAGAGATCCTTCTTTATACTGAAAAAATCTACTAGCTAGCTAGGCTTAACCTACCTATTGAGAATGAGGTGGATTTACGTGAAGCCGCCCGGATCGAGTCACCGAACACCCCAACTAGAGGTAGAAAAATTTTAATTTATAGAAAATTACCACAAATAATTTTTCACGTACTGATTGATTATATATCCTATTCTTTTTCAGCTTTTGGCTTCTACTTTTGATCTTTCTACAGTAACTAGCTTTTAAAAAAGTGTCTTTTCAAAATAGAGTCTACTAGTTAATTGCAGTACATATTATACCGACTTCATTTATATCGGCAAAAACCGCACATGAGTTTCTGTTACTCTGTAATCTCTCGCACGAACAACCCAAAAACCATAAGCTATAACCAAAAACCATAAGTTTCAGTCAAAAATAATAGGCCTTATTTTAGATCGCTGCGAGCCGAGAACCCACTTTTCCGCTATCCCAGTCTATTTGCATGGATTTCACATGGAATTTATAGAATTTTGCAGCGGACAAAACGCAATTCTTTTATCTTCTCACGAGAGAGCATGCATCGCTTCTTTTTTTCAATTAAGAAGAAAGAGCAGCGAGTTCTCTCTCTCTCTATGCGAGGAACCGCATTGCGACTTCTTAACTTCGTTATATATTGATTCTACCGTGGCCTTTTCTTTAGAGTCGTTTTAGCTTGATTTTTCTTAGTTCTTCCGTCAGGTATTTTCATGATTAGATTGCAGCCATGATCTTACATATACTGAGCCTGGAAATTAAGCCATACATATGACCATATATTGATTTCTTGTGATTAACTGACGGAGCTAGCTGGGGCCGTGCATATACCTGGTCATATTTGTAGTGGGAACAAGGAAAATCTTCTAGAAACCAAAGGCTGTGGTCCAACTTCAACAGAAAGCTACACAAGTTGGACAGTACCTCTAGAGAAGAGCAAAAAGCTAGGCTATTGTCCAGTCTTCACTCGCATCATGGGGAATCATGGGCGGGTCCAAGTAAGCCTTAGGGAATACACAGGACATCGATATGATTTTACCTTATCAAAGTCTATATATACATAGATATGCACATTGCAATGTAAATTTTGTAACTATACGTACATATGATAATGATATGTATGATGACCATTGGACGTTTTTTATTCTAGATCCGCTCCTGACACCAATGCACCTAGCCAGCGTGTTCTAGATCCGCCCCTGGCTCTCATGCACCTAGCCAGCAAATCCACAAAACAAAACAGACACAACAAACACGTACACACAGCTCTGTGCAGTGCACAGACCATCAGATCATTGCATACAGATCACGCAGCCACACAGAAGCTAGCATGTTAATTTACACCACAAGAGAACCGATGTGTTGGTTGCCTCGCTAAGCTAGCTCATGATTAGCGAGTTAAAGTAAGATATAGTACTATTGCACATTATATTTATAAAACTAGTTATATACTCATCGTATTTGTAAAAATGATACTTCTATTGTTCAGTGGGCGGACGGTAGCGCTGGCGAGCCGACACGCGGCGAGGCCACCGGTGGCAGGCGTCTGCCGCCCCGCGGCGATTTTACAAAATTTTATGTAAAATCTCCTGACATAATCATAATTAATTTGTAAATTTTTGAGATTTTTATGTGATTCGAATTTGCCACGTTTATTTGGATTATTTTAATCATGAATTTACGACCAATGAATTTAATCGTGAATTTAATTCATGATTAAATTAACCTGAATAAACATGATAAATTTGGAGCACATAAAATTTACACAATAACTATGTTTGTGTCGGGAGGTTTCACATAAAATTTCGTAACTTTTGAAGCTCGTTTGCTATATTCAAAATTTTATAAATTTTGAGCAATATTCACAATGGATAAAATTATCCAAAAATTACACTATAATATACGTTGTGTTAGGAAGCTGTATATAAATTTTTATAATTTTTAAGCTCATTTGATATATTCAAAAATTCAAAAAAATACTAAATGTAAAAAAATTAGGGTAGATAATTAAGCCGGCTAATTAGCTGGCTTAATCACTTGCCACCCCCTCACCATACGGCAGGCTTGCATGCCGTCCCCTCACCAGGCAGCAAGCTGTCTGCCGTTTGCTGGTATGTCAGCGGTCTCGCTGTATGTCACGTCGCCGGTACTGCTGCTCATCTACCAGATGATAGAAATGCTATTTTTACAAAAATAATTAGCATATAATTAATTTTGTAAATACAATACATAACAGTGCGAAATCTGACTTTTAACTCCGTGACCAGCTAGTGCTATATACGTACGTACATGATGAGTACAGGACGAAACTATGGGTCGTTAAGTCAAAACTGCTCAAAAACCATGGGGCGATCGAGGCTGGGATCATTCCTTGTTTTCACTGAGCATGCAGCTAGCCAATAGTTATCGTAAAACCGCCATCCTCTATGATTAATACTTGTCCTAGCTTGCAACCTCAAGTCATGAACTAGGACACTCGCGCCTGAGTGTGGTCAAACTATTGTTCAGACTGTCCTAGGACACAGTAAAAGTTCATCACTGATTTGTACGCAGTATGAAACCAAGAGACCAGTAGACTAGGACGCATGCATGCATCCCGGCCATCGCGGTGTCGAGTATATATAGAGGTGCAACCACCGCCCCATCTCCTCCAGTCATCTGCCATTTTTAGCATATGTGATCACCGATCAGTCAAGTGAACCTACTAGCTAGAATTAATGGATGAGCAGCTGGTCTCCCTCTCCTCCTCCTGCTCCCCTCACTCCCCGGCGGCCTCCTTCTTCTCCGCCACCGCCGCTGGCCACCCGGTCCTCGAGTTCATGTCCTGCGACGTCCCCGAACAATGGCTGCTGGCCGACGACTCCGCGTGGGCCATCGGGAGCTCTCTCTCGCCGGGCTCCCACGTGTTACTGCAGGGGAACGCGCCGGCGCTCGCGGCAAGGCGGCGCGGCCGGAAGCCCGGGCCGCGCTCCGACGGCCCCACCATCAGCCACGTGGAGGCCGAGCGGCAGCGGCGGGACAAGCTCAACCGCCGCTTCTGCGACCTCCGGGCCGCCGTCCCCACGGTGTCCCGGATGGACAAGGCGTCCCTCCTGGCCGACGCCACCGCCTACATCGCCGAGCTGCGCGGCCGAATCGAAAGGCTCGAGGCCGACGCGAAGAAGGCGGCTGATGCGCGGAACGCGCCCACTGCCGCCGCCCCCGCCGCAAGGGTGTTCGGCCTGGAGGAGAAGCTCGAGGTGCGTATGGTAGGGCAGGAGGCGGCGGCGGTGCGGTTGACGACGGCGGCGCAACACGCGCCAGCGCGCCTCATGATGGCGCTCCGGGAGCTGGACCTGCTTGTGCAGCACGCGTGCGTGAGCCGCATAGGCGTGGTGACGGTGCAGGACGCCGTCGTGGACGTGCCCGCCGTGCTGCAGGACGAGGGCTGCCTCCGCGCGGCATTGCTCCGCAGGCTGCAGGAGAGCTAGCAGGCAAGCCGCTAGCTAATAAGCTACTTCAGTTCATGCTGAGCTTGCGCTTAAACAAACAAACCGCAGGCTTAATCTCTTCCTGTATAGCACTTCTGTTTGGTGTTAATGAGTATATCTACGTATCGGTAGAGTTAATCTTGTAAGCATACCGTCCGAGACGTAGTTGAGTATGTTTCTTTCTCCTACATGCTGTGGTGTCTAGATCCAAATAGGAATCCAAATTTGAGTATTGGTCAAGTGGTACTAGCCTATATAAACAAGAGGCTTGTAATAAGATTGTGAGCAAAAAATAATAATAAGTGCTAGTTGTGCCGCATTATAAATATTGTTATTTATATTCGTGAGTTCTTTTGTTCATGCTTGATTTTTTCTGACGTTCTTACCAGCGTGGGTATGTGTTGAACCTAGTTGAAAGCTAACAATTGGTGTCAGAGCCATGACGAAGGGTGGGGAACCAAGTGGGGTGAAAAGCGTGCCATTTCACAACAATATTCGATGCTCACGAAGAGCAACTATGCTACATGAAGGCATAGGGCGTGTGGGATGCCATCAATCCCATTGTCACTAACATGTGAAAGGATCATATTGCATTGGTAGCTATCTACCAAGGGATATTGGAGAATGTGCTCTTCCTGTTGGCCGAGAAGGACATGGCCAAGGAGGTGTGGGAGGCATTTGAGACCATGCACATGGGAGCTGAACGCGTAAAGGACACCAAGGTACAAACCTGTAAGTCGGAGTTCAAGGTGCTACGCATCAAGGAGTCCGAATCGGTTGATGATTTTGCCGTTCAGTTGATGACCATCGCCAACAAAATTTGGTCGCTCGGCAAGATGATCGAGGAGACATACACTGTCAAGAAATTCCTCCGCGCAGTCTCCTGTAAGTTTCTCGAGATTTCTTTGACTATTAAACAATTTGGCGACATCAAGACCATGATGGTGAAAGAGGTTATTGGGTGGTTGAAGGCCCACAAGGAGAGCCTAGGAGGATTTGGCGATAATGGGGAGGAACATGTGCTGCTTACCCATGCCGAGTTGAAGGCCAAGGAGGTGAAGGCTAGGGGACACAACAGGAAGTTTGACAAGACAAATTTGTCATACTATAATTGTCAGGACTATGGACACTTTGCCTCAGTATGTTGTTCCAAGAAGAAAGAAGAGAATGTTTATATCGCACAGAAGCTAGAAGATGATGAGCCAGCACTACTCATGGCTGAGGTCTGTGAGTTGTAATCCCGAGCTAACGAACACAACGATGTAAGTTTGGCCGAAACAAAGGTTCCGTGACTACATAATAACAAACTGGCAGGGAGGTAAAGTTTCCTTAGAGGTAAGTCTCCTCTCCCATGTCCGCTTGACCCAATCTAGTCGACCCTCGTTCGTTTCCATTGAGAGATGTCGTAGTACTCTGGCTTCATGAAAAGCTGGGAGGCATAGTAGTACTCGTTGGTTCCTTTGGTAGCCCCTACTTCTTTCACCATCCTCGTGAGTCTCAGCAAGTCTTCCCTTATGGAATGTTCTTAAGGGATGTGACACTTGAGCCAGACACCCAAGTGGATGGCATGAGACTCCTCTCGCAGAGGTCCGCCAATTGCTTCAGTTGGACATCACGGTCCACGCACTTCTCTGGCCGACTGCTGCTCGGGTACGCCGGTGCAGGACATGGACTCTTGCCCCAAGACGAGCCCGCTGTTGCACCGCTACCAGTGCTCTACATTGGGGTTTGCATACTGCCGTCATCTCCTTCTTTGCTTTCTGTGAGGTCCTTGGTGTCCAAGTCGATTGGGTCCACACCTGGCACGAATGAATACTCTCTCATGGTGGTGTTGTTGCCGAAGATGACTTCCGGTAGGTCCTCGTGAACTTGCGCATCCTCAACTTTCCCTACAATGGCACGATGGTACATCAGACCGTCATTGCGGCTTTGTGCGAGCCGGAAGTAATTCAAAGACCACTGCACTTTGGAGTGCGAATTTACTCCACCGTTAGCAACCCACCATGAGTCATCCGCGTCGATGTAGCCGATGTCAGGGTCAACGCCAAGGCCCATCGCACGAAGCTTCAATCCCTTCCATTTGTCGTACTCATGTTTTAGGGTGTCCCACTTGTTCTTCATTTGCTTCATAGTGTACACTAAGCCAGTTCGCTCAGTGAATCTACAGAGAAGGTTGTGCTTGCCCTGCGTGTTCAACCCTAAATATGGTTGGTTTTGTGCCTACACCTCTTCGTCACATATTTCCAGGAATACACACGTACTCTCATCACTCCAGGTAGCTAGGATCATCTACACGCATGGCGGCCAAGTGCCAAAGGAAGGGTGGTGCACATGCCAGAGCAAAAACGAAAGCTAAGTGATCCCGTCTCTGCCAACCAGGGGAGTGTCTGCACATGGCGGGGGGGCGCGGATCGTGCAATCACTACAGGAGGGATGAGGGTGGGGGGGGGGGAGTGTCTGCGGGTGGGGAAACAGCCAGCTGCTGCGAGGTGTGTGTGGCATATTAAAGAGCTATAAATGCCACTTCAGGGCTCCCTCCAGAAGCCACATCTTTGGGACACCACTTCGGCTCCGTCCGACTTCAGGCTTCTTCTAGTTGGAAGCCCACCGCGGACGCCAAACTGAGCAGGGCATAAGTTTATGGTTTCTTTATGCCAATGTTTTCTCAAACTACTCCTGTTTCACTCCGAGTTGCACTCCCTGTCTAGTATATTTCCAAACTTGAATAAATATAAGTGTGACACCTCGGCTCCTGTAGAATTAGGCCCATGATGGCCCATATTTGTGTGTGCACATGAGGGTGTGGATTAGTCCCACCTTGCTAGTTTATCTTGAGAAGCACTAACATATATATGAACCTAGGGCTTCCAATGGTAGCAACCTCCGGTTAACCGTTTTGCGCGAAGCGAGGACGAAAGTGCAAGCGGGTTGCTACGTGTGCGTGGCCTATCCAGAATGGGGTTAGGCCTAATCCGGTTTGAACCCTAGGGTGTTACAAATGGTATTAGAGCTGACCATCGCAGTTACATGAGTGCGTGTGGGTCAGGGGCGCAGGCATATAGCGCATGGCGCGTGTGGGCCCGGAGTAGACACACGGCATGCCATATGTGCTGGCACTGAACGCACGGACATATGCCAAGAGGGGAGATCTTGATCATTTGCCCCAACGTGGGTATGTTGGGCCGACGAGGACGTCGGGTCCTTTGAAGAGGGGTGTATGTGACACCTTGGCTCCTGTAGAATTAAGCCTATGATGGCCCATATTTGTGTATGCACATAAGGGTGTGGATTAATCCCACCTTACTAGTTTTGCTTGAGAAGCACTAACATATATATAAGGCTAGGGCTTCCAATGGTAGCAACCTCTGGTTAACCGTTTTGCGCGAAGTGAGGACGAAAGTATAAGCGGGTTCCTATGTGTGCGTGACCTATCTATAATGGGGTTAGATCTGAGTCAGTTTGGACCCTAAGGCGTTACAAAAAGCATGGAGCCATTCCGATCTGTAACAAGCTCCACTGTGAAGATTATCACACCTGTGTCACGAAATATTTCTAGCACCAAGGGGTCCATGGTAAATTATGAGCATATATAATATTCTTATTTACAAAAAGAAAAAGAAAAACGATGTTTATGGGTATAGTATTTTTTTTCTTAGAGAGAATGAAGAATGCATATTTAAAGCATGTTATATTCACTAGACTCATCAACAAAGTCAGGGACTTTGACTCGTACATAAAATGCATCGGATGTCAGATTTATCTGAAGTCTAGTATACGTACAGCCTTTCTAGAGACTAATAATTAGGGGTGGCAATTGAGTCGGACCGGAGACTAATCGAGCTTCGTTCAAAATCAATTCATTTTGACTTAATTATCATCGTCGGTCTTACGTATAGTTTTGAAGCATTTTTTAATCGAGCTTATTATCAAACCAAATTTGAATACCTAACGAACTTTTTTTTGCCGTCCTGCTAATTACTGCTGTTAACCAATAAGAAATATTTAAAACTAAAGTTTACTTAAGGGACATATTACAAAAGCCCAGAGGCAGAGGTGGGCGTCGGGCCGTCGGAACAATGGCGCTAGACTTAGCTGAGAAAATCATTATATTTTACTATAGCTATCAATAATAAAGACCTTAATATTTTTCCTTGCAGTAGACTGGGCCTGAGACTGGATCTCGAACTGGCTACACCCTTGCAAAAGCCCTCGTTAAATGATAAGAGCAACTCCAGCAGGGCCCCTACTTGAGCCCTCATCCTACTTTTGAGGGTCGAGGGGCAAAAAACTCACTCCAGCAGGGCCCCTACTTGAGCCCTCAAAAGTAGGGGCCCCTCAAATCTCCCCCTCAAGCCCTCATTCCTGGGGGGTCTGGAGGGAGCCCCTACTTTTGAGGGCTCAAGTAGGGGCCCTGCTGGAGTGAGTTTTTTGCCCCTCGGCCCTTAAAAGTAAGATGAGGATGAGGGTGGGTCCTATGTATCATCCCCTCTAAGAATGAATTTGAGGGTCCTGTTTTGAGGGCTCCTGCTAGAGTGTAGTCCAAAAAACAGAGCACTCAAAAGTAGAGAGAGCTCTCAAATAAAAAGTAGGGGCCCTGTTTTGAGGGTTACTGCTGGAGTTGCTCTAAGCGGGTTCTTGCTATTGTTCAGGCTAGTAGAGTCTGCATGCATGGATCGGTTTTAAAAAAGAACAATAAGTGCCTGCAACGATCAGTTAGATTATCCAAAGCAACCAAATTCCAACTCCGATAACGTCTCTGTACCGACGAGGGAGATTTCATTGGGATTTAATTCAAATTTAAACAAGTTGATGAAAGGGTGATCCAGTATGCATACTTTTTAGGTAGACTTAGACTGGTTAATTAGATGGAATTTTCTGTTTTATTACAAGATCGATGCACACATATACACACACGAGTGCGTAGCCTAGCATACACCTAGAATTGTGAAGACTAGAGATAAATCCTTATGGAGTACTGTTACATGGTTTTACATTAAGGCACATTCGTGCATGCGTAGAAATGAGCGTCATACTTTTAAACCCTGTAGGTGGGTCGCACAGCTCAACCAACCCACGCCAACACCAAGAGGTGGCTAATTCATTCTAAGGAATTTCTTCGTTTAATGGGAAGAAATTAGTAACATGTTATCTTGCCATTACTATTAAACATGTGGATGTTTAAAAAAGTGTGATCTTGCCATTACTATTAAAGATTCAGAGGACGGACGCAGCCTCTATTGACTGACCTAGGTGTTAAGGAATAAGGACGAACGATGCTTGAATGAACAACATGGAACAGGGATATATATATTTTTAGATTATGAAACGGAGATCTTGTTTTACGTCCTCTCATTTTATAGCGCGTCTTGAGAAAAATAACTGAATTAGGAGAATATTTTTTGTGGTTTGACAGAGTGTACAATTAATATATGTATTTTCACTTGCAAAATAGGACATAATTATGATACTATTCTTTTCAGCTACAGTTAATAGATATGATAAATAATCCTAATTAATAGAAGCTGAAACTAAAAACACAGGTGAAAAATATCTAGCTAGCACCATACAGTGTGTGGTGTGGTCATACGAATGCATGACGAGTCACCCTTGTGTACATACCCCTGACATGACACCAATGGGAGGTGCAGTGTCCAGTGTGTGTGGTGGTTATCAACGGTTGGAGTCTTGGCTAGATTTCGTTTCCATGTCGCTATATTAATTAAGTTGAGATAGGACTAGACGTCGGCATACTCGTGGACTACAAGCAGTTTACGCATGTATGGTGATCGAGCTAGGTATACGTTTCGGTAGAAGGAACTACAAATAATACTCCTAGCTAGCTACCTGATGCAAATGACCGAGAAAGAGAGAGAGAAACAGGTTAGCTAGCTAGTAGATAGCCTAGGTGACCACCGAGGTACTCGTCGGCGGCAACAGTACCCCCTCCCCCTCCGCCATACCGAATTTTTTCTATTTTAACCTTTTTTTTGAAAAATATTCACATTTAGACCCCTGGTAGTTTTAATTTCGTTTTTGGACCCAGGGGGTCGACGCCGTGACCCACGGCTCCGAGGTAATACGTCCGGCGCCGTGATCCACGGCTCCAAGGTCCCAGGCCCGCACATGCAGGCAGGTTATCTGGTACAGTGGGCATAGTCCATGGACCTCGGCGCCGTGGATCACGGCGCCGAGACGTATTACCTCGGCGCCGTGGGTCACGGCGCCGACCCTCTGGGTCCAAAAACGGAATTAAAACTAACAGGGGTCTAAATGTGAATATTTTTTTTTAAAAAAGGCTAACATAGAAAAAATTCGGTCCGCCATACGCACCAGAGATGAAAAAGAAGACAGTGGCTGCTGCTGCTGGATGTTAACGGAATAGATGGCAGTTGGGCGGCCTAAGTAACGATGGCGCCTGTGTGGCCTGGATTAACGGCTCGAGATATCCAAGATATCTTGTGCCGCTGCCGCTCCTGCTGTCCCAATCTGGATTGATCAATTGTAGACTAGTCAGAAAACGCACCTGCTCGCTCGCCGGCCGGCTGCTAATCTTGTTTTTATTTTCCCTTGTCCTGATCAAAACCCTGTAGACTGTACTGTTGCCAATTCTGATACGCTACAATGAACTAACGCCGTGTGGATCACATGTGGTGTGTCCTCTGGGCTTTGGCTTGTGGAGGGAATGCCCATGGTATTATCAAAGACATGCTATGTACTGGAATTTTTTGTACGGATAATCCATTTTTTATTCGAAATTACAGAAATATACCCGTAGAATTTTTTTTTACAAAAATAGGCTTCAGTCGCCCAATGGTTGGGAGAGCGACAGGAACTCTGTCGCCCCTGGTTGGGCGATAGGCTCCAGTCGCTCTCCCATTGGGCGACTTGAGCCTATTTATGTAAAAAAAAATTTTGCGGGTATATTTCTGTAATTTTGAATAAAAAATAGATTATTCGTACCAAAAATTCCTATGTACTGTGTCTGCTACTCCCTGCTGCTGAGTTTTTATCACATATAGCACTTTTTAACAAGTACTAGCCTCATAGGCGCGGCGTGACGCCGCGCCAGCCACAGTGTGCACCAAAGTAAAAGAAGCGATAATTCGTGAGGAGTTTTAAAAAAAAACCGAGGGCGCATGCGTATTTTCGAAAAAAGTTAAAGGATTTTTTCGTAAAAAACCAAGGACCTGTACGTAATATAAACGAAGCTAAAGGACTTTTTTGTAAAAAAACCGAGGGCCTGTACGTAATAAATGAGGACCCGTACGTAATTTAGGAAACCACGGGGGGCTATCCTGCAAAGTGGAGGGGTTTAAAAAAAACTGGCAGGGACCTTTTCGCGAGAACCAAGGACCTCAACGTAATTTCGGGAAAGCGCAGGGACTTTTTCGCAAAATTGCTCACCCGACCGTACCGAGATTCGCTGGCCACGCGGCGGGCGGAGCGCGGGCGCGGTGTGACGTGGGAGGCGCTCCACGCGGCGTTTCCCCCGCTAATATAGGCTGGTTATTTATAGAAATAACCGTATACAAGCGGTACTTCTGTCGTTCGGTGACCAACAGTCAACACGTGGCGCCTGCCGTCCGGCCAGCAGACGGCAGGTGGCCTGCCGTCTGCCTGCAAAATGGTAGGTGATTAAGCTGGCTAATTAGTCAACTTAATTACCTATCTAAATTCATAATTTTATGTTATATTTTTTTGAACATTTAAATATAGCAAATGAGCTCAAAAACTATGACATTTTGGTGGAGCTTCTTGAGGTATCGTGGTATGTTGTGTATTTGTTTTGTAATTTTTAGAGGCTATTTGTTACCTCTAAAAATTCGAATGACGCATAATTAATAAGGCGATTAAACAGTTATACGCCGCTCTAAGAATTTTTAGAGGTAGCAAATAGTCGTGAAAAATTACGAAATATTTTGTAGAGCTTTCTGATGTAGTGTGCTATGTTCTATAATTTTTACTTAATTGTTCTCACTACTTTAATATCTTTAAAAATTATTTGAGTGACGCATAATTAAACGGGTGATTAAGCACTAATGGTCGAAGCTAATGGCTAACCGTCTGGCCACTATGCGGCACCAGGCCTGCCGCACAATAACAAGGTGGTAGGCCATTAGCCTCCGGCTATTAGGTCTTAATCATCTATATATATATATGAGAAAAGGTCCCTGCTGCTCCAACGTATCCATGGATTGGATAAGTGGCAATAAAATCGCAACAGCGTCCACTGTTCGTTGATCTCTACGTACTGAAAAGTTCATGGGGCCTGCCGCACAATGACCAGTTGGCAGGCCATTAGTATCTGGCCATTAGGTCTTAATCATCTATATATGAGAAAAGGTCCCTGCTGCTCCGACGTATCCATGGATTGGATAAGTGGCAATAAAATCGCAACAGCGTCAATGTTCCGTTGATCTCTAGGTACCGAAAAGTTTATGGGGCCTGCCGCACAATGACCAGGTGGCAGGCCATTAGTATCTGGCCATTAGGTCTTAATCATCTATATATATGAGAAAAAGGCCCAGCTGCTCCGACGTATCCATGGATTGGATAAGTGGCATTAGGGGTGCAAACGGGTCGGGTTAATCCCGACCGATCCGGCACCGAATCCGATTGGTACCGAATCCGATTGATACCGAATCCGGAGAAAAATATGGGTTAGGATATGGTAACAGCAATATCCGTCCGAATCCGATACGTCTTCAAGTTTGATTTCAGGTTAGTGCTACTATTTGACGTTTCATTTTCTTTTGCAATGGTAAAATAAAATCTTCCACATCAGCCTATTAAGTAGTAACATCAAGTTCTTGACAGTACGTCCTCCTACTCCATTTGTTGTACTGCATGCATTCCTTACAAACGGGTTAATCCCGACCGATCCGGCACCGAATCCGATTGGTACCGAATCCGGAGAAAAAATATGGGTTAGGATATGGTATCAACAATATTCGTCTGAATTCGACCCGTTTGCACCCCCTAAGTGGCAACAAAATCGCAACAGCGTCCACTGTTCGTTGATCTCTAAGTATCCAAAAGTTCATGGAGGCAAAATCAAGTGGACATGCTATGTACTGTGTCTACTACTCCGCGATGCTCCTGTGTATCCATGGATTGGATAAGTGACAATAAAATCGCAACAGTGTCGACTGTTTGTTGATCTCTCTGCGTGTCGAAATGTGCATGGAGGAAAAATCAAGGTTGGTTTTTTTGACTAATAATTTACAGTTTATAATTTAAATATTTAAATTTTGACTATTTATGAGAGGTAGTATATATAAAAAATAGTCATGTGTAATTTTGACCGATATAACTAAACTCAATATACTTTTTATTACAATCTTTTCATTAATCCTGTTTTAAAAAGATTTTGTTAAACATCATCCGGATGTTTTCTTTAAAAAACACATTATTGAAAACTAGTTATTATAAATAATATAAATATAAATAGACTAAAAGTCGAAAACATTTCAGCCCAAAACGGACACGACTCCATGTAGGGTAGGGAGCATTAATTGGAACGTGATGACGCCGCACGAGAGCTTTTCTTTAGCGAATTTTTGCGTTGGGCTCCTGAGTGAGAAGGCCCACTAGCCAACCACAGTAGTCTCTATGGGCCTGTTCTTTACCTCATAAGCTAGCAATTTTTGGCTTTTGCTATAGTACCTAACTTTTAAACGGAGTATTTTTTCAAGACGGGGTCTACAAGTTAAACGATCTACACGTTAAAAGCCCAACATCTGTACCTGCCAAAATCGTAAGTGAGTATCTGTCTCTCCGTAATCTGTACCGTAAACAGCCAAAATTCAAAAATTTCAGCCAAAAGCCATAAGCCGCAGCCGAAAAGAACAGGCCCTATAGCTCGCGGCGCGTTTGGAGACGGCGCGCGGTGTCGGCGAGAAGCAACATGACGCATGGGCATGCGGCGGCGAGCCGGCGGAGAGTGGCAACGCAGGCCCTGCGCCGCCGGGTGCGTTGCGCAAGCCGGCGGAAAGCCATCAAAGCCGAGGCGGCCGAGTAACTGGAGAAGAATCACGGAAAGTAGTTAGAAATAAAATAGATTATAATTTATGGTAGATTGATTTGCTAGATTTAAAAAGCTATTTGAGTGTTGTGTGGACTGTGGAATGGATCGGTCCCATTAGGGTGTGTTTGGTTGCTGAGATGGGGTGGGATGAAAGCTTGCTTAGTAAGTTACCACCATCTTGAACATACGTTCTACCTTCATATTTATATATTCACGTGTGGATCGCAGTAGTTGTTAATTACAAGGGTAGAACAAGCATCCATTCCAGTCTAATTTAGCATATATATTAACTATCTGATGCCGGTCAGCTTGCAGAGGCCGGCACATCATTATAACCAGATAGAGAAACACGCACATCGTTGCGTCCGGAACAAGGAGCTATGCGCAGGGAGCGGGCGATCCACGCGCCGAGCGGCGAGGAGGGGCTGGAGCGTACGATTGGCTGAGAAGCTTGGAATTCCTTCGGCCATAATAGAATTTTAATGGATGGATTACCTTATAAATAACTCCCCCAGATCTCCAGAGAATCAGCCATCGATGTATTCTTTAGTATCTGAAAGCTGCAATCAGTAGAAAGTGTAACTGTGTGAGCAACAAAGTTTCCTTCTGTTCATCCATATTCTAAGGAGAATGGCTCTACGTCTTTAATAGTGCCGTGAAACAACGATAGTGCAAGAATCCAACATCATGCATATTAACCACAAATAAAATCTGAGGTATATGTGTGTATTCATATAAGAGACCACTGAAACAAGATATCCTAGGGTAGAAAAGATAACCATTTATACACTGGTACAATTGAGGGCAGGTTGAAGAATGAAGAAATTTTTGTACGAATAATCTATTTTTTATTCGAAAATACAGAAATATATCCGTGAGAATTTTTTTTACAAAAATAGGCTCCAGTCGCCCAATGGGGGGTGACTGCAGCCTTTCGCCCAACTGGGAGGCGACATTTGGGAAATATAGGAAGGGTTGGGCGAATCATTGCTGTCGCCTGAGCGTTGGGCGACTGAATTGTAGTAACTGTACGGTTGGGCGACTGTAATTGCAGTCGCCCAACGCCAGGGCGACAGGGGGGTTTTAAGACAGCACAGTCGGCCGCCGTCCACTACCTACCACTTTTTTCACTCATTCTGCGCACAGAGAAGAAACGGGAGAAGAAGAGAAAAGAAGAGGAGAGGAAGAAGGGGAAGAAAAGGAGGATGAGAAGAGAGGAAGGAGGGGGAGAAGAGGAGGACAGGGTAGGAGGAGGAGGTGAGGGAGGAAGGAGGAGTAGAAGCTATTCCATCCATTTGAATCAAGGTATTTTTTGATTATGTTGTATTTGCACTATTATTTATATGAAATGTTGGTGTTAGTAAAATTTTAGATGAAGTAAATTTAGTACAATTTTGGTATGGAAATATTAGTGTAAAAAAGTTTTAGTATACATTTTATAGTATGGAACATTTTGTAGTATAGAAATTTTAGCACACTTTTTAGTATAGAAAGTTTAGTATTGTGCGATATTATTTGACATGTCGCAAAAATAAAACATATATGCAGGCCGACATCATCAATGGCCACTACATTGAGAGTGTATTACAGAGCTGGAATCCATTCGTGAATGTCCGAATGGTGTGGATTTGAACAATTTTCCGCAAGTCACTCTTGTACTTCTGGATGACGAGAATGCTCGAATGGCAGATGTGCAGCATTGGTTGACCCGGAGTTTTTCATTGGACCCTGAGGTGTGCAGCGTCGTCGTGCAAGGGCTTTGGAGCCGGTCTCCCACGGACATCAGATGGGAGTTGAAAACATTGGTGCGCTCTGCTTTGTGGAAGGGCTTTGTGCAAGGGTGCCGGCGCCGTGGATACGAGTGTGTGCTGCTTGTGCAACCGTGCTCATTACAAGCAGCTGCGCAAGCTCGTGCGTCCGCCCTTACTCTGGGAGGTGCTAGCAGCTGCAAGGAAAGGTCTTCTTTGGGTGATCCCGCTCCGACTGGCCCCTCGGCGTCCGCCATAGTATATACTAGCACGACGGAGAAGGTACTTCTTCGTTCGATTTAGAGGGTTCGATTCATGGGACCACACCTGTGCTCTTTATATAGAACGAGAGAACTTACTGCAATGGAGTATTGCTGACAAAACAGGGCAGTTTTGCTCAGTGAGATGACAAAAGATGCCAGCTTTGCACAGTGAGAGGACAAAAGAGGCTAACTTTGCTCAGTGAGATGACAAAAGAGGCCAGCTTTGCGTAGTGACATGACAAAACAGGGCAACTTTGCTCAGTGAGGTGACCAAAGAGGTCAGCTTTGCGCAGTGAGATGACAAAAGAGGCCAACTTTGCATAGTGACATGACATGACAAAACGAGTCAGCTTTGCTCAGTGAGATGACAAAAGAGGCCAGCTTTGCGTAGTGACATGACAAAATGAGGCAGCTTTGCTCAGTGAGATGACAAAAGAGGCCAGCTTTTCGCAGTGACATGACAACACGGGACAGCTTTGCTCAGAGAGATGACAACACGGGGCAGCTTTGCTCAGTCACATGGCATGACGACGCAGCCTTTTTGCAGTGATATGGCAGAACACCCAGCTTTACTCAGTGCTACGACCACGCGGACCATATTTACACGTTGGAGTAGAGAGAAAATGGACCCTATAAATTGGTGTGCATTCCATTTCGCAGGCCACACTGCACTTCCAAACCCCACACTACACCGCGCTTCCCTCACCCCACCGGGATGTACAAAACCAGAAGAAGCAATGGGACAAGATGGTGAAGGATTGGGAGGAGACCCGTGACCTAGCACGGTTAGCTGCCGCCCGTGATGAGAAAATAAGGGCTATTGCGGCCGGGTAGAACAAGCCCAGCGTGCTACGAGGTCAGCTCCCCACAATGAGCGGCCACGTTGCAACAACCCCATCCCGAACATCCCCACCGAGCGTTCGCCGCAACTCCCACCTGAGAGGGAGACACCCCTTTGTTGGTGCGGGGACACGTGCAAGTTCTTCAAGTCTAAGCACCGCATCAGCCTAGGTATGCATTACTGGGGTTGCGCAAACTACTCCAGTGACTACCCCGACCGCCGTTGTGACACCGCAACCTATCGGCAGCCAGTAACGACCACATGCACCATTTTCCCCTACCTTTTCTCCTTCATAGCATGCACTAACAATCTCTCCCCTGTATTTACAGTCTCCGGAGCCCCTATGTGGCTATCGCAAATGGATCGATCTTGAGATCCACCCTGCAGACCAATGGACCCTCAACTTCGAGGAGTGAAATGTCACACGGAAGAAGGAGTTGCTGGAGAGGAGGAGCGCCGCAAGAACGAGCAAACCCTGCATATACAACGCGAGACGCAAGCTCATCTCGAAGTGTGCACGCGTAAGTGGCTCACGATAGGGAGCGCTAGAGAAAGAGGGAAATGACGGCTAAGACAAAAGAGGCCGCGGAGGAGTTCAACGCCGAGCGGACAAGGAAGGGAAAGTGGCTCCGGTCCACACAGTAGGTCGTACGAGTAGTTGGGTGGGTTAGTCACATATCATGCTATATGTTATGCATGTAATAAAAATGTACGCAGCATGTTATTCCCAACTGTATTATGAAGTTTATTTCTATTCACATAAGCTTATTATCTCGTCTGTTAGCATTCAATGATTCAGATAGCAAGTCATTTAGCAACATTAACATACTGGTTCTCTCCGTACACTAATTCTCAGTAACATCAAAATATCAATTACCACTGTATGTATCGATCGTTCTATGGTCAATCGTTCTTAAAAAAAATTTCTAAAATGTTTTATGCATCTACAATATACAGTGAACATAAACTTTTATTACTATTACACTAGATTTTTTTTCCAGTTTAAAACTACAAAATTGATAAAACTCTAAAAAATCACGGGGGACTGAGTAAAGTCGCCCCCCTATTGGGCGACTTCACTGCAAGCCGCCCACCCATTGGGCGACTGCATGAAAGTCGCCCAATAGAGAGGCGACTGGTTGCAGTCGCTCGAGAGTAGAGCGACAGAAATTCTGTCGGTGTCTGGTTGGGCGAAAGGCTGCAGTCGCTCCTTCATTGGGCGATTGGAGCTTATTTTTGTAAAAAAAAATTTCGCGGGTATATTTCTGTATTTTCGAATAAAAAATAGATTATTTGTACAAAAATTTCGAAGAATGAAACATCTGGATAGGAAAATTAAATAATGGACGCAACTAAAATGTAAGGAAAACCCATAAAAGTAATCTTGAGAATCATAGGCTTCCCTGTTATTTAAAAATGGCTTTGGGTTAACAAAATGTCACATGTTATTTTTGGTGAAGATATGTAAAGTATTAAACATATATTAATTTGTCAGTTTTGAAGTTTTGGTTGAATTCGAGCCAAGTGCATGGGTAGTTTTGCAGCTAAGCATGGATAGTATAATACTATGACGGATTTTACTACATGACAAGTAAATCGTACGGGTTAAATAACCATGATCATGTAAAAGAATGCTGTGTTTGAGTAGTGCTCTTTTGCTCTGTTTCTGCGAGATGAAGTCACCGTGTTTGTAGCTGGCTTGCTTTCCTTAGTTTATTTTGCAGTTTGGTGATGTAAACAGTACCAACATATTTGCTCTGTAATTTCTACCACAGCTAGAATTATGCCAATGGTAAACTTATATCAACATGTCTGTAATCATACAACCATACTGAATTCAGCTGATCAGCATCTTTGCTCTGCAATTCCTAAGCTCACATTGCTTATTGCATCACCAAATCATTATGTAGGATGATCGGGAAACAGCTCTATTAGCTGCAATTCCTAAGCTCACATTGCTTATTGCATCACAAGGGCAACTCTTAGTGTTATGGGCCTGTTTTTCCTAACTTAGATTCCTTTCTTACAACAGCTAATAGAGCCTCTAGGCTAGAAGTCGCATTATCTGAGATACTCAGTTATTTAGATAACTCACAGAAATTGTGGCGAATTTTCAATCATAACATATCAATCATAACATAACAACAAAGCCTTTTGTCCCAAACAAGTTGGGGTAGACTAGGAATGAAATATTTTCAAGATCAAAGAGATATGAGTCTTGAAATAAAACCTACAATGCTAAAACCCTAAACCGTACAATCTGCTATCTGAGCCAAGAACCTAAACACTGCCCCTAACTTTCTTATGGTTCCGGTACGTGGATCGCTAACTTCCATGCGCTCCTATCCAAAGCTAATTCTTTATATACATTTCAATCCCTCAAGTCTCTTTTAACTGCTTCCTCCTACGTTAGTTTTGGTCAACCTCTGCCTCTTCTTTCATTTTCAGTACGTCTTAAAATTCCACTACGTACCGGTGCCTCAGGAGGCCGGCGTTGAAGATGTCCGAACCATCTCAAACAATGTTGGATAAGCTTCCCTTTAATTGGTGCCACCCCCACCCTATCACAAATATCATTATTGCGGATGCGATCCCGCCTTGTATGACCACAGATCCACTGCAGTATCCTCATCTCCGCTACACTCATTTTCTATATATGTTGTCTTTTAGTCGCCCAACATTCTGCTCCATATAGCATTGCGGGTCAGATCGTCATCTTATAGAATTTACCCTTTAATTTTTGAGGGACTTTTTTGTCACACAGGACACAAGATGCTTGGCGCCATTTCACCTACCCCGCTCTTATCCTGTGGCTCACGTCTTCATCAATCTCACCGTCCCACTGTAGCATCGATCCTAAATAACGAAACGTGTCCTTCTTAGGTACTACTTGTCCATCCAATCTAACATCTCGATCATCTACCCTAGCACTACTGAAATCACACTTCATATACTCAGTTTTAGTCCTACTAAGTCTAAAACCTTTCAATTCTAAGGTCTTTCTCCATAACTCGAGCTTCCTTTCAACACCTATCCTACTCTCATCAACCAGCACCACATCATCAGCGAAAAACATACACCAAGGGATATCTCCTTGTATGTCCCGTGTGACCTCGTCCATCATTAGGGCAAAAATATATGGACTCATCGCTGACTCTTGGTGTAGTCCTATCTTAATGGGAAAGTCATTAGTAACACTACCACATGTTCTGACATTAGTCACAATATTTTCGTACACGCCCATCCGTTGCACCTTTATGGTGTCCCATGCCTGCTTTGTTGTGTCCTTCACGGTGAGCGGTGACAACATGTCCCGCGGCACCGCACGGAGGATCGCGGACAGCGCTATCCTACCATCGCGGAAGTCGATGTCGCCTGCTCAATTGCTCGCCATAGTCCCTACGCCTGCAAGTTGACTCTCATGATGAGAGCCCAGTCGGAGTAGTTCGTGCGTTTTAGCATGGGGTAGACCATCGCCCCCCACTCTCCCTTGTCACCTGCTACACTACCACCTTGCGACTGCGCACCCTCGTCCTGCTACGCCCGCGGATTTTCGGTGGAGTGAGGGACCTAGAAGGAGAGACTGATCCATCACCTGACATCGTCGACATGATCTCTACACCGCTCTAATACCATTTGTTGTAACACACATGAACACACACACGGCTATGAGTATCTTATACTCGTTTACGACCACGGCACACATGACTATGAGTACCTAGTACTTGTTTTCGACCACAGCACACACAATTACTCTCACGACGACAAGTACTCGGCTATGGCCACGAGACAAAGGAGTTTTTGTGCTGTGCTCAACTGTGCAACTTTTCTCAGCTTTCTTCTCTAATTTATAATATCCTAATATAAAGTAAATGCTAAACTTATTTTCTATTCTTGCACCATGATTTGCTTCATTCGTGCCACCCCACATTCAGCGAAACCATAGCTCCACTAACTAGCAGACTAAACGAGAATCACGGCTAGGACGTGAACATGAGCATGTCTCATACCATTAGCTTTAACAGAGTAAAATACAAATAATTCAACGGTCTTAAGTTCAACATATCACGGTGTTTTTAACGTAAAAGATTACCTGTTGTTTACGTGACTTTTACAACTCTTTTTTTCCTGGTTACGTTGCTATTCCGTATGTCCCTGTTTGCATCGCTGCGTCGTGACTGCTAATAAATAGTACTTACTACTGTTACTGAATCTGTGATCTCTGTTTTCTGTCGCAGCGCAAAATAGCATACTCGCGATGAACTCAACGCAAATGCACCATCAAATATAAAGGCGCAGCCACCGCCCTGTTCCTCAATATGTGCCATTTTTAGCGCGCCCACCTCCTGCTGCTCCCCGACCTCCTACTTCTCCGCCCCAGGTCAGCCGGTGCTCGAGTTCGTGTTCTGAGAGGTCCCAGAGCAATGGCTGGTGGGCGACGACGAGCTCGATAACGACCCCAGCTTCCAGGAGGACGCCGCGTGGGCTGTCGGAGGCTCGCGCTCGGTGGGCTCAGACCTGTATGGGACCCGCTGGCGATGACGGAGCGCGTAGTGAAGAGGCGGGGCCGGAAGCGCAGGCCGCGCTCCGACGGCCCCACCATCAGCCACATGGAGGCCGAGCGGCAGCGCCGGGAGAAGCTCAACCGCCGGTTCTGCGACCTCTGCGCCGTCGTCCCCACGGTGTCCCGGATGGACAAGGTGTCCCTCCTGTCCGACGCCGCCGCCTACATCACCGAGCTGCGCGGCCGTCGCGTGGAGCAGCTCGAGGGCGAGGCCAAGCAGGCCGCCGCGGCTCGGAAGGTGACCTCTGCCGCCGCGCTGCAGGAGGAGGGCTGCCTCCGCGCGGCATTGCTCCGCATGCTGCAGGAGAGCTAGAGTTAGAGCGCTTAATTAATCTGGCGGTTAATGAAACAAACAAACTAGCTTGTGCGCACCAGCTCAAACTAATCTTTCCGAAATCGATCGAAGTCCTGCAGCAGGTAGATCGATGGCCGCGCTCTGTCTGTTCCTTCCTAGTATGTGTGTCTACGTATATATCGATGCTGTCGTCGTGTCGACCGAATAATTCGAGTGGCTTAATTGGGGTGGTATATGTCAGCAGGATCACAAGATCTCGGCAATGGAACGAGCTCAGCCGATTCTGGTATTTGCCGCCAAAACAGAACTCAGCCGAGTACTCAAACACAGAGAGAACACGAGGCTTTTGGTGGTGCAAATCACACAACATCTTTTCTGATCTTTACTCCCTTGTATCAGAATTACAAAAGCCCTACTTCTATTCTTACACGGAATCAAAAAACAGAAACGAAAAACAAACTGAAACAGAGAACTTCTTCCAGTCGGACTGGAAGACCGACACCAGTCAGACCGGTTTTACAACGCCGGTCGGACTGGCCTTATGCCCGCGGTCTGACCGCTTCTTCTTCGGCTGTTAGACCGCCTCCTAAACCAGTTTAATTCAAACATTCACCTCCCTAAACTGGTTTCCCTTCTTTCTGCACAGCCTGCATCCCAATGCCCTTTCTCATCTCGAGAAACTTAAGCTTGATCAATGGCTTCGTTAATATATTTGCGAGTTGATTGCTTGTGTTGATATACTTGACGTCAATCTTCCCTTCATCAACACACTCCCTAATATAATGAAAACGAGTATCAATGTGCTTGCTTCTGTCATGATGCACCAGATTCTTGCTCAATGCAATTGTAGACTTGTTGTCGATGTTGAGTTCCACCTTTAATGGATCTTTGCTCAACAAATCTCCGAGGAGTGATCCCAACCACACTCCTTGACATGCTGCTGTCGCAGCTGCAATGTATTCGGCTTCACACGAAAACAATGCCACCACCTTTTGTTTTTAAGACAACTAGCTGATCAAACTTGAACCTAGAAAGAACGCCACTCCCGTTGTGCTTTTGCGATCGTCTATGTCTCCCGCCATATCGCTATCGCTGAAACCAACCGAGCGAACTTCTTCATCATCCTTTCTTGCTTCATAATAGCAACCCAAGTTGAGAGTCCCTTTGACATATCTCAAAATATGCTTCACCGCACTCATATGTTCAATTGTAGATAATTCCATGAATTGACTCACCATACCAACTGAATATGCTATGTCAGGTCTTGTGTTGGTCAAATACCTCAAGCTCCCCACTATGCTTCTATACATAGTTTTGTCCACCGTGTACTTTTCTTACTTAATTTGAGTCTTGCCTCCATTGGTACTTGAGTCGGATTGTAATCTTCCATGCCACAACTTTGCAGCACCTTCTTTGCATATGCTTCTTGACAAAGTGTGATCTTTCTTTGTTTTTGACGAACTTCAATACCAAGGAGGCGGCGGTTGCAGGAGGTGGAGTGGTTACGGGAGGTGAAGGATGCGGGGTAAGAGAAGAGGAGGAGGGCGCCCCACGCGTCGACCCGACCTTTTTTATGAGGAGCGAAAGAATTACCTACATGCGGATCTGGACGGCTAATCTTTGATCGGATGGCTGAGAAGAGAGGAAGGAGAATGGACCGACGACTACCAGCTCATATTTTTATAATAGTAAAGGAAAAAAAATCTTCTAGAAACCAAAGGCTGTGGTCCAACTTCATCAGAAAGCTACACAAGTTGGACAGTACCTCTAGAGGAGAGCAAAAAGGCTACTCCGCTACTGTCCAGTCTTCACACTCATCATGGGGAATCATGGGCGGGTCCAAGTAAAGGCTTAGGGAGTACACAGGACATCGATATTATTTTACCTTATCAAAGTCTATATATACATAGGGAAGTGTCTATACAACATTCAATTATTTTTAAGGGTAAAAACAGTCAGATTTTGAGCCGTTAGATAGAGATCCAACGCTCTAGATCATTGTTTTTGGAGGGGGGCTTGTATGGATGGATCCGTTGGATGAAGATCTAACGCTTCAGATCAATCTGACTGTTTTTGTTATCAAAAACAGTCGAATGTTGTATAGCATTACTCTATACATAGATATGCACCTTGTAATGTAAATTTAGTAACTATACGTAATATGATAATGATATGTATGATGACCATTGGACGTTTTTATTCTAGATCCGCTCCTGACACCAATGCACCTAGCCAGTGTGTTCTAGATCCGCCCCTGGCTCTCATGCACCTAGCCAGCAAATCCACAAAACAAAACAGACACAACAAACACGTACACACAGCTCTGTGCAGTGCACCTGCACCAGACCATCAGATCATTGCATACAGATCATGCAGCCACACAGAAGCTAGCATTGTTAATTTATAGCACAAGAGAATCGATGTGTTGGTTGCCTCGCTAAGCTAGCTCATGACTAGCGAGTTAAAGTAAGATTTAGTACTATTGCGTATTGTATTTATAAAACTAGTTGTATACTCATTGTATTTGTAAAAATAATATTTCGGTCATTTGATGGATGGGCGGAAGCGCCGGCGAGCCGACACGCGGCAAGGCCACCGGTGGCAGGTGCCTGCCGCCACGCACAGCAGACGGCAGACATCCTGCCACCAGATAGGGGGACGGCACGCTTGCCTGCCATCTGGTGAGGGCGCGGTAGGTGATTAAGCCAGCTAATTAGCCGATTTAATTACATGTCCTACTTTTTTATATTTAGTGTGTATTTGAATTTTTAAATATAACAAATAAGCTCAAACAATTATAAAAATTTACGTACAGTCTTTTGACATAACGTACTTCACAGCATAATTTTTGAGTAATTTTATCAATTGCAAATGTTGTTCAAAAATTTATAAATTTATAAGTTTTAAATATAGCAAACAAACTCCAAAAATTACAAAACTTTACGTAAAACCATCCAACACAGTCATAGTTATTGCATAATTTTTTGGGAAATTTATATGATACGAATTTGCCATGTTAATTCATCAATTTACTGCCAGTGAATTTAATCGTGAATTTAATTCATGATTAAATTAACTTGAATAAACATGATAAATTTAGATCACATAAAATTCCCCAAATATTAAACAAAAACTAGGACTATGTCAAGTAGGGGTGGAAAAAAAGCTCGAGGCTCGTGAGCTAGCTCGGCTCGTTGATGGCTCGGCTTGGCTCGGCTCGGCTCGTGGCACAAACGAGCTGAGCCGAGCCAAGGTTTTAGCTCGGTCCGTTAACGAGCCGAGCCAAGTCGGCTCGCAAGCCGCTCGCTAGGCTCGGTCGGCCCAGCTCGACAGCGTCTCCGGCCCATCACATGTGAACGGCTCAGTACGGCGGTAGTAGTATGTATGCATGCCAATTTTCGCACCTCTTTTGTCACTGAGAGATATTATTAAAGTACATGTTACTCTTTTATCTGTTAATTTCACATATGGAAAGGAAACCATAGAACTTATCATTCAGAAAAACAAATCTGAAATATAAAAAGAAAGGTTAAAGACACTCAAAAGTCAAAACGAGCCTAATGAGTCGAGTTCGAGCTTTTCAGAAAAGTCAATTTGCATATTCCACCTAACGAGCCTAACGAGCCGAGCTCAAGCTTTTCAGAAAAGTCAATTTGCTTATTCTACCTAACGAGCCTAACGAGCCGAGCCGAGCTTTTTAACGAGCCGAGCCGAGCTTCTCTTTTAGCTCGTTAGTTTAACGAGCCGAGCCGAGCCTCCTCCCTAACGAGCCTTCACGAGCCGAGCCGGCTCGATATCCACCCCTAATGTCAAGAGACTTCATATAAAATTTTATAATTTTTGAAGCTCGTTTGATATATATAAAAACTCGTTACTTTGTTTAAAAATATACTATAATTAACTAGTAGACACTATTTTGGCCCTATTCTTTTCAGCTTCTAAAAGCTGCTTTTCGGCTTTTCTACAGTAACTAGCTTTTAAACGGAGTATTTTTTTAAATAGGGTCTACTAGTTAGTTGTAATACATACTTTATTGATTTCATTTATATCGGCAAAAACAACACGTGAGTTTCTGTTACTTTGTAATATCTCGTACAAACAGCCTAAAAGTCACAAGCCGCAGCCAAAAGCCACAAGCCGTAGCAAAAAAGAACATGCCCTTTAAAAAGATACTTTATTTAAAAGCTAGTTACTGTAGAAAAGTCGAAAAACAGCTTTTAGAAGCTGAAAAGAAGAGTTCCTCGGACGCATGCATGCATCCCGGCCACCGCGGTGTCGAGTATATATAGAGGTGCAACCACCGCCCATCTCCTCCAGTGATCTGCCATATTTAGCATGTGAGTGATCACTGATCAGTCAAAGTGACCCTATTAGCTAGAATTAATGGATGAGCAGCTGGTCTCTCTCTCCTCCTCCTGCTCCCCTCACTCCCCGGCGGCCTCCTTCTCCGCCACCGCCGCCGGCCACCCGGTCCTCGAGTTCATGTCCTGCGACGTCCCCGAACAATGGCTGCTGACCGACGACTCCGCGTGGGCCGTCGGGAGTTCGCCCTCGCCAGCCTCCCACGTGTTACTGCAGGGGAACGCACCGGCGCTCACAGCAAGGCGGCCTGGCCAGAAACCCGGGCCGCGCTCCGACGGCCCCACCATCAGCCACGTGGAGTCCGAGCGGCAGCGGCGGGACAAGCTCAACCGCCGCTTCTGCGACCTCCGGGCCGCCGTCCCCACAGTGTCCCGGATGGACAAGGCGTCCCTCCTGGCCGACGCCGCCGCCTACATCGCCGAGTTGCGCGGCCGAGTCGAGCAGCTCGAGGCCGACGCGAAGAAGGCGGCTGACGCGCGGAACGCGCCCACTGCCGCCGCCCTCGCCGCAAGGGTGTTCGGCATGGAGGAGAAGCTCGAGGTGCGTATGGTCGGGCAGGAGGTGACGGCGGTGCGGCTGACGACGGCGGCGCAACACGCGCCCGCACACCTCATGATGGCGCTCCGGGAGATGGACCTGCTTGTGCAGCACGCGTGCGTGAGCCGCGTAGGCGCAGTGACGGTGCAGGACGCCGTCGTGGACGTGCCCACCGCGCTGCAGGACAAGGGCTGCCTCCGCGCGGCATTGCTCCGCAGGCTGCAGGAGAGCTAGAGCTAGCAGCTAGCTAATAAGCTACTTTAGTTCATGCTGAGCTTGCGCTTAATTAAACAAACAAACCGCAGGCTTAATCTCTTCCTGTATTGCACTTCTGTTTGGTGTTAAGGAGTATATCTACGTAATCTTGCAAGCATACCGTCCGAGATGTAGTTGAGTATGTTCCTTTCTCCTACATGTTGTGGTGTCTAGATCCAAATAGGAATCAAAATATGCGTATTGGTCGGGTGGTACTAGCCTATATAAACAAGAGGCTTGTGATAAGATTGTGAGCAAAAAAAATAAAAAATAAAAAGTGCTAGTTATGCCGCACTATAAATATTGTTATTTATGTTCGTGAGTTCTTCTGTTCATGCTTGATTTCTCCTGACGTTCTTATCGGCGTGGGTATGTGTTGAACCTAGTTGAAAGCTAACAATTGGTATGAGAGTCATGACGAAGGGCGGGGAGCCAAGCGGGGTGAAAAAGCGTGCCATTTCGCTACAATATTCGATGCTCACGAAGAGCAACTACGCTAAATGAAGGCATAGGGCGTGCGGGATGCCATCAATCCCAGTGTCACTGACTTGTGAAAGGATCAGATTGCGTTGGCAGCTATCTACTAAGGGATATCGGAGGATATGCTCTTCCTGTTGGCCGAGAAGGAAATGGCCAAGGAGGCGTGGGAGGCACTGGAGACCATGCACATGGGAGCTGAACGCGTGAAGGACACCAAGGTACAAACCCGCAAGTCGGAGTTCGAGGTTCTGCGCATTAAGGAGTCCGGATCGGTTGATGACCATCGTTAACAAAATTCGGTCGCTCGGCAAGATGATCGAGGAGGCGTACACTATCAAGAAATTCCTCTGCGCCGTGTCCTGCAACTTTCTCAAGATTGCTTTAACTATTAAACAATTTGGCGACATCAAGACCATGATGGTGAAAGAGGTTATTGGGTGGTTGAAGGTTATTGGGTGGTTGAAGGTTATTGGGTGGTTGAAGGCCCACAAGGAGAGCCTAGGAGAATATGGCGATAATGGGGAGGAATATGTTGTTCCAAGAAGAAAGAAGAGAATGTTTATATCACCCAGAAGCTAGAAGATAACGAACCAGCACTACTCATGGTTGAGGTCTGGAGTTGTAATCCCGTATCGAATTAGAGATGAGTCCAGGGTATTGAGAAGATGTGTCCACTGTCCTGAATCAAGTAAGTAGGGTTGAATTCATAATATTGAGAAGATGTATTCACTATCCTATGTTGAGTAAGAGTTGGGTAAGTCATAGTTGAGATTGACTACCTCAACGAGTGTAAGATGCGTTAGAAATTAGAGTTAGTTGATGCTACAAGATTAAGAAGGTGAATGTTAAAAGTTATTCTTATAAGCAAACTGTCTGAGAAGGGGATCAGGGACTAGATCCGGTGGCCGTGCCGCTTCTTCACACACAGTGGCGACTGCAACACTCTGGCAAACTCCTGCGTGGCCACCCCTCCCTTGGCACAAGAAGAAGTCTACCGGCCTCCAATCTGACGCTACTCTTGGCTACACAGGGAAGATCGGTGCTTCTTCCACCCATCGACACACTGATCCTATAGCTCCACTACTTATTTGCCTATGTTGGCAGCCATAGTGCTCTGGTACAGTCAGCCATAAAGCCATCCAGTGACTATCATGACTGCTGGGACAAGCTACACGCTCACTTTGTCATCGTCGCTATCAAACATGGTAAGGACCACACATGGGAAGAACCAGGGCCATTGCAATGGGTTACCCATATTACCGTCATCACCTTCTGGGTACCCACTGCCAGAAGCGGCATCCTCTCCTCCTGGGTGCCCACTACCAGAAGCACTCCTCCCCGCCATCACTGCACAGTCGGCACAAGTAACAGTCAATGCCAAGTAGAACTGGAAGCACATAACACCGAGTAATATTCAGATGGAGCAGCCGACTAACATGCAATATGGAGCAACTGGCACAGCAGACAGATTGAAAATGCACAAACCGACTAATATGCAACAAGGAGCAATCGACAAAAGTAACAGTCAGTGCTAAGTAATATTCACATGGATGCACAACAGCGAAATTCAAAATGCACATCACAAACAACCAACCCATACAGTCCAAACTATGCAGCAATATGGATACATGATCAGGAATTTATGCAGCAAATAGACAAGCACAACTGAGGTATTCAGACAAATCCAACACAAATTCAACACATTCACCCTGTCGGCTCTAACAGAAGTAAATCAGATGAATAAGATAAAGAGAGTAACATGATATTTAAAGGTTTACAACCCACGTGATGAACTGAATAGCACTACACAATAGCACATATGACGAAAGTAAATACACACTCATCTCACTACTAACGAACACAACGATGCAAGTTTGGCCGAAACAGAGGTTCCGTGACTGCGTAATAACAAACTAGCAGGGAGGTTAAGTCTCCTCTCCCATGTTCGCTTGACCCAATCTAGTCAACCCTCGTTCGTTTCCATTGAGAGGAAGTTGTCGTAGCACTCTAGCTTCATCAAAAGCTAGGAGGCATAGTAGTACTTGTTGGTTCCTTTATTAGCCCCCGCTTCTTTCACCATCCTCATGAGTCTCAGCAAGTCTTCCCTAATGGAATGTTCTCAAGGGATGTGACACTCGAGCCGGACACCCAAGTGGATGGCATGAGACTCCTCTCGTAGAGGTTCGCCAATTGCTTCAGTTGGACATCACGGCCCACTTGCTTCTCTGGCCGACTGCTGCTCGGGTACACTGGTGGAGGGCATGGCCTCTTGCCCCAAGATGAGCATGCCATTGCACCATTGCCAGTGCTCTACATTGGGGTTCACATACTGCCGTCATCTCCTTCTTTGCTTTTTGTGAGGTCCTCGGTGTCCAAGTCGATTGGGTCGACAACTAGCACGAATGCACACTCTCTCGTGGTGGCGTTGTTGCCGAAGATGACTTCCAACAGGTCCTCGTGTCGAGCAACTATGTCCCTGAACTTGCGTATCCTCAACTTTCCCTGCATTGGCACGATGGTACATCAGACCGTCATTGCGGTTTTGTGCGAGGCGGAAGTAATTCAAAGACCACTGCACTTCGGAGTGCGAACTTACTCCACCATTAGCAGCCCACCATGAGTCATCCACATCGATGTAGCCGATGTCAGGGTCGACGCCAAGGCCCGTCGCACGAAGCTTCAATCCCTTCCATTTGTCATACTCACGTTTTAGGGTGTCCCACTTGTTATTCATTTGCTTCGTAGTGTACACTAAGCCAGTTCGTATAGAGAAGGTTATGCTTGCCCTGCATGTTCAACCTTCAATACAGCCAGTTTTGGGCCTGCACCTCTTCGGCACATATTTCCAAGAATACACGCGTACTTTCATCACACCAGGTAGCCAAGATCATCTGCAAGCATGGCAGCCAAGTGCCAAAGGAAGGGTGGCGCACATGCCAGAGCAAAAACCAAGGCTAAGCGAACCCGTTTCTGTCGACCAGGGGAAGCAAGAGCTATAAAAAACTATGGGGAAGGGAAAGGGTCATACATTGCAGTGGGTGTTGTGGTCAGTAGGAGGGCGTCCGCGCAAGGTGCTATGTCGACCCAAGGGGGACCTCGCGTGGGCCTGTGAGTGGTACCGATGAACAGGGCGTGCGTAGGCGACCAGAGGCACCGCGGCTCACAGACGGTGGAGCTCGCACCATGGGCCCAAACTGAGATGGCGGATCGGTTGCGAGACTCGACGCCCCCGATCTGGGACTGCCCCACATCGAGGCCGCCGCAGATGGGCACAGGGACGAAGACCCGTCGGTGTGGGGGAGGGCCCGAGTGGCCGACGTGGAGGGGGTCACCATGGCCGACGGCGGGGGCCGCGGATCGTGCAATCGCTGGAGGAGGGATGAGGGTGGGGGAAGTGTCTACGGGTGGGGAAAAGCCAACTGCTGTGAGGTGGACGGTGTATTAAAGTGCCGTAAATGCCACTTCAGGGCTCCCTCCAGAAGCTGCATCTTTGGGACACCGCTCCGGCTCCTTCCGGCTTCATGCTTCTTCTAGCTGGAAGTCCACCGCGGACGCCAAACTGAGCAGGGCAAACGGTTTCTTTATGCCGATGTTTTCTCAGACTACTGTTTCACGCCGAGTTGCACTCCCTGTCTAGCATATTTCCAAACATGAACAAATATAAGCATGGAGCCATTCCGATCTGTAACAAGCTCCACTGTGAAGATTATCACACCTGTGTCACGGAATATTTCTAGCACCAAGGGGTCCATGGTAAATTATAAGCATATATAATATTCTTATTTACAAAAAGAAAAAGAAAAACGATGTTTATGGGTATAGTTTTTTTTTCTTAGAGAGAATGAAGAATGCATATTTAAAGCATGTTATATTCACTAGACTCATCAACAAAGTCAGGGATTTTGACTCGTACATAAAATGCATCGGATGTCAGACTTATCTGAAGTCTAGTATACGTACAGCGTTTCTAGAGACTAATAATTAGGGGTGGCAATTGAGTCGGCCCGGAGACTAATCGAGCTTCGTTCAAAATCAATTCATTTTTACTTAATTATCATCGTCGGTCTTATGTATAGTTTTGAAGCATTTTTTAATCAAGCTTATTATCAAACCAAATTTGAATACCTAACGAACTTTTTTTGCCGTCCTGCTAATTACTGCTGTTAACCAATAAGAAATATTTAAAACTAAAGTTTACTTAAGGGACATATTACAAAAGCCCAGAGACGGAGGTGGACCTCGGCCGTCGGATGGCTCTAGACCCAGCTGAGAAAATTCTTATATTTTACTATAGCTATCAATAGTGAAGACCTTAATATCTTTTTTTTTTGTAGTAGACTGAGCCTGAGGCTGGACCTCAGACTAGCTACGCCCCTGCAAAAGCCCTCGTTAAATGGTAAGCGGGTTCTTGCTATTGTTCAGTCTAGTAGAGTCTGCATGCATGGATCGGTTTTAAAAAAAGTGTCGAATCGAAAACGGCGACAGAGGGGGGTGAATATCGACCTTTTAAAAATCCATCCCTCAAAAGTATCCTCGTATGAAACTCCTCTTCAATAGCTATGGAAGCTATGAAACTGAGTTTCGAATGATCACTGGGGCCCTAGGCAAATGAAAAGAAGACGAAATGCACATACTATTCAGTCAATACTTTGAGAGCACTGCTATTGCCTAACAAAAGGAACCATGCTGCAGCCGAATCAAATAGAACACAAGGTACTCGGGAACTGCATGAACCGAAGGAAGGACTGGAAACTAGCAGCTGGGAAAATCCAAAAGAAAAGATCATGCGGCAGAGCAACTACTACTTTTGCTGTCCACTAATTGCACTCGGCAGAGAAGAGGCCAAGAGATGTACTGCTGGCAACTAAAACAAGAAAGGGCACTTAAAGCATGCAGCTGCAATCTTCAAACCGAAAGCAAACATGAGACAAAAAACTAGTACTACTCAGTCTGCTGGCCGAACACACTAGAAAGAATAAAAGGATTGCTGCCGAGAAGAACACATAAAGCAAAAAGGGAATGAGTAATGCAGCCGGGAAGAGACAAAGTAAAGAATCATACAGGAGATAAGATTAGATGGCTTGATCAAACACAATAAAAAAATAATTAATCTCATGAAGTGCTCCACGGATGCATAGGATTTCTACCTAACATCCCTATTAGACTTTAAGGAAGAGAAAGTTGGAAGAAAGCAGCAATTAACAACTTTTCTCTCTGGAAGAAACTAACCAAGATAGCCTTGTGAACAGCTCCCAGTTAAGAGACAAAGAAGAGTATGCTGCTTCAAGCAAGAAACTTAAACTAGTGCAAGATCAACATGAAGAGCAGAGAGTTATGAAAGAATAACTGAAGAAAAGCCAACACAAGATTTCTTGAAATTAACACAGAGACATACCGATTACAAAGGGTTATTTTTAGCTCATCTCTCTCTCAATCTTACCCTAACTAAGTCCCCATATATGTTTGAAAGATCAAGAACTCTACTTCATACAAGCAAGGAGAGACACAAACATAGAACTATCACACACACTCTCTCAACCACTAAAACACAAAGCAAAAAGCCCTAAAACCCCTCTTCAAGTTATGCCAACAACCAGGAAACACACTCCTATTTATAGCATTCCTTGATGGGTTTACATTTTGCTTTGCCCGTTTTACTCTCCATGCTTTGCCCGCTAACCCGCTTCCTTTTGCAGTCTTGCGCTTTTACCGAAACGCCCCTGCTGCAACTTCCGGGAAGCTTCCGCGTTCCTTGCCTCGCACGCCTCGCAACCACCTCGAGTCCACGTCGTCTTCGACACATCCCGACCGTTCTGACCTCAGCGCCACCTGCGCCTAGTCCGGTCCACCGTGTCTCGCCACGACTCCGCCTCGATGTCCTGCAGCCAACCAGACAAGAAACACATCAAATAGCACCGCTCGATACATTTAAGCATAAATGCCTTAATGAAATAGCCCAAACCTAACAAGTCGACATAATACTCATCCTAACCACTTTGACCAGGTTTGGCCAAGTCCGACCGAGCCCGATTGCACCATGCAACGTCAAGGACCGAACCAACCAAATCAAACTCGACTTCTCTAAACCGATGTCAATTACTCATCACACACACGGAACGACCACCACATGGTCTCTCAAAAAGAAAAAGTGCCTGCAACGATCAGTTAGATTATCCAAAGCAACCAAATTCCAACTCCGATAACGTCTCTGTTCCGATGAGGGAGATTTCATTGGGATTTAATATTCAAATCTAAACAAATTGATTATTGATTCAAGGATGATCCAGAATGCATAATAGATGGAATTTTCTCTCTTTGATCAACGCACACGCACACGTACAGACACAAGTAGCATAGGACACTAGGATTGCGAAGATTGCAGATAAATCCTCAACCTCATGGAGCACTCGCATGTGCTTTTCCACGGAGCTGTACTTGTGTGTGCGTAATGATGAGCATCGTAATTTTAGCCCTAGTGGGTCACAACTTCACTCATACCAAAAGGTCGTTCCCAATTCAAAGAAGAACCTGCAGGGATCAATTAGATTAGTTATCCAACAACCAAATTCCAAATCCAATAATGTTTGTTTGGACGAGGGAGATTTGATTAGGATTTAATTCAAATTTAAACAAATTGATGAAAGGGTGATCCAGTATGCATACTTTTTCAGGTAGACTTAAGACTAGTTAATTAGATAGAATTTTCTATTTTATTACAAGTTCGATGCACACATATACACACAAGTGCGTGGCCTAGCATACATCTAGAACTAGAATTGTGAAGACTAGAGATAAATCCTTAATCTTATGGAGTACTGATATATGGTTTTACATTAAGGCACATTTGTGCATGCGTAGAAATGAGGGTCATACTTATAAACCCTGTAGGTGGGTCGCACAGCTCCACTAACCCACGCCAACACCAAGAGGTGGCTAATTCATTCTATGGAATTTCTTCGTTTAATGGGAAGAAATTAGTAACATGTTATCTTGTCATTACTATTAAATATGTGGATATTTATAAAAGTGTGAGATGCTACCGACCGACCGACCGAGTACTAAAAGATTTCAGACGGACGTCGGACGCTACTGACTGACCTAGGTGTTAAGGACGTACGATGCATGAATGAACAACATGGAACATGGATCTCCTTTTTTTTAGATTATGAAACGGAGATCTCGTTTTACGTCCTCTCATTTTATAGCGCGTCTGAGAAAAAAATAACTGAATTAGGAGAAGATTTTTTGTGGTTTGACAGAGTGTACAATTAATATATGTATATTCACTTTGTAAAGTAGGATATAATTATGATCATATTCTTTTTAGCTATAGTTAATAGATAAGATAAATAGTCCTAACTAATAGAAACTGAAGCTAAAAAGACAACTGAAAAACTAACTAGCACCATGCAGTGTGGTGTGTGGTCAGACGAATGCATGATGAGTCACCCTTGTGTACGTACCCCTAACATGACAAAAATGGAGCGTGCAATGTCCTGTGTGTGTGGTTGTTGTCAACGGTTGGGAGTCTTGGCTAGTTCTTTGTTTTTGTGGTCGCTACATTAATTAGGTTAAGATAGGACTAGACGTTGGCATACTTGTAGATTACAAGCAGTTTACGCATGCATGGTGATCAAACTAGGTACACGTGTCGGTAGAAGGAACCACAAATAATACTCCTAGCTAGCTACCTGATGCAAATGACCAAGAGAGAGGGGGGAATAGGTTAGCTAGCCAGTGGATAGCCTAGGCGACCACTGAGGTACCCGTCGACGGTAACCCCCCTCCCCCTCCGCCATGCACACTAGAGATGACGAAGGTGCTTACGAAGGAGGAAGAAGGCAGTGGCTGCTGCTGCTGGGTGTTAGCGGATTAGATGGCAGTTGGGTGGAGGCTCTGCTCAAAAGGGCTTATTTTGAGTGGCTTTTGGCTGAAAATCATTGTAGCTGGTTGAAAAAACACTGTAGCTGACGGTGGCTTATTTGGCGTAATTATATTTAAAAAAATTAAAAATAGAAAAAATAGTTTAGCCCGTCATGGAGAGTATAAACGAATACGGGAAAAAATAGAACCGTCATAAAAGCTCAAAAAAACTAAAAAAAATCAGAAAAAAATAAAATTGTTGAATAGAAAAAATAAATCAGAAGCTAGAAGCCTAAACCGAAGTGGGGCCTAAGTATTGATGGCGCCTGTGTGGTCTGGATTAACGGCTCGAGATGTTTAAGATAATCTTGCGTCGCTGCCGCTCCTGCTGTCCCAATTCTGGATTGATTAATGGTAGACTGTACTGTTGCCAATTCTGATACGCTACAATGAACTAACGCCGTGTGGATCACATGTGGTGTGTACTCCCTGCTGCTCCTACGTGTCCATGGATCGCATAAGTGGCAATAAAATCGCAACAATATAATGCCCACTGTTCGTTGATCTCTACGTATCGAAAAGTGCATGGAGGCAAAATCAAGGGGACATGCTAGGTAGTGTGTCTACTACACCCTGCTGCACCTACGTATCCAATTATTGGATAAGTGGCAATAAAATCGCAACAGTGTCCATTGTTCGTTGATCGCTACGTATCGAAAAGTGCATGGAGCATATTTTCTTGATTGATGGTTTGTAGTTTATGATTTAAATATTTAAATTTTATTTGTTCGTGAGAGATAGTATAAATAGGAAAATAGTTGTATGTGATTTTGGCCGATACAGTTGAACTCAAATACTTTTTACTGCAATCTCTCCGTTGACCCCGCTTTAAGAAAACGTATTGTTTAAAAACTAGTTACTGTAGACAGTATAAATATAAATCGACTGAAAAACAAAAAGAACTCAGCCCAAAACAGACACGCCCCCACTCTAATGAAATCATGTGCAGATCGGATAGTTGGGAGCGACCCACGTAGGATAGGGAGCATACATTGAAGCCCAAAATAGACATGCCTCCACTCTAATGAAATCATGTGCAGATGGGGTCGACGGGAGGGACCAACGTAGAGTAGGGAGCATAAATTGATACGTGGTGGCGCCGCACGAGAACTTTTTTTTAGAGAATTTTTGCATTGGGCTCCTGAGTGAGTAGGCTTGCTAGCCAGCCACATTATTCACCAATTACCACTGTGAATTCTCTCCCCCTCCCCCACAGTAGCCTCTATAGCCGGCGGCGCACGGTGTCGGCGAGAAGCAACAGGATGCATGGGCATGCGGCGGCGAGCCGGCAGGAGTGGCAATGTAGGCACTGGGCCGCGGGGTGCGTTGCGCAAGCAGGCGGAAAGCCATCAAAGCCGAGGCGGCCGAGCAACCGAAGGAGAATTACGAAAACTAGTTAAAAATGAAATAAATTAAGATTCATGGTAAATTAATTTGCTAGATTTAAAGAGCTATTTTAGCGTTATGTGGAACGGCTCGATACCACTAATAAATTGTTGTTGCCCACGTGACAAACCGGGTCTGCAGAAAAGCGGAACTTTTTAAATATAACCACGCTCGTTTCGGCTTGAGCTTCTGGCTTCTGGCTTATTTTGCACTATTCATAAATTTTGCCTTTTTCTATACTTTTAGCTTTTTTGAGTTTTTTGTCG
This sequence comes from Dendrocalamus latiflorus, assembly GCA_017311315.1. NCBI lineage: Eukaryota > Viridiplantae > Streptophyta > Magnoliopsida > Poales > Poaceae > Dendrocalamus > Dendrocalamus latiflorus. Next base: position 41,626,771 of record CM029653.1, on the reverse strand, counting down.
GTTCTTTTTTTCTCGTATTTGTTTGCATTATATGTGATGGGTTAACATGTTTTTTCTATTTTTAAAATTTAATTATACTAAATAAGTCTCCATTAGCTATAGTGTTTTTTTAGCCAGGTACAATGCTTTTCAGCTAAAAGCCACTCAAAATAAGCCCTTCTGAGCACGGCCTTAGGCTCAAACAATTATGAAAATTTACATACAACCTTTTGACATAACGTACTTCATAGCATAATTTTTGGGTAATTTTATCAATGGCGAATATTGTTCATAAATTTATAATTTTTTGATAATTTTATAAGTTTTTAAATATAGCAAACGAGCTCCAAAAATGACAAAATTTTATGTAAAGCCTTCCAACATAGTCATAGTTATTGCATAATGTTTTGGAAATTTTATATGATACAAATTTGCCATGTTAATTCATCAATTTACGGTCAGTGAATTTAATCATAAATTTAATTCATGATTAAATTAACTTGAATAAACATGGTAAATTTAGACCACATAAATTTTTTCAAATACTAAACAATAACTAGGACTATGTTGAGAGACTTCATATAAAATTTTATAATTTTTGCAGCTCATTTGATATATATATATATATATATATATATATATATATATATATATATATATATATATATATATACACACACACACACTTATACAATTATTGATATTTTATGAATTTTTGATTAAAATTCACAAAGAATAAAATTAGTCAAAAATTAAACTATTAATTACATTATGTTGGAAGACTGTACATAAATTTTTGTAATTTTGTGAGCTCATTTGATATATTTAAAAATTTAAACAAACACTAAACGACCTGCTATCTAGCCGGCTTAATTACATCCTCTAATTTTATTGCTTAATAATTGTTCGAATTTTTAAGTATATTAAATGAGGTCAAAAATTACAAGCATTCATGTAGAGTCTCCCAAAATAACCTACTTAACAGTGTAATTTCTAGGTAATTTTATTAATTGTAAATATTGCTAAATAATTTATATAATTTTGATATTTTTATGAGTATGTATATATAGCAATAAATCTCCAAAAATTATAAAATTTTATGCAAAACCTCCTGACATAATCGTAGTTATTTGCTAAATTTTTGGAAATTTTATATGATCCGAATTTGCCACGTTTATTCGGATTAATTTAAGCATAATTTACGGCCGATGAATTTAATCGTGAATTTAATTCATGATTAAATTAACCTAAATAAACATGATAAATTTGGAGCACATATAATTTACAAAAGATTACGCTATAATTATGTTTGTGTTGGGAGGCTTCACATAAAATTTCGTAACTTTTGAAGCTCGTTTGCTATATTGTAAATTTTATAAATGTTTGAGCAATATTCACAATAGATAAAATTACCCAAAAATTACACTATAATATATGTTGTGTCAGGAGGCTGTACATAAAATTTTGTAATTTTTTGAGCTCATCTGATATATTTAAAAATTCAAAAAATATACTAAATGTAAAACAATTAGGGTAGGTAATTAAGCCAGCTAATTAGCTGGCTTAATCACCTTCCGCCTCCTCACCAGACGGCAGGCTTGCATGTTGTCCCCTCAACAGGCAGCAAGCTGCTTGCCGTCTGCTGGCGGGGCGGCAGCCACCTGCCGTCGGCGGTCTCGCCGTATGTTGCCTCGCCGGCGCTGCCGCTCGCCTACCGGATGGCAGAAGTATCAGTTTTGCAAATATAATTTGTATATGACTAGTTTTGTAAATCAGTATGTAACAGTGCCAAATCGGACTTTTAACTCCGTGACCGTTTAGTGCTATATACATACGTACATGATGAGTACAGGACGAAACTATGGGTCATTAAGTCAAAACTGCTCAAAAACCATGGGGCGATCGAGGCTGGGATCATCCCTTGTTTTCGCTGAGCATGCAGCTAGCCAGATAATTAAGCTAGCATTCCCCGTTTAATCATCGTAAAACCGCCATCCTCTATGATTAATACTTGTCCTACCTTGCAACCTCAAGTCATGAACTAGGACACTCGCGCCTGTGTGGTCAAAACTTTTGATCAGACTGTCCTTGGACACAGTATGAAACCAAGAGACCAGTAGACTAGGACGCATGCATGCATCCCGGCCATCGCGGTGTCGAGTATATATAGAGGTGCAACCACCGCCCCATCTCTTCCAGTGATCTGCCATTTTTAGCATCTGAGTGATCACTGATCAGTCAAGTGACCCTACTAGCTAGAATTAATGGATGAGCAGCTGGTCTCCCTCTCCTCCTCCAGCCCCCCTCACTCCCCGGCGGCCTCCTTCTTCTCCGACACCGCTGCCGGCCACCCGGTCCACGAGTTCATGTCCTGTGACGTCCTCGAACAATGCCTGCTGGCCGACGACTCCACGTGGGCCGTCGGGAGTTCGCCCTCGCTAGGCTCCCACGTGTTATTGCAGGGGAATGCACCGGCGCTCGCAGCAAGGCGGCGCGGTCGGAAGCCCGGGCCGCGCTCCAACGGCCCCACCATCAGCCACGTGGACGCCGAGCGGCAGCGGCGGGACAAGCTCAACCGCTGCTTCTGCGACCTCCGGGCCGCCGTCCCCACAGTGTCCCGGATGGACAAGGCGTCCCTCCTAGCCGACGCCGTCGCCTACATCGCCGAGCTGCGCGGCCGAGTCGAGCGGCTCGAGGCCGACGCGCGGAACGCGCCCACTGCCGCTGCCCTCGCCGCAAGGGAGTTCGGCCTGGAGGAGAAGCTCGAGGTGCGTATGGTCGGGCAGGAGGCGGCGGCGGTGCGGCTGACGACGGCGGCGCAACACGCGCCCGCGCGCCTCATGATGGCGCTCCGGGAGCTGGACCTGCTTGTGCAGCACGTGTGCACGAGCCGCGTAGGCGCGGTGATGGTGCAGGACACCGTCGTGGATGTGCCCGCCGCGCTGCAGGACGAGGGCTGCCTCCGCGCGGCATTGCTCCGCAGGCTACAGGAGAGCTAGAGCTAGCAGCTAGCTAATAAGCTACTTCAGTTCATGCTGAGCCTGCGCTTAATTAAACAAACAAACCGCAGGCTTAATCTCTTCCTGTGTAGCACTTCTGTTTGGTGTTAAGGAGTATATCTACGTATCGGTAGAGTTAATCTTGTAAGCATACCGTCCGAGACGTAGTTGAGTATGTTTCTTTCTCCTACATGTTGTGGTGTCCAGATCCAAATAGGAATCCGAATTTGAGTATTGGTCGAGTGGTACTAGCCTAAATAAACAATAGGCTTGTAATAAGATTGTGACCAAATAAAAAAATAAAAAGTGCTAGTTGTGCAATCGCTGGAGGAGGGATGAGGGTGGGGGGAGTGTCTACGGGTGGGGAAATATTTAAAAATAAAGTTTACTTAAGGGACGTATTACAAAAGCCCTCGTTAAATGATAAGCGCGTTCTTGCTATTGTTCAGGCTAGTAGAGCCTGCATGCATGGATCGGTCTTAAAAAAGAAAAAGAAGTGCCTGCAACGATCAGTTAGATTATCCAGAGCAACCAAATTCGAACTCCGATAACGTCTCTGTACCGATGAGGGAGATTTCATTGGGATTTAATATTCAAATCTAAACAAATTGATCCAGAATGCATACTCTTTTGGCTAGACTTAGACTAGCTAATTAGATGGAATTTTCCCTCTTTGATCAACACACACGCACACATACAGACACGAGTAGCATAGGACACTAAATTGCGAAGATTGAGGATAAATTGCGAAGATTGCGGATAAATCCTCAATCTCATGGAGCACTCATGTGCTTTTCCACTAGCTATACTTGTGTGTGCGTAACGATGAGCATCGTAATTTTAGCACTCATGGAGCACTCATACCAAAAGGTAGTTCCCAATTCAAAGAATGTGCAGGGATCAATTAGATTAATTATCCAACAACCAAATTCCAACTCCAATAATGTTTGTTTGGACGAGGGAGATTTGATTGGGATTTAATTCAAATTTAAACAAATTGATGAAAGGGTGATCAAGTATAAATACTTTTTGATCAGGTAGACTTAGACTGGTTAATTAGATGGAATTTTCTGTTTTATTACAAGATCGATGCACACATATACGCACACGAGTGCGTAGCATAGCATACACCTAGAATTGTGAAGACTAGAGATAAATCCTTATGGAGTACTGTTACATGCTTTTACATTAAGGCACATTGGTGCATGCGTAGAAATGAGGGTCATACTTTTAAACCCTGTAGGTGGGTCGCACAGCTCCACCAACCCACGCCAACACCAAGAGGTGGCTAATTCATTCTAATGAATTTCTTCGTTTAGGGGGAAGAAATTAGTAACATGTTATCTTGTCATTACTATATATTAAACATGTCGATGTTTATAAAAGTGTGAGATGCTACCGACCGACCGAGTACGAAAAGATTCAGAGGACGGACGTCGGACGATAAATGAATGAACAACATGGAACAGGGATCTCTTTTTTTTAGATTATGGAACGGAGATCTCGTTTTACGTTCTCTCATTTTATAGCGCGTCTGAGAAAAATAACTGAATCAGGAGAAGATTTTTTGTGGTTTGACAGAGTGTACAATTAATATATGTATATTCACTTGTAAAGTAGGATATAATTATGACCAAATTCTTTTTAGCTACAGTTAATAAATAAGATCAATAGTTCTAACTAATAGAAGCTAAAACTAAAAGAAGGCTGAAAAATAACTAACTAGCACCATGTAGTGTGTGGTGTGGTTAGACGAATGCATGACAAGTCACCCTTGTGTACGTACCCCTGACATGACACCAATGGAGTGTGCAGTGTCCTGTGTGTGTGTGTGGTTGTTATCAACAGTTGGATTCTTGGCTAGTTCTTCGTTTCTGTGGTCGCTATATTAGGTTAAGATAGGCAGGGATGGTCCTAGATCAATTCAAAGGTATTCAACTAGGTTAAGATAGGCAGGGACGGTCCTAGATCAATTCAAGGGTATTCAGTTGAATACCTAAAATTTTTATCAAAAAATCTACTATATACAAGGTATAATACATGTGTATATTAGTAGTCAGGCTAAATTCGTCTTGTTTATACCCAGTCAGCCTAAATTATCGCTATATCCTTTTGGTCTATTTCCCTCTCCCAAGCCCAAATTGGCGTCAAACATTGGCCTAGGCCCACTAGGCCACTATCACGATTCACATGACATATGGTAGAAACTCTAGGTCTCACTCAGTCTCTTCTCTCACTAAGTCTCTCCCTCTCTGTCTCTCTCCATTTAGTGGCACAGGAGCTTCTAGTCCTATAGGAGCACTAGAGCGGCCATTTCACAATGCAAGTCACCTTGCCATCGTCGCTCGCCAATGCGGTGCAACCGCACAGGTTCACCCTCCCCGACCTAGTGACCCCCATGGCGTCATGGCTCTATATCCCTAATCTGATAATACCTCTGTCCCATTCTCCTCCTCTAGCGATCTCTAATTTGAAGCAAAATTATGTGTCTAAATAAAAACGTGAGTTGTATTTTGCTTAAAGAGGTGAGATATCTATAATGATTCTAAAGTTTTTGCATAGTAGTTAATTATATTCTGATGACTTATGTATCAATTATTTAGAAAATATGTAAGTGTTATAAAGTTTGTAATGTAGCTTGATGTGTTGGACATTTGGATGATTTGATCCCCTTTGATGTCTAGCTATCTGATCCATATTTTGTTTAGCATACTACTTAAGTTGCTTAGTTAGAAGCCGTTCAACAAAGTATGTTCACGATAAAAGCACTTTTGAAACTTCCGCTTGGGAATGCAAAAATGTAATAAAGAGAATTGTCTTTTAACTTGATTAAAGCATCTCGTTGTGATTGTACAACTCTACTGTAGAATTATTCCAATTTGAATTTTAACTCAGGTTAGTAGTTCCAGGGAAACAGTTCATCTCTAATTCCAATCATCATGGTTAAAACTATTAGTCTTTGAGTTCTGTTTTTCTGTTTTACGTCCTCTCATTTTATAGGAGGCAACGGATTATCGAAAATCGCAACAATGTCCACTGTTCGTTGATCTCTACGTATCGAAAAGTGCATGGAGGCAAAATCAAGGGGACATGCTAGGTACTGTGTCTACTACACCTGCTGCACCTACGTATCCAATTATTGGATAAGTAGCAATAAAATCGCAACAGTGTCCATTGTTCGTTGATCGCTACGTATCGAAAAGTGCATGGAGCATATTTTCTTGATTGATGGTTTATAGTTTATGATTTAAATATTTAAATTTTATTTGTTCGTAAGAGATAGTATAAATAGGAAAAATAGTTGTATGTGATTTTAACCGATACAGTTGAACTCAGATACTTTTTACTACAATCTCTCCGTTGACCCCGCTTTAAAAAATGTATTGTTTAAAAACTAGTTACTGTAGACAGTATAAATATAAATCGACTGAAAAACAAAAAGAACTCAGCCCAAAACAGACACGCCCCCACTCTAATGAAATTATGTGCAGATCGGATAGTTGGGAGCGACCCACGTAGGATAGGGAGCATACATTGAAGCCCAAAACAGACATGCCTCCATTCTAATGAAATCATGTGCAGATGGGGTCGACGGGAGGGACCAACGTAGGGTAGGGAGCATAAATTGAAACGTGGTGGCGCCGCACGAGAACTTTTTTTTAGAGAATTTTTGCATTGGGCTCCTGAGTGAGTAGGCTTGCTAGCCGACCACATTATTCACCAATTACCACTGTGAATTCTCTCCCCCTCCCCCACAGTAGTCTCTATAGCCGGCGGCGCGCGGTGTCGGCGAGAGGCAACAGGATGCATGGGCATGCGGCGGCGAGCCGGCGAAGAGTGGCAACGCAGGCACTAGGCCGCGGGGTGCGTTGTGCAAGCGGGCGGAAAGCCATCAAAGCCGAGGCGGCCGAGCAACCGAAGGAGAATTACGAAAACTAGTTAAAAATGAAATAAATTAAGATTCATGGTAAATTAATTTGCTAGATTTAAAGAGATATTTTAGCGTTGTGTGGAACGGTTGGGCACCACTAATAAACTGTTGTTGCCCATGCGACAAACCGGGTCTGCAGAAAAGCGGAACAAGGAGCTATACACAATTACTGGAACTGCAGGGGCTTACACGTAAACAATCAGAAGCAAGGACTCGGACTGTGCATTCGGTTAGTTCGGTAAAATCGGTTCGGTAAATATGGTATATACGGTAAATACGGTATTGTTAGTTCGGTAGTATACGGTATTTTTGAAAATACGGTTCGGTATCGGTAAATCCCAATTTATTTCGGTGCGGTATCGGTAAATACCATATTTACCAAAGTTAACGCAAATTGCAAACAATATAGTGACTAGCGAGACAAGTATACGACAGTATATGTACTACTATATTGTTTTTTATTTACCAAAGTTAACGCAAATTGCAAACCGTCCTATCGGTATCGTTTTTTATGCACAGCCCTAGCAAGGACGTTGCCTTCCGGCAGGAGTCACGCATAGGAGGCAACGGCGGCACGCGCCGATCGGCGAGGATAGGGAGTGTACTGAGGAAAATTTAATCATTTGCCACTCTTATGAGTCCAGTGGCAACAGATTTGCCACCCTGGCCCATCGTCAGTGACTCAGGTGACTCCACATGTAAGTGACAGAGTGAATTGGTCAATCTTAAGAGTGGCAAAAAATTGAATCTCCCGTGTACTGATTGGCTGAGAAGCTTGGAATTCCTTCGGCCATAATAGAATTTTAATGGATGGATTACCTTATAACAACTCCCCCAGATCTCCAGAGAACCAAGCCATCCATGCAGTTCGTTTTGGCTTATTTGTGACTTATGCTCGTATTATTTAGAGCAAGGCTAATGGTTTAGCCTGCTGCTGGCTGTATGCCATGGCCATGTCATCTACAGCCTTTAGTATAGCCATTTTATATAATGAGTTGGCTATTAGGCTGGCTAAGAGAGTGACTGTATTAAATAGTAAGTAATTAATGCCTGCATGGTCTAAACCATCTGGTGTGGTTTAGATCTTTGTGGCCATTTAGCAAATAACATGATATAAAAGCAACACACATGCTCATCCAGTAACCATATCCAACATGATATGAAAACAACACATATGCTCATCCAGTAACCACAGGGATATACCAGACATCAACTTTAAGAAACCCAGTTCATTTTCATTACTAGATAGCAGTTATGTGAAAGCAACATTACACACATAACTTGATGGCATATATCACCATGACACCGATAATAAGCATTACAGAAGTCTTATGAACTTAAATTAACCAACAGTACTATGAAATAAGTTTTCAAGTACGCAAGTCTCTAATTGTTGATCTAAACGACGACGATAAAGGCACATGCCATAGTTGAATCTTCGGCAGAAAGGAGCAACCATGCCAACCCGTTTTGCATCAGCAGTTCACTAGCAACACTGCAAGTCAAAAAGTGGTAAAATTAGTACAAAATATGGGTTCTGAAATGTAAACAAAAGAAAAATAATGTGTTGGCTTCAATACTAGTACACAGGTTCAACAAAAGTAAGTAATTTACCATGATTAGGAACAGAAATAACATGTTAATTGAGAAAAAAAGGAACAGAAACATGCAGTAGTATTGTACCATGATTAATTCTGATGGCTATTTCGAAATCTATCCCAAATGTGCTCAACCAAATCATTTTTAAGTTGGGTATGTTGTGGACGAGCACGGATAGCGGCTTTTCTACGCAGCACATCAGCGAAACAGAGATTACCACCAACGTTCACTTCAGGAGGTAGAGCAAATGACGCCCCTGGATTTTGATTCAAGTCAATGTGAATGGTAGCCTCCTCCCTCTCATCTTCGACTATCATATTGTGCAGAATCACACAAGCTAGCATGATCCTACCGACACTCTTTCGCTTCCATAGACGTGCAGGCCGACGAACAATGGTAAAACGGGACTGCAATACCCCAAAAGCACGCTCCACATCTTTTCTTGCCCCTTCTTGGAACTTGGCAAACAACTTATGCTTCTCTGTTTGAGGAAGTGGTATAGTCTTCATGAATGCAGCCCATTCTGGGTATATACCATCAGCAAGGTAGTAACCCGTGCTATACTCATTCCCATTGACTGAAAACTTAACTTGAGGAGCTTCTCCTTTCAATATATCAAAAAATAATGGGGACTGGTTGAGCACATTAAGATCATTGTTTGACCCAGCAATTCCAAAGAAAGCATGCCAAATATGGAGATCCTGGGAAGCAACAGCTTCTAGGACCATTGTTGGTACTCCATAATCACCACGGGTGAATTGCCCCCTCCATGCTAAGGGGCACTTCTCCCATCGCCAGTGCATGCAATCGATGCTTCCAAGCATTCCAGGGAAGCCACGAGACTCGTTGACTTGAAGTAAACGCTCAAGATCCTCTTGTGTGGGGCGTCGCATGTACTCCCCACCAAACACCTCAATCACCCCCCATGTAAACTTGTCCAAACACTCTAATGCAGTGCACTTCCCAATCTTCAAGTACTCATCAAGAGCATCTGCAGGGGTGCCATATGCTAGCATGCGCATGGCTGCTGTACACTTTTGAAGTGGTGAAAGGCCTATTCGACCAACACAATCTGCCCTATAAGTGAAATAGGGAGACCACTGACAAAGGGCATCTACAATGCGTTGGAAGAGTCTTTTGTTCATACGGAATCTTGTACGAAACATACTCTCGGGGTAGAGTGGTACTTCAGCGAAGTATTCCTCCACAAGACGCTGATGAGCACCAGAATGATCCCTCCGGATGCTCTTTCTTGGACCAGACTGTCGCTTAGACATCCCAGCTGAGAAGGAAGCCTGGATCTTCATTGAGAGCGTACTAGCAAAGGAGTCTAAGATGCTCTGCTCAGCAACATATTCTTCAATGACCTTGGAAGGGGCTAGTTCATCGGAATCATCTGAGTATTCAGATGACTCCGACATGGTTGGTAGGCAGAGAAGGAAGATGAGATGTACGAGAAGGAAGATGGGCTGGGGTGGATGAGTGTGAAGAACTGATTGAGCATTTTATAGATATGACCTGTTGTGGTTTAGCAAAGACTAGATTAATTGCATCACAGATTTTCAGCAAAGACTAGATTAATTGCATCACAGATTTTCAGCAAAGACTAGATTAATTGCATCACAGATTTTCAGCAAAGACTAGATTAATTGCATCACAGATTTTCAGCAAAGACTAGATTAATTGCATCACAGATTTTCAGCAAAGACTAGATTAATTGCACAGTACAGATAATGTAGATGTAGCTATAGCTAAAAATGTTATGTAATCATAAAACCAAGAACTAGAGCAAACACAGTACAGATAATATGGTCAGTAGCATTTGAAATCCCATAAATCTAGCAGCTATGTTTCCAGGAGATCAAAAGTGAAAATTTGATCATACAATGATCCTCTCAGTAAGCCTGCCTTGGCTGATGGCTCTTCCAAAGGAAGGTCAATTAAATTTAACAAACATATATTTCGTAAAGGATTGGTGTAATATCATTTTAGGGTACCATCATCCCAGCAAAAATTATCAAAACTCATTAAGCCCAGGAGACAGGACAAGCATATTAAAACAACCATTTGCAGTAAACAAGCCCAGGAGACTCGGTACACTGGAAGAAAAGTTCTCCTCTGTCAGCCACTGCCCAACAGTCAGCCCTTTATTCCCTTCTAATTCATTTCTGATCCCTCCCTTGCAGCCAACAAAAAGTTAGCCCTACGACATACATACACCCACAAACAGACACCTCCGGACCTCCCCTATTTGCAGTGTTACCACTTGAGCACAAAGCTGGGACTGCTTTACGAAAACTTAGACCAACTCACTGAGGAGCACAGGCTACATGCTAAAGAATATATCACATGCGAGTCTGTGAAAGACAATGCAGGTCCTCGGTCTGAGATTCTGAATCAATGGCCAGCAACTCAGGACACCACCAGCAGAACACCAGATACTAACCAAATTTTCATCGTAGATGTAGCTATAGCTATAAATTGCGCAAAATTTGAGATTGTACAAACAGTATGGCACAGATGAACTAATAATATTGGAATTTAACTAATGTACAACTAGAAATATTCCATACACCATGGTATATTGATGCATGCCATATTGATCGCTGCCTTCAAAATAACATGGACACCTACCCCTTAACAGAATATGCATGCAGCCTTTTCTTGGGGACAGAATGCAGCAAACATCTCTAAAATTCTAAAATGTCCCTACTTGCTGTCAGTATAACAGTTTCAGCAAATAAAATGTCAGTATAACAGTTATTCTAAATGTCCCTACAAATAAAATCCAGTTTCAGCTTAACAGTACCTTAGTCAGTGTTGCCAAATAACTTTTCCCTTAGACACTTCAATGCCAAAACATGCTCAGATCTCACATCTTCATCCATCCCAGTTGTATCTTGTTTCAACAACTCTCGATATGTTACTAGCATGCCTGACTCCTTATTCTCTTTTGCTGCAAGATACGCTAGCTTCCGAGCTTCAAGTTTGTCACTGGACACACGCATCTGTGTCTCTAGCATCTCTTTGCGGCCTTCATTTGCTTTATTCTGAGCCTCTACAAATGCGTGAAGTTCATCTTCAAGATCTATTACACAAGCTTGATCCTTTCTTTTCCGTTTCAGCTGTTCCTTAGCTTTCTTGCCTCCTATTGGCCGTTCATCTCCAGCATCATCTAGAGAGAAAGGTTGCCCAACATCCTCGACAAATTTCCTCTCGTGTGGCTCTAAATCTTCAAGGCGTTCTAAATAAGCATCCCATTTCGGTTCCTTGCGCAGAACATCCCAACAATGCTTAAACTGAAATGGACCATCTTTTTTATGCTCTTCTTCATAAAGTTTGAGTGCCCTGTCCATTAAGTCCACATCAGATTCACCACTAGCCCACAAAGCATTAGCCTCCTTCCAGGTAGCACAAAACCATGCAACTCTTTTCTTAATTCTTCCAAAGCGATCCTTGACTTGCTTGACTTGCCTTGCCCTATTTTTTGGAATTGCACTATTGTACGCAGCAGCAACATCTTTCCAATATTGGTCGTTCTTCTTGTAATTTGATTGGATTGGATCTTTGGAATTATTCAGCCATGCACCAACCTAAATAATTATCAAAAGAGGGTTAAGAACAGTGCTATATATGTAACAGATGGAGGCCATTACCCAAGAAAAAATAACTTACCAGTACACAGTCCTCCTCTTTTGTCCATGTCAAGCGCTTCTCAGTCCTACCGTCATTTGTGTCATCACAAACATTGATTGGCTGCGATGAACTCCCATTGCTCACATCTTGTTCAGGGCTTGTGTTTTTCTTCAAAAAATTAACGAAACCACCTGGTGGGTGTGAATCCACTCCCCTGTTTAACACATATACACACAAAATTAATCACAATATGCTACTGATTTCCTGCATGTTCAATATTTCTCTTATGGCCCCATCTCTATCCAAGCAAGACTTTCTAAACAACTCTGATATCCAAGTTGAAGCTAACAAAAAGGTAATTTAAAAGTGAAGGATTCTGAAAATTAGTTTAGCCAATCTAAAGCCCTAATTCATATGGGATCTAGCAAAAGTAGCAATAATTAAGAAACTGGCTGAACTACATATAATAGCAAAATCAGTGTAAAGTGGACATCAACAACTTAACATCTTGACATAATGATCAGCAATTGAACATCTTGCACTATACCAATCAACTTGATGTAACCACGAGGCATAATCACAGCTTTTAGATCATACATCATGCAGAATGATCGTACTACAAAAACTAAATGTAATAAACAAAACAAACTAAATAATAATGACGTTTAATATAGGTAGGTGCCCCTAAAATTTGGTTGGAAGTAAAGCCCACTGGCAAGTTGTTTCACAATCAGCATGTACTAAAAGCTACCCAATATGTGAGAAATTGGGGCCCTTACCAAACTCATATACAACCAGGCACCTAACGATACTGACAAGTTGTGCGAATGTATCTAACAAGAATGCAATGGTGTACTAGAGTACTTAAATCCACTAAAGCGGCCGCTCTATTATGATGTGTACAGCTCAAAATACACTTCAAATATATGCTTAAAAGCTGACCACCCATCATGTTATTAACTCCAATATAATGATTTGGAAGCCGTGAACTCCCATCATGTAAGTCTATCGTAATGCTTCAGACACCCAGGATTGCTTGCTATCGCCAAAACATCTACCCCATGCTTGGTCTATAGAGAAGGTGCGGCAATTTTTATACCATGCTTGTACATCTGGGTCCTCGGCAACTGGGGCACCAATGCCGGCAGGTGCCCACCAAGGGCCTTGAGACGACGACGAGCCCGCCATGCCTGGTTGTTGCAGTCCGGTGAGCCAGTTGAGTGCGGACGATGGCGTCGTGGGCTGCGGTAGAGGACATGGCGGACACCAAGCCCCGGGTCCAAACATGGAAGGGATGGCGGGGAGCGTAGATGGCTGAGCCCCAAGGGGAGGAACGGCCTGAGGCGCCGGCGCCGAGGTCCTCTTGGACTGCCGGCCAGTCATCTCGCAGAGGCGCCCGGCGGCGGCGTGCGACCTAGGGTTTGGGGGATGGTGGTGGGGGACGATTTGGTAGGGATTTGGGGCTCTATGCTTCGATGTGGCGCTCGTGGAACCGATTTGGCTCTGGTAGGAGGGGATTCGCGCGGGAAGTAGGGGGGATTCGCGCGGGAAGTAGAGGCGGAGCACTGGATCGGGGAGGAGGGTGAAGCGCCGGTTGAGTAGTCGGCAGCGGGCTGGATGCGGGCGATAGCTTCTCGTGGGGAGCGCTGCAGCCGGGCGATACATCTTGCGCCCGCTCTATTCTCTCTCTTTCTCCTTTGATCCTCCACGTAGGATGCAGCTGACGTGGATGTCCTTAGCGCCGGCTGACTAGGACCCATTATACTTGCTCTTATAGTAATTAATTTTTAAATGATGCGTTTTTTAATACGGAATTAATAGGAAGATTATAGTAAAAAGTGTATTGAGCTCAGCTGTACCGGCTAAAATCATATGCAATTATTTTTCTGTATGTACTACCTCTTGTAAACAGCCAGAATTCACAGTGGTGTAATCATCAGGCATAAACCATCAGCCTAAAAAACCCACTTTTAGCATCTGAAAGTTGCAATCAGTAGAAAGTGTAACTGTGTAAGCAACAAAGTTTCCTTTTATTCGTCCATATTCATAGGAGAATGGCTCTACGTCTTTAATAGTGCCGTGAAACAACGATAGTGAAAGAATCCTCCATCATGCATATTAACCACAAATAAAATATGAGGTATATGTGCATATTCATATAAGAGTCCACTGAAACAAGATATCCTAGGGTAGAAAAGATAACCATTTATACACTGGTACAATTGAGGGCAGGTTGAAGAATGAAACATCTGGATAGGAAAATTAAATAATGGATGCAACTAAAAAGTAAGGAAAACCCATAAAAGTAAGCTTGAGAATCATAGGCTTCCCTGTTATTTAAGAATGGCTTTGGGTTACAAAAGGTCACTTGTTATTTTTGGTGAAGATATGTAAAGTATTGAACATATATTAATTTGTCAGTTTTGAAGTTTTGGTTGAATTCGAGCCATGTGCATGGGTAGTTTTGTAGGTAAGCATGGATAGCATAATACTATGACGGATTTTACTACATGACATGTAAATCTTACGGGTTAAATAACCATGATCATGTAAAAGAATGCTGTATTTGCATTGTGCTCTTTTGCTCTGTTTCTGCGAGATGAAGTCACCGTGTTTGTAGCTGGCTTGCTTAGTTTATTTTGCAGTTTGGTGATGTAAACAGTACCAACATCTTTGCTCTGTAATTCCTACCACAGCTAGAATTATGCCAATGGTAAACTTATATCAACATGTCTGTAATCATACAACCAAACTGAATTCAGCTGATCAGCATCTTTGCTCTGTACTTCCTAAGATCACATTGCTTATTGCATGACCAAATCATTATGTAGGATGATCGGGAAACAAATTCACAAGGGCAACTCTTAGTGTTATGGGCCTGTTTTCCCTAACTTAGATTCCTTTCTTACAACAGCTAATAGAGCCTCTAGGCTAGAAGTCGCATTATCTCAGATACTCAGTTATTTAGATAATTCACAGAAATTGTGGCGAATTTTCAATCATAACATATCAAACGTTCAATCGAAGACTTGTGGCATGCCCCCAAAAAGCTAATTAATAAGGATTTGCATTTACAGCTTATATTTATCTTAGTGAGAAGTTCTAGGCCAATGTAAGCTAAAAAAGAAAGTGAACAGGCAAACTAACTGAAAAGGCAGTTTAAATAGAAGTGCCTGTTATGTGGTTAGCAACTTAACATTAGCTTGATTTTACTTTTTCTGAACCCTAATTCCACAAAGGGACGATGCAATCATCTAGAGCTAATGAGCTATACTATAGGGTGACCACAGTATTTCAATAATTTCCACACATGATGTCAGCCGCCCTTGCGAATCTCTCAATTCTCTAGCTCTAGCTTCAAATGGAATGGATTGGGATTTGATGAACACAGGATGCAACAATGTTTTGGCGCTGCGTTAACTTACAGGCTGCGACTTTTCCGGTTTGTCTTCTCTTTATTTATAGAAAAACAAAAGTTTACATCAGCCATAAACTATCACATTCAGTGCCTCGCTACAAACTGAACCATGATGGCTGTAAAAACTGAAAACTGAAACGCAAGTACTAACTGAAAGCTGAAACGCAAGCACTAACTACAAACTAAAACGCAAGCACTAACTGCAGACTGAAACGTAAACAATGACTGAAAACCGTAATGCCATAATGGCTAACTAAGAAACTAGCGCAGGATTATTTCTCCAACAAATCTCCCTCTAATCCTGACGCCTTGTGACGACCTTGACGATGCCCGCCTTCTTGCGAAGTTCATGAAACCTAATGCGCCCGAGTGGCGATTAAATGAAGCTCGTCGGAGTCGAGCTCCACTGGCTTCGAAGTGGCGAAGATGTTGGTCATGCTTCTGTAGCGCCGTGGTGCCCCGTGATCATCGTCGACGTCGGGTTCAGCAGTTGGGGGCGATACGAACTCGATGGCGGGTTCCGGAGTGCGTGGCGAAGCAGGGTCGTTAGGAGCCTCCATCTCCAAGTGTTCCGGTGTTGTTGCCTGGCCTCCCGGTGCCATGCTGGATGGAACAGAGGAGGAAACCACCTCGTAGTGGACGGTGAACGAATCGCCAAAGGAGGCCGCAATGGACTCTCCTGAAGCCGCCCAATCCCACTTCGCCGCTTCATCGAACACGGCATCGCGGGTGACACAAACACGCCAGGACGCCGGGTCGTAAGCGCGATATGCCTTGGCTCCCGGTTCATAGCCGAGGAACACCATGGCCTTGCTTCGGTCATTGAGTTTCTTCAAATGCTGTCTCACATCCTTGACATAAACAACGCACCCGAACATCTTGAAGTAATGCACGGTAGGTGTTCAACCGTGCCACGCCACGTACGGGGCCTTGTCGCAAACACTCTTCGTCGGCGAACGGTTCAGGATGAAGACGACGGTGGACACCGCCTTGCCCCAGAACTCCCCTGGCATGTCCTTCGCTTTCATCATGCAGCGTGCCATGGCCACAACCATCTGGTTGCGGCGTTCCACGACGCCGTTCTGTTGCGGTGAGTAGGACGCGGTGAGGTGGCGCCCAATCCCCTGCTCGGCGCAGTAGAGGCCGAACTCCACGGAGGTGAATTCACCACCGCGGTCAGTGCGAAGAACACGCAACTTGCGGCCGGTCTCGACCTCGACGTCGGCCTTGAAGCGCTCGATGGTTGCAGGAGCATCACTTGTCGCCGCCAGCAGAAAGAGCCACATGTAACGGGTTAGATCATCGATCAACAACAGGAAGTACCTCTTACCGCTATGGGTTGCCGGCGTGATGGGCCCGTATATATTGCCGTGGACGAGATCGAGGCGCTCCGACGCGCGGTACGCCGCCGCGGCGGGGAACGGCGTTCGCTTCTGCTTGCCGATCAGGCAGCCGTCGCAAACCTGATTTATGCGCTCAAGCTCTAGTAGGCCTTGCGCCATCCCGCGCCGAGCGAGCATGCGAAGCGAATCAAAGTTGAGGTGGCCGAAATGCGCATACCATGTCCAGGCCTCCTCCTTGCCCCTCGCCGAGAGGCAAATGGGCTGTGCAATGTTGACGTTGAGCACATAGAGATGTCCGGCGCTCCGCTGAACCCGGCATAGCAGCCGGTGTTGGTGGTCACGTAGTGTGAGGATGCCATTCTCGATCTCCGTCTTGCAGCGAGATTCGTCCAGCTAGCCGAGGCTTACGATGTTGCTGCAGAGGCGTGGGATGTAGTAGACACCGGTGAGCGCGCAGTGATCGCCGTTCTTGCAGGCGAAGAGCACAGTGCCGCACCCCTCGATGCGGACTCGCGAGGCGTCGCCGAACTTGACGGAACCGCACATTGGTGTCGAGTTCGGAGAATGCATTCCGTGCGCCCGTCATATGATTCGAAGCCCCGGTGTCCAGGATCCATTCTGGATCGACTGGTTCTCCCTCGTAGCGGAGAGTGACAAGGGCGCGCTCCTCGTTTATAACGAGTTCGACGCCTGCTGGTTCGTTGTTGATGGCGGGAGAGAGATCACAGACCTGAGCCATTAACAACGTGGGCTCGTCTTCGCCCTCAGCCTGCTCTGGTTCGGCTTGGAGAAGATTCGCCTGAGCCAACCTCTCACGATCCTGCTTCGCCTTTCGGCAGTCCTTGGCCCAGTGGCCGAGTTTGCCGCAATAACGGCATTTGTCCTCGGAGATGTCGTGGCACGCGGTTTGGGATGGCCCAGACTTTGGTTCCCCGTCTCCCTCGTCACAGCCGCGGCTGCGCCGGCCGCGTTGGCGTGAGCGCGACGTGTTCCCGCTGTTTGCAGCGGCGCGAGAGGCGGACATGCCGGTCTCCTTGGTGTTGTACGACGACCATTCCTTCTCCGTGAGTAGAACCTGGTCTCCTTCCTCATCGTCCGACTCTCCACGGTCCTCGACAGCGTGGAGCCGACCGGTGAGGTCCTCGATGGACAGAATGCTGAGGTCAACCAAGGTTTCAATTGACAAGGCAATTTGGCGATACCTGCGGGGAACAACACGTAGTAGCTTGCGGACCACCTTCTCCTCCGACAACTCCTACCCAAGGAGGCGAAGGTCGCTGACGACACCCTGGAGCCGGAGACTGAAGTCCTCCATGTGCTCGCCATTTTTGAATCGCATCAACTCAAATGTCTGGCGTGGCTTCTGCGCCTTGGATTCACGCACTCGATCCGCCCCAACCCTCATTGCCTTGAGGGCGTCCCAGGGTTCTTTGGCGTTGTCCTTCTCGGCGAGCGGCCGGAGCATTTCCGGAGGCACCGCGCGCAGGATTGCCGAAAGGGCCTGGCGATCTTCTTGGTATGGCACATCACCGGTGTCGACGGCGTCCCACAGGCCTTGAGCCTGCAGTTTGACTCGCATCAACACCGTCCAATCGGAGTAATTTGAGCGTGTGAGCGTGGGGTAGGAGATGGAGCCACTATTCTCCTTCACGACCCGCTGGACAACGAATTCACGCTGGCTGCCATCACGTCGATGTGGGCAGCGTGTCGGTGGGGATGGCGAGCGTCCACGGCGGTGTCTTTGCGGTGTACGGGAGTGGCCTACGGCAAGGACGGGGGCCGACATTTTGCTCTAATACCAATTGTCAGCCGCCCTTGCGAATCTCTCAATTTTCTAGCTCTAGCTTCAAATGGAATGGATTGGGATTTGATGAACACAAGATGGAACAATGTTTTGCGCTGCGTTAACTTACAGGCTGCGACTTTTCCGGTTTTTCTTCTCTTTATTTATAGAAAAACAAAAGTTTACATCAGCCATAAACTATCACATTCAGTGCCTCGCTACAAACTGAACCATGATGGCTGTAAAAACTGAAAACTGAAACGCAAGTACTAACTGAAAGTTGAAACGCAAGCACTAACTGCAAACTAAAACGCAAGCACTAACTGCAGACTGAAACGTAAACAATGACCGAAAACCGTAATACCATAATGGCTAACTAAGAAACTGGCGCAGGACTATTTCTCCAACACAAGAGCACAGTTCATTATCTAACAGCACAAGTTCCACTCAATGAGGAGCCGTCACACCGAAAATGCCCAGTCAAGACGTAAAGAACCACACATGACACTCTGTGGTTGGACATACCTGCTTCAAGTCCTCATAATCGTTCAAACTGAAGTTGATATCCGCGTCAAGGCACTATTTGAGAAGCTGGCACAGAAAGTGAGAGAAGCTCAATAGCTGATGTTTCCAAAACAAGCTATGTATATGACCCAGGATCCTGATTTTGATAAAATGCCTTCTGACCATCGTTGTTACTAATTCCATCATCTTGCGAAGATGCATGAGGCTTGTTGAACGTTGTGCGTGCTGTATTGTCGGTAGATTCTGCTGGGTTTGATCTGGACTTGCTACTAAAAGGACGTATGACATTATTAACAAGGCCTAGCAAAAGGTTGGCAAAGTATGGGTACTAAGAGTCCTCTCACTACCAACCAGCAGACATCATCATCTGGCTGGGTCTTGCCGGTATCAACAACGAGAAAGAAGAACCAAATGGAAACAGCAACTAACTATGGCTCTTGGCCCAGACAACGTCCTAGGCGTAGGGGAGATCAAAACAAGAAGTCACGCCTAGACGACGACGCCCGTCCTGGGCTGCAGTAAGTAGATCGAGAGGTCGTTCCGCCCCTTGTCCCCGAAGATGGGTAATATGTTCTCATACAATGTTGCTCCAACTTTTTTCTAGAGGGCCTTACCCGGACCCGATGTTGGGCGGTCTTTCAGTGGTGCCTTTTCAAGGCGGTAACCAAATGTCGATCGTTCTACACTAGCAGTATAAGGGCGGGAAGACTGACGGAGTAGAAGGTTCGGTCTGGTGGTGGGCGAATAGAAGAATTTGAGGACCCTAAATATCGAGCAAAGGAGTTTGTAAAATGCTTGCCATTAGTAGGAATTAAATCAGACATGTAGAAAGAATTCCCATAAAAGGAGCAAGGAAATAGGAGTTTACCTTGGTGCTAACACCCAGTACGATGAGGATCCTAACAAAAACTTGTTTGGAAGATGATCATAGAAATGCAAGAATATCACGCACAAATGTCACTACTACAGAAAAGGTCATCATAGACGGTTCGAAAACGTCATCACATACGGTTTTGTGAACCGTCTGTATTTATAGGTCAGTGATAATCGAAGGTCATCACAGACGGTTTTTGAACCGTCTGTGATTATGGGATATCACAGACGGTTTTTACTCAAAAACCGTCTGTGATAGCTGATAATCACAGACGGTTTTTAGTTAAAAACCGTCTGTAATACTGATTATCACAGACGGTTTTTGAGTAAAAATCGTCTGTGATTATCAGCTATCACAGACGGTTTTTACTCAAAAACCGTCTGTGATATTCCCTTCGACCCGTACATACATAAGTTTAGAACCGTCTGTGATAAGCCTTTGCCGGCTGTTGCAATTAAGACAACACCAATAACTACACAGCTGCATTCGTATCAACCACCAAACAGCTGCATTCATATACAACACCAACCAGCTGCATTCACACAGTGTATTTCTTGATACATTTTGTCATTCTCAAATACATCACACATATACATAAATGCCAATACATTTTATCATTCTCAAATACATCACACATATACATTTTCACATATACATCTCAAAATTGACTACATCACATATTTTTACATATACATCTCAAAATTGACTACAATATACATTTTCACATATACATCTCAAAATTGACTACATCACACATTTTCACATATAAATCTCAAAATTGACTACATCACACATTTTCACATATACATCTCAAAATTGACTACAATATACATTTTCACATATACATCTCCAAATTGACTACATCACACATTTTCACATATACATCTCAAAATTGACTACATCACACATTTTCACATATACATCTCAAAATTGACTACATCACACATTTTCACATATACATCTCAAAATTGACTACCTCACACATTTTCACATATACATCTCAAAATTGTCACACATTTTCACATATACATTCTTATTGTACTTGCTTATTTCCTTTAAAAATTAGCCCTTCATCATGATCAATGCGTACGTAACTAGTTTCGTCACGTTGTTCATCGTCGACCCTTATGCCATTTCCAAAAGGAGGTAACTCGTCAAATTGATTGTATTCCTCCTCGTCCACTACATTCTCCACTCCGACAATTCTCATTTTTCCATGAAGAACTACATGGCGTTTCTTATTTGCCGGGTCGGTTACATAGAAAACTTGAACAACTTGATTGGCGAGTACGAATGGTTCGTCTTTGTACCCGACACGTTGGAGGTCCACGGTCGTGACACCGTACTTGTCAACCTTCACCTGTGGGAGATGCACCCAACGGCAGCGAAATAAGGGGATCTTGAAAACCACATAGTCGAGCTCCCAAATCTCTTCTATGAAGCCATAGTACGAGTTTCTCGACCCATCGGTACTGAATGCATCTATGCGGACACCGCTGTTCTGGTTAGTGCTCTTGACATCCTGAGATTGCGTATAGAATGTGTACCCATTTATGTCATATCCTTGCCATGTCACAACTGTAAATGTCGGCCCTTTTGCCAACCATGTCAGCGTCTCACTCGGCGAGCTCCTAGCGATTTGCTCCTTCAACCATTGGTTGAACCAACGGTTGTGTTGCCTCATGATACAAACATCCGGCCGCTCCGGATTCTGTTGCCGAAGCACATCCTTGTGCTGGTCCACATAAGGGGCCACTTCAGTCATGTGTTGCAACACCGTGAAATGGGCTTGAGTATACGTGTCCATATCTGGAGTGATTGCTTTCCTTCCGATAGTTCCGAGACCCTTCAGCCTCCCCTCATGACGAGATTGAGGGACACCTATCGGTTGAATCTGAGCTATATAATCGACACAAAATCAATGACATCTTCGCTTGCATAACCTTCGACGATGCTGCCCTCCGGCCGAGAACGATTCCGTACGTAGGACTTGAGAATTCCCATGAACCTCTCAAATGGGTACACGTTACGTAGGAATACGGGCCCGCACATTTTTATCTCCCACACAACGTGAACAATGAGATGGACCATGATATCGAAAAACGAAGGAGGGAAATACATTTCAAGGTGACATAGAGTCATCACCACCTCGTCCTGTAGAGCATCTAGTCCTTCGGGATCGATGACCTTCTGAGGAATTGTGTTAAAGAAATAACATAGCCTCATGATTGTCTCTCGGACTTTGATCGGCAAAATATTTCTAATTGCAATAGGGAGCATCTGTGTCATCAGCACATGACAATCATGAGACTTCATGCCGTTTAACTTCAAATCTTGCATCGAAACAAGTTTCTTCACACTGCCGGAGTAACCAGACGGAACTTTGACACCATGCAAGCAATGGCACAGTTCTGTTTTCTCACCCTTGGACAGAGTGTAACACGCAGGGGGAAGGTACGTTCGCCCATTATCAGTGCGTGTCGGTGCTAACTCAGGCCTGATGTCCATATCAGGCAAGTCAAGCCGTGCGTTGACGCCGTCCTTTGTTTTATCACGGATGTTCAGTAAGAGACCAATCAAGCTGTCGCACACATTCTTTTCTACGTGCATGACGTCGATGCAGTGCCGAACATCTAGGTACTCCCAATAAGGTAAGTCCCAAAATATTGATCTCTTCTTCCAGGTGTTCTTCTCATGAGCCCTCAATTTAAGTCCCTTTCCGAGGACAACATCTAAATCCTTAACCATATCATAAACCTCGTGTCCCCTTAAATGCCTTGGAGCTGAACCGTCTTCCTTCTCTCCGTCAAATTGTTTCTTCATCTTCCGGTATGGGTGAGCCCTCCGAAGGAACCGGCGGTGACGCATGTAGACGGTTTTGCGTGAGTGTCTCAGCCACACACTCTCGGTACCATCTAAACAGTGAGTACAAGCTTTGGCACCTTTTGTACTATGGCCCGATAGGTTACCAAGGGCAGGATAAACATTTATGGTGCAGAACAATAAGGAGCGCAGAGTGAAGTTCTCTCGTTTGTATGCATCCCATACCTGTACCCCTTCGTTCCATAGTACTTTTAGATCTTCCACCAACGGTGCTAGGAACACATCGAGATCATTCCCAGGTTGTTTTGGCCCTTGGATAAGTATCGATAGCAAAATGTACTTTCGCTTCATACACAACCAAGGAGGAATGTTATAGATGCAGAGAGTCACGGGCCATGTGCTATGTCGGCTGCTCATGCTACTGAAAGGATTCATTCCATCTGTACTCAGTCCAAACCTTATATTCCTTGGTTCTGCACCGAACTCTGCAAAACTCCTATCGATATTTCTCCACTGCGCGGAATCAGCAAGGTGTCTTATCATTCCATCCTTCTTGCGCTCCTCCGAGTGCCAACGCAGCAGTTTTGCCTCCTTTGGATTTGCAAAAAACATTTTCAAACGGGGAATTATAGGAAAATACCATGTCAACTTAGAAGGAGGTCCTTTCTTCTCCTCTGTTCCCTCGCTATCATCTGATTGATTGTTACGTTTGTATCGGGATGCGTTGCACACCGGACATACATGCATGTTTGCATACTCTTTACGGTAGAGGATATAGTCGTTCGGGCATGCATGTATTCTTTCTACTTCCATTCCCAACGGACAAAGAACCTTCTTGGCTTTATACGTGGTTTTAGGCAACTCATTTCCCTCTGGAAGCATGTCCGCTAAAAGACCTAGCAGCGCCGTGAAACTCTTGTCGGACCAACCGTTGCTTGCCTTCAATTTCAACAGTTCAAGCACGGCCGACAACCTCGTGTACTTGCAGCCCGTGTACAAAGGTTTCTCTGAGTCCTCCATCAAGCCATGGAATTTAACATACTCTCTCTCATCATAGTTCTCTTCTACATCGCGAAGCATCTGATCCAGATTATCATCGTGCAACCTATCCGAATCCGAGCCACAATCGACATCAGCCGGCGGCATGTCATTTAGTTCACCGGCGATGTCATCCGGGGGCATATCATTCACTTCACCGGTGATGTCATCCGGCGGCATATGATCATTCACTTCGCCATGACTGGTCCAACACGTATAATCCTTTTTGAAACTCCTCCGAATCAAGTGCGATTCAATTTGCCCTCGGTTCTTAAACATCTTCAAATTCTCGCAGTCAGTGCATGGACAGCACATATATTCCACCCACTTATTCAACATATCCTCCTCGGCAGCTCTTATAAAAGCAGAAACGCCATTAATGTACTCTTCACTCACACGGCTCGCGGCATACATCCAGATTCGGTCCTACGTTACGTACATATATAACAGCTTAGTATTAAAATCTAGATTAACTAATTATAACTACATATATACCGGCCACATTTATTATATTGAGGCTTAATTTGCTAGCTCAATTCATATTACAAACACAACAGCTATTATATAACCAACAATTTTGCAAATTAACCATCTTCAATAACCACTCATGGATTACTCAGACCTAAATTGTAATGCAATTAAAGAAAAAATAAATTTCATTACTAACCATATCTAGAGCAACCAGGAAAGTCTGAATCTTTCAAAGCTCAATCTCTGCCTCTTCCCACCAAATTAACTGGCCTGAAATCGCCTAGCTTCCTCCCGAGTGAAAAAGTGCGCAGCAGTGGCTAGATCTGGATCGAAATGAAGACAGATGCGGTCTGAGCAGCGCAATAAATGCCTTAGCCATTATCACAGACGGTTTTTAACTAAAAACCGTCTGTGAATTATCACAGACGGTTTTTAATTATAAACCGTCTGTGATAACAAGCTTATCACAGATGGTTTTTAATTAAAAACCGTCTGTGATAATCTGGGATTATCACAAACGGTTTTTTATACAGACCGTCTGTGATACAAAAGTATCACAGATCGGTAATAACCGTCTGTGATAATCCATTTTCCCGCCACAAAAACCACAAACGGCCTCCAAATTACAACCGTCTGTAATAGTGCTCATCAGAGACGGTTTCACAAAACCGTCTGTGATGAGGCGTCTACTATTAGGATTTATATAGTAGTGTGTAAATCTTAGTGGGTGGAAGGCAAGAAAGGTACAATAAAATGCAAGAACCCTGTCCTAATTTTTTTATACTTAGTGTGTATTTTAATTTTTAAATATAACAAATAAGCTCAAAAAATTATGAAAATTATGTATAGTCTTTTGACATAACGTACTTCATAGCATAATTTTGGGTAATTTTATCAATTGTGAACGTTGTTCAAAAATTTATAAATTTTTGATATTTTTATAAGTTTTAAATATAGCAAATGAGCTCCAAAAAATTACAAAATTTTATGTAAAACTTTCCAACACAGTCATAGTTTTTGCATAATTTTTTGAGAATTTTATATGATACGAATTTGCCATGTTAATTCATCAATTTATGGCCGATGAATTTAATCGTGAATTTAATTCATGATTAAATTAACTTGAATAAACATGGTAAACTTAGACCACATAAAATTCCCCAAATATTAAGCAAAAGCTAGGACTATGTTGAGAGACTTCATACAAAATTTTATAATCTTTGAAGCTCGTTTGACATATATAAAAACTCGTACAATTATTGAACTATTATGAATTTTTGAGTAAAATTCACAATGGATAAAATTACTCAAAAATTATGCTGTTAAGTACATCGTGTTAGAAGACTGTAGATAAAGTTTTGTAATTTTTTGGGCTCATTTGGTATATTTAAGAATTTAAACAAACACTAAATGACCTGCCATCTAGTCGGCTTAATTACATCCTCTAAATTTTTTGTTTAATATTTGTTTGCCGTCCCCCCATCGAGCGGCAGGCTGCCTGCCGTTGGCGGCCTCGCCACGTGTCACCTCGTCGGCACTGCCGCCCACGCACTGGACAGCATAAATACTATTTTTACAAACACAATACGTATATGACTAGTTTTATAAATACCGTACGCAACAATGCTAAATCCGGTTTTTCCTCTACCAAACCATCAAATCATTGCATACAGATCACGTAGCCACACAGAAGCTAGCTTTCCCGCTCGTTTCAGCTTCAACTTCTAGCTTCTGGCTTATTTTTCACTATTCATAAATTTCGTCTTTTTATGAACTTTTGGCTTTTTTAGCTTTTTTGCCTGTTCTTTTTTCCCGTATTCGTTTGTGTTGACCGTGATGAGCTAGTATATTTTTTATATTTTTAAATATTTTTAAATTTAATTACGCCAAATAAACCACATTCAGCTACAATGAAATTTTAGCCGATACAATAGAATTTCAGTCATAAGTCACAGCTTTTCAGCCCAACCAAGTGGGACCACATGAGAACCGATGTGTTGGTTGCCACGCTATCCTAGCTCATGACCAGCTAGTGCTATGTACGTACGTACATGACGAGTACCAGACGAAACCATTGTTCGTTAAGTCAAAACAGCTCAAAAACCATGGGGCGATCGAGGCTGCGGTCACTCCTTGTCCTAGCTTGCAACCTCAAGTCATGAACTAGGACACTCGCGCCTGAGTGTGGTCAAACTATTGTTCAGACTGTCCTAGGACACAGTAAAAGTTCATCACTGATTTGTACGCAGTATGAAACCAAGAGACCAGTAGCCTAGGACGCATGCATGCATCCCGGCCATCGCGGTGTCGAGTATATATAGAGGTGCAACCACCGCCCCATCTCCTCCAGCGATCTGCCATTTTTAGCATGTGTGATCACTGATCAGTCAAGTGAACCTACTAGCTAGAATTAATGGATGAGCAGCTGGTCTCCCTCTCCTCCTGCTCCCCTCACTCCCCGGCGGCCTCCTTCTTCTCCGCCACCGCCGCCGGCCACCCGGTCCTCGAGTTCATGTCCTGCGACGTCCCCGAACAATGGCTGCTGGCCGACGACTCCGCGTGGGCCGTTGGGAGCTCGCTCGCGCCGGGCTCCCACGTGTTACTGCAGGGGAACGAGCCGGCGCTCGCGGCAAGGCGGCGCGGCCGGAAGCCCGGGCCGCGCTCCGACGGCCCCACCATCAGCCACGTGGAGTCCGAGCGGCAGCGGCGGGACAAGCTCAACCGCCGCTTCTGCGACCTCCGGGCCGCCGTCCCCACAGTGTCCCGGATGGACAAGGTGTCCCTCTTGGCCGACGCCGCCGCCTACATCGCCGAGCTGCGCGGCCGAGTCGAGCAGCTCGAGGCTGACGCGAAGAAGGCGGCTGACGCGCGGAACGCGCCCACTGCCGCCGCCCTCCCCGCAAGGGTGTTCGGCCTGGAGGACAAGCTCGAGGTGCGTATGGTCGGGCAGGAGGCGGCGGCGGTGCGGCTGACGACGGTGGCGCAACACGCGCCCGCGCACCTCATGATGGCGCTCCGAGAGCTGGACCTGCTTGTGCAGCACGCGTGCGTGAGCCGCGTAGGCGCGGTGACGGTGCAAGACGCCGTCGTGGACGTGCCCGCCGCGCTGCAGGACGAGGGCTGCCTCCGCGCGGCATTGCTCCGCAGGCTGCAGGAGAGCTAGAGCTAGCAGCTAGCTAATAAGCTACTTCAGTTCATGCTGAGCTTGCGCTTAATTAAACAAACAAACCGCAGGCTTAATCTCTTCCTATATAGCACTTATGTTTGGTGTTAAGGAGTATATCTACGTATCGGTAGAATTAATCTTGTAAGCATACCGTCCGAGACGTAGTTGAGCATGTTTCTTTCTCCTACATGTTGTGGTGTCTAGATCCAAATAGGAATCAAAATATGCGTATTGGTTGGGTGATACTAGCCTATATAAACAAGAGGCTTGTAATAAGATTGTGAGCAAAATAAAAATAAAAAGTGCTAGTTGTGCCGCACTATAAATATTGTTATTTATGTTCGTGAGTTCTTCTATTCATGCTTGATTTCTTGTGACGTTCTTACTGGCGTGGGTATGTGTTGAACCTAGTTGAAAGCTAACAATTGGTATCAGAGCCATGACGAAGGGCGGGGAACCAAGCGGGGTGAAAGAGCGTGCCATTTCACTACAATATTCAATGCTCATGAAGAGTAACTACGCTACATGAAAGCAAAGGGCGTGTGGGATGCCATCAATCCCAGTGTCACTGACTTGTGAAAGGATCAGATTGCATTGGCAGCTATCTACCAAGGGATATCGGAGGATATGCTCTTCCTGTTGGCCGAGAAGGAAATGGCCAAGGAGGCGTGGGAGGCACTGGAGACCATGCACATGGGAGCTGAACGCGTGAAGGACAACAAGGTACTCGGAGTTTGAGGTGCTGCGCATTAAGGAGTCCGGATCGGTTGATGACCATAGTCAACAAAATTCGGTCGCTCGGCAAGATGATCGAGGAGACGTACGCTATCAAGAAATTCCTCCGCGCCGTCTCCTGTAAGTTTCTCGAGATTGCTTTGACTATTAAACAATTTGGCGACATCAAGACCATGATGGTGGAAGAGGTTATTGGGTGGTTGAAGGTTATTGGGTGGTTGAAGGCCCACAAGGAGAGCCTAGGAGAATATGGCGATAATGGGGAGGAACATGTGCTGCTCACCCATGCCGAGTGGAAGGCCAAGGAGGTGAAGGCTAGGGGACACAACAGGAAGTTCGACAAGACAAATGTGTCATACTATAGTTGTCAGGACTATGGACACTTTTCCTCAAAATGTTGTTCCAAGAAGAAAGAAGAGAATGTTTATATCGCACAGAAGCTAGAAGATGACGAGCCAGCACTACTCATGGCTGAGGTCTGGAGTTGTAATCCCGTATCGAATTAGATATGAGTCCAGGGTATTGAGAAGATGTGTCCACTGTCCTGAATCAAGTAAGTAGAGTTGAATTCAGAATATTGAGGAGATGTATTCACTATCCTATGTTGAGTAATAGTTGGGTAAGTCTTAGTTGAGATTGACTACCTCAATGAGTGTGAGATGCGTTAGAAATTAGAGTTAGTTGATGCAATATGGAGCAAGTGGCACAACAAACAGATTGAAAATGCTTAAACCGACTAACATGCAACAAGGAGCAATCAGCAAAAGTAAAGACAATGCTAAGTAATATTCACATGGATGCACAACAGAGAAATTCAAAATGCACATCACAAACAAACAACCCATACAGTCCATACTATGCAACAATATGGATACAATTTGGATACATGATTAGGAATTTATGCAGCAAACAGACAAGCACAACTGAGGTATTCAGACAAATCCAACACAAATTCAACACATTCACCCCGTCAGCTCCAACAGAAGTAATTCAGATGAATAAGATAAAGAGAGTAACAGGATATTTAAAGGTTTACAACCCACATGATGAACTGAGTAGCACTACACAATAACACATATGACGAAAGTAAAACATGCATTCATCTCACTGCTAACGAACACAACGATGTAAAGTCTCTGTGACTGCATAATAACAAACTGGCAAGGAGGTAAAGCCTCCTTAGAGGTCAAGTCTCCTCTCCCATGTCCGCTTGACCCAATCTAGTCGACCCTCGTTCGTTTCCATTAAGAGGAAGTTGTCGTAGCACTCTGGCTTCATGAAAAGCTTGGAAGCATAGTAGTACTTATTGGTTCCTTTGGTAGGCCCCGCTTCTTTCACCATCCTCATGAGTCTCAGTAAGTCTTCCCTTATGGAATGTTCTCAAGGGATGTGACACTCGAGCCGGACACCCAAGTGGATGGCATGAGACTCCTCTCGCAGAGGTCTGCCAATTGCTTCAGTTGGACATCACGGTCCACGCGCTTCTCTGGCTGACAGCTGCTCGAGTACGCCGGTGCAAGGCATGGCCTCTTGCCCCAAGACGAGCCCACCGTTGCACCACTGCCAGTGCTCTACATTAGGGTTTGCATACTACCGTCATCTCCTTTGCTTTCTATGAGGTCCTAGGTGTCCAAGTCGATTGGGTCGACACTTGGCACGAATGCACACTCTCTCATGGTGGCGTTGTTGCCGAAGATGACTTCTAGCAGGTCCTCGTGTCAAGCAACTATGTCCCTGAACTTGCGCATCCTCGACTTTCCCTACAATGGCACGATGGTACATCAGACCGTCGTTGCAGCTTTGTGCAAGGCGGAAATAATTCAAAGGCCACTGCACTTCGGAGTGCGAACTTACTCCACTGTTAGCAGCCCACCATGAGTCGTCTGGGTCGATGCAGCCGATGTTAGGGTCGACGCCAAGGCCCGTCGCATGAAGCTTCAATCCCTTCCATTTGCCGTACTCGCGTTTTAGGGTGTCACACTTGTTCTTCATTTGCTTCGTAGTGTACACTAAGCCAGTTCGCTTGGTGAATCTACAGAGAAGGTTGTGCTTTCCCTGGGTGTTCAACCCTAAATACGACCGGTTTTGTGCCTGCTCCTCTTAGGCACATATTTCCAGGAATACACGCGTACTCTCATCACTCTAGGTAGCCAGGATCATCTGCAAGCATGGCAGCCAAGTGCCAAAGGGTGGTGCACATGTCGGAGCAAAAACAAAAGCTAAGCGAACCCGTTTCTGCCGACCAGGGGAGTGTCTGCACACTGTGGGGGGTGCGGATCGTGCAATTGCTGGAGGAGGGATGAGGGTGGGGGGAGTGTCTGCGGGTGGGGAAAAGGCCAACTGCTGCGAGGTGTGCGGCATATTAAAGAGCCGTAAATGCCACTTCAGGGCTCCCTCTAGAAGCCGCATCTTTGGGACATCGCTCCGGCTCCGTCCAGCTTCAGGCTTCTTCTAGTTGGAAGCCCACCGCAGACGCCAAACTGAGTAGGGGAAAAGTTAACGATTTCTTTTATGCCGATGTTTTCTCAGACTACTGTTTCACTCCGAGTTGCACTCCCTGTCTAGTATATTTCCAAACTTGAATAAATATAAGCATGGAGCCATTCCGATCTGTAACAAGCTCCACTGTGAAGATTATCACACCTGTGTCACGAAATATTTCTAGCACCAAGGGGTCCATGGTAAATTATGAGCATATATAATATTCTTATTTGCAAAAACAAAACGAAAAACGATGTTTATGGGTATAGTATTTTTTTTCTTTGAGAGAATGAAGAATGCATATTTAAAGCATGTTATATTCACTAGACTCATCAACAAAGTCAGGGACTTTGACTCGTACATAAAATGCATCGGATGTCAGATTTATCTAAAGTCTAGTATACGTACAGCCTTTCTAGAGACTAATAATTAGGGGTGGCAATTGAGTCGGACCGGAGACTAATCGAGCTTCGTTCAAAATCAATTCATTTTGACTTAATAATCATCGTCGGTCTTACGTATAGTTTTGACGCATTTTTTAATCGAGCTTATTATCAAACCAAATTTGAATACCTAACGAACTTTTTTGCCGGCCCGCTAATTACTGCTGTTAACCAATAAGAAATATTTAAAACTAAAGTTTACTTAAGGGACGTATTACAAAAGCCCTCGTCAAATGATAAGCGGGTTCTTGCTATTGTTCAGGCTAGTAGAGTCTGCATGCATGGATCTGTTTTAAAAAAGAAAAAGAAGTGCCTGCAACGATCAGTTAGATTATCCAAAGCAACCAGTTAAATTCCAACTCCGATAACGTCTCTGTACCGACGAGGGAGATTTCATTGGGATTTAATATTCAAATCTAAACAAATTGATGCAAGGATGATCCAGAATGCATACTCTTTTGGCTAGACTTACACTAGCTAATTAGATGGAAATTTCTCTCTTTGATCAACACACACGTACTACACATACAGACACAAGTAGCATAGGACACACTAGGGTGATGATCGGTTCGGCTGAAAAGCTCGTGGCTTATGGCTGAAAACACTGTAGCTGGCTGAAAAAAGCACTGTAGCTGACATAGGCTTATTTAACATAATTAAATTTAAAAAATTTAAAAATAAAAAAAATATGTTAGCCCATTACGTATAATACAAACAAATACAGGAAAAAAAGAACGGGCAAAAAAACTCAACAAAAAGCCAAAAGTTCAGAAAAAGACGAAACTTATGAATAGTGAAAAATAAGCCAGAAGCCAGAAGCCAAAGCCGAGTTGATCAGGGAATTGCGAAGATTGCGGATAATAATCCTCAGTCTCATGGAGCACTCGCATGTGCTTTTCCACCTAGCTATACTTGCGTGTGCGTAATGATAAGCATCGTTATTTTAGCCCTAGTGGGTCACAACTTCACTCATACCAAAAGGTAGTTCCGAATTGAAAGAAGAACCTGCAGTGATCAATTAGATTAATTATCCAACAACCAAATTCCAACTCCAACAATGTTTGTTTGGACGAGGGAGATTTGATTGGGATTTAATTCAAATTTAAACAAATTGATGAAAGGGTGATCCAGTATGCATACTTTTTCAGGTAGACTTAGACTGGTTAATTAGATGGAATTTTCTGTTTTAATACGACACTGTAGCGGCTGAAAAATTACTGTAGCTGAAAACTGAAAGCTTATGGCTTAAAACACTGTAGCGGCTAAAGAAGTTACTGTAGCGGCTGAAGGAAGTACTGTAGCACCTGAAATGCTATAACTAATGCTCCAATAAGCTGAGACTTCAGGAGGCAACATTATGCATGTAGTAATGACGTTCCCCAGAAAAATTACGACATTACTTTAGCTGAAACGCCTTACGCAATAATTTGGTAAGACACGACAAACGAACGAACAACTGCATCGAACATACAAGGGACACATGTAGCTCTAAACCACCAAGGACGCTGCTATGAAGTCACGTGTGATGTTCATGAGGTCAGCGTTCGCGGCTGCAGGCAGCCCGGACGGGTGGTATGCGGGCGGTGCCAAAGATCCTGCAGCTTGCGCTGCCATGTTGCCGGTAGGCCCCACGCCAGACTCAGTGTCGATGATAAATTTGTGCAACGTCATGCAAGCTGTGATGATGCCGCATTGCCTGCGACCCTTGTAGTTTGGAATCTTGTGGAGAATGCGACATTTGCCCTTGCACATGCCGAACGCACGCTCTATGGCGTTGCACAACTGCGAGTGACGGTGGTTGAAAACCTCCTGCATC
This sequence comes from Dendrocalamus latiflorus, assembly GCA_017311315.1. Lineage (NCBI taxonomy): Eukaryota > Viridiplantae > Streptophyta > Magnoliopsida > Poales > Poaceae > Dendrocalamus > Dendrocalamus latiflorus. The sequence goes on along the minus strand of CM029653.1, from coordinate 41,593,711 downwards.
CCCTCCGGATCGCTCCCATTGTCGAACTCGGATAAATGGTACCGTCTGTTGCGGTATGGAGCTAGGTAACCCAACCGGTTGGGATAACCGGAGTCGACAAGGTAGTATTTGTCTGCAACCAAAAATATTGGTTAGTACATGAGTCACAAAGCATGGAGTACTCGGATGTAAAACTGGCATACAACCTTGGGGGGATGTGGGAAGCGGTCACCATACTTCTCCATTGTTTCCGTAGGATCTGAGCGTCGTGCACCGACCCTGGCCACCCAGCACACACAAATGTGAAGCGACAGTCGAAGTCGCAAATGGCGAGAACATTCTAACTAGTGAAGCCTTTCCTGTTGTAATGCCGTGCCCTCTCGTCGTTAGAAACAATGATTTCGATGTGAGTGCCATCAATAGTTCCTGTGCAATTGTTGAAGTGCGGATAAAATCTATGCTGTTGGAGCCTCGGGTGCACCGCCTGGTACGTCGGATCTAAAGGTGCGATTATGTCAGCTGCTAATGACACCACACTTGTAAGGACATCGTGGAACCTCTTGCAGATAGTTCCCGCAGAGTGCTCGAAGTGGTTCATTGCTTGGCGTTGCGATTGGGGGGCTCCGCAAGTCCACAAAAACAAGGCTAGTGCTTCCTTGGAGCACACTTCCTGACATGACCGCAGACCGTAATTTGCAACAAGCCTATCATGCAACGCCTCGAAAACATTTGGCCGCATCCTGAACATGTTGCGGCATCGCTTGCGGTCCGCAAGTTGTGCCGATACCCACTGCAAACCAGTAATTCCAGGCATTCTTGGGACCTGACCGGCCTCTTCGTCAACGTCCGTATCATCGTCGGAGTACATGGACGCGGCTACTTGCAACACGGGCAAACCCATGCCATCGTCTGCCATCCCTGCACACACAACACAGAGATGCAATTTGGTTACAAGGAAAGAAGTAGGCACAGAGAAAGAATGCAGTTCGGCATGCAGTAGGGAGAATGCAGCAGACTGGTAACCATCGGCAGCACAGCAAGCATGCAGTTCGGCATAAGCATCGGCAACACAAAGCACACAGTAGACCATAAGCATGCAGTGCAGTTCGTCAGGAGACAAGTATCCATCGACAGCACTGAACCGGCAGCACAGCAAGCATGCAGTGCAATTCGGCAGGAGACAAGTATCCATCGGCAGCACTGAACCGGCAGCACAGCAAGCATGCAGTGCAGTTCGGCAGGAGACAAGTATCCATCGGTAGCACTGAACCGGCAGCACAGCAAGCATGCCGTTCGGCATAAGCATCGGCAGCACAACGCACACAGCAGACCATCGGCAGCACACCAAAAAACAGCTGCAAACAACACAATCGGCCGAAACAGACAGAGAGCAATAAAGGTGCATAAGTTCAATAAACTAAGGGATTGTCACATGCGCAATACCAGTAGTTGGAAGAAGCATAGGTACATGCACATAAATGTTCAGCAACGAACCGCATAACTCAACAATATAACAAAACACTCAACTGACAATGCTCAACACGGTCGTCCGTACTCCTCACATCTCCCCTCATCGTTCCCAAGTACGCCTGATCCAGTTGAGGCGACCCTCATTTGTTTGCAGGACGGAGAAGCTATTGCGGCACTCGGGCTTCATGAAAAGTTATGTTGCGTAGTAGTGCTCATCGGTTCCTTCGTGCGCACCTGCTTCTTCCACCAGTTTCATCAATCGATGCACGTCTTCCCTTGTGTGGTCTAGCACAGGGGATGTCACACTCGTGCCAGAGCCTCGGCTTCCGGACTACATGCTCAGCTGCACTTCATAAAGATCAACCAGGTGCTTGAAATTCACGTCACGTTCAGTGCGCTTACTTGCGCGACAGTTGCTCCGGTGCAAAGGTGCAGGGCATGGCCTCTTGCTTTCGGAAGTACGCCCCGACGCACCGCTGCCAGGGGCCTGCATAGGGGAAGGCATGCTGTTACCCTCTCCTCCTGGCTTTTGTCAAGGTCATCGATGTCCACGTCGAGGTCATCCACACCCGGGACGAATGCGCACTCGCTCATGGTGGTGGTGTTTCCGAACACGACTTCTAGGAGGTCCTCGTCATTGGCAACAATGGCCCTGAACTTCCTCATCTCGGACTTTCCCTGCAATGCACGATGTCATATCACCGATGTAACGTGAATAGCAGCGCACTTCAAAATCGAAACTTAGTCCACCCGCAGCTGCCCATCAGTTGTCACTCGCATCAATGCTGCATGTCGATGGATTGACCCCAAGCCCCGTGGCATGAAGTTTCAAAGTTTTCCATTTGTTGTAATCACGAGACAGTTGCTCCCATTTGTTCTTCATCTGTTTGCTTGTGTATTGCAAGCCAGTTCGTTCCGCAAATTTCCGGACAAGGTTCTGCTTGCCCTGTGTGTTCAACCTCGAATATGGCCGGTTGTTTGCCTCCACCTCCTCTGCGCATACTTGCAGAAAGACATGGGTACTCTCGTCCGTCCAGGTCGCCGGAGCCATCTGCAGGCATCATGGGGAAGTGCGGTTGGTGCACGATACGTACGTGAACCGTGAAGTACGCAACAATGTGCCAAACGACAAACATGGAAAGGATGCCATGTAAGAAGGGAGTACCTCGCTGTGGGGGTGGCGTTCACCCGGCCGGACCGCGCGGAGCTTGGACGGGGACGGGGATGGACGGTCGGGCCGCGCGGAGCTTCGACGGGGACGGACGGCCGGGGCTTCGTCCCAGCTTGCAAGGCGACGGACGGCGAGGCGGTGGCGACCTTCGACAGGGACGGCGACGGGGACGGAGGGCCGTCCCTTTGACCGAGGTTCCGCGGGGACAGGGACGGGGATGTGCACGGACAGGCGGCCACCGCGGCGCTTGCAGGGGGGTGGCCGGCCGGGCATGCTATTCCGGCGCGGGACTCGGTCGCCGCGGATCTGGGATTGCCGCCTCGGCAGGCCGCAGCGGAGGGGCACGACGACGGAGGTGGCACGCCTGGGGGGCCGGCAGATCGCGGGGGGTGGTGGTCGCAGGGGGCGGCAGATCGCGGGGGGCGGCGGTCACGGGGGGCAGATCGGGGGGGGCAAAGTGGCGGCGCTCGCGGGGGCCGGCAGATCGGGGGGGCGGCGTGGCGGCGCTCGCGGGGGGTGGCGACCGGGCTGCCGCAACACGAGAAGGGGCTGATTTGGGGGAGCATCGCTTGCTTCGTTACGGCAGGGACATACATTGCAAGCACGCGTGCGCAGCTTCCCATGGCTCCGGGCGACTTTGGCTGCGAGCTGCGGCTCCGGCTCCGGTTACTGTAGCAACTGCGGAAAACTCGCAGCCCACAGCCGCAGCTAAGTTTAGCGCTGCCTTAAACCCTGTAGGTGGGTCGCACAGCTCAACCAACCCACGCCAACACCAAGAGGTGGCTAATTCATTCTATGGAATTTCTTCGTTTAATGGGAAGAAATTAGTAACATGTTATCTTGTCATTACTATTAAACATGTCGATGTTTATAAAAAGTGTGAGATGCTACCCACCGACCGAGTACTAAAAGATTCAGAGGACGGACGTCGGACGCAGCCTCTACTGAGCGACCTAGGTGTTAATAAGGATGAACGATGCATGAATGAACAACATGGAACAGGGATCTCTTTTGTTTTTAGATTATGGAACGGAGATCTCGTTTTACGTCCTCTCATTTTATAGCACGTCTGAGAGAAATAACTGAATTAGGAGAAGATTTTTTATGGTTTGACAGAGTGTACAATTAATATATGTATATTCACTTGTAAAGTAGGATATAATTATGATTCTATTCTTCTCAACTACGGTTAATAAATATGATAGATAGTCTTGACCAGTAGAAGCTGAAACTAGAAAAACAACGAAAAAAATATGTAACTAGCACCATGACGAATGCATGACGAGTCACCCTTGTGTACGTGCCCTTGACAAGTTGACATGACACCAATGGAACGTGTAGTGTCCTGTGTGTGTGGTTGTTATCAATGGTTGGAGTCTTGGCTAGTTCTACGTTTCTGTGGTCGCTATATTAGGTTAAGATAGGACTAGACGAGTAGACGTCGGCATACTAGTAGACTACAAGCAGTTTACACATGCATGGTGGTCGAGCTAGGTACACGCTTCGGTAGAAGGACCACAAATAATACTCCTAGCTAACTACCTAATGCAATGATCAAGAGAGAGAGAAAGAGGGGAACAGGTTAGCTAGCCAGTGGATAGCCTAGGCGACCTCCGAGGTACCCGTCGGCGGTCCCCCTCCGCTATGCGCACCAGAGATGAAGAAGGTGCATACGGAGGACTGCAGCTGGGTGTCGGCGGATTAGATGGCAGTTGGGCGGCCTAAGTATAGATGGCGCCTGTGTGGCCTGGATTAACGGCTCGAGATATTTAAGAAATCTTGCGCCGCTGCCGCTCCTGCTGACCCAATCTGTCAGAAAACGTACGTGCTCGCTCGCCGGCCGGCTGCTAATCTTGTTTTATTTTCCCTTGTCCTGATCTAAACCCTGTAGACTGTACTGTTGCCAATTCTGATACGCTACAATCAACTAACTCCGTGTGGATCACATGCCAATTCTGTCTGCTACTCCCTGCTGCTCCTACGCATCCGTGGATTGGATACGTGGCCATAAAATCGCCACAATGTCCACTGTTCGTTGATCTCTACATATCGAAAAGTGCATGGAGGCAAAATCAAGGGGACATGCTAGGTACTGTGTCTACTACTCCCTGCTGCACCTCGTATCCATGGATTAGACAAGTGGCAATAAAATCGCAACAGTGTATCGAAAAGTGCACGGAGGCAGATTTTTTTGACCGAAAAATCTATTTTTATTCGAAATTATAAAAATATATCCGTGGAATTTTTTTTTTACAAAAATAGGTTTCAGTCGCTCTCCATTGGGCGGCTGGATCTAATCGCCCAACTGGGAGATGATACGTGGATAGTTTGGTAACGGTTGGATGAATTATTGCTGTCGCTCGGGCGTTAGGCGACTGGAGGACAAGTCGTCGTACGGTTGGGTAACAGCAATTCCAGTCGCCCAACGCCCGGGCAACAGAGGGGTTAAAAAGGCAGCGCGCTCGGCCGCCGCCGCTGCCTCATTTGTTTCCATTGTTCGGCGCCGCTAGAGAAGAAAGGAGAGGAGAAAGAAGAGAAAAGTGAGAAGAGGAGGAAGGAGGGGAAGAAGAGAAGGAGGGGGAGAAGAGGAGAGGGAGACGAGGGAGGAAGAGGAGAGGAGAGGGTCAGATCTTCAGATCTAGGTTTTTTTTAGTATATTGTATTTGTAGTATATTTTGTATGAAATGTTAGTGGTAGTAAAAATTGTAGATGTAGAAAATTTAGTATGAAAATTTTAGTACAATTTTTAGTATAGAAATTTTAGTATACAAAATTTGTAGTATACATTTTTTGTAAGGAACATTTTTAGTACAGAGATTTTAGTATAATTTTTAGTATAGAAATTTTTGTATAGAAAATTTGTAGTATACAATTTTTAGTATAGAAAATTTGTGGTATATTTTGTATGAAATGTTAGTGATAGTAAAAATTGTTGATGTAGAAAATTTAGTATGGAAAATTTAGTATAATTTTTAGTATAGAAATTTTAGTATAGAAAATCTGTAGTATACATTTTTTTAGTATGGAACATTTTTAGTACAGAGATTTTAGTACAATTTTTAGTATAGAAAATTTTGTATAGAAAATTTGTAGTATACAATTTTAAGTATAGAAAAATTTAGTTAACGTAATTCTAGGAAATTAGCAGGCGTAGAAATGGAGAGGAGACGAAGAAGCAACCGTGTAGTTTTATTAAATTAACAGCATGCGTATGAAATCTGCATGCGTACAAAATTATAGTTTAGAAATTTCATTCATCGTTATGTACAAATTGCAGGTATGGCAAGTGATGGTCGTGACTCCGACTGGCGGTATCCCCTATTGGACAAGCACGTGAGCCGCATGCATCGTGCTTCCCGTCGTGTGCCGCCACCGGGGAGCGCGAACGAGCCGGCTGAGCTGGAAGTGGTCCGAACACGTACACCTCGCGTGGCCTGGAGGCTCGACCCCCGTTGGACAGTCAGGTTTGCACTCCGCCAGCGTTGTAGTGCTACCGTAAGAACGTTCTGTGCTGACCTTCACTTTGTTTGCAGGCTGCGGGATGCTGGGCTACTCTCTCTTGCCCAGATGGTGTAGGCCACGGACAAGGATGGACCTGCCGTGGTCGCGGGCGGGGACGACGTCGTGGAAAGATCACGACGCTTCCCGTTGTGGAGTGAGAAGTTCTAGGCCAATATAGCTAAAAAAGAAAGTGAACAGGCAAACTAACTGAAAAGGCAGTTTAAATAGAAATGTCTGTTATGTGGGTAGCAACTTAACATTAGCTCGATTTTACTTTTTCTGAACCCTAATTCCGCAAAGGGACGTTGCAATCATCTAGAGCTAACGAGCTATACTATAGGGTGACCACAGTACGTATTTCAATAATTTCCACACATGAGCGCATGTTCCACTCAATGGGGAGCCGTCACACCGAAAATGCCCTGTCAAGACGTAAAGAACCACACGACACACTGGTTGGACAAACCTGCTTCAAGTCCTCATAATCGTTCAAACTGAAGTTGATATCCGCGTCAAGGCACTATTTGAAAAGCTGGCGCAGAAAGTGAGAGAAGATATAGGATCGTCAATAGCAATTAGAGAAGGATGAATAATTGTAATTTGTTATAGAAATTTTTTCTTTAAAATCTATTGTCTTCTGATTTTTCAACCTGCTAACTTCGCAAAAACACAAAAGCAAAAGACAGCAAAAATAAATAAGAATAATAATTTACCATATGCTCTGGATTTTTTTAAGCACCCCTAAATTAACATGGTGTCCTTGCCAAGGTAGGTCGTCATCTCTCCTAGTTCCAGTTCCTAGGTGCGCGTGGACAGTAGCGTAACAAATAGCTGTGTTGGTACAAAAACAGATAGTGCTTATTTGGGCTTTTTTTGTGGCTTATGGCTGAAAAACACTATAGCTAGCTGAAAAAACACTGTAACTGACAGAGCCTTATTTAGCATAATTAAATTTAAAAAATTAAAAAATATAAAAAATATGTTAGCCCATTACATATAATACAAACAAATACGGGGAAAAAAGAACCGGCAAAAAAGCTCAACAAAAAGCCAAAAGTTCAGAAAAAACAAAATTTATAAATAGTGGAAAATAAGCCAAAAGCTAAAAGCTGGAACCAAACGTTCACGTCATCGTAGATCCACGGACAAGCGAGGCTTGGCAAGCTCTACCGTTACGAGAGCTGTTTGTCAGTATTTGGACCTGAGTTTAACGTTCGTGCTAATTTTTTCTGAAGTTTTGGACAGAAAAAATACATATACGAATACATTCAACAGTTAAAACATATACCTATACTTATAAAATTTATAGCTTCACTCTACATTAGTCATATATTACGAACACGCTCATATATACGTGTGTGTGGAATTACATATAGAGATGTGCTTATATGCACCCTTCCTTCAAAAGAATCTACTAGCTAGCTAGGCTTAACCTACCTATTGAGAATGAAGTGGATTTACATGAAGCCACCCGGATCGAGTCACCGAGCACCCCAACTAGAGGTAGAAAAAATTTTATAGCAAATTACCACAAATAATTTTTCACGTACTGATCGATTATATTTTAGATCGCTGCGAGCCGAGAACCCACTTTTCGGCTATCCCTGTCTATTTGCATGGATTTCACATGGAATTTATAGAATTTTGCAGCGGACAAAACGTAATTCTTTTATCTCTTCTCACGAGAGAGCATGCATCGCTTCTTTTTTTTCAAATTAAGAAGAAAGAGCAGCGAGGTCTCTCTCTCTCTCTCTCTCTTTGCGAGGAACCGCATTGCGACTTCTTAATTTCGTTATATATTGATTCTACCGTGGCCTTTTCTTTACAGTCGTTTTAGCTTGATTTTTTCTTAGTTCTTCCGTCAGGTATTTCCATGATTAGATTGCAGCCATGATCTTACATAGCCATACATATTGTTAAAATATAAGTGAATTGTCCATCTTTCCTCATCAGCTTAAGCTTTTGGGTGAACTGGCTGGTGCATAAAACTCAATATGGTATCAGAGCCAAGAGGTTTCGAGTTCAAGATCTGACTGATGCAATTAAAAAAATTAATTGCAGTCCATTTCTATTCCACGTATTAGGCCTAAGAGAGCCTACACGTGAGGGAAAGTATTAAAATATAAGTGAATTGCCCATCTTTCCTCATCAGCTTAAGCTTTTGGGTGAACTGGCTGGTGCATGAAACTCAATACATATGACCATATATTGATTTCTTGTGATTAACTGACGGAGCTAGCTGGGGCCATGCATATACCTGGTCATATTTGTAGTGGGACTAGCTGAATGTCCGTATGTTGCTACGGATGTTTAAAATTTATCATATTACATGTTTTAAAACTCATGGGTGATAAAAGTTTTTAAAATATACATACAAATATGTTCTAAAAGTTTTTAAATCCGTCAAGTAAGTCAAAAACTGTCGATCACACCTCCTAGGTGGGAGCAGTCGACCATCATTGGTGGTTGTAAGTTGGCAGCGGTCGACGATTGATCGTGGTCCTAAATCAGGAGTCTTCGACAATGGCTCATGATCGTACATCGAATGCCGACGACTATCGTTCGTGGTCGCAAGTCGGAAGCCATCGAGGATACCTCGTGGTCGTAAGTCGGAACACATCGACCAGCGCTCGTAGTCGTAAGTCGAAACACATCGACCACACCTCATGGTCGTAAGTCGAAACATATCGACCAGTACTCATGGTTGTAAATTAGAAGCTGTCGATCACACCTCGTAGTCGTAAGTTAGAAGCCGTCGACCATCGCGTGTGATCGTAGGTCGGGAGCGGTCGATCATCGTTGGTGGTCGTACATTAGCAGGCCTCCGATGCGCTTGTGCCCTGTTGCCCAACTACCGGTGCCACCCTGCTCGGCCCCGACTTCGACCACGGCTTGGACTTTGACCATGACCCTTCGACTTCGATTATGGCCCTTCGACTTTATCCATGGCCCTTCGACTTCGATTATGGCCCTTCGACTTTATCCACGACCCTTCGACTTCGACCACTGCCCCTTCGACCACTGTCCCCTTGATCACGGTTTGGACTTCGACCACGGCCTGACTTCAACCACAACCCTTCAACTTCGACCGCGGACCGACTTCGTCCATAGCCCTTCGACTTCGATCACTGCCCCCTTTGACTATAGCTTGAACTTCAACCATGGTTTCGACTTCGACCACGGATCTTTAACTTCGGTCAAGTCCCCTCGACTTCGGCCATGAACTCTCGACCATGGCTCCATTTGACCACGACACCGACTTCGACGACCAGCTTGGGAGACCAAATCGCCAGACAGCGCGGGGACTGCGACCAGATGCTGCGACACGAGGGTTCATTGGAGAAGGAGGCGGCAGTTGCAGGAGATGGAGGCGGGGAGGTGGCGGCGGGCATATGCGTTGGGGAGGCAATGACGAGGGGATGTGACACTGCTGGGGAAATTGGAGGACTGCGACCAGACCCTGTTGTACGAGGAAGAAATTGGTGGCGGCACTGAGGAGGAGGAGGTGCGGCACAAGGGTTCGGGGGAGAGAAGGAGGCGGCGGTTGCGGGAGGTGGAGGATGCGGGGGAAGAGAAGAGGAGGAGCGCGGCCCACGTGTCGGCCCGACCTTTTCTACGAGGAGAGAAAGAACTACCAATATGCGGATCTGGACGGCTGATCTTTGATCGGATGGCTGAGAAGAGAGGAGGAAGAATAGATTGATGACCACCAACTTATATTTTTATAATAGTAAAGAAAAAGAAAAATCTTCTAGAAACCAAAGGCTGTGGTCCAACTTCATCAGAAAGCTACACAAGTAGGACAGTACCTCTAGAGAAGAGCAAAAAGGCTACTGTCCAATCTTCACACTCATCGTGGGGAATCATGGGCGGGTCCAAGTAAGGCTTAGGGAATACACAGGACATCGATATTATTTTACCTTATCAAAGTCTATATATACATAGATATGCACCTTGTAATGTAAATTTAGTAACTATACGTACATATGATAATGATATGTATGATGACCATTGGATGTTTTTATTCTAGATCCGCTCTCGACACCCATGCACCTAGCCAGCGTGTTCTAGATCCGCCCCTGACTCTCATGCACCTAGCCAGCAAATCAACAAAACAAAACAGACACAACAAACATGTACACACAGCTCTGTGCAGTGCACCTGCACCAGACCATCAGATCATTGCATATAGATCACGCAGCCACACAAAAGCTATCATGTTAATTTATAGCACAAGAGAACCGATGTGTTGGTTGCCTCGCTAAGCTAGCGAGTTAACGTAAGATTTAGTACTGTTACGTATTGTATTTATAAAACTAGTTGTATACTCATAGTATTTGTAAAAATGATATTTCTGTTATTCGGTGGACGGGCGGTAGCGCTGGCGAGCCGACACGCGGCGAGGCCACCGGTGGCAGGCGCCTACCGCCCCACGCAGCAGACGACAGACATCCTGTCGCTAGATAGGGTGACGGCAAGCTTGCCTGCCATCTGGTGAGGGGGCGGCAGGTGATTAAGCCAGCTAATTAGCCGGCTTAATTACATATCCTAATTTTTTACATTCAATGCTATTTGAATTTTTAAATATGACCACGCTCGTTTCGGCTTGAGCTTCTGGCTTCTGGCTTATTTTGCACTATTCATAAATTTTGCCTTTTTCTATACTTTTAGCTTTTTTGAGTTTTTTGTTGGTTCTTTTTTTCTCGTATTTGTTTGCATTATACGTGATGGGTTAACATGTTTTTTTCTATTTTTAAATTTTAATTATACTAAATAAGTCTCCGTTAGCTATAGTGTTTTTTTAGCCAGCTACAGTGCTTTTCAGCTAAAAGCCACTCAAAATAAGCCCTTCTGAGCACGGCCTAAATAAGCTCAAACAATTATGAAAATTTACATACAGCCTTTTGACATAACGTACTTCATAGCATAATTTTTGGGTAATTTTATCAATTGCAAATATTGTTCATAAATTTATAATTGTTTGATAATTTTATAAGTTTTTAAATATACCAAACGAGCTCCAAAAATGACAAAATTTTATGTAAAGCCTTCCAACATAGTCATAGTTATTGCATAATGTTTTGGAAATTTTATATGATACGAATTTGCCATGTTAATTCATCAATTTACGGTCAGTGAATTTAATCATAAATTTAATTCATGATTAAATTAACTTGAATAAACATGGTAAATTTAGACCACATAAATTTTTTCAAATACTAAACAATAACTAGGACTATGTTGAGAGACTTCATATAAAATTTTATAATTTTTGCAGCTCATATGATATATATATATATATATATATATATATATATATATATATATATATACTTATATATATACTTATACAATTATTGATATTTTATGAATTTTTTATTAAAATTAACAAAGAATAAATTTAGTCAAAAATTAAACTATTAATTACATTATGTTGGAAGACTGTACATAAATTTTTGTAATTTTGTGAGCTCATTTGATATATTTAAAAATTTAAACAAACACTAAACGACCTGCTATCTAGCCGGCTTAATTACATCCTCTAATTGTATTGCTTAATAATTGTTTGAATTTTTAAGTATATTAAATGAGGTCAAAAATTACAAGCATTCATGTAGAGTCTCCCAAAATAACCTACTTAACAGTGTAATTTCTAGGTAATTTTATTAATTGTAAATATTGCTAAACAATTTATATAATTTTGATATTTTTTATGAGTATGTATATATAGCAATAAATCTCCAAAAATTATAAAATTTTATGCAAAACCTCCTGATAATCGTAGTTATTTGCAAAATTTTTGGAAATTTTATATGATCCGAATTTGCCACGTTTATTCGGATTAATTTAAGCATAATTTACGGCCGATGAATTTAATCGTGAATTTAATTCATGATTAAATTAACCTAAATAAACATGATAAATTTGGAGCACATATAATTTACAAAAGATTACGCTATAATTATGTTTGTGTTGGGAGGCTTCACATAAAATTTCGTAACTTTTGAAGCTCGTTTGCTATATTGTAAATTTTATAAATGTTTGAGCAATATTCACAATAGATAAAATTACCCAAAAATTACACTATAATATATGTTGTGTCAGGAGGCTGTACATAAATTTTTGTAATTTTTTGAGCTCATTTGATATATTTAAAAATTCAAAAAATTACTAAATGTAAAACAATTAGGGTAGGTAATTAAGCCAGCTAATTAGCTGGCTTAATCACCTTCCACCTCCTCACCAGACGGCAGGCTTGCATGTTGTCCCCTCAACAGGCAGCAAGCTGCTTGCCGTCTGCTGGCGGGGCGGCAGCCACCTGCCGTCGCGGTCTCGCCGTATGTTGCCTCGCCGGCGCTGCCGCTCGCCTACCGGATGGCAGAAGTATCATTTTTGCAAATATAGTTTGCATATGACTAGTTTTGTAAATCAGTATGTAACAGTGCCAAATCGGACTTTTAACTCTGTGACCGTTTAGTGCTATATACGTACGTACATGATGAGTACAGGACGAAACTATGGGTCATTAAGTCAAAACTGCTCAAAAACCATGGGGCGATCGAGGCTGGGATCATCCCTTGTTTTCGCTGAGCATGCAGCTAGCCAGATAATTAAGCTAGCATTTCCCGTTTAATCTTCGTAAAACCGCCATCCTCTATGATTAATACTTGTCCTACCTTGCAACCTCAAGTCATGAACTAGGACACTCGCGCCTGTGTGGTCAAACTTTTGTTCAGACTGTCCTTGGACACAGTATGAAACCAAGAGACCAGTAGTCAGTAGACTAGGACGCATGCATGCATCCCGGCCATCGCGGTGTCGAGTATATATAGAGGTGCAACCACCGCCCCATCTCTCCCAGTGATCTGCCATTTTTAGCATGTGAGTGATCACTGATCAGGCAAGTGACCCTACTAGCTAGAATTAATGGATGAGCAGCTGGACTCCCTCTCCTCCTCCTGCCCCCCTCACTCCCCGGCGGCCTCCTTCTTCTCTGACACCGCTGCCGGCCATCCGGTCCACGAGTTCATGTCCTGCGACGTCCTCGAACAATGGCTGCTGGCCGATGACTCCGCGTGGGCCGTCGGGAGTTCGCCCTCGCTAGGCTCCCACGTGTTACTGCAGGGGAATGCACCGGCGCTCGCAGCAAGGCGGCGCGGCCGGAAGCCCGGACCGCGCTCCAACGGCCCCACCATCAGCCACGTGGACGCCGAGCGGCAGCGGCGGGACAAGCTCAACCGCTGCTTCTGCGACCTCCGGGCCGCCATCCCCACAGTGTCCCGGATGGACAAGGCGTCCCTCCTAGCCGACGCCGTCGCCTACATCGCCGAGCTGCGCGGCCGAGTCGAGCAGCTCGAGGCCGACGCGAAGAAGGCGGCCGACGCGCGGAACGCGCCCACTGCCGCTGCCCTCGCCGCAAGGGTGTTCGGCCTGGAGGAGAAGCTCGAGGTGCGTATGGTCGGGCAGGAGGCGGCGGCGGTGCGGCTGACGACGGCGGCACAACACGCGCCCGCGCGCCTCATGATGGCGCTCCGGGAGCTGGACCTGCTTGTGCAGCACGTGTGCACGAGCCGCGTAGGCGCGGTGATGGTGCAGGACACCGTCGTGGATGTGCCCGCCGCGCTGCAGGACGAGGGCTGCCTCCGCGCGGCATTGCTCCGCAGGCTGCAGGAGAGCTAGAGCTAGCAGCTAGCTAATAAGCTACTTCAGTTCATGTTGAGCTTGCGCTTAATTAAACAAACAAACCGCAGGCTTAATCTCTTCCTGTGTAGCACTTCTGTTTGGTGTTAAGGAGTATATCTACGTATTGGTAGAGTTAATCTTGTAAGCATACCGTCCGAGACGTAGTTGAGTATGTTTCTTTCTTCTACATGTTATGGTGTCTAGATCCAAATAGGAATCCGAATTTGAGTATTGGTCGAGTGGTACTAGCCTATATAAACAATAGGCTTGTAATAAGATTGTGTCCAAATAAAAAAAATAAAAAGCGCTAGTTGTGCAATCGCTGGAGGAGGGATGAGGGTGGGGGGAGTGTCTACGGGTGGGGGGAAATCCAGCTGCTGCGAGGTGTGCGGCATATTAAAGAGCCGTAAATGCCACTTCAGGGCTCTCTCCAGAAGCCGCATCTTTAGGACACCGCTCCGGCTCCGTCCGGCTTCAGGCTTCTTCTAGCTGGAAGCCCACCGCGGACGCCAAACTGAGCAGAGCAAAAGTTAACGGTTTCTTTATGCCGATGTTTTCTCAGACCACTGTTTCACTCCGAGTTGCACTCCCTGTCAACTATATTTCCAAACTTGAATAAATATAAGCATGGAGCCATTCCGATCTGTAACAAGCTCCACTGTGAGGATTATCACACATGTGTCACGGAATATTTCTAGCACCAAGGGATCCATGGTAAATTATGAGCATATATAATATTCTTATTTACAAAAAGAAAAAGAAAAAGAAAAACGATGTTTATGGGTATAGTATTTTTTTCTTTGAGAGAATGAAGAATGCATATTTAAAGCATGTTATATTCACTAGACTCATCAACAAAGTCAGGGACTTTGACTCGTACATAAAATACATCGGATGTCATATTTATCTGAAGTCTAGTATACGTACAGCCTTTGTAGAGACTAATAATTAGGGGTGGCAATTGAGTCGGACCGGAGACTAATCGAGCTTCGTTCAAAATCAATTCATTTTGACTTAATTATCATCGTCGGTCTTACGTATAGTTTTAAAGCATGTTTTAATCGAGCTTATTATCAAACCAAATTTGAATACCTAACGAACTTTTTTGCCGGCCTGCTAATTACTGCTGTTAACCAATTAATAAGAAATATTTAAAAATAAAGTTTACTTAAGGGACGTATTACAAAAGCCCTCGTTAAATGATAAGCGCGTTCTTGCTATTGTTCAGGCTAGTAGAGCCTGCATGCATGGATCGGTCTTAAAAAAGAAAAAGAAGTGCCTGCAACGATCAGTTAGATTATCCAGAGCAACCAAATTCGAACTCCGATAACGTCTCTGTACCGATGAGGGAGATTTCATTGGGATTTAATATTCAAATCTAAACAAATCGATGCAAGGATGATCCAGAATGCATACTCTTTTGGCTAGACTTAGACTAGCTAATTAGATGGAATTTTCCCTCTTTGATCAACACACACGCACACATACAGACACGAGTAGCATAGGACACTAAATTGCGAAGATTGAGGATAAATTGCGAAGATTGCGGATAAATCCTCAATCGCATGGAGCACTCATGTGCTTTTCCACAGGGATCTCATTTTTTTTAGATTATGGAACGGAGATCTCGTTTTACGTCCTCTCATTTTATAACGCGTCTGAGAAAAATAACTGAATTAGGAGAAGATTTTTTGTGGTTTGACAGAGTGTACTATTAATATATGTATATTCACTTGTAAAGTAGGATATAATTATGACCATATTCTTTTTGGCTACAGTTAATAAATAAGATAAATAGTTCTAACTAATAGAAGCTAAAACTAAAAAGAAGGCTGAAAAATAACTAACTAGCACCATGTAGTGTGTGGTGTGGTCAGACGAATGCATGACAAGTCACCCTTGTGTACGTACCCCTGACATGACACCAATGGAGTGTGCAGTGTCCTGTGTGTGTGGTTGTTATCAACAGTTGGATTCTTGGCTAGTTCTTCATTTCTGTGGTCGCTATATTAGGTTAAGATAGGCAGGGATGGTCCTAGACCAATTCAAAGGTATTCAACTAGGTTAAGATAGGCAGGGACGGTCCTAGATCAATTCAAGGGTATTCAGTTGAGTACCTAAAATTTTTATCAAAAAATCTACTATATACAAGGTATAATACATGTGTATATTAGTAGTCAGGCTAAATTCGTCTTGTTTATACCCAGTCAGCCTAAATTATCGCTAGATCATTTTGGTCTATTTCCCTCTCCCAAGCCCAAATTGGCGTCAAACATTGGCCTAGGCCCACTAGGCCACTATCATGATTCACATGACATATGGTAGAAACTCTAGGTCTCACTCAGTCTCTTCTCTCACTAAGTCTCTCCCTCTCTGTCTCTCTCCATTTAGTGGCACAGGAGCTTCTAGTCCTATAGGAGCACTAGAGCGGCCATTTCGCAATGCAAGTCACCTTGCCATCGTCGCTCGCCAATGCGGTGCAGCCGCACAGGTTCACCCTCCCCGACCTAGTGACCCCCATGGCGTCATGGCTCTATATCCCTAATCTGATAATACCTCTGTCTCATTCTCCTCCTCTAGCGATCTCTGATTTGAAGCAAAATTATGTGTCTAAATAAAGACGTGAGTTGTATTTTGCTTAAAGAAGTGAGATATCTATAATGATTCTAAAGTTTTTGCATAGTAGTTAATTATATTCTGATGACTTATGTATCAATTATTTAGAAAATATGTAAGTGTTATAAAGTTTGTAATGTAGCTTGATGTGTTGGACACTTGGATGATTTGATCCCCTTTGATGTCTAGCTATCTGATCCATATTTTGTTTAGCATACTACTTAAGTTGCTTAGTTAGAAGCCGTTCAACAAAGTATGTTCACGATAAAAGCACTTTTGAAACTTCCGCTTGGGAATGCAAAAATGTAATAAAGAGAATTGTCTTTTAACTTGATTAAAGCATCTCGTTGTGATTGTACAACTCTACTGTAGAATTATTCCAATTTGAACTTTAACTCAGGTTAGTAGTTCCAGGGAAACAGTTCATCTCTAATTCCAATCATCATGGTTAAAACTATTAGTCTTTGAGTTATGTTTTTCACTCATTGCTGAAATTCCTTCCTTTTTGTGTGCTTGTCTGCATGACATTATATCTCGTTTCCAAGGCATCCATCGTCGTGTTAATTTTTGATTATTTTAGAATTTATTTATATTATTTGAGATGTTATCTCTAATATAAACAACTGTACTTTAATTTTCGGTACTGTAGACCTTTATGTTTTCAATTGAACAATATTTTGTAATTTTGAATACCCATTTTGAAATTCTTGGGTCCGCCACTGGATATAGGACTAGACGTCGGCATAGGGCTGGCAAAAATATCTCGAGGCTCGTGAGCTGGCTCGGCTCGGCTCGGCTCAGGGCACAAACGAGCTAAGCCGAGCCAGGGTTTCAGCTCGGTCCGTTAACGAGCTGAGTCAAGCCGGCTCGCAAGTCGCTCGCTAGGCTCAGTCGGCCCAGCTCGGCAGCATCTTCGGCCCATCATGACGTGAACGGCTAAGTACAATAGTAGTAGTATATATGCATGCTAATTTTCACACCTCTTTAGTCACTGAGAAGTATTATTAAAGTCCACGTTACTCTTTTCTCTGTTAATTTCACCTATGGAAATGAACCATCAGATGCCATATTTGCTCATACTGGAACTGGAGTTTTCTTGATAAGTTTTTCTTACTTTGTTATGAACTTATTACATTAGATGTTCTTTCCTTTTTGATGTAATTTCAGTCATAGGATTACTATTGTATAGGTTTCACTGTCAGTATAGAGAATCATATAAGTTATCGCTCAGAAAAACAAGTCTGAAACATAACAAGCCTAACGAGCCGAGCCTAATGAGTCGTAGGATTGATGCAATTTGCATATTTCATCAAACGAGCCTAACAAGCCGAGCTCGAGCTTTTCAATGAGCCGAGCTGAGCTTCTCTTTTAGCTCGTTAGCTTAACGAGCCGAGCTGAGCCTCTCCCCTAACGAACCGAGCCGAGCCGAGCCAACTCGATATCCACCCCTACGTTGGCATACTCGTGGACTACAAGCAGTTTACGCATGCATGGTGGTCGAGCTAGGTATACGTTTCGGTAGAAGGAACCACAAATAATACTCCTAGCTAGCTACCTGATGCAAATGACCGAGAGAGAGAGAGAGAGGGGGGGGAACAGGTTAGCTAGCCAGTGGATAGCCTAAGCGACCACCGAGACACCCGTCGGCGGTAACCCCCCTCCCCCTCCGCCATGCGTATTAGTAGTAACAGAATCAGAATTTAATTATGTCTCAAGCTTGCTAATAAAATGATCTAGGTGTTGACAGATTAGATGGCAGTTGGGCGGCCTAAGTAACGATAGCGGCTGTGGCCTGGATAACTTGTGCCGCTGCCGCCCCTGCTGTCCCATTCTGGATTTATCAATGGTAGACTAGTCAGAAAACGCACGTGCTCGCTCGCCGGCCAGCTGCTAATCTTGTTTTATTTTCCCTTGTCCTGATCTAAAACCTGTAGACTGCACTGTTGCCAATTCTGAGAGCAAGTTTAATAGTACAGATAGCTGCTACCTCCAATACATTTCCATGTCATCAAAAGATAATGATGTAGTCAACTCATACAATAAGCTGGCTATAAGTTGTCTCCACAAGAGCTCTCAATCATTTAATACATACATAGGTATTGATAATTTAATACATACATGGGTATAACAATTAGTTCTATGGGTACATGTATGGATAATACCTCTTTTCCTGTGCTATAGCCTGACTCTTGCATGGGAGTCGGCTTGGCTCTCTCTCTCCTTTTCTCTCCCCTCCACATAGGACTATGCTGACATGGATTCCCTTATAGCTAGCACAGTCAGCCTTATTAAACTTGCTCTGATACGCTACAATGAACTAACGCCGTGTGGATCACATGTGCTATGTACTCCCTGCTGCTCCTACGTATCCATGGATCGCATAAGTGGCAATAAAATCGCAACAATGTCGACCGCTGTTCGTTGATCTCTACGTATCGAAAAGTGCATGGAGGCAAAATCAAGGGGACATGCTAGGTACTGTGTCTACTACACCCTGCTGCACCTACGTATCCAATTATTGGATAAGTGGCACTAAAATCGCAACAGTGTCCAGTGTTCGTTGATCTCTACGTATCGAAAAGTGCATGGAGGCAAAATCAAGGGGACATGCTAGGTACTGTGTCTACTACTCCCTGCTGCACCTACGTATCCATGGATTGTTGGACAAGTGGCCATAAAATCGCGATGGTGTCCACTGTTCGTTGATCTCTACGTACGAAAAGTCCATGGAGGCAAAATCAAGGGGACATGCTAGGTACTGTGTCTACTGCTCCCTGCTGCACCTACGTATCAACAGTACCAACATCTTTGCTCTGTAATTCCTACCACAGCTAGAATTATGCCAATGGTGAACTTATATCAGCATGTCTGTAATCATTCAGCCAAACTGAATTCAGCTGATCAGCATCTTTGCTCTGTAATTCCTAAGCTCACATTGCTTATTGCATAACCAAATCATTATGTAGGATGATTGGGAAACAAATTCACAAGGGCAACTCTTAGTGTGTTTTCCCTAACTTAGATTCCTTTCTTACAACAGCTAATAGAGCTTCTAGGCTAGAAGTCGCATTATCTTAGATACTTAGTTATTTAGATAACTCACAGAAACTGTGGCGAATTTTCAATCATAACATATCAAACGTTCAATCGAAGACTTGTGGCATGCCCCCAAAAGCTAATTAATAAGGATTTGCATTTACAGCTTATGTTTACCGTAGTGAGAAGTTCTAGGCCAATATAAGCTAAAAAAGAAAAAAAAAGTGAAGAGGCAAACTAACTGAAAAGGCGGTTTAACTAGAAATGTCTGTTATGTGGTTAGCAACTTAACATTAGCTCGATTTTACTTTTTCTGAACCCTAATTCCGCAAAGGGACGTTGCAATCATCTAGAGCTAATGAGCTATACTATAGGGTGACCACAGTACGTATTTCAATAATTTCCACACATGAGCGCATGTTCCACTCAATGGGGAGCACGAGCCGTCACACCGAAAATGCCTAGTCAAGACGTAAAAAACCACACATGGCACACTGTAGTTGGACAAACCTGCTTCGTCCTCATAATTGTTCAAATTGAAGTTGATATCCGCGTCAAGGCACTATTTGAGAAGCTGGCACAGAAAATGAGAGAAGCAGTAGGATTGTCAATAACAATCAGAGGAGGGTGAATAATTATAATTTGTTTTAAAAACTTTTTTAAAAAATCTACTATCTTCTGATTTTTCAGCCTACTAACTCCGCGAAAACACAAAAGCAAAAGACATCAAAAATAAATAAAAACAATAATTTACCGTATGCTCTAGATTTTTTTATTCCACCGATCCCTCGGCCACCGCTCACAACTATCCAGTCGAAGTCACGGCCGCCGCACAATAGCTACTCGCCAGCGAGAAAAACGAAAACACATCCGGCTACGCTACTTCGATGGAATAAGACCCCACTCGGTTGGACTGAAATTGCACTGTAGCGACTTAAATTTTACTGTAGCTGAAGGTGACTTATTTAGCGTAATTAAATTTAAAAATAAAAAAATATGCTAGCTCATCACGGACACCGCAAACGAATACGGGAAAAAAAGAACTGGCAAAAAAGCTAAAAAAGCCAAAAGTTCAAAAAAAGACAAAATTTATAATAGTAAAAGATAAATCAGAAGTCAAAAACACGAGCGAGGCTTAAGAGCAACTCCAGCAGGCCCCCTACTTGAGCCCTCAAACCTCATATTTGAGAGCCAGAGCAAAAAACAGCACTCCAGCAGACCCCCTACTTGGCTCTCAAAAATAGGAGGCCTCTCAAATAAGGCCTTCAAGCCCTCATTCCCAGGGGCCCCCTACTCTGGCTCTCATTTTCCGTTTTTCCCCGCCTCCGTGAAAATTCACCGCTCCCCGCTTCCGCTCGCCCCCCGCCTCCTCCTCTTCCGCTCGCCCCCGACGCCTCCGCCCAGCGCCTCCACTCCCCCACCGCCCCCACCGCGCCCAGCTTCCCCACCGCCCCCCTTCCCCGGCGCCTCCGCCCCCTTCCCCGGCGCCTCCGCCCCCTCCCCCGCCGCCCCCTTCCCCGGCGCCTCCGCCCCCTCCCCCGCCGCCCCCTTCCCCGGCGCCTCTGCCCCCTCCACCGCCGCCTCCGCATCCGCCTCCGCCCCCTCCCCCGCCGCCCCCTTCCCCGGCGCCTCCGCCCCCTCCACCGCCGCCTCCGCCCCCGACGCCCCGCCTTCCTCCTTGCGCCTTCCCCGCCGTCCCCGCCTCCCTCCTTGCGCCTTCCCCGCCCCCTTCCCCGGCGCCTCCGCCCCCTTCCCCTTCCCCGGCGCCTCCGTCGGCGTGGGAGGGCGAGCGGGCGGCGTGGGAGAGCGAGCGGGCGTGGGAGGGCGAGCGGGTGGCGTCGGCGCGACGCAAGCGGCCGGGGCCGAGGCGCGCACCTCGCGCACGCCCGCCGCCTCCCGCCAGGGCTGCTGGTCGTCGGCGGCTGCGGCGGGGGTGGAGGGGGAGAACGCGACGGCGAAGTGGGACCGCGCGGCGGCCCTCTGCAGATCAGGCGCGGCGGCGGCCCTCGGCAGATCTGGCGCGGCGGCGGCCCTCGGCAGATCTGGTCCACTCCACCGCCGCCTCCGCCTCCACCGCCGCCTCCGCCCCCTCCCCCGCCGCCCCCTTCCCCGGGGAGTTGGAGCCGTACATGGATTTGGACTGAGGGAGAGGGAGAGAATGAGGAGTGGGTCCCATGTGTCAATTGCAGTGGAATGGATTTGAGGGCTTAAATTTGAGGGGTGCTGTTGGAGTAGAAGCAAAAAAATTGGGCCCTCAAAAGTAGGGGGAGCTCTCAAATGAAAAGTAGGGGCCCTGTTTTGAGTAGTACTGCTGGAGTTGCTCTAAGACGCGGCCGCCGCTCGCCTCTCCAATCAACACGACGTAAAAGTGCTTACCTATTACGCCATGCAACACAGTCAGCACTCGCGTTTCTGATCGATCGAACACAGCCGTCGTACACCACTTCTTTTCCTTCTATACGACGCCACGCCGCTCGCTATCATCAACGAGTCTTGGCCAAATAATTATCCATCCATGAGAGATAGCTCTGCTCACCAAAAACCACGGCACCACTCTTAATCAATCTGAGTCGCTCAATGCAACGCCACCGTAATTTTTCCATCAACTATGCATGCAGACCCAACTATCCATCAACTCATCTTGTATACATGCATGCAGCCACCGTAATTTTTCCATCAACTATGCATGCAGACCCAACTATCCATCAACTCATCTTGTATACATGCATGCAGCCACCGCCTCCGTAATTTTCTAACATGCTAAAACCGCTCAGAAGCGTTAGATCTGCCCCAACGGCCCAGATTCTTGAGGGTGAAAGCACCAAATCACTTATGCAATTTTGCCAAAATCCCCCTGCCTCCTCGTCTTCTTTTTTCCCAGCCCCCGCCTAACTCCCTTCGAGCGCATACCAGTTCCGGTGGCCGGTCGCGCGGGCAGAACGTGGAGGTGGGGACGAAGACGGTGAAGTGCTCGCAGGATTCGTCCAGGTTGCGGAGGAAGCCGGCGTCGGAGAGGAGGCGGCGCCATGGCTTGCAGGCGAGGGTGGCGCGGAGGAGGCACACCGGGTCGTCCGGAGAGAGGCGGAGGAGGATCTCGTCGACGAGCTCGTCCATCAGCTCTGGCGGCGCCATGGTTGCTGCTTGTGCATGGTGGAAGCGGCGAGGGAAGAACGTGTTAGGGCGAGGGGCTGCGACCGGCGACCTCTAGATTTGCGCCTCCCGTCCGCCTACGCCAATTAGCACCGTCACCCTGCGCGTGCCGTCTCCCCGCGCCTCCCGTCCACCCGCGCCGATCCGGATCATCTCCTGCATCATCGCTAAGAACGCAGCGCTGAACGGCGCCGGCGGGCGCGGCGGCGCGATATTTTGAAGCTGGAACGGCATGGGCGGCTGTGGCGGCATCTGAGACGCTGGAGCCGGCTGTACAGGGAGAGGCGGTGGGGGCGCCGTCGGGGTGGCCTCGGACGGAGATGGATCAGACTAATCCAGGCCGGGCAGGGAGAGCGAGAGCGAGAGCGAGAGGGACGTCGCTGGGGGAGGAGGCTGCGGCGGAGACGACGGCACCGGCGGCGTTGGGAGCACGACGACCCCGCCGTTCCGCGCCATGGGGCTGTAGACGTGCTGCTGCTGGTGCAGCAGCGGCGAGGTGGCGGACAGCATGACGAAGGGGAGGCTGTGGTGGCTGGAGTCGCTGAGGTCGGAGCCGGACGGGCTGCCGGGATTGAAGCAGAGGCCGGGGTGGCCGTCGCTGCTGGTCCGCTTCAGCGGCCGCGCCAAGGAGGTGACCAGCGAGAGGGACGGAGGCAGAGGCTCGAAGGGAGTTAGGCGGGACTGGAAAAAAAGAAGACGGGGAGGCAAGGGGATTTTGGCAAAATTGCATAAGTGGTTTGGTGCTTCCACCCTTAAGAATCTAGGCCGTTGGAGGCAGATCTAACGCTCCTGGGCGGTTTTAGCATGTTAGCACTGAAAAGCCTATTAGCACTGGATACGTTCCCTATATATATGTATATGTATATGTAGTTTCCTATCACACCTATTCAATCTCTACTCAAAACCCTAATATAACTCATCCAACTTGATCTAAGCCTTCCAGGCTTTCGGCCTACTACTTTTCACGGGACCTGAAACCCTTTCTAACATAGGTTTTCTAAAATTTCAACTTTTCTAATATATCATGTGTCGAAGCCTTCAGGATCGCACCTCCGTAGCTCCAATGCGTATCATCTATCTCTGATCTCCATGCGCCCTAAGTATGAGCCCGACCATCTCGTGATCTACTTGACCGTCTAAACCTCGGATCTCCCATTCTAGTCCCAGTCCACCTCGTCACCGACCATAATCGCCTCCATACTCAACCTGCAAATGCAAAGACCAAAGAATATTTTTCCGACACAAGTTCATCCCAATTTTACCAATCATCAGTCCACACACGTCACACGTCTCGCATAACATCGATAAGCAATATTATCAAATATTCATCATCACAAATTAACCATTGTCAATTATTCATCACCAAAATATCTTAGATCTAGCCACATGATCTAACAAAAACTCAATAGCTGATGTTTCCAAAACAAGCTATGTATATAACCCAGGATCCTGATTTTGATAAAATGCCCTCTGACCATCGTAGTTACTAATTCCACCATCTTGCAAAGATGCATGAGGCTTGTTGAACGTTGGGCGTGTTGTATTGTCGGTAGATTCTGCTGGGTTTGATCTGGACTTGCTACTAAAAGGAGGTATGACATTATTAACAAGGCCTAGCAAAAGGTTGGCAAAGTATTCTGGTGGTGGGCAAATAGAAGAATTTGAGGACCCTAAATATCGAGCAAAGGAGTTTGTAAAATGCTTGCCATTAGTAGGAATTAAATCAGACGGGTAGAAAGAATTCCCATAAAAAGAGCAAGGAAATAGGAGTTTACCTTGGTGCTAACACCCAGTACGTTGATGATCCTAACAAATAGCTTGTTTGGAAGATGATCATAGAAATATGCAAGAATATCACGCACAAATGTAAACCTTAGTGGGTGGAAGGCAAGAAAGGTACAATAAAATGCAAGAACCCTGTCCTAATTTTTTTTATACTTAGTGTGTATTTGAATTTTTAAATATAACAAATAAGCTCAAAAAATTATGAAAATTATGAATAGCCTTTTGACATAACGTACTTCATAGCATAATTTTGGGTAATTTTATCAATTGTGAATGTTGTTCAAAAATTTATAATTTTTTGATATTTTTATAAGTTTTAAATATACCAAATGAGCTCCAAAAATTACAAAATTTTACGTATAACCTTCCAACACAGTCATAGTTTTTGCATATTTTTTTTGGAAATTTTATATGATACGAATTTGCCATGTTAATTCATCAATTTACGGCCGGTGAATTTAATCGTGAATTTAATTCATGATTAAATTAACTTGAATAAACATAGTAAACTTAGACCAAATAAAATTCCCCAAATATTAAGTAAAAGCTAGGACTATGTTGAGAGACTTCATACAGAATAATTTTTGAAGCTCGTTTGATATATATAAAAACTCGTACAATTATTGAAGTATTATGAATTTTTGAGTAAAATTCACAATGGATAAAATTACTCAAAAATTAAACTATTAAGTACGTTGTGTTGGAAGACTGTACATAAAGTTTTGTAATTTTTTGAGCTCATTTGATATATTTAAAAATTTAAACAAACACTAAATGACCTGCCATCTAGCCGGCTTAATTACATCCTCTAAATTTTTTGTTTAATATTTGTTTGCCGTCCCCCATCGAGCGGCAGGCTGCCTGCCGTTGGCGGCCTCGCCACGTGTCGCCTCGTCGGCACTACCGCCCGCGCACTGGACAGCAGAAATACTATTTTTACAAACACAATACGTATATGACTAGTTTTATAAATACCGTACGCAACAGTGCTAAATCCGGTTTTTCCTCTACCAAACCATCAGATCATTGCATACAGATCACGTAGCTACACAGAAGCTAGCATGTGGTCCCGCTCGTTTCAGCTTCATCTTCTAGTTTCTAGCTTATTTTTCACTATTCATAAATTTCGTCTTTTTTTGAACTTTTGGCTTTTTTAGCTTTTTTTTGCCGGTTCTTTTTTTCCCGTATTCGTTTGTGTTGTCCGTGATGAGCTAGTATATTTTTTATATTTTTATATTTTTTTAATTTAATTATGCCAAATAAGCCACCTTCAGCTACAGTGAAATTTTAGCCGATACAATACAATTTCAATCATAAACCACAGCTTTTCAGCCCAACCGAGCGGGGCCACGTGAGAACCAATGTGTTGGTTGCCTCGCTATCCTAGCTCATGACCAGCTAGTGCTATATACGTACGTACATGACGAGTACCAGACGAAACCATGGGTCGTTAAGTCAAAACTGCTCAAAAACCATGGGGCGATCGAGGCTGCGGTCATTCCTTGTTTTCTTTGAGCATGCAGCATTCCCCGTTTAATCATCGTAAAACGGCCATCCTCTATGATTAATACTTGTCCTACCTTGCAACCCTCAAGTCATGAACTAGGACACTCGCGCCTGAGTGTGGTCAAACTTTTGTTCAGACTGTCATAGGACACAGTAAAAGTTCATCACTGATTTGTACGCAGTATGAAACCAAGAGACCAGTAGCCTAGGACGCATGCATGCATCCCGGCCATCGCGGTGTCGAGTATATATAGAGGTGCAACCACCGCCCCATCTCCTCCAGCGATCTGCCATTTTTAGCATGTGTGATAACTGATCAGTCAAGTGAACCTACTAGCTAGAATTAATGGATGAGCAGCTGGTCTCCCTCTCCTCCTCCTCCCCCCCTCACTCCCCGGTGGCCTCCTTCTCCGCCGCCGCCGCCGGCCACCCGGTCCTCGAGTTCATGTCCTGCGACGTCCCCGAACAATGGCTGCTGGCCGACGACTCCGCGTGGGCCGTCGAGAGTTCGCCCTCGCCAGGCTCCCACGTGTTACTGCAGGGGAACGCACCGGCGCTCGCAGCAAAGCGGCCCGGCCGGAAGCCCGGGCCGCGCTCCGACGGCCCCACCATCAGCCACGTGGAGTCCGAGCGGCAGCGGCGGGACAAGCTCAACCGCCGCTTCTGTGACCTCCGGGCCGCCGTCCCCACAGTGTCCCGGATGGACAAGGCGTCCCTCCTGGCCGACGCCGCCGCCTACATCGCCGAGCTGCGCGGCCGAGTCGAGCAGCTCGAGGCCGACGCGAAGAAGGCGGCTGACGCGCGGAACACGCCCACTGCCGCTGCCATCGCCGCAAGGGTGTTCGGCCTGGAGGAGAAGCTCGAGGTGCGTATGGTCGGGCAGGAGGCGGCGGCGGTGCGGCTGACGACGGCGGCGCAACACGCGCCCGCGCGCCTCATGATGACGCTCCGGGAGCTGGACCTGCTTGTGCAGCACGCGTGCGCGAGCCGCGTAGGCTCAGTGACGGTGCAGGACGCCGTCGTGGACGTGCCCGCCGCGCTGCAGGACGAGGGCTGCCTCCGCGCGGCATTGCTCCGTAGGCTGCAGGAGAGCTAGCTAGAGCTAGCAGCTAGCTAATAAGCTACTTCAGTTCATGCTAAGCCTGCGGTTTGTTTCAGTTCATGCTGAGCTTGTGCTTAATTAAACAAACAAACCGTAGGCTTAATCTCTTCCTGTATAGCACTTCTGTTTGGTGTTAAGGAGTATATCTACGTATCGGTAGAGTTAATCTTGTAAGCATACCGTCTGAGACGTAGTTGAGTATGTTTCTTTCTCCTACATGTTGTGGTGTCTAGGTCCAAATAGGAATCCAAATTTGAGTATTGGTTGGGTAATAAGATTGTAATAAGATTGTGAGCAAAAAAATAAAAAATAAAAAGTGCTAGTTGTGCCGCACTATAAATATTGTTATTTATGTTCGTGAGTTCTTCTGTTCATGCTTGATTTCTCCTGACGGTCTTACCGGCGTGGGTATGTGTTGAACCTAGTTGAAAGCTAACAACTGGTATGAGAGTCATGACGAAGGGCGGGGAACCAAGCGGGGGTGAAAAAGCGTGCCATTTCGCTACAATATTCGATGCTCACGAAGAGCAACTACGCTACATGAAGGCATAGGGCGTGCGGGATGCCATCAATCCCAGTGTCACTGACTTGCGAAAGGATTAGATTGCATTGGCAGCTATCTACTAAGGGATATCGGAGGATATGCTCTTCCTGTTGGCCGAGAAGGAAATGGCCAAGGAGGCGTGGGAGGCACTGGAGACCATGCACATGGGAGCAGAACGTGTGAAGGACACCAAGGTACAAACCCGCAAATCGGAGTTCGAGGTGCTACGCATTAAGGAGTCCGGATCGGTTGATGACCATCGTCAACAAAATTCGGTCGCTCGGCAAGATGACCAAGAAATTCCTCCGCACCGTCTCCTGCAAGTTTATCAAGATTGCTTTGACTATTAAACAATTTGGCGACATCAAGACCATGATGGTGGAAGAGGTTATTGGGTGGTTGAAGGCCCACAAGGAGAGCCTAGGAGAATATGGCGATAATGGGGAGGAACATGTGCTGCTCACCCACGCTGAGTGGAAGGCCAAGGAGGTGAAGGCTAGGGGGCACAACAGGAAGTTCGAAAAGACAAATGTGTCATATTATAGTTGTCAGGACTATGGACACTTTGCCTCAATATGTTGTTCCAAGAAGAAAGAAGAGAATGTTTATATCACACAGAAGCTAGAAGATGACAAGCCAGCACTACTCATGGCTGAGGTCTGGAGTTGTAATCCCGTATCGAATTAGAGATGAGTCCAGGGTATTGAGAAGATGTGTCCACTGTCCTGAATCAAGTAAGTAGAGTTGAATTCAGAATATTGAGGAGATGTATTCACTATCCTATGTTGAGTAAGAGTTGGGTAAGTCATAGTTGAGATTGACTACTTCAATGAGTGTAAGATGCGTTAGAAATTAGAGTTAGTTGATGCTATAAGATTAAGAAGGTGAATGTTAAGAGTTATTCTTGTAAGCAAACTGTCTGAGAAGGGGATCAGGGACTAGATCCGGTGGCTGCGCCGCTTCTTCACACACAATGGCGACTGCAACACTCTGGCAAACTCTAGCGTGGCCACCCCTCCCTTGGCGCAAGAAGAAGAAGTCTACCGGCCTCCACTCTGACGCTGCTCTTGGCTACACATGGAAGATAGGTGCTTCTTCCACCCATCGACACACTGATCCTATAGCTCGACTACTTCTTATTTGCCTATGTTGGCAGCCATGGTGCTCTGGTACAGTCAGCCAGGCTGCCATCCAGTGACTATCGTGACTGCTGGGACAAGCTACACGCTCACTTTGTCACCGTCGCTATCAAACATGGTAAGGACCGCACATGGGAAGAACTAGGGCCATTGCAATGGGTTACCCATATTACCATCATCACCTTCTGGGTACCCACTGCCAGAAACGGCATCCTCTCCTCCTGGGTGCCCACT
Source organism: Dendrocalamus latiflorus (assembly GCA_017311315.1). Taxonomy (NCBI): domain Eukaryota; kingdom Viridiplantae; phylum Streptophyta; class Magnoliopsida; order Poales; family Poaceae; genus Dendrocalamus; species Dendrocalamus latiflorus. The sequence goes on along the minus strand of CM029653.1, from coordinate 41,564,795 downwards.
ACCAGAAGCACTCCTCCCCGCCATCACTGCACAGTCAGCAAAAGTAATAGTCAATGCCAAGTAGAACTGGAAGCACATAATACCGAGTAATATTCAGATAGAGCACCCGACTAACATGCAATATGGAGCAACTGGCACAGTAGACAGATTGAAAATGCACATACCGACTAATATGCAACAAGGAGCAATCGACAAAAGTAACAATCAATGCTAAGTAATATTCATATGGATGCACAACAGAGAAATTCAAAATGCACATCACAAACAACCAACCCATACAGTCCAAACTATGCAGCAATATGGATACATGATCAGGAATTTATGCAGCAAATAGACAAGCACAACTGAGATATTCAGACAAATCCAACACAAATTCAACACATTCACCCCGTCGACTCTAACAGAAGTAATTCAGATGAATAAGATAAAGAGAGTAACAGGATATTTAAAGGTTTACAACCCACGTGATGAACTGAATAGCACTACACAATCACACATATGACGAAAGTAAATACACACTCATCTCACTACTAACGAACACAACGATGCAAGTTTGGCCGAAACAGAGGTTCCGTGACTGCGTAATAACAAACTAGCAGGGAGGTTAAGTCTCCTCTCCCATGTCCGCTAACCCAATCTAGTCAACCCTCATTCGTTTCCATTGAGAGGAAGTTGTCGTAGCACTCTGGCTTCATCGAAAACTAGGAGGCATAGTAGTACTTGTTGGTTCCTTTGGTAGCCCCCGCTTCTTTCACCATCCTCATGAGTCTCAACAAGTCTTCCCTTATGGAATGTTCTCAAGGGATGTGACACTCGAGCCGGACACCCAAGTGGATGGCATGAGACTCCTCTCGTAGAGGTTCACCAATTGCTTCAGTTGGACATCACGGTTCACGTGCTTCTCTGGCCGACTGCTGCTCGGGGTACACCGGTGCAGGGCATGGCCTCTTTCCCCAAGATGAGCATGCCATTGCACCATTGCCAGTGCTCTACATTGGGGTTCGCATACTGTCGTCATCTCCTTCTTTGCTTTTTGTGAGGTCCTCGGTGTCCAAGTCGATTGGGTCGACACCTAGCACGAATGCACACTCTCTCATGGTGGCGTTGTTGCCAAAGATGACTTCCAGCAGGTCCTCGTGTCGAGCAACTATGTCCCTGAACTTGCGTATCCTCAACTTTCCCTGCATTGGCACGATGGTACATCAGACCGTCATTGCGGCTTTGTGCGAGGCGGAAGTAATTCAAAGACCATTGCACTTCGGAGTGCGCACTTACTCCACCATTAGCAGCCCACCATGAGTCGTCCACGTCGATGCAGCCGATGTTAGGGTCGACGCCAAGGCCCATCGCACGAAGCTTCAATCCCTTCCATTTGTCGTACTCGCGTTTTAGGGTGTCCCACTTGCTCTTCATTTGCTTCGTAGTGCACACTAAACCAGTTCGTATAGAGAAGGTTGTGCTTGTTGTAAAGTAAAGCAATATTTTAATTCCAAGTTTTATTATAAGACAAAAACAATAAACTAATGATGCAAAACTCACAAGTAACAGCAAGCTACTCATCATACTTCAGAATATACTCAAGAAAGAATATAGTAATCAAGTCGAATGTGCGCGCAATCGACTTACTTGTTAGCCTGATGAAGAATAGGAAGCCGCGCAGGCTTGACGCAGTGCAAAAGTAGATGTTGCAGTGCAGTGAGTGGTCGCGCAGATGCGCTGCCCAGAAACCTTATTGCCGCCCCGTGCAAGAACTCTCTGCGGCAATGGTTCGGAGATCACCACTCTCCCTCCTTCCAGGTGCACACCGAGAAGAAAGGTTGGCGAAGTTCAGACGGCGCAGTACAACAGCACAAATTGGCAGAAGGAAAAAAATGCAAGCAATGAGAGTCTCTATCCTATACCTTGGACGTCTCCAGGTATTTATAGATAAGCAAATTACTCTCTAGTAACTGCCCCATTGAACTGGACTAACTCTGTGGTAACTGCTCGCTGCTAATTATTTACTGGTAACTGATAGTATTTAACCAGTAATTTACCCACTGGTAACTGCCTGTCATCATACCCAATTAAACCCCATATTCAAAAGTTTAAATCTCATTCAAACAGAGAGAGTGAGGTGCATGGTTCAGCAAAAATAAAGATGGACTTGGTCTGCCAAGTGGCGCACCACGTCACAGCACGGTCGCAAGTCACAAGTCACGCGATTTTCACGCAAAAATACGCAAATACGCGCACGCGCGTGCGCGCGCCCGTGTGACTAGACAGAACCATCCTCATACCATCTCTTTCCATATTCAAGGAGTGGGGAGGACTCCACCTTATAAATCGGTCTTCCTCACCCTGCCTTAGCAATATGGTACTAAACATGCATGCTTGGAATTAAGGAAATAGGCCATAATTAAATGGGCCAATTTCTAACAATGCTTGCCCTGCGTGTTCAACCTTGAATACAGTCGGTTTTGGGCCTGCACCTCTTCGTCACATATTTCCAGGAATACACGCGTACTCTCATCACTCCAGGTAGCCAGGATCATCTGCAAGCATGGCAGCCAAGTGCCAGAGGAAGGGTGGCGCACATGCCAGAGCAAAAACGAAAGCTAAGCGAACTCGCCTCTGTCGACCAGGGGAAGCAAGAGCTATAAAAAACTATGGGGAAGGGAAAGGGTCATACATTGCAGTGGGTGTTGTGGTCAGTGGGAGGGCGTCCGCGCAAGGTGCTAGGTCGACCCAAGGGGGACCTCACGTGGGCCTGTGAGTGGTACCGATGAACAGGGCGCGCATAGGCAACCGGAGGCACCGCAGCTCGCAGACAGCGGAGCTCGCACCCCCAAACTAAGATGGCGGATCAGTTGCGAGACTCGATGCTCCACATCGAGGCCGCCGCAGATGGGCACAGGGACGAAGACCCGTCGGTGTGGGGGAGGGCCCAAGTGGCCGACGTGGAGGGGGTCACCATGGCCGACGACGGGGGAGGGGATCGTGCAATCGCTGGAGGAGGGATGAGGGTGTAACATCCTATTTTTGAATCTGACATTTTATTGCTTAAAATAATTTAATTTGGCTAAAAGTATATTCTGGAATTTGGAATTTCTAAAGTTACTTTTAAATTTTGAAAATTTCTCTTTTGATTGCCTTGAGTTTCTTCTTTTCAACTCATGGATTTTATCCCTACACTTTTCTCCCGGGTGGGCCAGTTTTTTTTCCCCTCCCCCTTATTTCCTTTCCCCGGCCCGGCCCGCTCGCCTCTTTCTTTTTCTTTCCTCGGCCAGCCCAGCCCAGCGCTGCCTCCTCCTTCTTCCTCCTCCCGACGCCATGGCCTCGCGCTCTCCGCCTCCGCCCGCTGCGCCAGGCGCGCCGCCCCCGGTTTTCCCCTTCCCCAGCTGGCGCCTGGGCTTCGTGGCAGCACCGCCGCGCCTCCAGACGCCTCCAGCGGCGCTAGGCCTGTGCCCCGCGCCGTAGCTTCTCCGCGCGTCGCCCTCCCCCTCGCCATGGCGGCCAGCTGCCGGAGATCGACGACCCCGCCTTCAATGCCGCGTCATCAATGGCCGGAGGCCGACTGGACGCCACCCCGCCTTCAAGTGCCGCCATGAGTGGCCATCGCCGTCGATTGGACCGGCCGCCCCGCGTGTCATCGCCACCGCGCTGCCGTGCCCCGCCTTCAAGCCATCCAGCTGCCTTATCCCTCCCCGCGCGTCTTTACTCCTCACCCGCGGCCATGAGTGCGCCTAATGCCAGTTAATCCCCCCCCCCCCGCCTAGCTCGGCGATAGCCCTCCACGCACGCAGCACTCGATTGCGCTTCGAGGGAGGAGCTTCGGCCGCATTTACTCCGTGCCCTCCCACACCCCTCTTCTTTGGCTATAAAAGCAGGTGCTTGTGCCCAACAGCCCGCACCCTCCCCACTGCCAAAATCCCGAGCAAAAATCACCGCCGCCTGCCACTCTTCAGGCCGCCACCGCCGCCAGCGTCTACCGGAGGACCTCGACCGGCACTACCCCTTTCCCCGAGCTCCATTCACCCTTGAGAAGCTCCTGGCTCGCCTAATCGGCCTCTGGTCTTTTGCAGCTGGTCGGCGGTTGGGTCTTCCCCATCTCCGGCCACCCTCTGCTGCCGCCGCTCCAGAGGACCCTCGGCCGATTCCCCGCCACCAGAGCATCCTCGCCACCTCAGGAAGCCGCCTGTGCCCTCGTTCGAAAGCCTCGCTGCCTCGTCTTCCCCAACACCGGCCGACCACCTCCGCCATTTGAGCTCCTCGCCGCCAGCCCTCTCAGGACCTTCCCAAGCCCTCCTCTCTGCTCAGGTGAGATTCGGGATACCCAAAGAAGCTCCCCTGCTCCTTGATTGCTCTCTCGTCGCAGGATTTGCCGTCGCACGCCTCCCCTGGTCCCGCCGTCGTTCACCCCGCCGCCGTCGTTCACCCAGCTCCCTCCGCCGATTCGAGCCTCCAGCCGGTGCGCACGGGGTCGAGCTGACCATTTTGGGCATCGCCCTGCGCCGCCGTGGCCCTCTCTCTCCCGCCGGCGAGGCTCGCCGCCGCTCGGCCGAAGAGGAGCTCTGCTCCCGCCTAATCCCCGGTTAGCCACTAACCGTTGGGGTTAGTCGTCGCCGAGGAGCCGCTGACCAGTGGGCCCGGACGTGTTTAAAACGGAATGTGAGACTGACCAGTGGACCCCGCGAACTAATTAAAAACTATTAATAACCGGGTATTAAAGAATGAACCACTGACGAGTGGGCCCCCTTTACTGTGTACACAGTACCTCGGTCCCACCCGTCAGCCTCTGGACGATTAACGAAAAATAAAAATGAAAATTTAATATAAAAACCCGTGGGACCCGCATGTCAGAGGAAGGACTCTCTCTCCCCTGTTATTTTTGGGATTTTCCTGAGTTTTGGACTTTGATGAGCTCGTTCTTTTTCGTCATAGCTCCGATTGGAGTGAAACTTGTTTCTAAAATTTTCTAAATTCTTTATCTTTCTGATGGTTTCGGTTTGGTTCAATTTGGAGTTCATTTGCTTATTATTTTATGCTTATTAGTCCTTTTGCTATTGTATGTTGCACCGGGTCTTCGCGATCGAGTAGAATTCGAAGCTGCTCCTGAGCCCCAGGAAGACTTACCGCCAGACCAGCAAGAACCTCCTGCCTACGACCAAGGCGAGTCAGCATTTGATCATTTTGCTCCTAAATTCCTGCAAAGTTACTTTCCTTTAACTACTCAAACTGCATGCGCTATTTTATGTAAACGTATATGTTAAAGTCATAAGGTAGCTATACACCCATTTGATGTTCTAGTAAAATCTAATATGCCACCCCTTGATAACTTGAAACCATTATTCCTTGTCACCATAGATAATAATGTTAACGAAATTAGCTATAAGTCAATTTAAGCTATGCTAGTCCTGTCAAGTCCAGGGCACTAGTTGTCCTGATCATTAATATTCCAAAAACATAAAAACTTGATTTGGGCTAGTCATGGGATGTAAATGACTGAGTATTTTGTTACAACTATTTCTATGCTTCTCAAAACCCTCAAAACCTGCTACACATGTCTGGGCGGATGGTAAGTAGGGTTGGTGCTGATGTCGCACGAGAACCTGGGTTGTGGACAGAACCGCCTGGACAAATTAAGGACTGAATCTTGTGACGACCTCCTTATGTAAAACAGTACGACCACATGTCTATATGGGTATGACCTAGCTGATTAACTTGCCAGGACTTAGTTAGATAACACCATTGAGAGTTAGGGACAGGGAAAGACTGTACCCAGATGGCGCAAGAGGGGGCCTCTGACTGTGGTGGATTTAGCCCGTCAGCGGTGAAACCTCAGCGGGTGTTATTTAGCTAAATCAGGGTAAGGTAAAGGCTATGTGATAGATTATCTGGGCCTCATGCCTAAGGAAGCGTGTAGGCTATTAGGATGATTTATTTCTTGTGGGTAAAGTGTACAACCTCTGCAGAGCGTAAACTATTCGAATAGCCGTGCCCACGGTTAGGGGCGGACATGGGAACTTACTCGAGCTAGTTCTATTTTCAAAAGACTTTGGGGTTGGGAAGAATACTTGTTGGAGGGAGGTACTCCAAGTTTTGAATTTTTCCTGGAGGGAAGTACTCCAGTGATATTGAATAGTTAAAATTTAGCATTGGTGGTTGGAACCATGTAACTGGTGGATGGAGCCAACACTGTTCTATACAAACCGCACAATTTAACTTTATCAAATTGGTCTTAACAAATGCTAGAACTAGTGGTTTGTACGTATAATACTTGCAACTGTAGCTTTGCGCAAATAAAAGAACCTAAGCCCTCCTTGAATCAACCTTGCATACTAGTATTTGCATTCTGTATGTTGGCTCGCAAAGCACGGTTGTTGTGCTCATACTCGCTCGCTACCCCCCTTTCCCCAGAGCATGCAAATCAAGGACAGTACGAGTTCTACCAGGACCAAGCCGAAGAAGGACATGAAGATGGTGATAGTTAGAATAGATTCTAGCATCTCCCCACAGTCTGGTCGACCAAACTAATAAATCAGGTGTGGTTAAGATTAGCCAGTTCGCTGGATAATATTAATCGCACCTGGGTTACCCGGTCGCTTGCCTGTAGGGTGATGAGTCCTCCTATCTTGCTTCCGCTGTTATGTTACTTGTGTACTGAACTTATTTGGCCTGACGGCCCCTTTTGTAATTCGTGTCCCTATATGGGCCGCACGCACTCTGGTATTGTAATAATATGGACTGTACCGTGTATGAAATGATCCAGTAATGTAATCTGTGAGCACTATCTACTGATCCAGGGAATAGTGCACTATCTTCACAGAGGATTTTGGGTTGGTTAAACCCAGGGTCCGACAGAGGGTGAGGGAAGTGTCTGCAGGTGGGGAAATGCCAACTGCTGTGAGATGGACGGTGCATTAAAGAGCCGTAAATGCCACTTCAGGGCTCCCTCCAGAAGCTGCATCTTTGGGACACCGCTTCGGCTCCTTCCGGCTTCATACTTCTTCTAGCTGGAAGCCCACCGCGGACGCCAAACTGAGGGCATGTTCTTTACCTCACAAGCTGACGGCTTTTGGCTTTTGCTACAGTACCTAACTTTCAAACGGAGTATTTTTCTCAAGACGGGGTCTACAAGTTAAACGATCTACACGTTAAAAGCCCAACATCTGTACCAGCCAAAATCGCAAGTGGGTATCTGTCTCTCCGTAATCTGTCCCGTAAACAGCCAAAATTCAAAAATTTCAGTCAAAAGCCATAAACCGCAGCCGAAAAGAACAGGCTCTGAGCAGGGCATTAGTTAACGGTTTCTTTATGCCGATGTTTTCTCAGACTACTGTTTCACGCCGAGTTGCGCTCCCTGTCTAGCATTTTTTTCAAACTTGAACAAATATAAGCATGGAGCCATTCCGATCTGTAACAAGCTCCACTGTGAAGATTATCACACCTGTGTCATGGAATATTTCTAGCACCAAGGGGTCCATGGTAAATTATGAGCATATATAATATTCTTATTTACAAAAAGAAAAAGAAAAACGATGTTTATGGGTATAGTATTTTTTTTCTTTGAGAGAATGAAGAATGCATATTTAAAGCATGTTATATTCACTAGACTCATCAACAAAGTCAGGGACTTTGACTCGTACATAAAATAAATCGGATGTCAGACTTATCTGAAGTCTAGTATACGTACAGCCTTTCTAGAGACTAATAATTAGGGGTGGCAATTGAGTCGGACCGGAGACTAATCGAGCTTCGTTCAAAATCAATTCATTTTTACTTAATTATCATCGTCGGTCTTATGTATAGTTTTGAAGCATTTTTTAATCGAGCTTATTATCAAACCAAATTTGAATACCTAACGAACTTTTTTTGCCGTCCTGCTAATTACTGCTGTTAACCAATAAGAAATATTTAAAACTAAAATTTACTTAAGGGACATATTACAAAAGCCCAGAGGCAGAGGTGGGCTTCGGGCCGTCGGGACAATGGCTCTAGATCCAGCTGAGAAAATCCTTATATTTTACTATAGCTATCAATAGTAAAGATCTTAATATCTTTCCTTGAAGTAGACTTGAGCCTGAGGTTAGATCTCGGACTGGCTACGCCCCTGCAAAAGCCCTCGTTAAATGATAAGCGGGTTCTTGCTATTGTTCAGGCTAGTAGAGTCTGCATGCATGGATCGGTTTTAAAAAAGAACAAGTGCCTGCAACGATCAGTTAGATTATCCAAAGCAACCAAATTCCAACTCCGAAAACGTCGCTGTTCCGATGAGGGAGATTTCATTGGGATTTAATATTCAAATCTAAACAAATTGATGCAAGGATGATCCAGAATGCATACTCTTTTGCTAGACTTAGACTAGCTGATTAGATGGAATTTTCTCTCTTTGATCAACGCACACGCACACGTACAGACACAAGTAGCATAGGACACTAGAATTGCGAAGATTGCAGACAAATCCTCAACCTCATGGAGCACTCGCATGTGCTTTTCCACCGAGCTGTACTTGTGTGTGCGTCATGATGTGTGCGAAATGATGAGCATCGTAATTTTAGCCCTAGTGCGTCACAACTTCACTCGTACCAAAAGGTCGTTCCCAATTCAAAGAAGAACCTGCAGGGATCAATTAGATTAATTATCCAACAACCAAATTCCAACTCCAATAATGTTTGTTTAGACGAGGGAGATCTGATTGGGATTTAATTCAAATTTAAACAAATTGATGAAAGGGTGATCCAATATGCATACTTTTTCAGGTAGACTTAGACTGGTTAATTAGATGGAATTTTCTATTTTATTACAAGTTCGATGCACACATATACACACACACGAGTGCGTAGCCTAGCATACATCTAGAATTGTGAAGACTAGATGGTCCTGATCAACTCGGCTTCGGCTTCTGGCTTCTGGCTTATTTTTCACTATTCATAAGTTTCGTCTTTTTCTGAACTTTTGGCTTTTTGTTGAGCTTTTTTGCCGGTTCTTTTTTCCCCGTATTTGTTTGTATTATACGTAATGGGCTAACATATTTTTTATATTTTTAAATTTAATTATGCTAAATAAGCCTCTGTCAGCTACAGTGCTTTTTCAGCCATCTACAGTGTTTTCAGCCATAAGCCATGAGCTTTTCAGCCGAACCGATCACCACCATAAATCCTTAATCTTATGGAGTACTGATATATGGTTTTACATTAAGGCACATTCGTGCATTCGTAGGTGGCTAATTCATTCTATGGAATTTCCTCGTTTAATGGGAATATATTAGTAACATGTTATCTTGTCATTACTATTAAACATGTGGATGTTTATAAAAGTGTGAGAATATTTCAGACGGACGTCGGACGCAGCCTCTACTGACTGACCTAGCTAGGTGTTAAGGACGTACGATGCATGAATGAACAACATGGAACAGGGATCTCCTTTTTTTTAGATTATGAAACGGAGATCTCGTTTTACGTCCTCTCATTTTAATAGCGCGTCTGAGAAAAATAACTGAATTAGGAGAAGATTTTTTGTGGTTTGACAGAGTGTACAATTAATATATGTATATTCACTTGTAAAGTAGGATATGATTATGATCATATGCTTTTTAGCTACAGTTAATGGATAAGATAAATAGTCCTAACTAATAGAAATTGACACTAAAAAGATAGCTGAAAAATAACTAACTAGCACCATGCGGTGTGTGGTGTGGTCAGACGAATGTATGACGAGTCACCCTTGTGTACGTACCCCTGACGTGACACCAATGGAGCGTGCAATGTCCTCTGTGTGTGCTTGTTGTCAATGGTTGGGAGTTTTGGCTAGTTTTTTGTTTCTGTGGTCGCTACATTACTTAGGTTAAGATAGGACTAGACGTTGGCATACTCGTAGATTACAAGCAGTTTACGCATGCATAGTGATCGAGCTAGGTATACGTGTCGGTAGAAGGAACTACAAATAATACTCCTAGCTAGCTACCTGATGCAAATGACCAAGAGAGAGAGGGGGAACAGGTTAGCTAGCCAGTGGATAGCCTAGGCGACCACCGAGGTACCCTTATTTTGAGTGGCTTTTGGCTGAAAGTCACTGTAGCTGGTTAAAAAAATACTGTAACTGACTGTACCTTATTTGACGTAATTAAAATTTAAAAAAAATTAAAAATTGGAAAAACAGGTTAGCTCGTCAAGTACAGTACAAATGAATACGGGAAAAAAATAGAACTGTCAGAAAAGCTAAAAAAAACCTAAAAACCAGAAAAAAGATGAAATTATTGAATAGTGAAAATAAGTCAGAAATTAGAAGTCCAAATCGAAACGAGCGGCGCCTAAGTATAGATGGCGCCTGTGTGGCCTGGATTAACGGCTCGAGATAATTAAGATATGTTGCGCCGCTGCCGCTCCTGCTGTCCCAATCTGGATTGATTAACGGGAGACTAGTCAGAAAACGCGTGCCGGCCAGCTGCTAATCTTGTTTTATTTTCCCTTGTCCTGATCTAAACCCTGTAGACTGTACTGTTGCCAATTCTGATACGCTACAATAAAATCGCAACAATGTCCACTGTTCGTTGATCTCTACGTATTGAAAAGTGCATGGAGGCAAAATCAAGGGGACATGCTAGGCACTGTGTCTACTACACCCTGCTGCACCTACGTATCCAATTATTGGATAAGTGGCAATAAAATCGCAACAGTGTCCATTGTTCGTTGATCGCTACGTATCGAAAAGTGCATGGATGCATTTTTATTTACTCATGATTTATAGTTTATGATTTAAATATTTAAATTTTGTTTGTTTATAAGATATAGTACGAACAGGAAAATAGTCACATGTGATTTTCGTCGATGCAGCTGAACTCAGTATACCTTTTACTACAATATCTCCGTTGACCCCGCTTTAAAAAAATGCATTGTTTAAAAACTACTTACTGTAGACAGTATAAATATAAATCGACTGAAAAACAAAAAGAGTCAGCCCAAAACAGACACGCCTCCACTCTAATGAAATCATGTGCAGATCGGGTAGTTGGGAGCGACACAGGTAAGATAGGGAGCATAAATTGAAGCCCAAAATAGACATGCCTCTATTCTAATGAAATCATGTGCAGATGGGGTCGACGGGAGGGACCAACGTAGTGTAGGGAGCATTAACTGAAACGTGATGCATGAGAACTTTTTTTTAGAGAATTTTTGCATTGGGATCCTGAGTGAGAAGGCTTGCTAGCCGACCACATTATTCACCAATTACCACAGTGAATTCTCTCCCCCTCCCCCACAGTAGTCTCTATAGCCGGCGGCGCGAGGTGTCAGCGAGAAGCAACAGGACATATGGGCATGCGGCGGCGAGCCGGCGGAGAGTGGCAACGCGAGCACTGGGCCACGGGGTGCGTTGCGCAAACGGGCGGAAAGCCATCAAAGCCGAGGTGGCCGAGCAGCCGAAGGAGAATTACGCAAACTAGTTAAAAATGAAATAACTTAAAGATTTATGGTAAATTGATTTGATAGATTTAAAGAGCTATTTTAGCGTTGTGTGGAACGGCTCGGCGCCACTAATAAATTGCTGTTGTCCACAGGACAAACCGGGTCTGCAGAAAAGCGGAACAAGGAGCTATACGCAATTACTGGAACTGCAGGGGCTTACATGTAAAAAATCGGAAGCAAGGACGTAGCCTTCCGGCAGGAGTCACGCATAGAAGGCAACGGCGGCACGCGCCAATCGGCGAGGATAGGGATTAGGGAGTGTACTGATTGGCTGAGAAGCTTGGAATTCCTTCGGCCATAAAAGAATTTTAATGGATGGATTACCTTATAAATAACTCCCCCAGATCTCCAGAGAATCAAGCCATCCATGCAGTTCGTTTTGGCTTATTTGTGACTTATATTATTATTTATAGTAATTAACTTTTAAATGATGTATTTTTAAGATGGAATCTATAGGAAGATTATAGTAAAAAGTATATTGAGTTTAGCTGTACCGGCTAAAGTCATATGCGATTATTTTTCTGTGTGTGCTACCTCTTGTAAACAGTCAGAATTCACAGTAATATGGCGATATATGATTATAAACATGAAGAGCTTATGGCCATATTCACATGGGTCCTCTTGGAACTTCCTTTTATTAGAGCCACCAACATGAAGAGCAAAATTCTTCTTTTGTGTTCTTATTCTCTCTTTCTTCTGAACACACAAGGCGATCAAATCGCTCATGCTCCATTTTTCTTTCTGAGTATTGTAATTAATCTTAAAAAAAACGTGTACTCAGAAGGAAAAGAGGTCATAATGAAATGGACAAGGAAACCATCAGGTATTGCCATGTCCATGCCCTTAAGTTTTTCCTGCCATATCGGTCATCATCATGATATGCTCTCTTATGCTATCGGACCCATCATACTTAGTGGTTAAGAGCCTCTGAATCAAAGTACTGGCATAAACTTTAGTGGAGTCTTTATATTTCTCCTCGATTGAAGCCAAGTACTCCTTAGCATTTTCGGAATCGGGGATTGCTCCCCTAATCCTGACTAAAATAGAGGTCTTTATAATCATTAGTGATAAGCGGTTAGACCACTCCCATTTTCAGCATAAGCCTCATAAATTTTCATTTTCTCATCATAATTCTCCTCACCTTCGGTGAGAGAATGGGAACGGCTACCCTTAAGGCATAGTCAAGGTCCAAAACATTAAGGACAACATGAATTCGTTCTTTATGGCGGCAACGTTTGATGCATTAAGTGCTAAATTTCAAAAATACAGGGCAAAACTTAGAAATATCATAAATATATATTGCATGTAATTAACCCTACGTTGGTCTGATTAATAACATGCAAAATACAATTCCAATTCATATCACCGTTGGGCAGAAAATGAAAAGGAATTCAATAATTTTATATGGCGACACATGATTACAAACAACGTTGGTCAGAATGTAATCATATGCATACATAATGCCAAAAACATAAAAATCTCCAATTAAAATATCTCGTTGGTTTAATTAGAGACAAAACATAATAATATGGCGACATATGATTATAAACAACGTTGGTCAGAATATAACCATATGTTTACATAATGCCAAAAATGAATCATAAAATCTCAAAATTAAAATATCCCGTTGGTTCAATTTTAATCCGAGATTATACATAATAATAGGGTAAAGGTACATCAAAATTTGGGCCACTGAAAATAATTAATAACAGTGCACAAAATGGAGACTTAAAGCATAAGAAATGCACTGTAAAAGAAAGGAAAAACATCACTACAACTGGCCCCAAAAAGGAAACTGGCCCAACAAACTATTCATTTAGCTCATAAAATTGCGCAGCCCAAAAGAAAAACCTCATGGCTGAAAACACCAGCGCGCAGCTCCAAAAACGGGCGGCCCAAATATCTCCGCGGCCCGAAAGAAGTCCGACGGGAGAAAAAAAAACCCGCGCGGCCCAATTAACTCACGCGTGCGCGCGGCCCAGCTAACATCCGCGACTCATGCGAGCCGTCGGATACTATCGAACGGCTGATAACGCGCGCGGTGGGAATGAAATGCCAAAACCTTAACCCTAATCCCAGTTTTGTCCGGGTCCTCCCGAAAAACACGGCGCCCAGTGGAGAGGCGTTAGCGGCGGCGGCGGCCCGAGACGGCGTGCGCGGCGGCTCCGGCGACGCCCGAGCGGAGAGGCGGCGGCGGCGCGCTCCCGCGAGGTGGCGGCGCGTCCATGTGGAGGCGGAGCGGCGGCTCCCGTGCGCTCGGCCGGGGTGGCTGACGGTGGCGAGCGGCGACGCACGCGGCACCCGCATGAGGCGGCATCGACGGCGGCGTAAGGCGGCAGCCCCCGAGCGGAGCGCGGCACGGCGGCGCGCTCGCGAAGCGGCGGCGCCCCAAAAGACGTAAGTTCCACCGCCGATCCAGATTTCATTCGGGTTTAGGGTTCATGATTCTACTAGGAGGGATTTTGGGGATTTTCTTTAGGGTTTTTGCATGAAATTGCTTGAATCACCTCCTTCTAAATGCTAACCGAGCCATAATCATTAGATCCGAAATTTTAATTACCAAAACCGAGTTCGGTTAAGGCTAATAGGGTTCATGATCGAGTCTAGGTTGCTCTGATACCAAATGTTAGTTCTAATCTAACATTAATCATGAATCATTAGGCTTAATCCTAGATCAAAGCATGAACACCTAGCATTAACATTAGTGCGGAAGCGTAAGTTACATACCCGGAGTCGGAGATGCCATGAGAGGTTGTAGTTGGTGCTCGGTGATGCAACAGAGGAGGGTGGCCGACGGTGTGGAAGTGGTCGGCCGGAGTCGGTGAAGCTAATGCCGCTGTCGAGGAAGGAGAAGTTCCGATCTTCGTTCACCACAGCGCCCATCATAGATCGGGTCTTGTTAGGGTTTTCGTGGCCTGGCTCAACTCGCGTACCTGGCCCTGTTGAAACCCTCGTATTTCTTAATAGCACTGGGTGACCGGGACCGAAACCAAAAGTTGTTGGTAGCGCTTCCGATCATTGCGCGCGAGTGGAGGCGTGCCTCCCTGAAAACTCGGACGGTTAGCCGAGATCAACCCAACAGTGCAATCATCAGCCTAAAAAAACCCACTTTAGTATCTAAAAGTTGCAATCAGTAGAAAGTGTAACTGTGTAAGCAACAAAGTTTCCTTTTATTCGTCCATATTCATAGGAGAATGGCTCTACGTCTTTAATAGTGCCGTGAAACAACGATAGTGCAAGAATCCTCCATCATGCATATTAACCACAAATAAAATATGAGGTATATGTGCATATTCATATAAGAGTCCACTGAAACAAGATATCCTAGGGTAGAAAAGATAACCATTTATACACTGGTACAACTGAGGGCAGGTTGAAGAATGAAACATCTGGACAGGAAAATTAAATAATGGATGCAACTAAAAAGTACGGAAAACCCATAAAAGTAAGCTTGAGAATCATAGGCTTCCCTGTTATTTAAGAATGGCTTTGGGTCAACAAAAGGCACTTGTTATTTTTGGTGAAGATATGTAAAGTATTGAACATATATTAATTTGTCAGTTTTGAAGTTTTGATTGAATTCGAGCCATGTGCATGGGTAGTTTTGTAGGTAAGCATGGATAGTATAATACTATGACGGATTTTACTACATGACATGTAAATCTTACGGGTTAAATAACCATGATCATGCAAAAGAATGCTGTGTTTGATTTGTGCTCTTTTGCTCTGTTTCTGCGAGATGAAGTCACCGTGTTTGTAGCTGGCTTGCTTTCCTTAGTTTATTTTGCAGTTTGGTGATGTAAACAGTACCAACATCTTTGCTCTGTAATTCCTACCACAGCTAGAATTATGCCAATGGTAAACTTATATCAACATGTCTGTAATCATACAACCATACTGAATTCAGCTGATCAGCATCTTTGCCCTGCAATTCCTAAGCTCACATTGCTTATTGCATGACCAAATCATTATGTAGGATGATCGGGAAACAAATTCACAAGGGCAACTCTTAGTGTTATGGGCCTGTTTTCCCTAACTTAGATTCCTTTCTTACAACAGTTAATAGAGCTTCTAGGCTAGAAGTCGCATTATCTCAGATACTCAGTTATTTAGATAACTCACAGAAACTGTGGCGAATTTTCAGTCATAACATATCAAATGTTCAATCGAAGACTTGTGGCATGCCCCCCAAAAGCTAATTAATAAGGATTTGCATTTACAGCTTATGTTTATCTTAGTGAGAAGTTCTAGGCCAATGTAAGCTAAAAAAGAAAAAAAAAGAAAGTGAACAGGCAAACTAACTGAAAAGGCAGTTTAAATAGAAGTGTCTGTTATGTGGTTAGCAACTTAACATTAGCTCGATTTTACTTTTTCTGAACCCTAATTCCGCAAAGGGACGATGCAATCAGCTAGAGCTAATGAGCTATACTATAGGGTGACCACAGTATCTCAATAATTTCCACACATGAGCGCAGTTCCTTATCTAACAGCACATGTTCCACTCAATGGGGAGCCGTCACACCGAAAATGCCCAGTCAAGACGCGTAAAGAACCACACATGACACACTGTGGCTGGACCAACCTGCTTCAAGTCGTCCTCATAATCGTTCAAACTGAAGTTGATATCCGCATCAAGGCACTATTTGAGAAGCTGGCACAGAAAGTGAGAAAAGATGTAGGATCGTCAATAACAATCAGAGGAGAGTGAATGATTGTAATTGGCTATAGAAACTTTTTCTTTAAAATCTGTTGTTTTCTGATTTTTCAACCTGCTAACTCCGCGAAAACACAAAAGCAAAAGACAGCAAAAATAAATAAGAATAATAATTTACCATATGCTCTGGATTTTTTTTTATTCCACCGATCTCTCGGCCACCGCTCACAACTATCCGCCGCACAATAGCTACTCGGCAGCGAGAAAAATGAAAACACGGCCGCCTGCGCTACTTCGATCGAATGCACACGGCCGCCCGCCCTCGCCTCTCCAATCAACACGACGCACACAAGTGCTTGCCTAGTACGCCATGCAACACAGCCTGCGCTCGCGTTTCTGAGCGATCAAACACAGCCGTCGTACACCACTTCTTTTCCTTCTGTACGACGCCACGCCGCTCGCTATCATCAACGAGTCTTGGCCAAACAATTATCCATCCATGAGAGATAGCTTTGCTCACCAAAAACCATGCATGACACCACTCTTTAATCAATCTGAGTCGCTCAATGCAACGCCACCGTAATTTTTCCATCAACTATGCATGCAGACCCAACTGTCCATCATCTCATCTCGTATATATGCATGCAACCGCCGCCTCCGTAATTTTTTAATCGCTATCATGACCGACGGTATATATATATATATATATATATATATATATATATATATATATATATATATATATATATATATATATATATATATATATATATATATATATAGACACACACCCAAAATCTTAATATAACTCGTCCAACTAGATGTAAGTCTTTTTTTTTATCTCAACCAGGCTTTTGGCCTATTACTTTTCACGGGACTTGAAACTCTTTCTAATATGAGTTTTCCAAAATTCTAACTTTTCTAACATATCATGTGTCGAAGCCTTCAGGATCGCACCTCCGTAGCTTCAACGCGTATCATCTATCTCTGATCTCCATACGCCCTAAGTATAAGCTTGACCATCTCGTGACCTACTTGACAGTCTGAACCTCAGATCTCCCATTCTAGTCCTGATCCACCTCGTTACCGACCATAATCGCCTCCATACTCAACCTGTAAATGCAAAGGCCAAAGAATATTTTTTCGACACAAGTGCATCCCAATTTGACCAATCATCAGTTCACACACACCACACGTCTCGTATAACATCGATAAGCAATATTATCAAATAATTATCATCATAAATTAACTATTATCAATTATTCATCACCAAAATATCTTAGATCTAGCTACATGGTCTAACAAAAGCTCAATAGATGATGTTTCCAAAACAAGCTATATATATAACCCAGGATCCTGATTTTGATAAAATGCCCTCTGACCATCGTAGTTACTAATTCCACCATCTTGCAAAGATGCATGAGGCTTGTTGAACGTTGTGCGTGCTGTATTGTCGGTAGATTTTGCTGGGTTTGATCTGGACTTGCTACTAAAAGGAGGTATGACATTATTAATTAACAAGGCCTAGCAAAAGGTTGGCAAAGTATTCTGGTGGTGGGCAAATAGAAGAATTTGAGGACCCTAAATATCGAGCAAAGGAGTTTGTAAAATGCTTGCCATTAGTAGGAATTAAATCAGACGGGTAGAAAGAATTCCCATAAAAGGAGCAATGAAATAGGAGTTTACCTTGGTGCTAACACCCAGTACGTTGAGGATCCTAACAATGTTCTAACAAATAGCTTGTTTGGAAGATGATCATAGAAATATGCAAGAATATCACGCACAAATGTAAATCTTAGTGGGTGGAAGGCAACAAAGGTAGAATAAAATGCAAGAACCCTGTCCGCGATATCTGTAGCATTGTTCTCAATAAGCCTATAAATTATTAGCGGGATAAAATATAAACAGCACTGAATCAGACAAAATATGAACAAGGAACAGGGATCGTGCAAGGAAATTAAGAAATAAGATGGTATAATTCTATCATCTGACCTGTCTGCACTCACCTCCCTCCACCGGCGAGGCGAGCGAGGTGGCAAAGGTCTGGGGAGGTGCAGGCCAGGGTTCAAAATTCCGATGGTTACCGTTTTTACCGGTAGAGACCAGTAACTAAAAATACCGGCCAGTATCAATTTTTTATTTTCAAATGTTGGCCGGTTTTTTCGGGTTTTTCGGTTACCGGCTAGTTTTTTCGGTTACCGGTTTCAAAATATCTCAAAATTCAAAATTTGATTTTCAAATTGTGACCGATTTTTCCGGTTACCGTTACCGGCCACCGATCGGGATTTCTTTCGGTTCCAGTTTTTGGAACTTGGTGCAGGCAACCCCGATGCGGACAAATGCCGCACGAAGTTTTTGGAGACGTCGCCATGCAGACAAGAAAACCTTTGTTGTCTCCCTAAATTAAGAATGGGACAAAAAAAGGAGGAATAAGAGCAAAAGGAATTCAAACATCAAACTAAATTAACGTGGTATTCTTGTCAAGGTAGGTCGTCATCTCTCCTAGTTCCAGTTCCTAGGTGCGCGTGGACAGTAGCGTAACGAACAGTGCCCCTGTTTATGGGAGCGTGAAAAAAATGACAAGAGCATGTCAAGTAAGTAATGCGCAAAATGAAGAGCATCGTAAAAATATTTCCATCCAAATCGAAAGGCATGAAGCAAACCGAAAATTACAAAAGCATGTCAATTAAGTAATGTGCAAGGACAACATAAGAATATTCCCATCCGAACCAAAAGACATCAGGCTTTTGGTTATACCCAACATGCTGTCCGGTACTAGCATCCTTCCATTTAATAGCTGTGTTGGTACAAAATAGATAAAAGGAAGCAACATAAATATTTGACACTAAAAAAACATAATATAAGAGTGGAATTTGATTGTAAACTATCCAATCCAAGGTCAACAGGAAAAAGCTTCTTCTCTTCCGGGATACCTGGAGGATCAACCAAAAAGTTCTCAGGTTTCACATCGCCATGGACATACCTGCCATATTTCTGTTCGAATCAATCGCTCCAATGTATTGCGTCGGTTCGAAACGTTCTCTCTCTTCCTTCGAATCGGCCAAAAACTCATGTTGAAGATGGCCTAAGCTCAGGAATACATGCATGCATGTAGTTGCATTCGTCACCTTCCTGCAGGAGCGGATCCAAGTGTAGCTAGGGGAAGGGGCGGAGATGGACCTCGGGTTTATTGGGCAATGGCCCGAAGCTCAGAGAAAATAGTAATAAAAATTTTTAGTAAGTATATCTAAAAAAATATTGCACAGTAGACAGGCTCAAGCCAGGTTTATTGGTTGACCCGAGACTATTTCCGGTCGGCCTGACACTATTCCCAGCCAGCAGCTAGCCCAGTAGAGCGAAGTGGCCCAATGAGCGAAGCGCAGTGGGTGGCCTACCTAAGCCGCGGACGGCCCCTCCCATCTCGCGAGTTGTGACACCTCCAGCCGCCTCTCTGCGACACACGACTCTGCCGCCCTCAACCCTTGTATAGTCTATATATATACATAGGTGTGACCCCCGAAGTCTAAACCAAGTGACCCTACACACATGTAGTGATATATACATGGTATATTCCTGTCATTTTCTTTCTAGATCCGCCATTGTCTACATGGAGTGGCCATCTACATATGCAGGCATACAGAATCAAATTAATCTCATGCAAAAATTCTCTAAAAATATCTCGTGCAAATTAAGATGCAAATTAACCGGCCGGCCGACAGGGGGGTGTGCGTGTGTGTATGCGCTGAGAACATGCCTGCTTGCTCACCATTTTTGCCTTCCATCAATATTTGGCATTCACTTCATATCGTAAAGATATTCATGTGCGCAACAGCACAAAGTCTTTGGATTTTGGAATTAATGAGCTACTAGTACAACATAACGAGGCACAACTTAAGGGTATGTATCCGTAAGTGTTTTCGAATTCAAACTGTATAAATGAGTGTATTAATTTGTGTAAACACATACTTTCTAGTTTAAACGTTAAAATGTTGTAAATATTTAAAGGTCCAGAATAGAACATCGGAATACTCCGGTGCTAGAACATTCCGTTACAAACAGCAAACCGGAATGTTCACCGAAACGGAACCTGAATGTCCCAAACCGAATTAACAGGTATATATGCACGAATTCCAAGTGTGTCGAGACTTATACATAGAGGTGCAACCACTTGCCTGGTTTATTCGTCTAGTGGACAAGTGGTCGGTTCTATATTTTTTAGCTTTTAAATTCTGTTTTTGATTTTTCTATAATAACTAGCTTTTAAACGGAGTGTTTTTAAGATAGGATCTACTAGTTAATTGTAGTACATATTGTACCGACTTCATTTATATCAACAAAAACTGTATATAAATTTTTGTTATTATGTAATTTCTCGTATGAACAACTTAAAAACCATAAGTCGCAACAAAAAAAACTATAAACCTCAACCAGAAAGAATATACCCGTCTGCCATGTTTAGCAAGCAATACGCGATCGATAAAAGGGAAGCTAGCTAAAGAGTCAAGTGACCCTAGCTACCTAACTACTAGCTCAAATGGATGAGCAACGGGTCTCTTCTCTCCTCCTGCTCCCCTCAGTCCTCGACCGACGCCTTCTTCTCAGCCGCCTTCTCCCTGGTCGAGGCCAAGCTGGCTACGGCGGCCGGAACGCACCCACTGCTTCAGCCCCCGCCGCATGGGCGTTCGGCCTGGAAGAGAAGCTCGAGGTGCCTATGGTCGGGCAGGAGGTGGCGGCGCAGCACGCGCCTGTGGGCCTCATGATGGTGCTCCGGGCACTGGACCTGTCGGTGCAGCACGCGAAGCAACACTACTACAGAAAACCTAATACTAGACGCCAAATCACAGACGGTTTGACAAAACCGTCTGTGACCGACACTAACACAGACGGTTTTAATTTGGACATCGTCTGTGTTGATGGCGTCGGAGAAAACGAGTATCACAGACGGTTCTTATCGATGAACCGTCTGTGATATTCCAGTATCACAGACGATTTTTATTTAAAACCGTCTGTGATAATCTGGAATTATCACAGACGGTTTTTTATTAAAAACCATATGTGATAAGCTGATTATCACATACGGTTCGTATTAAAAACCGTCTGTGATATGTTTCCCGCCTTGCAATTCCCCAAAATTTCATAATTTTCCACCTGAGTCCGAGTAGGGTTCAATTTTGAGACACCTTCAGTAAAACGAGTATAATTTTTGCATACGGTGTCCGTTTTCGACGTTTTTGTACTCGTTGGAAAGTTAACGACGAGCCCGATCTAAAAAAATGACCACTTGCGCCAGTTGCCCTTCAAGACCCCGAAAATCGGCCATCTTTGGACCTAAATCTGCGTCGCAAGTTTCTGGTTTCTGTTTTTTCCCTTTTTCTTTGTCTTCCTTTCAGAATTTGGATTTTGCTTCAACTGAAAAGTTGTGGATCTCATTGAAACCTTTCAAATGAGTATATATAAGCCATATAAAACTTTGCTATGTTATCTTTTCAGACTAGTTGTTTATATTGCATCGATATATAAAATTTTGTGCTCTAATTCACAGACGGTTCTAGCTACCAACCGTCTGTGATAATCTGACCGCTGGGCCCATCGATTCTCCTCAACCCAATCCTAGCCAATAGAAATCCATCAATCCTCACCCCACGGATTGTAGCTCCACCTTTCCGTCCCTGCACCAAAAAATTTCGCACTCCCTCCCCTATAAATAATCATCAGAACCTAGTCTCCTTTCTGTTCTCCTTTTTGTTGTTCTCTTCCTCCTTGCTGTTCTCCTGCTCCTCCTCCTTGACCCATACCATAATAGCCCCACGAAGCAGACGATGCACAAGGTAGCCTCAATCAACGCCGACGATAGTGGGCGTCAAAGACATCCAGCTCGTGCGCTGCATCAGGGGCGAGAAGGCCTAGGCATAGAGGATCTTTGCTTTTCTCTGTTCTTGTTGTGTTAGCTAGATGGGCAACCTGTTTGTTGTTCCCCTCCTCCTTATTGTTTGTTGTTTGTCTGTCTGTTTTTGTAATGGTAGGCTCTAATCTTAATAAAAATAAAATGTGTACTATGTTTCATACTATATTTGCTTGTTTTCGTTTCAATTAATTGATTTGCGAAATGGATGTTTTATGTTTTGAAATGAATATTATTTGTAAGGTAAAGATGATCTATGTAATGATGTTTGTCGTTTCAATAAAAGAATGGTTTGCAATGTAACGATGCATGCATTTTAAATTTATTCATATTTCTATTGTGCATTGTACATGGAGATTGACACGTTCTTTTGTCTTCTGTAGGACATGGCTCTATTCATCACAACATATTGATTATCACATTTGATAGATGTGTAGTGCAATTCGGATGGAAAACTAGGAAGATTCTCTATTCTATATTTTCCTCATTATAATCCGCTCTCTTAGTGACGAGAAGGAATTTTGAACCAATCTCTTCCTTTGTGTCCAAGTGAAAGCCATTCTAGCGAATATCTTTGAAACTTATGAGATTCATGTTGATTTTGGGAAACTCCTCGATGATTATTCGAGTTCTTATTTGTAACACAACTGTAGCTCTTCCAGTCCCAGCGATATGACCACACACTACCGGAAAGCTCCTATATGCCGAGTGTCCGGAGTTTTGCCGAGTGCAATCCATCGGGCACTCGGTAAACAACGACTTTGCCGAGTGCCTTAATGGGGACACTCGGCGAACATAAAACACTCGGCAAAAATATCTTTGCCGAGTGCTGAATATTAGACACTCGGCAAAATAAGCTTTTTGCCGAGTGCTAACACGAAAACACTCGGCAAAAATAAAACACTCGGCACCAACCGCCGTTTGTTAGATGTTAGCCGCCGCCGTTAGATCTTTGCCGAGTGTCTGGAGCTGACACTCGGCAAAGATATTTTTGCCGAGTGTTTTGTTTGCGCCACTCGGCAAAAAAATAAAAACCTTTTCCTCTCCTACCCTTCAAACTTTTTCTACTCTCCACATACAAAATATGGTACTCCATGTTAAAATTTGGTATATTTTTGTATTTGTTTGGTATATTTAATTAATTAATTGCATTTCAAGCAATTTTTTGAATCAAGTCAAATTTGAACTGCAAGTGATTCAAATAATAAAAAAAAATGAGTAGAAAAATGATATTCATGTTATTCAGCCCGGTTTGAGGCCTTACCTGTTAAATGAAAAGGAATTTCGAACATCTTGTTCAGGAAACACGACCACAAACGTGTGGCCGAATGGTTTTTAAATTTGAAAAAAAGCAAACGAAGTCTGAAAATCATGAGATTTGTCAAGATGTCATGATATTATACGTGGAGGCTGTGGTAAAAAATTGATAAGATTTCGCATAAGTTGTCACGTACGATGCTTACAAACTGAAGCAATTATGATGAAGAAGCCCAGAGTTGAGACGGATCCGGTAAGATTTGGAGTCAAACTGACGGTCGAATTGTGGTTTGACTACAAAACTTTTTGTACAGGCAATAGACAACAGAGATTGTTTCATGTGAAATTTTGGTAATTTTTCGGATCCATTTGACAATTTTAATTTTTAAACTGCAACTGCAATTATAGAATTTATTTGATATAAATTAAATTTGAGCTATAACTGCATGAAATAATGGTCTAATATTCGTAGAAGCATCGAATATGCATTGTTGAGTGAATTTGACAAGGCATTTTCGAAGTACATTCGAACAAATTTGTAAAACACGCTATGGAAAAGATAGAGAGGAAAGGAGTTGTATTAAAAAAAATATCTTTGCCGAGTGTCTTGTGGGCGACACTCGGCAAAGGAGGATATTTGCCGAGTGCATTGTGGGCGACACTCGGCAAAGGAGGAGGGGTTTGCCGAGTGCCCGATCGGGGGCACTCGGCAAAGAGGAGGGGTTTGCCGAGTGCCCGATCGGGGGCACTCGGCAAACAATACAAACATAAAACTTAATAGTTTCCCCGCGGCCACGCTCACACACGCAACACCCGCGCCCCGCACGCCCGCCGCCGCCCCGCCCCCGCGCGCCCCGCACACCTGCCGCCGCGCCCGTGCCCGCCGCACGCCCGCCGTCGCCCCGCCCCCGCGCGCCCCGCACGCCCGCCGCCGCCCCGCCCCCGCGCGCCCCGCACACCCGCCGCCGCGCCCGCGCCCGCCCGCCCCGGACGCCCGCCGCCGCGCCGCACGCCCGCCGCCGCCCCGCCCCGCCTCCCTCCGCCCGTCGCCTCCTGCCGCCTCCGCCTCGCCGGCCGCCTCACGCCCTCACCTTCGCGCGCCACCTCGCCCGCTGCCTCGCCCGCCGCCTCGCCCGTCGCCGTGCCTCGCCTCCGCCCGTCGCCTCCGCCACGCCTCTGGTGGTCTCCTCCGGCCGTCGCCTCCCGCCGCGCCTCCGGTGGTCTCCTCCGCTCGTCGCCTCCGCCGCGCCTTCGGTGTGGTCTCCTCCGGCCGTCGCCTCCGCCGCGCCTCCGGTTGAAGTATATATGTTCTTGAGCAAATATAGATTGAAGTACATATTCTAGCTGTTCACTGTGCTGAAAGTGTCCCACATAGCAAATTTAGATTAAAATCATTAGGGAAATAACTGCCAATGGGACTTAATCACCATTTAGGGCATTTATCTGTTCCCATAGAAGGGGCAGTCAGAAGCTTTAGGGAATCATTGCCGCTATGTCAGTAATATTTCTATTTTTTGTTTGGATTATTAGTGAAAAATGATAGCCTTTGATGTTGTAGAGTGGATCAGTTGTGTATTTGCATTTGTTGGAAGTAGTGAGTTTGTGTTTGTAGTTGATTATAAGGAAAACAAATCCATTGTCGAACGAATGAATATGCAAGCTAGCTCAATTGATGTTATAGTGTAATACTAGTGTAATACTAACCTATCTGATCAGTTCATATATATGTACACACAGACAGTGATTAGCATTCTTATTAAGACAATATACACATTCTTCATTTAATTGCAATTGAAGAATTTGTGTTAATGCGAGTAGACAATTGAAAGCCACACTGTTGTTTGTTTCTTACAGAAAATTGCAAATTAGTTCAGTTATTAAGATAGACAACATTTGATATATATGTTATGCCAGCTAACACCTCGAATAAAGAAAATTATAAATGAGACGATTAAGCCATCAAATGACACGTTTCATTTGAATAGTTTGAACTGCATAGAATTTAAATAGCTGTACGAATGGAACCTACAAGTATATGATATGATGTTGGGGTAGGCAAGGGACAGGAGAGAGAAGAGATAGGCTGTCGTAGACACAGATAAAAGGACTAGAGTGAGGAGGGATAGGCTGCCATCTCGGTGCAGTGAGATGGGGGAGACACGTAACATGTGACATGAATCCACTGTAGAAAAGGGTTGTGTCAGCTAAAAATTAAGGCCATCTGTTGTAAACAAACATAGAAGTAAATAGTTACTATTGAGTAAGGATTGTTGCTAGCTCTGACAGTTAGAATCTATTGGTTTCGTAGAAGTTAAAACTGCATAATGATTTATGAAAGTTCATTTACCTTCATCTTGTTGAATATGTTAATAGGTAGTTAGTTAAGTTGTTTTTTTTTCATATTTATGCAGATTATTCATGTTATAGATTACGAAACCTAGTTAGGCGTCTCCCGTTCGAAAGGGATACGGTTGGAAATATGCAGATCTTTGCATATCTATAACTGTATCTGTTTCGAATTGTCCACGTTTTTTGGACAGCCCGAGGATGCGTAGATGGGGTTAGTTTCCATGGTCTACTCCGATCCGTGACAGAGTTTCGGCAGCATCTCCCTGTTGTTCTCCGGATACACAATCTCCCTGCCAGGACGTGTATTTGGAGAAATTCTGTCTCGGATAGGAGTAGAGCATGGAAACTAACCTCATCTACGCATCCTCGGGTGGGATTAGGACCAATCTTCACCTATTAGATAGGAGAAAGATCGTGTAGATGCATTTGATTCTTATATTACTCCCTGATATGTTAGAGGATGGATGACCGTGAGTGGATGTACACGGGCCGCTCAAGTCAGGGTTCGTTGTCCGATGAATGGATTGAGAAGACCGATGCTTTCTTGGAACTAGCATTTGCGAAGGTTAAAGGAGCGCGTGCCACTTGGTGTCCCTGCAGCAGATGTGCAAACACGCGTCGACAAACAAAGGAGGTCATGGGTAAACATCTTTGCAAGTTTGGATTTACGGCAGACTATACCCGGTGGATCTACCACGGTGAATCCGATCGTATGAGAGAGGAGGTCGTGAGACCACGCGTCGAGGATTATGATGCTGATGGCGGGGTAGGAGACATGTTAAATGACTATCATGAAGCACACTTCGCTGAAGGACGTAGGGAGGAGGAGCCAGAGGCAACCGCAAAGGCGTATTACGACATGTTGTCTGCGGCACAGAAACCCCTTCACGGCCAGACGAAGGTTTCTCAACTAGATGGCATTGGACGCGTAATGGCCTTGAAGTCCCAATTTAGCTTGAGTCGAGACGCCTTCGATGCTATGTTGACAGTTTTTGGCAGCATGCTTCCGGAGGGTCACATTCTGCCAAAGAGCATGTACGAGTCAAAGAAACTCCTTCGTGCACTTAAGATGCCATATGAGCAGATACATGCTTGTCCGAAGGGGTGCATCCTATTTAGGAAAGAACACGCGGAAGCAAAGTACTGTGGAAAGTGTGGATCCTCTAGGTTCCTGGAGGTGGACTCTGGTGATGGTCAGAAGAGGCAGCTTGCGATCCCCGTGAAAATCCTACGGTACCTTCCGTTCATACCGAGGATCCAACGGCTATACATGACCGAGGAAACTGCGAAACAGATGACATGGCACAAAAATGGACGTCGATACAATCCTGAGAAGCTGGTACATCCATCCGATGGTGAAGCATGGACCCACTTTGATGTGATTCATCGTGAGAAAGCTCTAGAGGCTCGTAATGTACGTGTTGCGCTGGCAACAGATGGGTTCAATCCTTATGGAATGATGGCCGCCCCATACACTTGTTGGCCCGTGTTCGTTATCCCCCTCAATCTCCCCCCCGGCGTCCTCTTCCAACGACAGAACATATTCTTGTCGTTGATTATTCCTGAACACCCGGGGAATAATATGGGTGTGTTCATGGAGCCTGTGATTGATGAATTGGTCCGTGCTTGGGAGGAAGGGGTATGGACATACGACCGAGCTACAAAGAGAAACTTCAAAATGCATGTTTGGTACCACTACTCCCTGCATGACTTCCCGGCGTATGGGATATTCTGCGGCTGGTGTGTTCACGGGAAGTTCCCATGCCCAGTATGCAAGGTAGCTCTGAAGTTCATTTGGTTGCTGAAGGGTGGCAAGTATTCTTCGTTCGACAAACATCGACAATTCCTCCCTCTTGACCATGCATTCAGACGAGACATCAAGAACTTTACGAAAGGTGTCGTAGTTATAGACCCTGCATCGCAGATGATGACCGGTGCCGCGGTTCGTGCTCAGATAGATGCTCTCGAGGTCAATCAAGAAGAAGGTGGTTTTGTGGGATATGGTGAGCAACATGCGTGGACTCATAAGTCGGGCTTGTTGAGGCTCCCCTATTTTGATGACCTTCTTCTTCCACATAACATTGATGTAATGCACACTGAAAAGAATGTCGCCGAGGCACTTTGGGCAACAATCATGGACATTCCTGATAAGACAAAGGACAACATTAAGGCTAGAGTGGATCTGGCAACGTTATGCGATAGACCAAAGCAAGAAATGAAGCCTCCTAGAGGCGGCAGGACATGGAGAAAGCCTAAGGCCGAATTCGCCTTGACCAGGCCCCAAAGGAGGGAAGTACTACAATGGTTCCAAACGTTAATGTTCCCTGATGGGTATGCAGCGAATCTGAGGAGGGGAGTGAACTTATCTACTATGCGAATCAATGGGCTCAAGAGTCATGACTACCACATATGGCTTGAGCGGCTTCTTCCGGTGATGGTTCGAGGCTATGTTCCTGAGCATGTCTGGCTAGTGCTGGCAGAGTTGAGCAATTTCTTCCGCCAGCTTTGTGCCAAGGAGTTATCTCGGACCGTGATTGCAGACTTGGAAAGAATGGCACCTGTGTTGCTCTGTAAGTTGGAGAAGATCTTTCCACCCGGCTTCTTCAATCCGATGCAGCATTTGATTTTGCACCTCCCGTATGAGGCACGAATGGGGGGGCCCGTGCAGGGCCGTTGGTGCTATCCAATTGAGAGATGTCTAAAGGTTCATCGAACTAAATGTAAAAATAAATGCAAAATTGAGGCTTCCGTTGCAGAGGCATACATTTTGGAGGAGGTGTCAAACTTCACAACAACGTACTATGGTGACAACCTTCCTAGCGTGCACAATCCACCCCCTCGTTACAATGCTGGCGAAAATGAATCGAACCTCAGTATTTTCCGAGGGCAACTCGGAAGTGCAAGTGATGCGACCCCCAAGACCTTGAAACATGAAGAGTGGCGCACTATCATGCTATATGTGTTGAACAACCTTTCCGAAGTGGAGCCGTACATGCGGTAAGTTGTCAACAAACTTGTTCTCGAGTAGTCACTATTCTGCATCCAACCCCCT
This sequence comes from Dendrocalamus latiflorus, assembly GCA_017311315.1. Classification (NCBI taxonomy): domain Eukaryota; kingdom Viridiplantae; phylum Streptophyta; class Magnoliopsida; order Poales; family Poaceae; genus Dendrocalamus; species Dendrocalamus latiflorus. The sequence continues at coordinate 41,536,137 of CM029653.1, read as the reverse complement.
TGTTTCTCGTTGGTGTAGGGAATTTCATCATCAATTCTGGCGTGAATCAAGGGAACCTACCCCGCAGGAAGCTGAGACCCTTCTTAGCCAGGGTGCGGGAGCTGGAATGCCCGATTTCATTTCTTGGTTCAAACAGAAGGTACTGTCCAATTTAGCTCGTACTTAGTTTGACATTACAAGTTGCTCGTACGGGCGAATAATATAACGAACTATCCTGCTTGAGCTTGCAGGGCCAAACCGATGCGTCTATGAGTGCCGAGTTGAGACAGGTTGCCGATGGCTGTGCCTATAGGGTAAGCTCATTTACCGGTTATGACGTGAATGGATATCGCTTTCACACAACAAGACATGAGCAGAGTCGGCCCAATCGAAGAACCACAAATACCGGAGTTTTTACGCCTGGCCTTGATGGGGTCGAGTATTATGGAATAATTGAAGAAATATACGAACTCACGTTTCATGGTTGCAAACCTCTTAATCCTGTCATATTCAAATGCCATTGGTTTGATCCTGAAGTAACGAGACGGACCCCTAATCTTGGGCTAGTCGAAATTCGACAGTCATCCGTCTTACCAGGAGACGATGTGTATATTGTGGCTCAACAGGCCACGCAAGTTTATTATCTCTCATACCCATGCCAAAAAGATGACCGTCTTAAGGGTTGGGATGTTGTGTACAAGGTATCGCCACACGGTAAACTACCTGTCCCAAACAATGAAGATTACAACTTTGACCCAAACACATATGACGGAGAGTTCTTTCAAGAAGAGGGGCTAGAAGGGAGTTTTGAGATAGACTTAACCGAAGCGATCGGAATGGAAGTAGACAATGAAAGGGTTGTTGACGAGGACGCTGGAGATGAGGTTCAAAATGTGAAGGACTTAGAATTACTTCAGCGATTACATTTAGGCAATGACAGTGATGACAACATTGCTCCTTCGAATAGTGTTGATTATATGGATATGGCTGATACTGATGATGAGACTTATGATCCAGCTAATCCCGATCATGATGATTATTTCTAATACATGTAATATTTTGTTATTTTCTAATTATGTTTTGTTTATTTTGCATCTCTTTCTAAGTACGTCTTGTTTATCTGTGCTTATTGGTTTACTCTTTTTAATTGCAGGTGATTGAACAAAGATGGTGGGCGGTATGAGGAACGTCAGGTCGCTTTACCAAAGACGGCCCGATGCAGCTGAGCAGTCGGGGAGCAGGAGTAGGAGGAGCAGGAGCAGGAGCAGGAGCACTCTTGAGAGGGAGCGGGAGGAGGAGCGGGAGGAGGAGCGGGAGCGGGAGGAGGAGCAGGAGGAGGAGGAGGAGGAGGAGGAGCAGGAGCAGGAGCAGGAGGAGGAGGCGGCAGGGGGTTCCGCTTCCTCTGGTTCGTCGGGTGTTTGGTTGCGAGGTCCCTCGACCCTCCCGAGGCGACCGATACCTCATGAGAGACGCCCGCTGATTCGACCCACTGGGGCTAGGTAAGTAACTTTAGATGTTATCACTACTTTTTCATTTGATATGTTGAAAATCACAATAGAAACTAATAATTTATCTTAATCACTTGGGCAGGGGTTGGACGCTTGTGGCTGCAGGTGATCACAAACGCCATGTCAATGGCATCCTGGGTCTTTTGTGCAGGCTACACTTCCCTGGCCTGGTTGCGTTTGGCGGAGGGCAGGAGCCGGCCTACACGTGGGACCACTACGTCGCCTTCCCCGATTTACCAGATCGGGATGGCAGGGTATTCGCCAACAAGGCGCAGCGGGTGACGGCCGAGCTGTGGGTAAGTCTTCCTCGCACTACATTGCTCAATACATCGCATTCATTGGACATTCTTGAAATAATGACTGGATACATCGTGTCTATATGCAGGATTTCTTCAGATGCCAGGATGGATATGAGGCCAAGGCGGCTAGTGTGGCTCACAAAGCCTGTTCTAAACTCGTGAAGGACATGCATTACGAGGCGCGCGTCCAGGCCATCGTAACATACAACGCTACCTACCTTGGAGCGAAGATCAACAAAACTCAAGCAAGAAACATGAGGCTGACCCGGGAAGAATACATGCAGGTAAATATAGAACATTAATACTGATTTTTTCTAAGATTAAGTACGCTTAATTTGATCTTCTCATATGTCATATACTTGATGACGTGTAGGTGCCTCCGTGGTGGTGCGCCCAGCATCTCCAGTGCTGGGCACAGATGGTGGACAAGTGGTGCGCCGCCGAGTGGGAGGAGACGCACAACGCTTGCCGAGAGCGGCGTTTGATGATGCCAGGTGCACCACACCATCAAGGCAACCGTAGCCTCGACGAATTCGCGGCTACATGGGTACGCGAATTCATTTCTTTATTATAACGCTCAATTCTGCATAATTTCTAATCATCTTGCTGTTTTTTCCGCAGTCGTCGTCACATGGTGGCCAGCCTTGCTCCCAGTTCAAGGCATGGGCTTTGGCCCACAAGGGCAAGGCGACGTCCGACGTCGACTACAACCCGGAGGACCCGCCCTCGGTGTACAGCAATGCGACCGTCCACAGCCGCCTCAGTGAGTACACATCGATGGCAAGGGCGGTCCATGGGCCAGAGTACGATCCGAGCACCCAGGACCTTGATGGAGAAGTCGTCATGAGGGTGGGAGGAGGCAAGAAGCATGGGCGGTACTGGATTGGCGACAGCACACTCGACACGGCCACTACTCCCACTCTCTCCCAGATTCGAGCGAGGAGCACGAGCTCAAGCCCGGCCATACGCCCACGGCCGGACACTGCACAGTCCCGGATGGAGGCACTCCAGGTTATTTCTGTTTTATTCGTCGTTCATTAATTTTTACATACCTTTGCTTTGCATTGTAACATTGGGGTGAAATATTGTAGGCCCAGCTGGAAGAAGAGAAGAGGCTACGGGAGGAGATGGCGGCGAGGATGGAGGCCGATCGGCAGAGGAATGAGGCCGAGCGGCAGAGGATGGAGCAGATGTTTCAGTGGATGCAAAGTCTTGGCGAGAGGATGGGTCAACCTCTGCCACCGGAGCTATTCCCTCCACCTCCTCCTGCAGCTACTCCTGTGAGTTTTTCTAGTGGAGTATGAATGTTTAAGTTTGTATGTTCCTAATTTAAATCTTGTCTCACACATGCAATCTCTTCTCCTTTGTGCAGAATCAATCGGCGGCTTCGAATAATGTGCCTCATGACCCACCACATCAGTCGGGGTGATGTTTATTGTGGTTGTGATGTTTATTGTGAATATTGTGGTTGATACTTGGTGAATGATACTTGGATTTGCATTATATGTGATATATTATGGTTGCACTTGATAAATGGTTGTGAATGACACTTGTGGTGATTACTTTGTGATATATTGTTGATATATCTGTGATATATTGTGATTTGTTTGAGTGGGGTGCAATAAACAATTAAAATTGGCAGTTTTTGGCCACTTTGCCGAGTGTTACACTCGGCAAAGGGAGGCTTTGCCGAGTGTCATGGTAAAAACACTCGGCAAAGTAACGTTCCTGGGCATTCTGGGAACGTACTATGCCGAGTGTTGTGATTTTGCCGAGTGTCATGGTAAAAACACTCGGCAAAGTAACGTTCCTGGGCATTCTGGGAACGTACTATGCCGAGTGTTGTTATTTTGCCGAGTGTCATGGTAAAAACACTCGGCAAAGTTTTAAACTTTGCCGAGTGTCTTTACCATGACACTCGGCAAAGTTTAAATCTTTGCCGAGTGTCTTCACCATGACACTCGGCAAAGTTTAAATCTTTGCCGAGTGCCATTCCGTCCTGGCACTCGGCAAACGACGCCGTCACCGTGTTCTCGCCGTCCACTGTCCCTTTTTTGCCGAGGGTTTGTTTCGGCACTCGGCAAAGGCTTTGCCGAGTGCTCGATGAAAAGCTCTCGGCAAAGAGCTCTTTGCCGTCAGAAACTATGACGTGTGAGCTATGCCGTGGGTGGCACTCGGCAAAGACTTTGCCGAGTGTTTTTCGGGCTTTGCCGAGTGCCACCGGCACTCGGCAAAGCTGCTGAACCCGGTAGTGACAGTTGCTAGCTATGGTTATCACATTGTCAATTTTCTTGCTCAAAGTTTGAAAGTATCTCATACCCTTGAGGATAGTATTCATGGTGCACCTATTGATGAGACAGATTTCTTATTCATCTTCCATTGATTGTACTTATTATATAAGCAGAAAAATATAATTTCCATGAATTAAAACATTACATAAAAAATAAATGCAAGACAAATTACACACATAAATTGGGAAAATGTTATTGAACAAGATATTACACTCTTTAATTCCTAATTGTTAACTCTTAAGATAAAAACACGGTGTTTTATATTGTAACACTATCCTAAAATTTACATGAATTGACTCTTAATATTTAGTGGATAACTTTGGGAGAGGCACAATTGCTATGTCCCAACCTTAACTAGGCTTTCTTTCGTTGTCTTCACTTACAAGGGTGTAGTATAGAGAACTCTGAACTCTCCTTGATTTGCGACCACCCCTACAACCTCTTCTCATGAAGTTGCGCTTGTTTTTCTACCATGTTGTGCCATGAGGGAGAAACTTCCCCATTGGTGTACCTAGGTGGACCACCCTTTCTCTCCATGTCAAGGAGAGAACCTAGCAGGACGTTATACTTCTTAATCTGCCTTTCCCATTGAATTGTTGCAATAGTAACCATTGCTGCCGGGAGGGCTGAGATAGCATGCTCAAACTTATCATCTTCTGTTATGTTTGTTCCGAGCATATTTAGAACATTGGCAGTGCTCACAAGGTTTCAGGTTGAATGCAGATACATAATTGTAAGCCTGCATATCCAATGTTTCCTGAGTGTTGAAAGCCTCGAGGCAAAGACGCCGCCTTTGTAGGTTATCAAAACATTCCTTTAAGGCTTCCCAGAGATTGCAAGGGTCTCTAATGGTTATGAGCTACAAGCTTAGTTCAACCCATCGGTGGTTCGTGATATGAATAACGACCCATGCTTTGTTTGCAGCAGATGCATATCCTCCCCTATTTAGGATAGAATGCATATACCTAGCTGTGAGGTAATCCATAAGTTCCAACTATTAGTAAAGGTAATTGAAGCAGTCATGACACAATTATAGGAATTCTCTTTTCGGCACAATCCTTGTACCAGTCATATTGCCTACACAATTGTAATGCAACAATTAGTAATTGGCTCATAAATAGGTCACATCAGTCAAAACACGTGAGTACAACATTATAGCAATTTCTAGTAATTTTCTAAGCATAGAAAACAATTTCTAGTAATTAATAAAGCTTCAAAAGACTAAAATAATAAAACCAAACTCTTCCAGGGTTTCAATTGCAAAATTTCCATGAGAGGAAGCCCTCAGATCGAAAACCCAAAAGATTTGGGGTCTAATCTGCAAAATTCTCCCCCACAAATACATGAAAACCTAAGGGCCTAACAACAAAATACTAGTGATCGGCACGTACTTATGCCCAACTAAGTCGCGATTGGGCCCGATGGCCTGATCCGGTCCACGTGGGTTCCTCGGCTAATGTGGAGTCGGTTCAAAGGCCGGCTCTAGGGTTACCCTAACCCTAGGTGGCTCTCTCGGTTGTGGCAGCTCCCGCAGGTGACACGATGTGGCGACTGCGGTGGTGGCGGATGAGGGACGTGACGACAATGATGGTGTGGCGCAACTCGGTAAGCTCTTTGGCGATGTCCTGACACGACGCGGATGTCTTTGGGGTGCACGTGGAAAATGAAGAGCCAAATAAACACTACGAATTGAATTGAAATAGATCGATAATCGACAATATACCGGAAGGCCTTAGCGAGAGTGTTATCGTGTCGATAACGTGTTGTAGGATCGAGGTCGCGTTGCCGACGAACGATCATGAAAGAATGAGAAATAAAGGAGCACACACAATGTAGTCTGGTAGTCTCTCAACTTTATTGATGGGTGAGTATGTGATCCCTATGTGTATGTACAATATGTAGCCATGAAGTGGAGCCTTTCTTTCAAATCAAGGAAGAGACAAAAGTAATATACTAGAACACTTAGATCGGAGTAATCTATTCGGACTGAGTTTAGGTAAATATCCACATACCGTAATATTACAACGTAAATATCCTCACATTACATGCATGATCCAACAGCTTGATATACTTTTCTTGGATACAGTAAAATATAGAAATTGCAAACAAACTATTGCATGAAACAAAATAACTCCTAGCAAGATCTTCCATTGCTGCTCCGGTAATCTTCACACAGAAATATAAACACCCGACAAAAGTATCTTCTATTGCCCAAGAATGACAAGATGCAGGGTGTGTTTGGTTGAGCTGTGACTTCTGAAAAAGCTGCTGTGAGCTGTGGGCTGTGGAAAAGCTGCTGTAGGTTGTGGGCTGTGGAAAAGCTGTAAGCTGTTTGGTTCAAACAAGTATAAAACTTACTTCCTATCTCTATTTTCCTTGAAACAACTGTGAAACAGCTCTCTATTTTCACCATTTCAAAAAGCAGAAAGCCAAAAGTCAAAAGCAGGGTCTAAAATGCTTTCAAAACTGTACTACCCAAAAGTAGCTGCTTCTGAAAAAGCAGCTTCTGGTTTCTACCCCTTTGGTTGGCTTTTGGCTTTTTAGAAGTAAAAGCAGCTCCCAAAAGCTCAACCAAAGGCACCCGCAATCATGCAACATTTGGAAGTTTTCCCAACCCAGCCACGGGCCGCGGGGACTCGTTGACCGGCCTGACCGGCTCACCCGACCAAAGCCCTCACCTCACCTCAACATCCGCTGCTTCCGTACACACACACACACACACATACACTCTTCTATCTCCTTCCCCAAATCGCACGCCCCCGCAGAAATCCCCCAAAATTTTCCGCTTCCGCTCTCCGATCGCCGCCTCCGCCGCGCGCGTAGACCCTGGCCAGGGCCCCCTCCTCGTCCTCGCGCGCGCTCACTTTCTCCTCCTCGCGATCCGAGGCGCGGAGCCAAAACCCTAGCCGCCGCCGGATCCCGATCCCGCGAGATGGAGGCCGCGGCGGCGCGCAAGGAGTGGCGCGCCGTCCCCGACGGCCCCCTCCGCACCAATGGCGCCGAGGTCGTCCCGCTGCTTCTCACCCTCCACACGATAAAACCCTTCTCCACCACCATCCGTTCCTGCTATCGTACTCACTTCGCGTCTCCCGTGTTGTTGTTCTGGTGTTTAGGATGCCGCGGAGCCCGCGAAGATGGGGCAGTCCGAGGACAGAGTCATCTACGAGGTGCGTGCTTGCTTCCACCGCTCGGTGATTGATGCGTGACGTGGTTTGTAACGGTGGGAGATTGGGTTTTGGTGCAGGACGGGGCGGGAGGGCTGGAGGGCTTCTGCTCGATCACCATCGACGGGAGCGGGGGGCTCAGCGAGGACATCCTGCAGCAGCGCCTGCAGAGCGTCGTGCGGCAGCGGGAGGAGCTGCAGCAGGTCGAGATTGAGCTGCGCGCGCAGGCCATCGCGCACCCACAGATCGTAGAGGCGCAGCACAGCTTCGAGGCAGCTGTCAAGGAACATGTAGCAGCTGTGGCCAAGCTCAAGGTCGTTTCTTTTGCTTTTGCTTTTGCTTTCGTGTGTTTCATGTTTCCCTACTCACCAGGTTGAAGGAAGTAGATATAACTCATTGATCGTCTGTAGTCTGTACTGTTATTGGTTGCTTGGGAAGTACTACATTTATTGATAATTTCGGTAGGCATGATGGCAGACAGTAGGTACCACCTTTGGTGGTAGCGTTATATTTTTGAAATGGAAGTAATTATGTGTTATATTGTTTTTTTTCAAAGTGGTTGAGTACTGCCTTATGTTGGCGGATATAGTGCAGCTCAGTAGGAGTCCTTTTGAGCTTAATTTCTGGTTGCTTACTGAATGAAATAGGACCCTGTTTGGATCCCTTGGGCTAACAACTAGTTGCTAAACTTTAGCCCTTGAGGATCCAAACAGGAGGGCTAATGGGTGGGCTAAAGTTTAGCCAAAACCCCAACTAATTGTTAGCCAACTAGTCCATCAAACCCAGCTAATGAGGGCTAAAGGACCAGCCGGATAGAAAAAAGACGTTGATACCCACGCCAACCCTCCCAGACCACCATGCATAGGGGTATAACAGACTTTGCACTGAGATAGTAGCACTTATTAGTCCTTGGATCCAAACAGGACTGGGCTAATCTTTAGCCAGCTAACTACTAGTCAGCTAACAACTAGTCCTAGCTAACAACTAGTACTAGTCCATCCAAACAGGCCCTAGGTCTTTATGCTGTGATAAATTTATACATTGATAATGTTGTCTTGCTCTGTGGTTACATGGTTATCCGCTGATCAACAAAGTTGAATGGCAGCTAATGCTCATAGTTATGTACTTATGTGATGCACCATTGTTGGTTGATTATTGCTACAATGATAAGATGCAGGTAGCTCCTAGTGAACTTGTCTGGCCTTATGGTTTGATTTCATCTGCACATTGCCTTGCTGGTTACCTTAAGTCGTTTCAGTTACACCTAGAGCATCTTGTCTATGGTAATACAATTGATGTGCAGATTGTTTTGCCGTTGTCTATATAGCATCTTGTCTATATGGTAATACGATTGATGTGCAGATTGTTTTGCCCTTGTTTGGGAAAAAAACTGATGTCCGTATTGAACAGGAACAACTGCATGAAAGGGAGAAGTACATTCTTGAGCTGGAAGTGAAATTGGATGATAAGGATAGGGAATTGGATGCTTTGAAGATTGACCATCAAACAGTTTGTGGTCTTTCCTGTTAGTTTTGCACTATTCACAATGAGAGATTGAGAAGTGATTATCTCTATTGTTGTCTTTGATTCTTTTTGGCAGGTGTGGGCAAATCAGGATCTTCTTAGAGAACAGACCAAGGAGCTTGCAACTGTCAGGTACTATTGCTGTTTCTAGTATCTTGTAGCATGGAACCATATTTCAGAAGTTAGAGTAATACAGTTGAGAAATTGCACTCATTTAAACTTGCAAGCAACATCCAGAGTGCTGGACCATAAATGGGAAGTATCAATTTGCTCTATGGACTGCTTTTGTGCTAAGCTACCTCGCTGGATCTCTTATTTTTTGACCCAAAGGACCACAACATATCATTACCTATTCATGCATGGGTTGACAGCTTGACATGCATGGCCAAAATATAATTTTGTTATGGAGCAAGCATTTTGTATACATTTTTAGTTCGCAATCTGACAAGTGCTATTTTCGCTCTCTTGATCAAAAGTTTGATTGTAAAAACTAGAATTTATGCTTGATGTTTTCTTATTTTGTGCAGAAGGGAACGTGACAATTCTGAAGCTGAAAGAGGCCAACATCTTAAACAAATTCATGATCTCCAAGAGCATCTGCGAGAAAAAGAAAGTCAATTTCTCGCATTAGAGGAACAAGTATTCTTCTCTAGCCCTATCTTTTTTCATTATATTTTAGATGGTCTATGCATTATGTGGTTAAGCTCCCACTTCATTAAAACCCATAACATTTTTACGACAGTGTACAGATAACAGTATCCTAGTTTGCGCTATCTCATGAAGAGCTGTTACAACTTTTAAATCATTAACGAATGTGAGTTTCAAATTAGTCTCTTAATGAATGCACTGCAGTAATATCCTAATAAAATGTACTGAATGTTGTAAATTAGGTACTTTCGACTTCCCAATATTTCAATTTCCTTCCTAATGGCATGGTTTCTCAGTATTCTTTGTTGGTACAAAACTATCTTGTCTCAAGAGAGAATCTCAGGCATTATTTGTGTTGCATTAGTTCTTTGTATCCATGTCTTAGCAATGAAAGGGTTATTTGTTTGTGGAGAAATTTCTTCATGAATGCTCAGTATTGTTGCAAGATTACCTGCTGAAATTCAAAATGCTTGTAACACACTTTACTACTTTAACATTCAGCCACTCACCAATGAACATTTTATTTTTCCAGCATAGGGTTGCTCAAGAGAACATTCTTTACAAAGATGAACAGTTGAGGGAAGCTCATGCTTGGGTGGCACGAGTTCAAGAAATGGATGTTTTACAGTCTCAGTCCCTGCAAGCTGAGTTACGTGAGCGTACTGAACAATTTAATCAATATTGGATTAGTTTCCAGCAACAGGTAAGTTGTTTAGGTCAGTAGATGCCTTTTCTTTCTGTTATTCATGTATGCTTTGGGGCTTGGGGCTTCTATTAAATTATTGTGCTTTCGTATTTCATCAATATTCACTGTGTCATATACTCATATTAGCATACTCTTCACTACCTCCTCTTGTTCTTCCCCAGTATGTTGAAATGCAACGGGGTTTTCTGCATACAATACAACAACTTCAGCTAGAACTAACTGAGTTAAGAGAACGGACTGGAGTACAAAAAGATGGTTCACAAGCTGCTCAGGAGGGCTCAGCTGAATCATCATTGGTTCAAAGCAAAAGGAACAACATGGCTACAAATGGTAATGCAACAACAGACAGCAGCCAGTCACTGAAAAATAATGGAAGTGCTGATGGTTCCGTAAAGGTATTATTGATTTTGAGTAACTTCTATAAACAGTTATGGTGGCTATCATTGGAAGATGCAAAACATATTGTTCAATATTGGCCGGGTGACTTTGTTATAGTGTACTGCAAATAGTGTTGTGTGGCATTTCAGTTATGTCTATTTGTTGTGTTAGCATGTCTTTACGTGATCTGTTCTCCCTTCTATTTCAGCAATACTATATCTTGTTGAATTGTGTGGACCCTTCTATTTCATTCTCGTCAAGAAACATTCTTGAGAGGTTTTACCTTTATTGCTTCCAGGGAAATAGCGCCTCTGCTGTACCTGTTGCTCCATCTTCACTATTGGGAATAGGTGGCTTTCTTCCTTCTGGGGCTGGGATGCATTCTTATATGATGCATCCTCAAGGTATACCTCAATCTTTAGCATTGCCCAACTCTGGTGCTCCTCAATTCGGTAGTTTTCAGTCACAGTCTACAATTCAACCAAACCTAAGCTGGCCCAATCAACAGGTAATTATACTCTTGAAGCACTCTGCTTAGTGTATCATAATTTTGCTGACAATGTGACATCTTGCGATTTGGAAATAATTTTGTATCGTTTAGGAAGCACAAAATGCCTCACAAACATCAGATGAAACAAACTATCAGCCATCCCAATCAGACGAGAATGCGTTACAACCAGATGCTAGTAATAACGATGAGCTTTCTTCTAAGCATTCTCAAATAACCCATCAAGAACACCTTACAACCCATGGGAAGCAACAACAACGTTCCACGAGTGTGGTTTTCGAATCAACTCATGAACCAAAGGTTGTCTTTTTGCTTATTATTTGTTTCTTTTTGTTCAGCTTAGCCCTGTTAACCTGATTTGTTCTACAAAAAACTGTTTACAGGTTATGGAATCCAATGTAACCGAACATTTAGTTTACAATGAGCAGCAAAAAGCCCAGGATTCATCTCCAAATGTCACCCCTACCGGAAAGTTTGAACATCAAGAGCAAAAAACTGAATTGAAGGTTTCTAATTTACTGCTTTTCTTCCTAAATTTCCATTTACTGTGTAAGCATCTCATATCACGCATGCTGTACATGCAACCAGGATGAGAAAGTTGTATCTGGCAAGCAGTCCGAGGAGCATGTACCTAGGCAGCAGCATAAAACTTCAAATTTTGCTGCATCAACTACCCAGATCCACTTCAAAAATAGTGCAGCAGAGTTCACTTCTAATGTTGTGAATCAGGCTGACACACTTACATCTGCGGGTGGTGGTTTGGGTTCACTACTACCTTGCATACCAAAGGAGCCTGCCCTCCTAGATGAGAGATCCCTTTTGGCTTGCATTGTTCGTGCAGTTCCTGCTGGACCTGATGGCCGAATCAGGATTAGTTCAACTGTGAGTTACTTGCCATCTTCAAGTTGTTGAGCATTTTCCCATGACCTTATGGGAATTGTATGTTTAGTGGAACATTTTCTGATTCATGTGCAATTTTTCCTCAGCTACCAAATAGGCTTGGGAAAATGTTGGCTCCTCTTCACTGGCATGACTATAAGAAGCATTATGGGAAGCTAGACGATTTTGTGGCTAGTCATCCAGAGGTTTGTTTATTTTCCACATAACAATTTAGTCAGCATATGGATCATTTCCGTTATTGATACATTTATTGCGTCTGCAGCTCTTTGTGATTGAAGGGGACTTTATTCACCTTCTTGAAGGAGCACAACAGATCATTTCGGCTACTACAACTGCTGCTAAAATTGCTGCTGCTGCATCATCTGCTCCTTACTCATCGTTATTGCCTTCAGTTGCTGTTACTCCTGTGGCACAGAGCACTCGGCAAAAGAGAGGGCCTGTTGTTGATTCCAGATCTTCAAATACAATGCCATCTGGAAATGGCTCCACTACAACTAACTATGGAGATCAGTTTGACAAGTGTTCACATATCCCCAAAGCCGGTGATCAACACCAAAGTGTTAACATTGTTCAGGGGATTAGCGATGTAACAATTTCAAACAAAGTAAAAGGCATCCAAGAAAATGGTTTTTCATATGAAGTTCAACCTGGGCAGTCATCTATGCATGCCGTAGCTGCAAATGGAGGAAGAAATGAGCGAGCTGGTCTCCCTATTCATGACAAAGGTGGGAGTAATATCAGACATGGTTATGGAGGAAAGCAACAGGGGAGGTATGATCTATTTCTGATGCAGTGTTAAGACACCTTTCCAATTCTGATCTGCTGTAAATTTCTCCTATATTCTAGGTCTACAGGGACCGCATACATTTCCAGAAGATGAGGCAGTGGCATGTCATTAGGTATGATTTCATACTCCGATTAAAAACATAGTCTGTTATGAACCGGGGTAAACACCACCAAGAGGATGGCGATATTTCCCTGATTGCTCTCAATAGCATGCGGTAGCCCTCTTATATAGATGGGCTCCCCCTAACAGATCGAATCTAATTCCAATCCTATCTCTAATAATATGGAAACTCATATCCTATCTCTAATTATATCCCTAACAATGGAAACTAATCTCTAACTCAAATAGAATATAATCTCTAATTCCTAATAATGAACCGACTAGGCCTAAGGCCCACGTCTATGACATTACACCCCTCCTGGACATGCAGCTCGTCCTCGAGCTGCTAGGTAGCGGTCATGACGTCAATGGAAGACCTTCGACGCCGATGTAGAAGATGAACGATGGTGGGGTCCTGCAGCGGATGAAGACGACCGGCCAGATCCAAGCGGGACAAGGCTAGACGAAGTGTAGCACCTTCTGTACATAATGCCTGCAAAAGAAGTTTTTATATTTTTTTTTGATTTTTTTTCCCGATCGGTTTACAATCAAAACCGATCGAGACTAAAGTCTCCAACCCGACCGAGACTCAAAGACAGAGGAGTCGGCGACAGAGGATCTGCGACGGCGATTGGCGGGTCGGCGGGTCGGCGGGAGCGGCGGCAGAAGTCGGTGGAGTCGGGGGCGGCGGTGGCGATAGCGTCGTCCTCGATCGGGAGCCGCCGGCGACGGCGCGAAGATGGGTTCCCGAGCGGCGGCCCAACTCCCGAGCGGCGACCCTGCTCGACAGCCTCGGGCGCGCGAGACGACCGCGATCGGGAGCCGGCGGCGGCGGCAAGAAGATGGCTCCCGAGCGGCAGCCCGAAGATCTCCCGAGCGACGGCGCGGCCGATCTGGTGCGGATTTCCCGAGCGGCGGCGGCCGATCTGGTGTGGGTGAGGATCTCCCGAGCGGCGGCGGACCGGGGTGGGGCGGCCCGGACGGCCCGAGTGGATGCGGCGGAAGCTGCAGAACAGCGGCGCGCCATCGGCGCAGAGGAGGGGCCACGCGGCGGCGGTCGGCGTCTTCGAACGCGGGACCGGCAACAGGTGAAGCGGCCGCGACCCAGGCGAAGGTGGCCCTGCGACTCGAGCGGAGACGGCCCGGGCGGGTGGCGGTGGCGCAGGCAGAGACGGCCCGCGCGACGGATGGCGACTCGCGACCGACGACGGCGACGGTGAACCGCGGCGGCCGGCGGAGCAGCAGCAGACGGGGCGGCGGCCTGCGGGGGCGGCGGCCGACGGATGACAGCCGACCTCGCTCGAGCGGATCTAGGGCTCCTGGCGGCGGCAACGACTTCAGCAGATCGCCGGCGACATCTCTTTTTGCTGGGGCGTTGGATGGAGGCGCTACGGCAATGGGAGCTGGCAGCAGATGAATGGAGGGTTTTTTGTCTTGTTGTTGTTGACGATCTGGTGATATGGTGATCTGGGGATCTGGTGTTGGATGATCAGGCTGGTACTTTGTCTCTTGTTTCTCCTCCTCCCGCTCCTTCAAGATCTTCTCTAATAAAGCATGCAGGTTGAGGAAGGCTTCCCCCAACCCTTTGCTGAGGTTGCCGCTGGCCATCTTCTCAGCGCTAGCTTTCATTATGGCCAATGACTCGGCAATAGGAGGAATCGCAGAACCCATGGTAGCAGAAGTCGTGGGAAGGGATCGACGGCTCTGATACCAAATTGTTATGAACCGGGGTAAACACCACCAAGAGGATGGCGATATTTCCCTGATTGCTCTCAATAGCATGCGGTAGCCCTCTTATATAGATGGGCTCCCCCTAACAGATCGAATCTAATTCCAATCCTATCTCTAATAATATGGAAACTCATATCCTATCTCTAATTATATCCCTAACAATGGAAACTAATCTCTAACTCAAATAGAATATAATCTCTAATTCCTAATAATGAACCGACTAGGCCTAAGGCCCACGTCTATGACATAGTCACTCAGTGATCATCTAGACCCTTTTGAAATTGTTTACGGTCATTGCTGTTGAGTTTAGCCTACTGCTTTTGGTTGCTTGTTATAACCTGTTACTTTTGGTCGAAAGGTTTAGCTTTTGTTGTTTTGCTATTGTTGTCCTGTTATTGAAGTGAAGGTCTTAAATCTTGGGAGGCTTCGGATTAGGCAATTGGCCAATTATAGAAGTTCTTAGCTCTTGGAAAGTTTAGAATTAGCTAATTATAGTACCATGTAACATTAAATCAGATTATTAGGTAGTTCCGTATAATTGTTACGTCAACCAAGAAGAGCAGACAGATAAACAGCAGCATCAATAAGCTGCAATTAGAACGCTGACACTGAACCATTGTCCTACATGATGCTATTCCATGACATCCCTTTTATCTCAAGTATGCAAGTCAAATACATGGAAATTATCCACACTTGAAAACTTGAAATTACAAGATGGGATCACCATTGTTTGGAAAGATGTTAAATTGATTGTGCATTCATGTTTAGTATGCAGAATCTTTTTGAGAATGGTTTTCCCACATGTACATGGACGTCCATGTACTGTCATCGCCATAAAATGTGCTTCAAGATTGATGCAAAATTCCAAGTTCAAACCAACACCCCATCATCTAATAATTTTAATGACCTTCCACAAATCTCGGAGCACTTTGGATGGATGAATAAGTACATGGATGTCCATGTACATGTGGACTTGCATCGGAAAATGATTCTATACTTCTAGGAGTATGTACTCCCAGAAGTATAGAATCATTTTCCTATAGGTTTTCTATACCCCAAGAAGTATATACTCTTACTTCTAATATACTACTTAAACGAATATGTTATACTTCTTTATTATTTTCAGTATACTTAAATACTAATTTTAAGATGCTTCAATGCAACATGGTCGAAAAAAATTTCATCGGAATTCTTTGTTTTTTTGCTATATATCCTTTTTTATATGTAAAAGGACTATATACATAAATTGTGCTATAAAAATTGGACTATGATGAATTTTTTCATGAAACTCACTTTAGAGTATTTATTATTATTATTATTATTATTAGAGTATGTATAAGGATAAAGAGGTACAACAACATCACTTAAGAGGTATAATTATATAGTATAATTACTTAGGACACTATGGTGTTAGGACACCATGATTTAAAATAGGTATTTCCCTTATGTATCAATGTAGGAATTTTTTGGTTGTCGAGAAACTATTTTACTAACTAGTTCGAACAAGTTTGAACTGATATCCGAATTGTACCCAGTGCTGAAGCTCCCACATTATGTGGGGTTTGGGGAAGGGGATTTTCTAGGCATCCTTTCCCTTGCTTTGTAGAGAGGCTGATTCGAACCCGCAACCACCAGCGCACAATGGAGAGACCACCAATGCGCCAGGCCCGCCCTTCAATTGATATTCGAATTGTAGTTGCCTTTTTTATGATAGCTTGTTTGTAGGTATGTGCTGATTATATATATAAATCAACAAAGAATGTGATACAATTTTGTTCAAAATCTTTGAATTCGAGTATATTTTTCAAAGGTATACTCTATGTTGGAGGAATAAAATTACTCCCTCGTTGCGGGGTCTGCTCTATAGAAGACACATGCATATCAACAAATGCAGTTATACTCTAAAAGGACGATTATACCCCCTATTTGTACTCATAGGGTAGCTATCCCTAAGGGGCATTTCGGTCATTTGTAAGAGCCTATAAATACCCTATGTATCTCTCATTTGGGGGGCTCTTGAGCTCTCATGAGCAAAAAAGTACATTCAAACTAGTGAGCCCTCGGAGGCTCCCTCCCTGGAGGTAACTCCCTGTTGGCTCACTTACAGAAGTAGGGCGGTCTTCAAACTAGTGAGCCCTCGGAGGCTCCCTCCCTGGAGGTAACTCCCTGTTGGCTCACTTACAGAAGTAGGGCGGTCCTCTCAGACCCCTGAACCTATATAAACCCTCTGTCGTTTTTTACTCATGGACGACGGCTCGTAAGACGGTCGACGTCCACCCACTCACTTGTGTTTGGTTTTCACACCTACAACATTGGCACCGTCCATGGGGACCGTAGCTAATTGACGAAAGGCTATGACTCCTACCAATAAATACTCTGTGTCCACAAAGCCTCCTCTAGCTTTGGAGTGCAATGAGCTCGTGGAGGACAAGTCCACTTTCCGGAGGAGCCCTGGGCATGCACCATTGTCAGGGATTAGGGCCCTCTACCTCGGGATGGACAACGTCCTACGTGATCTGGGACTCCCAAGTGCATCCTTCCTTGTGCTAGTCGATGCAGGGTCCAGCCAAGGGCGGGAAACTCAAAGCGCCCTCGCCAATAGAGGGCCAAGGGTGCTGGGTCTAGCCATCACCCCCGGGACACATAACGTCACAAACTACAGGGCGATGAAGACCTTAGCACTCTTCTTTGCCCCTCAGGCGCTCTAGGGGCTAGGGTCAAGGCTAGGGGTAAGGGACAGGGGAATCCTACCACCTCCCGTCTAAAATGATCTATACATTGGTAAGTCTACAGAAGGAGCGAACTGAGCCCCCTTGCCCAGGCGCTTGGCCTCCAGCCCATTGGTAGGGCATGTGGCTGAATGTCTTGTTCGACTGAGCACATGGAAGTGGTTCGAAGCTCGTTGGATGCTCGCACGCTACACGCTCTGTTACATGGACATCCTCACCATGCCTTGGCAAGTCATCAACCCAGCGCCCGCGCCATGGTGCCCTGGCGACATCGCCCTTGTGCGGCCCAACGCCCTCTCTTGGCCCAATGCCCTCGCTTGGGCTCTTGAGACACTTTTCCCGCATGGGATCTCATCCCCATGGTGCGTAGGGCGTACGACCTCCGTGGTCTCCTAGCAAAAGTCCAAGATGGCTTGGGCATTTGTCGCCTCTACCATGGTGGCTCGTGTCCTGCTGGACCTAGGGCATGAGCGATAACTTGGGCCCAGTGCCCAAGTTGATGGATTGCTGATGACTCATCTCCCTTAGATTCCAAGCCATGCGTCGAATGACCACCGGGTCACCATACGCCTCGCTTCGTTGCTTGGCAAGGGTTAAACATTGTCATGTATTCCCGATCACCAAGAAAAAACCCCCACCTAGGGGGTAAAAGAGCTCTACAACCCTCATACTTCGGAGGCCTACGACTTAGCCTCGTGGGCACTCCTTCGGTGTGCCTATAACTTATGTCGTGGGCACACCAACAAGGTGCCTGTAAGCCACATGGGTGCCTCCAAGCCCATTGGGGGGCTACCACCAAGTGGCCATCCGATGCCCCACAACTCAGCCTCGTGGGCATCTATTCGGTGTGCTTATGACTTAGTGTCGTGGGTACACCTCCAAGATGCCCATAGTAAGCCTCATTGGCGCCTCCAAGCCCATTGGGGTTACCACCCCTAGTGGCTATTCGGCGTGCCACGACTTAGCCTTGTGGGCACCTTGTCGGTGTGCTTATGACTTAGTGTCGTGGGCATGCTTTCAAGGTGCCAGAGCAAGCCTCGTGGGCATCCCCATGTCCGCTGGGGGGCTACCACCCTTGGTGGCCATTCGATGCCCCACGACTTAGCCTCGTGGGCACACCTCCAGTGTGCCTATGACTTAGTATCGTGGGCACACCTCTAAGGTGTTCATGAGTATGCCTCATGGGCGCCTGCACTCAGGGCTACCACCCCTAGTGGCCATTTGGTGCTCCATGACCTAGTCTCGTGGTCACCTCCTCGGTATGCCGTGACTTAAGTGTCGTAGGCACACCTCCAAGATGCCCATGAGTTAGCCTCATGGGTGTCTCCAAGTTTGCTTGGGGGCTACCACCCCAAGTGGTTATTTAGTGCCTCATGACGTAGTCTCATGGGCACCCCTTCGATATGTTCATGACTCAAGTCTCATGAATGCACCTCCAAGGCGCCCTGTGATTTAATCTCATGGGCACTCTCAAGTCTACTAGAGAATGCTACCGCTCACCTCGAAGGTAGTGCCTCGATGGGGCGGCCCACCTCGAAGGTAGTGCCTCGATGGGGCGGCCCACCTCGAAGGTAGTGCCTCGATGGGGCGGCCCTACGTTGATGACTTCGCCTTCACATGCTTCGCTTGGATGCGTCGCCCACCTTGAAGGCAAAGTGACTCAGTGGGGCGGTCCCGTGTCGATGACTTTGACTTCACAGGCCTCATTTTGACGCGTCGCCTACCTAAAAGGCAGAGTCTTGGTGGGGCGGCCTTGTGTAGATGATTTTGCCTTTGCAAACCTCGCTTCGGCACGCTACCCGCCTTGAAGGCTATGCCTTGGTAGGGCAACCACGAGTCTTCACCTCAATAGGTGTCGCTTCGACACTTTGCTCGCTTCGAAGGCTATGCCTCGGCAGGGCAACCCCGTGCCTTCAGCTTCACCTCCACAGGCTTCACTTCAATGCGCTGCCTGCCTCGGAGGTTATGCCTCAGCGGGGCAACCCCGCGTCTTCAACTTCGCCTCCATAGGCTTCGCTTCAATGCGCTGCTCGGCTCGAAGGCTATGCCTCGGTAGGGTGGACTCATGTCTCCAACTTCATCTTAACAAGCTTCGCTCTGACGTGCCACCTGCCTGGAAGGCTATGCCTCAGCAGGGTGACTTGACGCCTTTGGCTTTGCCTCCACAAGCTTCGCTTCGACACGCTGCCGCCCTTGAAGTTATGCCTCAGCAGGGCGAGTCCGCGTTTTCAACTTCGCCTGCTATGTCTCGGCAGGGTGGCCTCGCGTCTCCAACTTTGTCTTCATAGGCTTCGCTTCGACGCACCACCTGCCTGGAAGGCTATGCCTCGGCAGTGCGACTTTGTGTCTCCTACTTCACCTTCACAGGCATCGCTTCGATGCGCATGCCTGCCTCGAAGGCCATGCCTTGATGAGGCGGTCCACGTCCAATACTTCGCTTTCACAGGCATAACTCCGATGCGCTATCAGCCTCAAAGGCTTTGCCTCAGCAGGGCGACCCTGCATCTCCTACTATGACACCTTCAATGAGCCACTTGTCTCGAAGGATGTCTCGACGAGCTGGCCTACATCGACTACTTCGCCTCCAAAGGCTTTGCCTCAGTAGGGCGACTTCGTGTTCGCCACTTCACCTTCAGAGGCTTCGCACTGGTGTGGCGCCCGCCTCAAAGGTTGTGCCTCAATGAGGCTACCCATGTCTACTGCTTCGCTTCCACAGGCTTTGTCCTGGCCCGCCACCTGCCTCGAAGGTTGTGCCTAAGTTTGGTGGCTATGCGTCCGCCACTTCGCCTCCACCAGCTCGCACCAACGCGTAGTCTGCCTTGTAGGCTACGCCTCAGCAAGGTGGCCTTGCGTTTGCTACTCCGCCTCCACTGGTTTGCTCCGTCGCACCGCTTGTCTCGTAGGCCAAGTCATGATGCCCTCGCGTGGATCTCTTGGTCCTCATGCCCGGGCGAAGCCCTCGCCCCTTACATGGGCAGCCTGCGTGCCCATCAAGCCTAAATTTGGCTAAGTCAGGGTGCCCTCGCATGGATTCCTCGTGCCTCGGGCGAAGCCCTCACCCCTCGCATGGGTGTCTGCATGCCCATCAAGCCAAAATTTGGTTTAGTCATGGGTGCCTTCGCATAGATCCCTCAGGCCTTAGGCCTTGCGCGACATCGAGTCAAAATTTGGCTAAATGTTGGGGGCATGCATTCTCGTCTTGATATTTGGCGAAGTCTTTGGCGCCCTGCAAAAACTCCCAATGTACTATGGCGAGCATATTGTCAATAGGATACATGACCTTAGCACTCTTCTTTGCCCTTTAGGCGCCCAAGGGACAGGGGCCTAGTGTTGAGGAATCCTACCACCTCCAGTCTAAAATGCTCCATACTTCTACAAGTCTACAGAAGGGCCACGATTTGGTGCCCCGCACCCTGCACGCCCCGACGTCCGTACCCTGCGAGCCTCCTACAAGCCTTGACACCATGGACACAGACAAGGAAGTAAATATGGTGCGGCCAGCGTTTTGCTTCTGTCATGGTGCACGAAAAGAAAAAGCAGTTCACACCTACAACTGGTCGCCGAAGTGACCTGACAGCCAACATCTCGGCACTCGAGCAACCAGCACCATACCCCCATTTGGTGGTCGTCTAACCTGCGCTCCAACATGCCCTATCACCAATACCCTAGCACACCACCGTCTTTGCCCTTGGTGTCCGGCCGCTGGTGCCCTATAAATCGCCCGGCGCCAGGTGCTCCAGTAGGCCACGCCTTCGCATCCGGGTCATTGAAAGCATGGAGCCCAGGCACCTCGGCGCCCACACCTTGTGCACCTCGGCGCCCTGGCAATCTCCACTTGGCGCCATGGCGATCTCCGGTCAGCCCCCTGACGTCCTCTGCTTGGGCGCAATGACAGCCACTGGCTGGCGCCCTAGTGGCTTCTGTCATGATAGATAGTTCACCTGCCCCTCAAGACACAATACACTACATTGGCTAGGGGATGCTCCAAGTAGCCAAGCGCCCTAAGCGGAGACGCTCTGGTAGAAAAAAGTTTCGGCGCCTTGTGCACGCGTACTTAGTCAAGGATCCTTAGCGCTAGCGCCCTAGCAAGTGCTCTCCAGCGCCCTGGCAAAATAAAAACGCCCCTCATTTTGGAAGCTACCTGGGCATAACATCTCATCAAACTTTACACCTGAGGGAGCCCTTTCAAAAGAGGGTCCGAGCGCCCTGGCAAAAGAAGTGTGAACGTCCTAGCAAGATGAGGGGCCGCACGCCCTGGCAAAAACTACGTGCGCGGGGGCCCTGCAAAAACCGCTCAAAGCCGAGCGCCCTAACATTACCGCTCGAAGTTGAGCGCCCTGACGTTACCGCTCAAAGACGCCCTACCAAAACCGCTCAAAACCGAGCGCCCTGACATTACCGCTCAAAGGCGCCTTGCCAAAACCGCTCGAGGCCGAGCGCCTTGACATTACTGCTCTAGGGCGCCCTACCAAAACCCTCGAGGTCGAGCGCCCTGACATTACCGCTCAAAGGCACCCTGCTAAAACCACTCAAACGAAAACGCCCTCTCAAAACCACCAAACTTAGATGCCCTCTCAAAACCACTCATACCGAAAAGTAAGTGTCCTAGCAAAAATATCAGTGCCCCCTGGCATTCAACAACTCATACATGAGACATCAGAAACCAGCATTAGCATTCAACAACCCATACAATTAAGAACCACCGCCGTGGTGAACGCACCCTGGTGAATACTTGCTCGGCACGCCGATATTCACCCTCCGGGCGCTCTTGTAACTGACCGCCGACACCATGCGTCAGGCAGTCAAGTGGCCCAGCAGCTGTGCACTCCGGCGGCCAAGCTCCTTGACGCTGGCTCCCAGCGGCAACGCTCTTGCACCATGCACCCCGCGACGAAGCAAGAAGGGAGGGAGAGCAAGAAATCGAGGGCACAGCGACCATGGGCTCACCTAGCCTGACACTCGCTTCAGCTTGCCGTCGGGTAACATTAGCTCTGCTGGCGCCCTCTCGCTTACCCAAGGTCAGGGACACGCCTCCTCGCTTTAGCTCACCGTTGAGCAACACTGGCTCTGTCGGCGCCCTCTCGCTCGCCCAAGGACAGGGACATGCCTCGCTTTAGCTCATCGCCGAGCGACACTAGCTCCGTCGGCGCCCTCCTGCTCGCCCAAGGTCAGGGACGCGCCTCCTCGCTTTAGCTCACCGCTGAGCGACACTAGCTCTGCCGACGCCCTCCCGCTCGCCCAAGGCCAGAGACGCGCCTCCTCCTGGCTTGCCTTCACTCCTCTCGGTGCTGATCCCGGCTTGCCTTCCCTCCACCCCGCTTATGCTTGCTCCCAAAAGGAGTGGGAAAGGCAGCCTTTCTCATCTATTTGCTTTACCTCCTCTTTGAGCCGGCCAACAGAAGGCCTTAACCGGCATTGTGCCCAGATGGGCCGGCCAAGAGAGGCCCATTGCAAGAGTTGGTTCGAAAAGGGGTCAGCATAAGTGGCCTGTCCTAGAGCTGGCTCATGGGAACTTTGGAGTTAGGCACAAACTGGTGATCTCACAATTGCTTGGGGCGATTTGATCAAGGAAAGGGCTTGACGTGCGCACCTTCGTTGCACAATTTCGGATACAACTTCTGATGAAATTCATCAAAGTTTTGGTAGAGATCAACCTTGGCACGGAAAATACAACTCAAAACTACCCCATTGGACCTTTTCTCTAAAACGCCAAGGGGGCAGGGGGCTAGTGTTGGAGGAGTAAAATTACTCCCTCGCTGCAGGGTCCGCTCTATAGAAGACGCACATATGCAGATCAAGAAATGCAGTTATACCCAAAAAGGACAATGATACCCCCTATTTGTACTCATAGGGTAGCTGTCCCCTAAGGGGTATTTCAGTCATTTGTATAGGCCTAAGAGCCTATGGGTGTGTTTGGTTGAGCTGTGGCTTCTGAAAAAGCTGCTGTGAGCTGTGGGCTGTGAAAAAGCTGTTGTAGGTTGTGGGCTGTGGAAAAGCTGTAAGCTGTTTGGTTCAAACAAGTATAAAACTTACCTCCTATCTATATTTTCTTTGAAACAACTGTGAAACAGCTCTCTATTTTCACCATTTCAAAAAGCAGAAAGCCAAAAGCTAAAAGCAGGGTCCAAGGTGCTTTCAAAACTGTACTACCCAAAAGTAGCTACTTCTGAAAAAGCAGCTTCTGGTTTCCACCCCTTTGGTTGGCTTTTTGGAAGCAAAAGCAGCTTCCAAAAGCTCAACCAAAGGCACCCTATAAATACCCTATGTATCCCTCATTTGGGAGGCTCTTGAACTCTCATGAGCAAAAAAGAAGTACATTCAAATTGGTGAGCCCTCGGGGGCTCCCTCCCCGGAGGTAACCCCCTGTTGGTGAGCCAACAGGAGTAGGGTGGTCCTCTCGGACCTCTGAACCTGTATAAACCTTTTGTCATTTTTACTCTCATGGACAACGGCCCGTAAGACGGCCATCATCCACCCAGTCACTTGTGTTTGGTTTTCACACTTACAACAATCTGATATTTTCAGAAAATGTACCCGAATTTGGGTTGAATTCGTGGTGGCCTAACACCATAGTGTCCAATTTAGGCGTCCTATCTGTTTGACAGATTTTTCATGTTATTCTTTACACTTTTGAATAATCAGGACTGACTTTACCTGCCTTGCTATATCTTATCATCGTATGTATGCCTTTTATCATACTTGCATTATTAGCTGCTAAAATACCTACAACGATACTACCGCTATGTATTTGAAACTCAGCATCAGGCTGACATACCACATTGTTTCGATTGTAGGTCCAGTCGGTTTAAAGAGTGGTGAACTGGACGAAAATCATGTCAACTGGCTGTGTTTTGGTTTAAAATGGCTGTTGCCAAAGATGACCTGAATTAGTTCTAAATTTAATTCTCGCACAATTGTTTTTTCATATTGCCTGTATTAGGCCTTGTTTTGGCATGTTGTACTGAAATCCTGGTCCACAATCAGAAAACTACTGAGGAAGTTTTGCAACCATGTAACATGCCTGTGCTTGTATGATGTGGCGCGCACTTGAATGGTAGCATCGAATGCCCTGGGCTGGTACTCCGTCCCATTTTCGTCTGGAAAATGAAAGCTCTTGACTTGTAGCATGAATCTTTGAAAGTTGGCGTTTGATATAAATAGTGGTCTTATGGGATGTATCAAATGAGAATGCTTTTAAGCAGACAATGCGAACTCAGGATAGATATCTGAGTTGTCTGATCGCATTTTTGCCCATTAGATCATGGACTAGGTTTCAACCATGCTGGTCGAACTGCAACCGTGCGCCAAGTAGCCGTCCGCGGTGCGCTGCCTTCTCGCTTGCCGGTCTGCCTCGCGGTCGGTCACCGTCTATGATACCTCTTCACGAAGCCTGAAAAAAAAACACCATTGACGTGTCAGTTCAGCTCCCCGTCTTTTCCCTTCTGTTAAGATCGCGAGACAATGTCACGAGGCCTGAAATTTCTACACAAGCCAGGCAAGGAATGAAGGTCACATGTGTTAGCTCCACGGCGCTCTCGTCTAGTCACCGGGCAGCAGAAGAGATGTTTTTGCTAATACCACGTGTATACTGATTTTTTTGTAAATAAGGATCTGAATAGTGTCATATATGCCGAAGATTCACATTTCTACGGAAAAGAAATGTCCAGATATCGTTATAACACTGACACAAGTTATAGAGTGGGGTAATGTGGACATAGTTGCTTACTTATTAAATATCCCAAAAAGTATTGCTGTGTCAGTTTCGGAATTTTTTTGTACGGATAATCCATTTTTTATTCGAAATTACATAAATATACCCGCGGGAAATTTTTTTTACAAAAATAGGCTCCAGTCGCCTAATGGTTGGGCGACTAGAGCTTTTCGCCCAACTGGATCGCGACAGCTGGAGAGTCTACGAACCGTTGGGCGATTAACTTCAGTCGCCCAACGGTTCGGCGACTGCAAGGAAGTCGCCCAACTGTTGGGCGACTGAAATTCAGTCGCCGAACCGTTGGGCGACTGAGGGTGGATACAAAAACGCGCTCGCCCGCCGACCGACGGCCACTGTTTCCTTCGGCGCGCAGAGAAGAGAAGGGGAAAGGAGAGGAGGAGAAGAGGAGGGGGAGAGAAAGAGAGGGAGAGGAGGAGAAGAGGAGGGGGGAGAAAGAGAGGGAGAGGAGGAGAAGAGGAGAGGGAGTGCGCGATTTCCAGGTAATTTTTTGTGTTATATTTTTTGTTAGTGTAGATAGTTAGTGTAGATAATTAGTTTAGAAATATAGTTAGTGTAGATAATTAGTGTAGAAAGATAGTTAGTGTAGATAATTAGTTTAGAAATATAGTTAGTGTAGATAATTTAGTGTAGAAAGATAGTTAGTGTAGACAATTAGTGTAGATAATTAGTGTAGATAATTTAGTTTAGAAAATATAGTTTAGAAAATGTAGTGTAGAAAATTAGTTTAGAAATATAGTTTACAAAAATAGTTTAGAAAATGTAGTTTAGAAATTTAGTTTACAAAATTAGTTTAGAAAATGTAGTGTAGAAAATTAGTTTAGAAATATAGTTTACAAAAATAGTTTAGAAAATGTAGTTTAGAAATTTAGTTTACAAAATTAGTTTAGAATATGTAGTGTAGAAAATTTAGTGTAGAAAATTAAATGTAGAAATTTAGATGTAGAAAGTTTAGTGTACAAATTTAGATATAGGAAAGTTAATGTTGAAATTATTGTATAAATTTAGATGTAGAAAATTTCACCGGAGGAGGGCCAAGCGAGGCCGTATGGGAGGACGCGGGCGCGGTGATGGGGCACACCAGGGTGACTAGTGAGGCGACGCTGCAGATGCTATATATGTTATGCATGTAATGAAAAAACATGAGGCATGTTACTCACAGTTATATTATGAAGTTTATTTAAATTTACAGAAGTCTATTATCTCTCTCCGCACATAAACTATCTCACTTAACAGTGTATGTATCGATCGTTCTGTACTCAATCTTTCATGGAAAAAAAATTTTAAAACTTTTTACACACCTACAATATACAATGAACATAAACTTTTATTACAACTTCACCGTATTTTTTACCCGTTCAACGTTACAAAATTCACAAAATCTAAAACAATACACGGGGGCTACATGAAGTCGCCCTACGGGATGGCGACTGCATGTTAGTCGCCTAACGGGATGGCGACTGCATGCTAGTCGCCTAACAGAAGAGCGACTGGATGTAGTCGCTCTACTGTGCAGCGAGACATACTGTGTCGCGGTCTGGTTGGGCGATAGGCTCCAGTCGCCCAACCATTCGGCGACTGGAGCCTATTTTTGTAAAAAATTTTCCCTCGGGTATATTTATGTAATTTTGAATAAAAAATAGATTATCCGTACAAAAAATTCGTCAGTTTCGCACAGCGTCTCTTCCTGTCCGATGAGGTCATGGGACACATCTGTTAACTTCTTTTTAACTTATGGTTTATAATTTCTTTTAAACTATCAAAGGAGATATCTTTTACATTATTATTTTGAAATGATTTGTTAAAATATTTTTTTAAAGCAACTTATCAGTATTAATTTTGTTCATATAAGTGCTTGAACTAAATATAAGCTGTAGCCGAAAAGGTCTTAAAACCTGAAATCTCTGTACAAGCCAGGCAAGGAAGGAGCTACGAAAGTGCAAGGAAACCGATGGGTTGAAAATATATCCTACACATCTGCTGGCAGCCTGACCATAGCGGAAAAAAATTGTACCCTCCCCAGCAAATTCGTCTTCGCCATAGTGCAAAAGTTGATAGTGACGCTGACGACCAAAACATAACGACCTGATTCGTGATCCAGACCAGATCTCATCCGATTGCTTCCTCCTTCCTTTCCTTTGAACAGCTAGCTGGTAGCCTGAAAGAGAGCCATGGCTGAGTCGCTGCTTCTTCCCGTGGTGCGTGGGGTGGCCGGCAAGGCCGCCGACGCGCTCGTCCAGAGCGTGACCGGCATGTGGGGCGTCGACGAAGACCGCGGCAAGCTGGAGCGCCAGCTGCTGGCCGTCCATCGCAAACTGGTGGACGCCGAGGTGAAGAGCGAGACCGACCCCGCCATCAAGAGGTGGATGAAGGACCTCAAGGCCGTCGCCTACGAGGCCGACGACGTCCTCGACGACTTCCAGTACGAGGCGCTGCGCCGTGAGGCCCAGATCGGCGAGTCCACCACCCGCAAGGTACTCGGCTACTTCACCCACCACAGCCCAATTGTGTTCCGTCTTACCATGAGCAGGAAGCTGAATAACGTCCTCAACAAGATCAACGAGCTTGTTGTGGAGATGAACACGTTTGGCCTGGCGGAGAACCGTGCAGAGGTGCCGCAAGTTCTTTATCGCCAGACGCACTCAGGACTGGACGAGTACTCAGAGATCTTTGGCAGAGACGACGACAAGGAGGTGGTGGTCAATCTGTTACTCGACCAGCGAGATCAGCAGAAGGTGCAGGTGCTGCCTATAATAGGGATGGGGGGTTTGGGCAAGACCACACTTGCAAAGATGGTGTACAACGACCGCAGAGTTCAGAAGCACTTTGAGCTGAATATGTGGCACTGTGTGTCAGAAAACTTTGATGCTTGTCCTCTTGTGAAATCCATCATTGAATCGGCTACCAAGGAAACATGCAACCTGCCAGACAACATCGAGCTGTTGCGAGGGAGACTCCAGGAAGTCATTGGCCGGAAAAGGTTTCTACTGCTTCTTGACGATGTGTGGAATGAAGAGGAGAGAAAGTGGGTGGATGAGCTGAAGCCACTGCTGTGTTCTGTTGGTGGACCGGGAAGCGTTATAGTCGTCACAAGTCGAAGCCAGCAAGTGGCCTCTATAATGGGCACGTTTCAACCCCATGAACCATCATGTTTGAGTGAAGATGATTCATGGGAACTGTTCTCAAAGAAAGCATTTAGCAAAGGGGTAGAAGTGAAAGCAGAATTGGTCACCATCGGCAAACGTATTGTCGAGAAATGCAAGGGTCTGCCTCTTGCTCTGAAGACAATGGGTGGCTTGATGAGTTCAAAACAGCAAGTGCAGGAATGGGAGGCCATCGAAGAAAGCAACGTTGGGGATAATGGCAGAGGCAAAGATGAGATCTTGTCCATCCTAAAATTGAGCTACAGGCACCTATCATCTGAAACGAAGCAATGCTTTGCCTTTTGTGCAGTTTTCCCGAAGGACTATGAGATGGAGAAGGACATGTTGATCCAACTATGGATGGCAAATGGTTTTATTCAAGAAGATGGGACAATGGATTTGGCACAGAAAGGAGAATTCATTTTCCATGATTTGGTTTGGAGATCCTTCCTCCAAGATATGAAACCGATGCAACTTTATTTTTTCGGTGGCACAACATACGAGTCAGTCGGTTGTAAAATGCATGATTTAATGCATGACCTAGCAAAAGATGTCACAGACGAATGTGCAACAATAGAATTGTCACAGAAGAAAGCATCTATCAAAGATGTCCGTCACATGCATGAGTTAATTGATGCTTTGGAAGAAAACAGTGGTGTGCTGAAAGGCAGGGCATCTCTCCGCACTTTGTTAGAGCCATTAACATCACACAAGGATCTTAAGGGGTTAAAGCTGACGTCATTGAGAGTGTTGTGCTGCCGGAATCCTTGTATTATCCATAGCAAGGTCATAAATGCAAAACATTTAAGATATCTCGACCTTTCTGGGTCTAACATTGTTAGCTTGCCAAATTCAGTATGTGTGATGTATAACTTACAATCGCTGAGGCTCAATGATTGCTACAATCTAGAACATTTACCGGAAGATATGAGAACTTTGAGGAAGCTCATCCACCTTTATCTTTTTGGATGTACAAGTTTGGAACGGATGCCACCGAATGTCAGTCGATTGAAGAATCTTCACACACTAACAACATTTGTTGTGGACACTGAAGTTGGTCGTGGAATCGAGGAGCTCAAAGACCTGCGGCACCTTGCCCACAGGTTGGAACTGTACAATTTGAGAAAAATAAAGAGCTGGAAAAATGCAAAGGAAGCCAATCTCCAGCTGAAGCAAAATATAACTGAATTATTTTTGTATTGGGGTCGTGAACAAGGCTACATGCCTGAAGAGGAGATCCCTAATGATGAGGAAGTGTTGGAGTCTCTTGCACCTCATAGTGACCTCCAAATTTTGGAGGTACATGGATATGGTGGCCTAGAAATATCACAATGGATGAGTGACCCTCAGAAGTTCCGGTGCCTAAGAAAGCTGCATATATCCAACTGCCCAAGATGTAAGGATCTACCTGTGGTATGGTTGTCAGTCTCTCTTGAGTATTTGAGCTTACGCAACATGGGTAGCCTAAGCACTTTACGTAGGAGCATTAAGGAGGAAGCTGAAGGATCCAATACCGCAGTGCAATTTTTCCCGAAGTTAACGGAGATGGTCTTACGGGCGCTACCAAACTTGGAGAGATGGGCAGAAAGAAGTCTAGGAGAGCCTAATAGCTTGGTAATGTTTCCTCAGCTCAAAAATCTAAGTATAAGCGATTGCCCGAAACTTGCGAGTGTTCCAGTGAGCCCAGTTCTCAAAAACCTGGCTATAAAAGGATGCTGCAGCCTTCCAATCAGCTCACTCGCACATCTAACAACATTGTTTGAGCTCAAATACAAGGTACAAGATATTGTTCCTATGAGCATGCTGCTGGGCTCTTGGCCATCTCTTGTAGTATTAAAGGTTAAGTCGCTGGCAAACATGATGGTGATGCCTCTGGAGGATCAGCAAAGCCAAAGCCAAACTGCTCTAGAAAACCTTCGGATTCTGACTCTATATGATCCCAAGTGCTTCGTAACAGCACCCAGTCTGTCAAAGCCGCATCTTGGGCTTTGGGAGTGCTTCGCCTTTGTGGAGGAACTGTGGATTTGGAAATGCGACGAGCTTGTTTGCTGGCCAGTGGATGAGCTCCGATGCTTGGTTCGCCTCCGCTCTCTGTTTATTCAGCGGTGTGCCAAGCTGGAGGGGAAGGGTTCATCATCCGAGGAAATCCTTCCGCTGCCCCAGCTGCAGACGTTAGTTATTTCGTATTGTGGCAGTTTGCTCGAGATTCCGAAGCTGCCCGCATCCCTTGAGCAATTGAGGATACAAGCCTGCGAAACTTTGGTGGCGTTGCCGTCAAACCTCGGAAATCTGGCAAAGCTGAGGGAGCTCGATATGTCTTTCTGTAGTGGCCTGAAAACATTGCCTGATGGGATGGATGGTCTCACTTCTCTTGAGCGATTGACTGTTTTGGGTTGTCGAGGGATGGAGAAATTCCCGGAGGGTCTCCTCCAGCGGCTCCCGACCCTCAAACACCTAGGAATAGAATTGTGCCCCGACTTGGAAAGACGTTGCGGAGAAGGTGGGGAGTATTTTCACTTGGTCTCTTCCGTTCCAGATAGACGCATTCGAGCAGTAGAACCCAACAACAAGAACAAGAAGAGGAGGTTTTTGAAGAGGCTCCTCCCCTCCTGCTGACTCTCAACTGATGGAGGTAATGCTCCTTCACGCATCTCGTCTCTTCCATTATCTTCTTTTATCTAGAGTCCAGCATCGTCTTTTTTATTTAGTATTCTCTCTCTTTTTAGAGCAGTTTTCCTATCCTTGAGGAGGTACCAAGAGGTACAAGGTACCAAGAGGTACCAAATTAGATCCAGCCGTTCAATCAGTGTGATCAACGGCTCAAAATTTGGTACCTTGTACCTCTTGGTATCTCGCGTCCGGTACCACTAGGTACTGCCAAATCTCAGCCGTTCGATCAGTGTGATCAATGACTTAAATTTGGTACCTTTTCCCCCTCAAGGATGGTAAAATTTCCCCTCTTTTTAACGCTTCTCTTCCAGTACGGCGACTTCAGAGTGCAGTCGGGAATCTGAGCCGTCAGATCAGAAAAAGAACGGTCTAGATCGGTTGCTATAGTAAGATTTACTGTAGTAAAACTGATCTGAACCGTTCTTTTTCGATCAAACGGCTCAGATTCGACTGTACTCTGAAGTCGCCGTAAGCGACTACGGAGGATCCAGTTCCCACAAATCAACACGAAAATCACCAGGCACGAGACACGAGCCCGGGATCAAACATGGCCGCCTCACGCGCGCTCCTCTCCAACCCGCACGCGACCGCGAGCCCTACCACGACGCGGGCGCGGGCCCGCCTCCGATCCGCGATCCTATCGTCGCCGACGGCGGCGGCGTGGCCGAGAAGCTCAGCGAGGCCGAGCTGCGGCAGTTCGCCGACGTGGAGTGCGCGTACGGCATGTCCCCCGCCGAGCGAAGGTGGCGCAGTTCGACGTGCTCATCGTACGGAGCGGCACAAAGGTGACGAGGGAGGTGCTGGAGGCGGGCCGCGGTCGGCTGCGGGTGGCCGGCCGCGCCGGCGTCGGGATCGACAACGTCGACCTGCTGGCTGCGACCGAGGCGGGCTGCCTCGTCGTGAACGCGCCCATGGCAAACACCGTCGCCGCTGCGGAGCACGGCATCGCGCTGCTCGCCTCCATTGCGCGCAACGTCTCGCAGGCGGACGCGGCGCTCAAGGCTGGGGAGTATTGATTCTGCTCATTGATTGGCTGATTTGTTACACGCGACGGTGGAGAAACGATGAAGTAAACAAGATCAATCGCAGAGAGACACGAGATTTAACGTGGAAAACCCTTCCAATGCGAGAGGGAAAAAACCACGGGCGCCAGCCAACAACAATCTTCACTATATCGGGGTGAGGTTACAACGCCGGGGATTACAACTCTAATTCTATCTCCCAAACGGCGGCTTACAGGGAATATATATATCAAGCAAACCCTAATTCGACTAGGATCCATACCGCGGGCCCTAAGCCTCCGGCGACGGGCCTCCGCTACGCTCCGTCCAGAAGCTGGCCTTATTGATGTGTAAAATTTGGATCACAAATCAACATGATTGCTTGCTTAAATTCGCTCTCTATTTTATGGCATGATCTGCGACGGGGCTCAGCCGCAGCAAGGAAGCTCTGCATCCAGTAATTACCGAAGGAGCAGGTGGATGCGGGCATCCCATCGAGTGGCATCAATGTGGAGGCGAAAATTGATTGCTCGGGCCGTTGAGAGGCAACCGTCGGCAATGGCAGTGGTACGTACCAGATACAACCCCATACCACATCTTATTCGTCCCTTAGTTCATTGGCGGTGTGGCGAGCAGCGAGGAGTGGGAGGATGGCAGTTCCAGGGGAGCAAGAAGGATGGCAGCGAGGACAACAGCGCCCGGGCATGAAGGCCGGTGGCTCCAGAACTGCGCGACGCCGAGTGAAAATGATGGCGTGTCAGATTAGGATCCGCAACGAAGTGCATGGACGGCAGACGGATGGTCAATGGTGCATGCTGATCTGAGTGATAGGGGAGGAGGAAAGAGAGATATGCGGGAGGTGGGTCGTCCATTGTCAAGAACAGGGACGGAGAAGCTAGAAGCTGTTTTTTCACCTTCCCATTTTCTTCTTTCGCTGTTTCTAGGGGGAGAGTGCGTCGGACGATCGGGGAGTAAACTCCTCGTGACTGTTGCCACTATGAGAAGAGGGTGGTGGTGGGAGTGTGCGAAGGAGGGGTTAGGGGTAGGTGGATAGCATTTTACAGGCAATTATCTTTAATTTTAATGGATGGGGAGGGGTACGAGATAGATGGCCTAAATTGTATCTTATGGCCAGATTAGACGACTGCAGAGAGGAGAGGGAAAACGAACCGTCACTAACTTATATTTTTAAGTAGCAGAGATTACTACACCATTACCATCTCCTTTACTAGCTACGACACTCTTCATCCCCTTTTGTCTTCCTCTTTATGCACGCACCCATGATATTAATCCTTGGAAGGGGTGAAAACAATTCTTGCTAATTATGGACGGAAATAGCTAGTAAGTATTTCAGGCTACTAAAAATGAAGAAGGGCTCGAATAATACTCTAGTTTATGTTTTGCTTTAGTAAGCAAACTATGAACATCATCATTTAACTGTCTTTGCGTTAACATTGATGGAACTCTAGTTCATCAGGTCTAGTTATGGTACCTAAGACATCTCAATATTTAACTTCTCTCTGGCTTAATCAGGTGCCTTTAACCACTGCACCAGAAGGGGCAAATAATGTCAGTGGAAGAACTCAGCCAGGGAACTCAGCACAACCAGGGTTTTCAATTCTCAACCATAAAATCCAACTATCACAACTTCAACTTGCAGCGGCCATTCCTCGCGACATGGTTAATATGTCCTTTCTTTTTTTTCTTACTCCTGCTTTGCCATCTGTATTTCGTTCTTTTAATTTTTAGCACCGGTGACAGGTTATTCCTGATTCTCTGATGACTCGTTTGGGGGTATGTCAATCGCATGGACCAAGTACTACAAACTAGTGGTATCATAATTTTTTTGCAGTTGGTTATCATAAAAGACGATCGCATTGATTTTTATGCTATAAATGATGGCATTGCGTCCGTGGATTCAAACGCGCAGCAACCACCAAGATTGGGTGATGCTTATCTGAACCAAAGATTTCCATGTCCTGAGGTTCTAGTTTCAGTAATTGAAAGAGCCCAGCAACTTCTTAGTGGCAGTGCTTCTTCCGCTCTTTCTGTATGTTAGTTCTTTCCTCAGTTATATCATGTGTTTCTTAGCTTTGACAGTGATATCTTTTTTTTGAAAAGGAACAGGAGGGGTTACCCCCTACTAAAACAGAGACAAACAGGGTTCACAACAAAAGAATAAAACAAAAGGAGATTACAAAAGGGCGTCCAGCCAATTAACAATCTGAGGAAAATACTTCTTCTTGGCCCGATGAAAGATAAGAGCAAACTCTTCTCTAAAGATCTGCCTACATCTCTGCAAAGAAGGTGGAATCCCCCGAAAAATCAAGTCATTCCTCGACATCCAAACACTCCAGCACATTAAACCAATTATCTCCATGAAAAAAGGCACTCCGAGCTGATCTTTGAAACTTGAGAAAACATCCCCCGGATTGAGATTGGCGCCAAGGTGTAAACCCAACGAGTGCCAGCAACTGCGCGCAAAACTGCAAGAAGAGCAGTTTTTCTATCCTTGAGGAGGTACCAAGAGGTACAACGTACCAAGAGGTACCAAATTAGATCCAGCCGTTCAATCAGTGTGATCAACGGCTCAAAATTTGGTACCTCTTGGTACCTTGTACCTCTTGGTATCTCGCGTCCGGTACCACTAGGTACTGCCAAATCTCAGTCGTCCGATCAGTGTGATCAACGGCTCAAATTTGGTACCTCTTCCCCCTCAAGGATGGTAAATTTTCCCCTGCAAGAAAGTAGCAGATGTACCACAGATTCCTCCGAATTGCTGTCACAAAGAACACAATCATAAGAAGCTAGCAACATGTTTCTGCGCTTTAGGAGAGCTCTGGTACTAAGCCGGTCCCAGAAGAGAAGCCAGCAAAAGACTTGATGCTTAGGTTGCAAGGATGATTTCCAAATCCATTTTAGCATCGGGTGAACGGGTGAGTGGCCAAGTAAAGTTCTATAAGCTCTAGAAGACTGGTAGAAAGTGGAGCCCCAAATATAACTCCACTTGTCTTTGTCTACACAGAGAATTAAATCTTCCAAGATGGGCAGGAGTTCTTGAAATTGTGTATAAGCTTGAGCTGATAAAGGCAGATGGAAGAGGTCCTGAAGATTTGTAGTCAACTTCACTTTGTGGAGGGTGATTCTAGTGCTTTTGGCAAAGGAGTAAAGCTCAGGGAAGTATTGACTAATTTGTTGATGTATAATTTTACCCTCCCTGGTTAATATTATATACTAATCAATGCTCTTTAAATATGAATATGTTACCATTTTAGTTTTTTAAATGATACTATGGAAATCTGAATCAACTAAAAAGACACGTAAAGGTCTCCTTTTGCCCACTCCCCAAACACAACCATGGCCCATAGTTACTTGGAATGTGGGATGTCCGGGTTGTGGTACCCCCCACAACACACCCACACGCACCAAAAAGAAAAAAAGAGAAGAAACCAGCAGCAACAATCCTATACTGTGTTCTCAATATATGTATTTTTTTTGCCCTGGCCACAAGGCTCAACCCGTGCCACCGCTCTGTTTACCCCTCCCTTGCATGCATGCACTGTTGGTGTGGACTTCCCTACCCTTGTCCTTGCTGGCCTGTGACACCTCAGCCCTGTAGAATTAGGCCCATGGTGGCCCATATGTATGTGTGCACATAAGGGTATGGATTAGTTCCATCTTGCTAGTTTAGCTTGAGAAGCATTACATATAAGTTTCGAGATTCCAATAGTAGCAACCTCTGGTTAACCGTTTTGCACGAAGTGAGGATGAAAGTGCAAGCGGGTTGCTACGTGTGCGTGGCCTATCTAAGAATGGGGTAAGGTCTAAACCGGTTTGGACCTAAGGTGTTACAAATGGTATCAGAGCTGACTCTCACGGTTACATGAGTGTGTGTGGGTCAGGGGCGCAGGCATATGGTGCACTGCGCATATGGGCTCGGAGTGGACACACGGCATTGCATATGTGCTGGCATTGAACACACGGACATGCGCCAAGAGGGGAGATCTTGATCATTTGCCTCAATGTGGGTATGTTAGGCCGACGAGGATGTTGGGTCCTTTTAGGGGATGTATGTGACACCTCAGCCCTGTAGAATTAGGCCCATGGTGACCCATATGTATGTGTACATGAGAGTGTGGATTAGTCCCACCTTACTATTTTAGCTTGAGAAACACTAACATATAAGTCTAGGGATTTCAATAGTAGTAACCTTCGGTTAGCCGTTTTGTGCGAAGCGAGGATGAAAATGCAAGCAGGTTGCTACGTGTGCGTGGCCTATCCAAGAATAGGATTAGGTCTATCCAGTAAACAACACAACATAGCTTCACTTCATACCGCTTGGCTGCGCTCACCAGTCGTCGCCGCACACTTCGCCGCAGACGCCTTGGCGACGCCGTGGAGGCCCAACTCTCCTAGGCGCTTGCCTAGAAGGCCAAGGCGCAGCTGATGGCCCTCTAGGATCTCCTAGGGTTTAGATCTAGGGGGTTTCTATTGCGTTCGGGTTCTTGAGTGCTACACTGAGAGGGAGAGATGTGTACTAACCGTCCGACGGCGTGGAGGAGGAGGTGGCCATCTCACGTTCGCTCGGTGAAATCTGCGCACGGGCAGCGACGGTCGGGGAAGAAGGAAGACGACGGCGGCGGCGGCGGAGATCCGGTGAAGGAGACCGGTGGTGCTTCCCGTCGCTTCAGCGCCCCCTCTTATAGATCGGGTATTAGGGTTTGTCGGTGGGGTGGCGGCGGCACGGTCAACCTTGGGATGCGTGCCGCCCGGCCCCCACCTCTGTTTTATAGCGCTGGCGACAGGGGCCCACCAGCCATTATGGGCTGGGCGCCCCCGATCAGGGCGCGAGCAAGGGGGGGATTTGGCCGTTGGGCCAAATCCCCTGAGATCATTCTAACATTCTCCCCCTTGATCTCAATCTATACTTTATCTTTAATTACTTTTGACTTTACACATTCCATCACAGATTAGTGCATAGAACATGTCTCATCGTCACGGTCAATCGCCGATAGATTCAACAGCTACAATACACCTCTCTGTTCTGAAATAGTTACTTTAATCTTTTGGGCCATCTTTTAGTCCAGGTATCATAGGCTTTCCCTTAAACCCATGCCGGCTACATGTTCTCTGAACACGTTGGGTGGTAAGCCTTTAGTGAGCGGATCCGCTAGCATCTTTGCGGTACTTATATGCTCAAGACTTATAATTTGATCCCGAACTTTATCTTTCACAACATAGTACTTTATGTCAATGTGTTTGGCAGCACCACTTGACTTATTATTGTGGGCATACGTTACTGCGGGTTCATTATCGCAGTACAACTTAAGTGGTCTATTGATGTCATCAACCACTTTTAAACCGGGTATGAACTTCTTTAGCCAGTTCACCTGCCCCGTAGCCTCATAACATGCTACAAACTCGGCATACATTGTGGACGATGTAGTGACGATTTGTTTTGAGCTTTTCCACGATATAGCTCCTTTAGCGAGAGTGAACACATATCCGGATGTAGACTTTCTATCATCTCCCGCAAAATCAGAATCTGTATACCCCACTATATGGAGTGAATCTGATCTTCTGTATGTCATCATGAGGCCTTTTGTTCCTTGCAAATAACGCAAGACTTTCTTTATCAATTTCCAATGTTCTATTACAGGATTGCTCTGAAATCTGCCAAGTAACCCGGTAACAAATGCTAAGTCAGGGCGTGTGCATACTTGAGCATACTGTAAGCTTCCGACAGCTGAAGCATATGGAACCGCTTTCATTTGATCGATCTCATACTGGTTCCTGGGGCATTGAAAATCCCCATATCTGTCGCCCTTGACTATAGGTGCAGGTGAAGGACTACTTTTATGCATACCAAATTTCTTTAAGACTTTCTCTATGTATGCCTTTTGTGACAGTCCCAATACCCCTTTGTTTCTATCCCGGTGAATTTCGATCCCTAGAACGAACGAAGCTTCACCAAGATCTTTCATATCAAAGTTTGAGGACAAAAACTTCTTTGTCTCCAGTAGCAGACTGACATCACTACTAGCTAGTAGGATATCATCCACATACAGGATTAGGAAGATAAACTTCTCATCTTTAAACTTTGCATAAACACAGTTGTCCTCTACATTCTCTTTAAACCCAAATTTTCTTATTGTACTGTCAAACTTCAAGTACCACTGTCTTGAAGCTTGCTTTAACCCATAAATCGATTTCTTTAGGCGGCATCCCATTCTTTCATTTCCTTCCACGACAAAACCTTTCGGTTGTGACATGTAAACATTTTCCTCCAAATCCCCATTAAGAAATGCCGTCTTTACATCCATCTGATGTAACTCTAAATCATAATGTGCTACTAATGCCATTATGATTCTGAAGGAATTTTTACATGAGACTGGAGAAAATATCTCATTGTAATCAATCCCTTCTCTTTGCGTAAAGCCTTTCGCCACAAGTCGCGCTTTGTATCTTTCTATATTCCCTTGGGAGTCAAGCTTTGTCTTGTAGACCCATTTACAGCCTACTGTTTTGGCTCCTTTAGGAATAATTTCCAAGTCCTAGACTTTATTAGTCTTCATGGACCTCATTTCCTCTTCCATGGCCTCAAGCCATTTTGAGGAACTTTCGCTTCTCATGGCATCTTCAAATGAGGTGGGATCATCCTCCATTTGAAATTCCTCTGTATGATAAATCTGATAGTCATCAGAAATAGCTGATCTTCTTACTCTTTGAGACCTCTTTGGGGCCTCCTCATTTGGTACATCTTCTGTTCGAGGCTGCTGTTACTCCCCCTCATTTGTGGCAATAGGTTCTATAGGATCCTGAAGAACAGGTTCCTCATTATCATTCATTGTTGCCACAGGAGAAACAATAACAGGTGCTGGCACCACAGTGTCTTGCACCGACGGTGCAGCGACAGCAGGTAGTGTGAAGAATGGCTCTTGAATCATCGGAGTGGGCGCATACACCCGCTTCTCTTCAAGGTCAATCTCTCGAGCTACCATGCTCCCCCTCATCATTTCATCCTCTAAGAAGACAGCGTGTCTCGTTTCTACAAACTTTGTATATCTGTCTGGACAGTAGAAATGATAACCTTTTGACTTTTCAGGGTAGCCAATGAAATGGCAACTTACTGTTTTGGGATCAAGTTTCCCAAGGTTTGGGTTAAATACTTTAGCCTCAGCAGGACTCCCCCACACACGTAAGTGGTTTAGTGAGGGAACTCTTCCTGTCCACAACTCGTACGGTGTTTTGGGCACCGACTTACTAGGCACTCTGTTGAGAATATGAATGGCGGTTTTCAACGCCTCCATCCATAAACTCAATGGGAGTGTGGAGTAGCTCATCATACTTCGCACCATATCCATCAGGGTACGGTTGCGTCTTTCAGCTACTCCATTTTGCTGAGGTTCGCCCGGCATAGAATACTGCGCCACTATACCATTTTCCTGTAAAAACCTTGCAAAAGGTCCAGGAACTTGTCCATATAGGGTATGTCGACCGTAGTACTCCCCCCCACGATCAGATCAGACTATCTTAATCTTTAAATCGTGTTGGTTTTCAATTTCAGTCTTAAATATCTTGAATTTATCCAAGGCTTCATTTCTTTCTTTGATTGGATAAATATATCCATAACGGGAGTAATCATCTGTGAATGTTATGAACGAGTCATATCCATCCACACTTTTCACAGGAAAAGGACCGCAAATATCTGTGTGAATAATTTGTAGAACTCCTGTGCTTCTTTTAGCGTCTTTCTTTATTTTCTTTACATATTTTCCTTTAATGCATTCTCTGCATTGTTCTAAGTCTGAGAACTCTAATGGAGGAAGAATATCATTCTTTACTAGTCTTTCTATTCTCCCCCTCGAAATATGGCCTAAACGACAGTGCCATAATTTCGACGACTCATCTAGAGTTCTCTTTCGTTTTCTGTTTACATTCGTAGACGAGGATTCAATCACTTTCTCGCACGCAACGTTCTCATTATCGCATACGACATTCACATCATCACACAATGATAACAAATAAAGCTAATTCTGTAATATGGCAATACCAACACATTCTTTATTAAACATTATTTCGCACTTGCCATTTCCAAAATTGCAATCATAACCATCTTTGTCCAAATTTGACACACTAATCAAATTCCTCTGTAAAGAGGGTACAAAAAGGACATCTCTAAGTAAAAGAGTGGAGCCATTAGCTAATTCTAATGAAAGATCGCCAACGGCTTCAACTTCAGCTTCGACTCCATTTGCAACTTTAATGCATCTTTCTTTTCTTTGCGTAGTCCTCGTCGAACGGAATCCCTGTAATGAATTAGCAACATGAACAGTTGCTCCTGAGTCAATCCACCAAGTGGATTTCGAATATTTCACATACAGGCATTCATTAATAAAGGTAATAATGTTCTCACCTTTCTTTGTCATTATCATCTTTAAATAATCAGGACAGTTCTTTTTGTAGTGTCCTGTCTTCTTGCAGTGAAGACACTGGTCTTTGTCTACAGCAAATTTATTCTGTTGAGGCTGATGTACAGAGGCTTTGCCCTTGTTCTTTGAGAAGGGGTTACTGTTGTAATTCTTTTTCTTGTTATCCCTCACAAAGTTGATAGAACCACCATGTGATGATTTGATTCTTTCCTCCTCTTGCACGCACATAGCTATGCACTTTTCAATGTCCCATTTCTCGGGCTGCATATTATAGTTGACAACAAAAGTGTCAAACTTTTTTGGCAAAGAAGCAAAAACCAAATGAATAAGGAACTCATCCTTGAGAGCCAAATCCATCGGTTTAAGTTTAGATGCCAAGTTGCTCATTCTAAGAATGTGCTCTCTTATGCCATTTCCACCGCCAGAATACCTTTCTGTTACCAGCTGCTTAATCAGCTGTGTAGCATAAGTCTTTGAAGAGCCAGTGAACTGACTCTTTATTTTATCAAGGTATTCATTGACAGTGTCACACTCTGCAATTGAGCCTAAAATCGCAGGCTCAATTGTGTTCTTTATCACAGCCATACATTTCTTGTTGGCTGTGGTCCATTTCTTATGATCAAGGTCATAAGACATCTGTAAGGGAGCATGATCCCTCTGTCTTTTCTGCCATGCAGTGTCATCCTCATTCTGTTCCCTCACTGGCTCCAAAGGCTCAGTGGGACGTGCTGTAGTGAGGACCCAGTCCACCTCAGCCAAGATAAACGCTAAGTCTATCTTTTTCTTCC
The DNA here is from genome assembly GCA_017311315.1 of Dendrocalamus latiflorus. Lineage (NCBI taxonomy): Eukaryota > Viridiplantae > Streptophyta > Magnoliopsida > Poales > Poaceae > Dendrocalamus > Dendrocalamus latiflorus. The sequence goes on along the minus strand of CM029653.1, from coordinate 41,495,123 downwards.
ACTCTACATAATTATCACCTTTGAGAGTGGGGATTTCTCTAATACAACTCATCAAGTTGTATCCTCCTGAAAAATATTTCAAATACAGTGAGAACGTAACATCAAAATCATATGCCTTATTTCCAACGTTGGTCAAAAATACGACATACAATTTAAATCAATTTTATCATACATTAAATCTACATCACCGTTGGGCAGAAATAGAAATAATGCATAAAATCATCATTAAAAAATTATAATACTGTTATTATCAACGTTGGTCAGAAAATAACAATATCATAAATCTCTGGAAATTATATCTATTTTTCCAAAATTAAATTCTCCCGTTGGTTCAAATTTAATAATGAAAAATCAATCAACATTAACTTTTGCAGCGGAAACTGTAATTATTCTAAAATAATTCATTATTCAGAAGCATCATAACTATACTCTTTTAATCTCTGGAAATTTAACACGTTGGTGCAAAAATTTACAGAGATTTGATTCAATTTTCATTCAATAAATGCTTCTGAAAACAATTAAAATCCATTTAACAAAAATACTGTTCAAACGGCCATTTTGGCCCATTCTTTCGGCCTGGCCACGGCCCACGGCGTGCGTGAGGTGGCCGAAACGGCCCATTTCTTCGCAGCGCGGCCCATGGCGGCCCGACTTAATCTTTCCCCAGGCCAACAGCCCGCTGGCCCATCCCGCAGCCCCGCCCCCTTTCATCAAAAACGTCTATTAGATCGGACGGCTTGGAGGAATAACCGGCCGAACAAAATGCCGCCCGCCCCCAACCCTAACCCTAGAAGCATTTAGATCGGGTCCTCCCGAAAAACACGGCAGGGCGGTGGCGGCGGGCGCACGGAGCGGCCGGGCTGCACGGCGGCGGTGTGCGCGCGACGGGCGGCGGGGCGGCGGCCCGAAGCGGTGGCGCAGCGGCGGCCCCCGACGGAGCTGGCGACCAACGGCGCCCGGGCGACGGTGGCGCACGCGCCCGCGCGGAGAAGCGGCGCACGGAGGGCGGCGCTCCAGCGAGGACAGGCGACGCGGCGCGACGGCGGCCCGCCAGCGGCAGCGGCGGGGCTCTACACCCGAAGCGGCGCGCTTGACGGGGCGGCCCGGACCGACGGCAACCGTGCCCGAACGGTGAGCTCCTCCCCCTTCTTTTCTTTCTTTTGCCGATTTCTCGGTTGGGGATCTTTTCTTGTTCTTTTCTTTTCCCGTCTAGATCTACCACTAAGGATTGCTCTGATACCATTGATGGCCCTCTAGGATCTCCTAGGGTTTAGATCTAGGGGGTTTCTATTGCGTTCGGGTTCTTGAGTGCTACACTGAGAGGGAGAGATGTGTACTAACCGTCCGACGGCGTGGAGGAGGAGGTGGCCATCTCACGTTCGCTCGGTGAAATCTGCGCACGGGCAGCGACGGTCGGGGAAGAAGGAAGACGATGGCGGCGGCGGCGGAGATCCGGTGAAGGAGACCGGTGGTGCTTCCCGTCGCTTCAGCGCCCCCTCTTACAGATCGGGTATTAGGGTTTGTCGGTGGGGTGGCGGCGGCACGGTCAACCTTGGGATGCGTGCCGCCCGGCCCCCACCTCTGTTTTATAGCGCTGGCGACAGGGGCCCACCAGCCATTATGGGCTGGGCACCCCCGATCAGGGCGCGAGCAAGGGGGGGATTTGGCCGTTGGGCCAAATCCCCTGAGATCATTCTAACAGCAGCGACCCTCCATAGTGTCCTCCCTGCAGCGCCGATAACAACCATGCTCTTGTTTATGCTCCCACATGACTTTTCTGTGCACTAGTTGATATTTGCTGTTGAAATTTGCAAAGAATAAAGCTTCATCATGAGGTCCACGGTGTTTTTAATAGTATGTGTTTGGTTATTGTTCGATGCCAATCATTTTTGTAACAAGGTTCTGTCCAAAAAAATATATTCAGTCGACAGGCGTCGAGATCATGTACCTCAGAGCTCAGACTTAGGAATTCAGATACCCTGCTGAATCCCCTGTCATGTTTCACCACCTCATCATGCCAAAAACTGAACACCCTTTCTTTTACAAGATAATTCAACATCTAGTAGTCGGAAAATCAAACTCTACAAGAAAATCTGCAGAAATTTTTCACAAATCATCTTCCTGTAATACAATCTTTTTTAGACGTATAATACAATATTTAATCTTCCTTTATCTCAAGAAAAGAAGGCTCTTTACACTACTCACAAGAATAAATAGATGAATAAATTAATTAATTTCCTGTACAGAGCTTGTCAGCCCCAGAAGACCATTCTCTAGTTACACTACTAAGTTACTAACCACCCAAACTAGGTCGGGATACACCACTTGCAAACCATCCATTTGACCACCCAAAGATTGGGATTGAATGTGAGGAACTGATATTCTGAATTTCCGGAAAGAAAACTCAATGTTATGTTATCAGTAGTGCTCAGGTTCAACTATTGATTTTGTCAGTTGGGTAGCAAGTGTAAGCTGGGCGTCACAGCTGCAACAGATTAGATGTCAGCAACCAACAAAAGATCATTAGCAACGAGATGTCTGACTAGTGAAGGACGGAAGGGAATGGCAGGCGTATATTATCAGCAATTTATGACGGGAATGCAGCCGAGGATCGGAGGACTTGCGATTGCGACCATACTGTTGTAGTTAGTAGCTTAGTCCTCACTTTCCTGTCGCAAGGAAAAGGTAGGAGCACGTAAATTGCAACTGTGACCTAATGAAGTTAAATTTGTTTTACTGTTGGAGATTCCACTATCCGGATGTACAATTATTGGCGGGATTACGACAGCTATGGATGATGCCTCGCCTAGGTATTATTGTCTTCAAAGTTTGCCAAGCAACAGAATGTTTTCCTATTTTATATTGTAGGGCTATTCCTTAACAGGCTACTCCTTAACCGACTTTTGAGTTATATGTTGAAGAGGGGTCTAAATCTAATGAAAGATTCAATAATCAGAAGGCAGGCACAACTAAAGAGAGAGAGAAGCTAGAACACCTGGAAATCAATCCCACTGCTAATCTTGCTAGATGAAGCAACTAAAAGGAAAAGTGAGGGCTTGTAGTGTATGCCACTTAGAATGTTGTTGGGGTGGACCTCCATCTCCGGCTCCGGTAGATCGAAAGCCACCTCCGGAGGCACATGAGGGCCCTGTACGCCGAAAGTAGTAGTAGGATTGGCCTCTTCAGGTTTGATGGTCTATGGAACGAGTTTGATGGTCTATGCCGCACGACACATAAAAAACAAAGAGAGAGCACCTCAATATGTTACCTGAACCATGATTGGATTTGGTCCAACAAAGTTTATATAAACAGCAGGCCCAGCATTTACAAAAGCTCAGACTGCAAAATGAACAAGCTTTCAGAAAAATTAGTGGTAGAAAATAAAATCATGCATACAGGAGATGGTCCCATCCGAAGCATCATCATAGTCCGACCAAGTTTCAAAAACATAGCACCTAGATGCATCGCCAGTGGCAACATCTCTGTGAACATGTAGTGCAAGGTGCTGAAACAGAATATCAGGGAAATGGAGGTCATAAAGATGTCCAAACAGAAGCTTGCATCTATTAATTCAGATAAGATATTTCACAGTATATAACAATTTAACAGACGGACAGTTGCAAAAAAAAAACCAAACCGTGAAGTTTAGGACAACAAAGAAAAAGGTCAGCAGTCATAGGATCAGTCCCTCAAACAAATAACATCCAACAAATATAAATATTGTTTGAATCCTCGTATAACATTCAGAAAATCATGCAGATACTAAATAGTAGGCAGTTAATATGAAGTAACGTTAAAAAAGTTGAGTAGGACTTATTAACTACTTAATACTGAGCGCGTCGAACTGCGCCACCTTCGCGAGGAGCTCGGCGGGGGACATGCCGTACGCGCACTCCTCCACGTCGGCGAACTGCCGCAGCACGGCCAGGCCGGCCTCGCTCAGCTTCTCGGCCACCAGCACGGCCGGCTTGGGCCGCAACGCCCCATCCCACCCCGACCGCGAGATCCGGCGGGCCGGCTCCGACGAGGCCACCGGCGCCGCCGCCGACAGGATCGCGGATCGGAGGCGGGCCCGCGCCCGCGTCGTGGTAGGGCTCGTGGTCGCGTGCGGGTTGGAGAGGAGCGCGTGAGGCGGCCATGTTTGATCCCCAGCTCGTGTCTCGAGGTGATTTTCGTGTTGATTTGTGTGGGCGGAGGAAGATGCGCCTATATACGTGAAGCATACGAAATGCATGAACTCTGGATTAGTAATAAAAGAAGATAATAGAAGAGACGAGATGCATGAAGGAGCATTACCTCCATCAGTTGAGAGTCAGCAGGAGAGGAGGAGCCTATCTGGAACGGAAGAGAGCAAGTGAGAATACTCCCCACCTTCTCCGCAACGTCTTTGCAAGTCGGGGCAGTCAACTATTCTTAGGTATTTGAGGGTCGGGAGCCGCCGGAGGAGACCCTCCGGGAATTTCTCCATCCCTGGACAATCCGAAACAGTCAATTTCTCAAGAGAAGTGAGACCATCCATCCCATCAGGCAATGTTTTCAGGCCACTGCACTTGAACAGCTTGAGCTTCCTCAGCTTTGCCAGATTTCCGAGGTTTGACGGCAACGCCACCAAACTTTTGCAGTTCCACATATCCAAATCCTCAAGGGGTGCGTGCAGCTTCGGAATCTCGAGCAAACTGCCACAATTCTGAATAGATAACCTCTGCAGCTGGGGCAGCGGAAGGATTTCCTCGGATGATGAACCCTTCCCCTCCAGCTTGTCACAAACTATAATACTCAGAGAGCGGAGGCCAACCAAGCATCGGAGCTCATCCACTGGCCAGCAGACAAGCTCGTTGCATCCGAAAACAACCAGTTCCTCAACAAAGGCGAAGCACTCCCAAAGCCCAAGATGCGGCTTTGACAGACTGGGTGCTGTTACGAAGCAATCGGGACCCCTTAGAGTCAACCTCCGAAGGTTTTCTAGAGCAGTTTGGCTTTGGCTTTGCGGGCCCTCCAGCGGCATGCTCATAGGAACCACGCTACCTTGTGCCGTGTATTCGAGCTTGTGATGTGCGAGTGAGCATCCTTCTATTACCAGGTTTTTGAGAACTGGGCTCACTGGAAAACTCGCAAGTTTCGGGCAATCCCATATACTTAGTTTTTCGAGCTGGGGAAATATTACCACGCTATTAGGCTCTCCTGGACTTCTTTCTGCCCATCTCTCCAAGTTCGGTAGCTTACTTAAGACCATCTCCGTTAACTTTGGGAAAATTTGCACTGGGGTATTGTATCCTTTAGCTCCCACCTTAATGTTCCTGCATAATGTGCTTAGGCTACCCATGCTGCATAAGCTCAAATACTCAAGAGAGACTGACAACCATACCACAGGTAGATCTTTGCATCTTGGGCAGTTGGATATATACAGCTTTCTTAGGCACCGGAACTTCAGGGGGTCACTCATCCATTGTGATATTTCTAGGCCACCGTATCCATATACCTTCAAAATTTTGAGCTCACTATGCGGTGCAAGAGACTCCAACACTTGCTCGTCATTAGTGATCTCATCTTCAGTCATGTAGCCTTGTTCACGACCCCAATGCAAAAGTAATTCAGTTAGATTTTCCTTCTGCTGGAGATTGGCTTCTTTTGCATTTTTCCAGCTCTTTATTTTTCTCAAATTGTACAGTTCCAACCTGTGGGCAAGGTGCCGCAGGTCTTTGAGCTCCTCGATTCCACGATCAACTTCAGTGTCCACAACAAATGTTGTTAGTGTGCGAAGATTGTTCAACAGTCTGACATTCGGTGGCATCCGTTCCAAACTATAACATCCAGAAAGATAAAGGTGGATGAGCTTCCTCAAAGTTCTCATATCATCCGGTAAATATTTTAGATTTCTGCAACCATCGAGCCTCAGCGATTGTAAGTTATACATCACACATACTGAATTTGGCAAGCTAACAATGCCAGACCCAGAAAGGTCAAGATATCTTAAATGTTTTGCGTTTATGACCTTGCTATGGATAATAGAAGGATTCTGGCAGCACAACACTCTCAATGACGTCAGCTTTAGCTCCTTACGATCCTTGTGTGATGTTATTGGCTCTAACAAAGTGCGGAGAGATGTTGTGCCTTTCAGCACACCTCTGCTTTGTTCCAATTCAGCAGTTAACTTCTGCATGTGACGGACATCTTTGATAGATGCTTTCTGCTGAATTAACTCTTCTATTGTTGCACATTCATCTGTGACATCTTTTGCTAGGTCATGCATTAAATCATGCATTTTACAACCGATTGACTCGTATGTTGTGCCAGCGAAATAAAATAGCGTCGGTTTCACATCTTGGAGGAAGGATCTCCAAACCAAATCACGGAAAATGAATTCTCCTTTCTGTACCAAATCCATTGTCCCATCTTCTTGAATAAAACCATTTGCCATCCATAGTTGGATCAACTTGTCCTTGTCCATCTCATAGTCCTTCGGGAAAACTGCACAAAAGGCAAAGCATTGCTTCGTTTCAGATGATAGGTGCCTGTAGCTCAATTTTAGTATGGACAAGATCTCATCTTTGCCTCTGCCATTATCCCCAACGTTGCTTTCTTCGATGGCCTCCCATTCCTGCACTTGCTGTTTTGAACTCATCAAGCCACCCATTGTCTTCAGAGCAAGAGGCAGACCCTTGCATTTCTTGACAATACGTCTGCCGATGATGACCAACTCTGCTTTCTCTTCTACTCCTTCGCTAAATGCTTTATTTGAGAACAACTCCCATGAATCATCTTCATTCAGACATGCCAGCTTATGGGGTTGAAGTGTGCCCATTATAGAGGCCACTTGCTGGCTTCGACTTGTGACTACTATAACGCTTCCCAGTCCACCAACAGAACACAGCAGTGGCTTCAGGTCGTCCTCCCACTTTCGCTTATCTTCATTCCACACATCGTCAAGGACGAGTAGAAACCTTTTCCGGCCAATGACTTCCTGGAGTTGCCCTCGCAACAGTTCGATGTTGTCTGGCAGGTTGCATGTTTCCTTGGTAGCCGATTCAATGATGATTTCACAAGAGCAATGACTTTCCAATAGTGCATGTGGGCGCCAGTGCCAGCACTCAGCAGCCATGTATAGACCGGTTCCGTTAATTGCCCGGTGTTAGGGAAATGGTCCCACCTTTATCTATTCAATCTATTGAGCCAAGAGGTCTAATATGTATGTAAAAAGATATTTGTACTTCTAGCATGGTGAGTTCTACCATAGGCATTCGTGTAATCCGGCTTTATGGCTATATATAGCCCTGGGGAAGAAAGAGGCTAGGACAGAGACAGTTCATTTTACTCATCCCTACTTCCAGTATAGGTAAGACTCTAGGCAGCCCCTAGCAGTCTCCTATAGCCCCTTGTTTACTTTTTGGCTTATAGTTACAACAGTTGGCGTCGTCCATGGGAGACCGACGTACAAGCTACAAGCCCAAATGAGCAATAGCACCAAAGAAGGCGGCGACGATGGTCAAGCGAAAGAGGAGCATGACGGTAGCGGCAACCGAGGCTAGGACACAGGGGCTAGTGGTGGAGGGCCTCTCGCCCATGACAACGACGCATTGGTGCCAGTACATAGGGGCTAGTGGTCGAGGGAGATTCAACTTTTTGCCACTCTTAAGATTGGCCAATTCACTTTGTCACTTACACGTGGGGCCGCCTGAGTCATTGACAACGGGCCAGAGTGGCAAATCTGTTGCCACCCTACTCATAAGAGTGGCAAATTATTAAATTTTCCAGTGGTCGAGGGCTTCTCGCCCATGGCAACGACGCCTTGGTGCCAGTAGCGACAAGCAGCAAACTATGACACGAGGAGCCCCGCGATCGGAGGGCGCATGACGACGGCCTCTGGCGACCTCGAGCCACAAGTGCCATAGACTCTATCTTAGGGAGGTGTGAGATGAAATCAATTTCATGCGTCCTCAACATCGAGTAAAGTTTATCCACAGTAAGCTCGCTTATGATAGCGTTGTCATTGATGAAAGTGATCTTCATTCCCCAAACTCTCACATCAAGTGCACCCAATAGGTAGCGTGTATTTTTAGATTCAGCAAACACAAGGCCAACAATACGCAAATCATGAATGATCTTAAAAAATTTTCCCACAACTCATCCAAAAATTTACCAGACTTTTGCTTGATCTTTAAACACTTTTTAAATTGATTTTTGTCTCACTTTATTCATCGTAGTAGAGCCCTCTTGGTAATCAGCGAGGATTTTCTAGATCTCATAGTAGACCTCAAGTAAGCAATACACTCAAACTCAGGCCGACTAAACCTTTGAATATAGAAATTTTAAGCTTTGTTGTTTGCCTTATATCGGGTGTGACCACTTCGTTATTGGTCGGCACTGTATGCAAATTCTTAACTTCAATCCAAATTATATGTTTTTGAGTCTCAAAGTAGGATTGCATGCAACATTAGTTATTTCTTTTAGTTTATTATTTGTGCTTATATGCCTAGAATCCCTAGATATGGATATTCTTCCTTGTAGATTTTTGTTGTTGGAATTGCTCCATAATTTATTAATTTAATTTTCTGCTTGGAATTGTTGCATAGTATCCAAACCGGAGGTGGCCACACACTACTGCCGTTGTCAGGGCTAGGGCTGTAAAAAAAGCTCGAGGCTCGCGAGCTGCTCGAGCTTGGCTCGCTCTAGACTCGATTTGAGCTTGACTCGAGCTCCAAACGAGCCGAATTCGAGCTTCATCCTAAGCTCGCGAGCTTTAACGAGCCGAGCTCGAATAGCTCGCGAGCTTAGGATTTTTTTACCCCTCCCTAATTCCCCCACGGCCCCACCCCTCCCTCCCGCTTCTCCTCTCAAATTCACCCCCAGGCCCCCCGCCGCCAGCCCGCCACGCGCTTCCCCCACGGCCCCACCCCTCCCTCCCGCTTCTCCTCTCAAATTCACCCCCCGGCCCAGGCCCCCCGCCGCCAGCCCGCCACGCGCCCACGCATCTCCCCCACCCGCGGGCCCCCGCCTGCCCCCACCCGCAGCCCCGCCCCCGCCGCCGGCCGCCCCCCACCCCCGTCCCCCTCGTCGACTCCCTCCTCTCCCCTGCCGTCGCCCCTCCTCGCCCCCCGGCCCCTCGCCGCCGACCCCCTCTCCCGCCCCCATCCCCTTCCTCTCCCCCGCCGCCGCCTCCCCGTCCCCCTCCCTCCTCTCCCCCGCCGCCGGCCCTCCTCCCCCCGACCCCTTCCTCTCCCCCGCCGCCCCCCGTCCCCCTCCTCGCCCCCCCGGCCGCCGCCCCTCCTCCTCCCGCCGGCGCCCCTCCTCCCCCCCATTCCCCTCCTTGCCTCTCACCCCGCCGCCGCCCCCCTTTCCCGCCCCCCGTCCCCTTCCTCTCCCCCGCCGCCCCCCCCCCCCGGTCCCCCTCCTCGCCCCCCCCCCCCCCCGCCGCCGCCCCTCGTCCCCCCGGCGCCCCTCCTCTCCCTCATCGCGGCACCGCCGACGCCTCTCCTCCCCCCGGCGCCCCTCCCCCCCCGGCGGCGCCGCCCCTCCTCGACCGGGATCTGGCCACGCAGGTACGCACCGAGCCTACATGAGCCGAGCTCGAGCTCAGCTTAAAGTTTGATGTTGATCTTAGGCTCACTCGAGCTTGGTTCGAGTTTCTATCGAGTTCGAGCTTGCTAGATCAAGCTCGCTCGAGTTCGGCTCGTTTACAGCCTTAGTCACGGTGTGTTTGTTGCTATTAGCCTGTGAATGGAGATGGAGGTGTCTTGGTCGTGGTGTGAGTGGTATCCAGTGGCTTCCATGGTGGTTGACAACGACTCACCCAAAGGCCTCTATTTACCGCTGCATGTGACTGTGAGACAAGCTCAGCTAGTCTACAGTCCTCGCAAGGACAATAATGCATCTGCTGGCTGCTGCTGCTTTCCACCCTGCTTCCCTGGACCAGGCACCATCCTAAGCTTCTCTAGATCGTGGTGTGAGTGGTATCCAGTGGCTTCCAAGGTAGTTGACGACGACTCGCTCAAAGGCCTCCATTTACCGCTGCATGTGACTGTGAAACAAGCTCAGCTAGTCTACAGTCCTCGCCCACGAGGCAGTCGACGCCGTATTGCCGTCATTAAAATGCATGTACCACTCTGCAGTCTTCACCCACCAGGCACACAAGGAAATTGAACTCGGCGTACTGTGTTGCAGAGGAGAACATTTACTTGGGCATTCAATTCACATCGCAGTTCGCAGCAATAAGACAGACACATCACAAGGACAATAATGCATCTGCTGGCTGCTGCTGCTTTCCACCCTGCTTCTCTGGACCAGGCACCATCCTAAGCTTCTCTAGATTGTGCACCAGCATTGTGAGATCCATCAAACAAAGGGAAACCATAGGAGAGGAAGGGAGGCGACGGTGGTGAGCGTAGCCATGTCCGTGCTGGATGGGGCGCTCAGCTCGAACAAGTGTGCCGTTGCGGCGGAGGTCACTTTGCAGCTCGGTGTCCAGCGTGACTTGGCTTTCATCAAAGACGGGTTTGAGAAGACGCAGACCTTCCTGATTGTTGCGGACGAGGAGCAAAGCCAGAAGACGGTGGTTAAAACCTGGGTGCAGCAAAGTCCGTGATCTTGCCTACGATGTGGACTGCCTCCAAGATTGTTGTTCATCTGCACGTGATTACTATTCGATTAACAGAAAAACTACATAACGCTATAGCGTTCCCATCCCGTTCGACGTATAGACCACCTCCGTTCGATCGAGTCCGTTCAATCGACTACAGCAAGCAGTCGTAGGCATCCATTTGAGCGAAGTGGTCAGAGACATCCATCTTCGTGAAGCGGTCAGAGATGTCCATCTTAGAGAAGCGGTCGAAGGCATTCGACTCCAACTAGTGGCCATAGGCATCTATCTGTGCGAAGCGGTCGAAGACGTCCGTCTTTAAGAAGCGGTCAGAGGCACTCAACTTCAACTAGTGGTCGTCTGTGCGAAGTGATCAGAGAGGCCCGTCTTTAGAAAGCGGTCGGAGACGCTCGACTACAGCAAACGATCGTAGACGCTCGTCTGCGCGAAACGGCTATGGCCTGATACCCATCAAGAGCAAGGTTATCCATTATCATGCTTATTTTCTCCTTGACTGCTTTGCTGCAGCCGCATTGATGAGCAACCTATAGCATGAAAACAAAATATGGCTCAAGCCTGTACTTACACAATAAGTGCAAATGTGTGTGTGGCGATGGTGCCATGGTGGTGGGACTTATGTGCTTGTCTGTGTGTTGCTGTGTTTGACATTGCAATAGTGACTTACCTTTGCGGGATCACCTTTGAATACACAACACTTGGAGCCATTTCTATCAATATATGTAGTTAGGAACATCAGCTTCAGTGCAACAAAGAAACAGGCATGGTGCTAAGACCTGGTACCGTATCTTGCCTGCAGAGTCAATATGCTTGCTAAGTTTTGAAACACCCCGGAAAATTTCAAAATATTTTTGTGATTTTTCCTGAGTTTTTGAGTGATTTTCAAAATCTTTCCCAATTCGAAAACTCCCGGCATTTCTCGTTTTCCTTTCTCGGCTTCGCGCTTTCCCCTTTCGATGGCGCATTTCCCTTTTCTCGCTTCCTTTCCTCCCTGGCAGTTTCTTCCTTTCATGCCCCCTCCTTCTGCCCGCACCTCACCAGTTTTGCTATTGGCCTCACCGGTTTTGCCTCTCGGCCGTGCCGCGCTGACGTCGTCCGGCTACATCCGTGCGATGTTGCCATTGTCCGTGTCAACCAGTCCCCTCACTGCCCCCACTCGTCTGTCTCGGCTTCTCCTCCTTCCCCGCATTCTGTGTCGCCGCCCATCCTGGTAGCTCGCCTATTCCCGCTCTCCATTCCTCGCAGCAGTGTCGCGTCACCGCCCATCGCTCGGATGCTACTCCCCATCGCTTCAGCAGACCGCCCATGCCGCGCCCCATTCCCTCTTCCCCTCTTACCCCCTCCGCCAAAGCTTAAATGCGCCACCCCTCGCCTCCCTACCCTCCCGTGCCTTCAAAGCTCAATCCACCCCACAGATAGTCTCTTGTGCCCTTCAATCGCCCCCGTGAACCACCCGTTGAGGCTCCACCGCCCCTCAGCTCCGTCACCGCCTTTCCCTGAGTCGGCGACCACCGTAAGCTATTTCTCGGCTCCCCTCTTCTAAACCTCGATTCCTTTCGTTCAGAGCTTCCCTTCTGCCTCCTAACCTCTTCGGTGAACTTTCCAGGCCAGGTGTGAGCCCGTGGAGCCCTGGCATCAAAACCGCCGCCGGCCGAAAGGCCCTCGCCGTGGCTAGCTCACCTGAGCTCTTTCTGATCCAAACCACCACCTCTTTCGTGTTCCTGGTATCCTGTAGATGGTGAAAGAGTAGCCAATTTTGTCGAAGAGCCACTAGAGACTCATGGCGTTGCTGTGAGGGCCGTCGCCTTTCCGGCCTCCACAAGCCATCACCGTCCATTCTTTTGCTCCCCAAAGCCACAAAATGGAACACCAGACTGTAACCGCATCCCTCTGTGAAACCCATTTCCCTCAAGGAACCCAGACGACGTCGTTTCGGCTGAATCGCTGAGCTCTATTTTACCACCAGAGGGAGGCGTCCGGAGGTTGAAGACGACTCCCGGGGGCGACGTGGTCTTATACTGGCCATCGACGCCATTCCATCCGAGCGCTCTGTTTTCTTTTGAATCCGAACCGTAGCGTCTATCACTGCCTCCCATCCGAGCGCCCTCGCTTGTTACATCGCGACCGTCCACACCGACCACGCATCGTCCATCGGGCGAGCGTGTGCGCACGCACTGGGCTCGGCCGCGCGCTCGGTTTGGGCCGCAGGCCAGCTGGCCTGTTTGGTCGTGCGGGAAAGAGCCGGCCGGGCCGCACTGTTGCACCGGGTCGGCCCATAACTATTCACAGTGAATTTCCAGAGATTTTTCAATTTCCAAAAATCCAAAAAATCAAATAAAATCACAGAAAACCCAAAAATTCCCAAATTACACCATCTTGCTCATTTTGATGCCCTGAACCCATTTTTGGCCTCCAATCCACCAAACTCATCCCAGATAAATTCAAAAATCCCTCATTTGAATATATTTATTTTTCCTCGCTTGATTATGCTCAAGCCGGACTTATGTTATTTTTTGTGTGTTTGCACTAACTTTGGAGTTTTCGGAGGCGATGGTGCAAGGTCAAGATCAAGGAAGCGCAATTTTCGAGATTTCCAAGCTAGTCGAGTTTCAAGGCCAGTTGCAAGTTTTTTGATCATATTGGAATCCCATGTTAGTTAAATTATTTACTTATGGTATTTGCATTATTTCTATTTATGAAATGTTAATTGCTTAAAATAAAATATTTGGAAGGACATGTTAATTAGATATTTCCTACCACCGATAAAAACCATGTTAAATTGTGGCCCTGCCTTTGTCAACCCTAGAATCTCTTTAATTATTGTATAAATACTTGTAGTATATTTACATTTCAGGCAAGATTTACACTACTAAGGTTGTGGCCGCGGGCTAGTAGGTTTAAATAGTTAAGGTAGTAGGGTAAAGGAACTGTGGGGCACCGCGAGATGGTCTTCGCCCACCACTTTGCCCTAGGGTGGAGGTCGAGTGCCTTGTGAAAAATGTAAGGACTAGACCCTTGCGCCAAGCAAGTGGCATAATGATCGCTCAACCACTGGTGTTGACTTTGTTAACCTTGGTTTAGTAGCTGCTCAATTCAATTGAAACTCTACAAGTAGTAAGATAGCAAACGTTGGTATGTGGTCCATACTTGACAACGATAGGTCTCCACAACTCGGGCTTGGCGTTCCGTGCTAGCCAGCGGATACCCGAGGTTGTGTGGGTCCCTAACCTATCGGGTGGAGTGTATATAAAGGATTGAGAAGTGAAACAACCCGGTTCCTTAACTCAGTCATGAGGGTTAAGAATGCTTGTGGGTAAAGTTGGGCAACTTTGCAGAGTCAATTAAAAGGTATTTGAATACGCCGTGCTCCCGGTTAATGGAGCTGTGTCTATTGGGTGATTCCAGCTGCGAGGCATAAGTAGTTTTAATAATGTTTTAAATTGAGTAGCCGGTTAATTGACCTTAAAAGAAACCTCCCTTAATCTTAAGGAGTAGCTGTTTGGTCTTTGGTTTCAAAAGTGTTTACAAATAAAATTGCATCCACTAAAATCATTAAAACCAGTATACACTCTCCCATTGAAACTCCTGCATTTAGATAAATCAGGTTTATCCTTGTGACTTGCTGAGTATAGTGGTTGGTACTCAGCCTTGCGTAAATCCCCCCAATAGATACCAGAAGAAGAGAAGGCGAACCAAGATTTCGTGTTAGGGTTACGGCTGCACTCAGGCTTTCCTGTGGTGTGTTCCGCGGTTCTTCTGCATGTAAGTACTTTTGGGCTTGTACGCCCATTTTATTGCTAAATTGACCGCTAGGTCTTATTTCAATCAAACTAACTCTTCTTAAATGTTCGTAAGCAGGTATGATACTCGTTCGGTCTGCAACTAAAATCCTGGGTGGTTGCGGATTGTTGACGCCCCTATTTTCCCCAAAAATGGGGGTGTTACAAGTTTACCAAAGGGAAATACACATGTAGTGTTATGGCCTAGGATCCCAGCGATGCACGCAGTTGCGAGTGAGCAGTACCATGGGTACTGTAGCACACATGAACAATACCCATGTGGTACTGTAACGACGCTACCTATTTAAGGATAGAATCTTATGCATGTCTTTATTTTTAGAATAGTTAGATGCTTAGCTTCATATTAGGATAGTTGGATGCATATCTTTATATTTAGATAGTACGGATATGATCTTATCTTTAGTTGATTGGTTGTATTAAATTGTGTTAGTTTTCATACTGTTAGGGGTTAACCTCATCCATACAAAGTGAGGAGTTGCATCATTCATATTCAAGTAATGAATAAATAAAGCCCCTAGTCTCCCTCTTCTTCTAAAATCAAGTCTCAAAGTCTTAATGCCACGTCAAGGAAGAGCTCTGCCAGTAGCTAGATTAGGGCGAGCGCCCTACCCTCAGTACTTGGATCCGTACGGCCGTACGCAACCACCGACCACAAAAGAGGGATTAAAAGGCAACATAGTAAGAGAAAAAGAAACCTATTCTGAATCATCCAAACGGCTTAGAAGCTGCATCAACTGGTTCAATGTATAGTTCATGTTGGGATCTTGATGCTCGTGTAGCTAATATAATAATGTCCTCGGCTAGCAATCCCCAGCAAACAATGGCATAAACTTGGGGAAGACATGATCCCATCCCCAGAGTGAGAAGAGCCCCATCAGGCATTTTTGAAGCATGCTGTCCTCCTCCTGCAGCAGTAAATTTTGAACTTATCAAGCTGCATTTGTAGTAAAAATGTAAACGATATATGACCTGGATAGTCAAGACCTAATGCTTTTTCTAAACTAGATTCCAATTGTAGTAATCTGCATGACAAACACACACACCTAGACTAGAGTAGCTTTTTTTTAAAAAAAATGAATGAACACTGAATTCAAAATTTTGTGCTCGTACTCCAGGAAACCATAGCTTTGAATAGAATGAGGGGAGAGATATGAGCTCTGTATTACTGATAAAGAGGAGCTTTCTCAGCTACCCTTTGAGAAAAGAAATAGGATACTTACTTTATTGAGCTCTAGCAATACTTCTTTGGAGCCATATTATAACATATACTCCTCAGGTCATAGGTGATTATTCCTCGAAGTGTTTTTATTAATAGAGATACCCTAAATTCTAAAGAAGCATAAGAGAGTGCTGATTTCCATTTTACACAACGAGAGTACAAGTAGTGAGATTAATACTCAAATTTTGGTACATCAAGCCGTGCATTCTGATGATAAAGTGACTATCTCGAAACACTAATCAAATTTGGGACAGACACCTATATAAAGATGACTATCAAAACACTCTAATCAAACAAGAAGATAGTCAGATAGCGAGGCTAGCAATATGTGTAGTTAGGTTTTCCTTAGTTCAAATATATTCCATGATCCACAAAAGGAGAATGGTGTAGTGTTCAAGGGATAAAAGAAAAGGGGGAATTGAAATCGGTGAAACTAGCTACCTTGGAAGCAAAGGTTGTTCAAGATTCAAGACTTATGATGGCTATTGTTGCATTCAGCTGAGTAACCCAAAGAGTAGATTGAGGTTCGCATTTTTTTTAGATTAAGGAATACGCAATATTCCGGCCTCCCGCATTCACACTCGAATGAGTATAGCCGTTCAACAAACACCCTTGTAGCACTTAGACCACACCTCACCACATGGTGACACAAAAGTTCAAAATACTACTCAACGAAGAGACTCAAACTTTAGGTATTATTATCCACCTTTGTTACACAATCTCATTGGGAACAACTAACATAAAAGGGAACTAGAACATATGTGCCATGCAAATCGCAATGTCCTGGTCCGACCAACTATTTTACCATTTTGAGGCAGTTTAATATTACCGAATTGTCTAACTAGTCCTGGACCTCAGGAATTGTGTTAGACCATGTGACTGATCTAGAATAATTTAGATGATAAATAATTAACAATGTTGATTTAGATTATGAATAAACAACGTTGATTATTTGATGATTATTTGAGGTGTGTAGCGTGTGTGTTGACTGATGTTGATCGAGTTGGAAAGAACTTGTGCAAAAAAAGTTATTTGGTCTTTGCATGTGCAGAATAATTCGGAGGCGATCGTGGTCTACGGTGAGAACTAGGAGATGGTTTGGTATAAAGTTATGGTCCAGAGGGTCAAAGATGTTGGAGAAAACAGTCGGGCTCGAGTTAGGGTGTATGAAGATCAAGAATGGATAATGCGTGTTAGACTATTAGAGCTACAGAGGTGCGGTCTAGATGCTACGATACGTGACAATTTTGGGATATCCAAAATTAGATAGTGTGAAAAAGTTGAAATTATTGGAATTGGAGAGGAATTCGTGGTCTTAGGAATAAGATCATAATTTGGACATTAGTATATAAATAGGAATGATGTTCTAGCCCTGATCAACTCGGCTTCGGCTTCTGGCTTATTTTTCACTATTCATAAGTTTCGTCTTTTTCTGAATTTTTGACTTTTTGTTGAGCTTTTTTGCCGGTTCTTTTTTTTCCCGTATTTGTTTGTATTATACGTAATGGGCTAACATATTTTTTATATTTTTAAATTTAATTATGCTAAATAAGCCTCTGTCAGCTACAGTGCTTTTTTCAGCCAGCTACAGTGTTTTCAGCCATAAGCCATGAGCTTTTCAGCCGAACCGATCACCACCTAAAAGGTAAGACAAGATGCACTTATCCATAATGCCAATTTCGTGCTAGAGTTTTAAAATGTATCAGAAAAATATTTTACACATATAAATATAATCTAAGATAAAAGACCAAATCTATTTAAAAAAAGATCGGCTGCGCGTCAAGCCTCGTCACGCACGACGAAATCACAGCCACGTTGCCCGTTTCTCTGTACACGTGCGGTGGAACGAAGCTTCGACGTGTTCACACGTCCACGTCGTGTCCAGAGTACGTACGCGTCCTCAATCCATCGGTTGCCAGCACACGCGATTGAATAAAGAATGGAGCATGCAGTTTAGGGGAGAGAAGAGCAAGTAAATTCTCTGTTATTATTTATTTTGTTTGCACAGGAGACGGAAGGAAAAAAAGTCCAGAGCGTCGCTTGCCGCAGCACCTCATCATCGGCTAAGTGAGAATCGGATGAGTTTATCTCCATTTTCATTATTACTATTTCTTATTAGATTTTATTAAACATCATCTGATATTTTCTTCCTAACTATCATCTAGATTTAGAACTGTTAGATTAAAAATTCAATGGTCATGAATTCTCTCCCTCCCCTTGAATTCTACCTCTTCCCCTTAAAAAACCCCTTTAAAAACAAGAGACTCTTGATTTCTAATCCAAATGTTATAAATTTAGATGATAGTTAGGAAAAAACATCCAAGTGATGCTTAAACACTCTCTTTTTTATTTGTCTTTTGTGCTGTGATTAGCAAGTTGGATATTCTGACATAGGGGTTTAAAATACTTTTACTTTGCTAGACATTACAATTATTCATCTCTTTTTGATTGCTATGGACGATTCTATAAATTGTAATTTACTTAATTATCCTATTAGATCATTAAGAATCTCAAGCTTGTGCTTAGTACCTTTGAGCAATTATCGGGGCTCAAGATTAATTTTCACAAAAGTGAGCTTTTTTGTTATGGCGCAGCTAAGGATTGTGAACAAGAATATGCAAAACTTTTTGGGTGCAAACTGGGGGGGTCTTCCTTTTAGGTATCTAGGATTACCGATGAATCATAGAAAATTATCGAACAAGGATTGGGCCTGTATTGAGGAGAAGTTCCAAAAAAAAACTTTCTAGTTGGAAAGGAAAATTGCTTTCAGTTGGAGGGAGACTAGTCTTGATTAATTCGGTGCTAACTAGTTTGGCTATGTTTATGTTATCTTTTTTTGAAGTCCCTAGAGGAGTTCTTCAAAAATTAGATTATTATCGCTCACGTTTTTTCTGGCAATGCGATGAACACAAAAAGAAATATCGGCTTGCTAGGTGGAGTGTCGTTTGTATGCCTAAAGACTCTGGTGGACTAGGCATACAAAACCTAGAAATTCAAAATAGATGTCTGTTGAGCAAGTGGTTGTTTAAGCTTTCTAATGATGATGGGGTTTGGCAAAATCTTCTAAGGAAGAAATACCTATCCAACAAATCCCTGACTCAAGTGCAACACAGGCTGGGAGATTCTCATTTTTGGAGTGGCCTTATGAAGGTCAAGGATGTTTTTTTCACCGGTGGAAGTTTCAAGGTGCAAAGTGGGGGACAAATAAGATTTTGGGAGGATGTTTGGTTAGGGGACAAGCCTTTCAGAGAGGTATATCCAAACCTTTACAGAATAGTGAGAAGGAAAGATGATACGGTAGCACATGTCTTACGGACTATACCGCTTAATGTGTCTTTTAGGAGAGGTTTAGTAAACGAAAATTTGACTTCTTGGTATGACCTAGTGTCTAAAGTGGTCTGGGTTAACCTCACAAGTGAAAGGGATGTGTTCCTATGGAACTATAGCAAGAATGGTTTGTTCACAGTTCGGTCCATGTATAGAACCTTGATACAACAAGGAGTTCTTCCCGGAAAAAACCCTCTTTGGAAGTTAAGGGTTCCGCTGAAAATTAAAATTTTCCTTTGGTTTTTAAATAAGGGAATCACTCTCACGAAAGATAACTTGGCAAAAAGGAATTGGCAAGGAAGTGTCAAATGTTGTTTCTGTAGTTCCTTAGAGACTATTCAACATTTGTTTTTTGAATGCCATTTTGTGAGATTTGTGTGGAATACTGTGCTTTTCACTTTTGGAATTCAACCACCCACTAGTTTTTCTAATATGTTTGGCTCTTGGCTAAATGGCTTGTGTCTTCAGCTTAGAAACCAAATTTTATTAGGAGCAGCTGCGCTTTGTTGGGCTCTTTGGTTGAATAGAAACGATATGGTTTTTAACAAGACTAAGTCTACTACCTATTTACAGGTGATTTTCAGGGCGACGTACTGGATCCGACAGTGGTCCCTGCTGCATAAGGAGGAGGAGCGACCGGCGTTCCATCGCGGTTGCAAAGACTTAGAGACGACGATTATGGAGGTCTTCAAAAAGTTTGGGTGGAGCTTTTGGAATCGAATTAAAGCGTAGTCCTAATTCTCTTCAGTGCTTGTAGTCGTTCGTCCTGGGTGGGCTGAACTTGTTGCTTTTATTTCCTGTCTCTTGGATGTAAGAGCTTGAGCCTAATGGCTTTGGATTGTGTTAAACTTGCAGATGTGTACCATCTCCGGATGGTAGAGGCTGGAACCTAGTTCCGTTATCTAAAAAGAATCAGGGAACAAACACAAGGTCCGATTTGGTATAAAAAAAATAAAGGAAGAACAAACTGAAGAACTCCAACGCAAGGACCACCTATCACCAGAGGCTTATACTATGGTGGTGATCGGTTCGGCTGAAAAGCTCATAGCTTATGGCTGAAAACGCTGTAGCTGGTTGAAAAAAGCACTGCAGCTGACAGAGGCTTATTTAGCATAATTAAATTTAAAAAAATTTGAAAATATAAAAAATATGTTAGCCCATTACGTATAATACAAACAAATACGGGAAAAAAAAGAACCGACAAAAAAACTCAACAAAAAGTCAAAAGTTCAGAAAAAAACGAAACTTATAAATAGTGAAAAATAAGCCAGAAGCCAGAAGCCGGGGCCATTACAATCAGATTGAATTGATTCCACATATGCAAGAATGCAATTATTAATGGGGGAGAGAGAGAGGGGACGCACGTGGTGAGAGAGGATGATGACATTGGGCCTACGGAGGCGGAGTCGGCAAGCCACCTCCTTGTCGGTGAGGCCCGCCTTCTCCCCCGTGCCGAGCCGGCGTAGCACCTCCTTCTTCATCGTCCCCTGCATTGCAACATCTTGGATAGATACCATCACTCGAACAAGACGATGCGAGCGCAATCAAAACAAACACATTCTAGTTCTACTAACAAAGAGAAGAAAGCATCATCGGTGTGGCAGGGGAAAATGCTCACCAACTCCGCCATCGTGTTGTCCTCCGACGAGGCCATCGCGACCGACCACATCTCGACCTGGATACGCTGTGTTCCTGTGGTCCTTGTTAATTCATCTCTACTACTAATATAAAAAACCAGAGTTAGTCCGCCTTAATTAGGTCGTTTTGGCCCCGTAACTTGTCTCCCAAATCTCATCCATGAGTTCAATGTGACCACCATCTTCTCCTCCCTAATCCTTCCCTCAAGTCCGGGCCGCTCTCCGGCCATCTCCTCCTCCATCTGGATGCCGCCACCGACGGAACCCTTCGTCGCGCTGCCAGATCGACCTCGGCCAGCCATGTCCTTCTCCCACTGGTTTCCACCTTCGCGCTCCTCTTCGGCACTCCATGCCGACCCGCCGTGCTTGCCACTGCCGCCAGCTTCCCCGTCCTCTGCAGCAGGTTGGGCTCGTCGAGCAGGCTGGTGCAGATGTAGATCGGGCCTCTTCCTCTTCCCGGCCAAGCCCGAGTCCTCCTCGTTCATCCTAGTCCGAGAACTGGTTCGTCGATGCCCTCAGCAGCGCCATCTCCGGCTCGCTCGACGGCGTCTCACGGGGGATCTCCACCGACTCCGCCTCCGTCAACTGCCTCCTCGGCCTCGAGGACTTGTCGGTGGCTAGGAGAAAGACGACCCCGTCGGTGTACTCCTCCGCATGGCCGCGGTGTACCGCACGGCCGCCTCGGTACGCGGGCTTAGGGATGGCGGATCCGGCGCCGACGGGCCCGGTTCTGGCCCCGACGGCCATGGATCTGCCGCCGACAGCCACGGATATAGCGCCGCCGACCGCGGTGTGTCCTCCCCCGGCCAGAGTTGAGGAAGAAGCGTCACCTCCTCTGCTCTTCCACCTCGCCTTCGAGTTCAGGACTTGAGGGGCATCGACAAAATATGAATACCTTTCTGAACACATGGAGCCCCTAGCTGGCTGGCAACCGCTGCTGCTGATCACGGGTAACAAACTTGTCTGACATCCATACGCCACAGCTCCACGCCGATCTGGTGTTGATCTTCACATGAACAACTCTTTAGATAGCAGTTGTTGGGCGAGGTGCTGCCCTTCTGGCTCCTCAAGATAAGCTTTGTGGTTCAGGTAATTCTGGAGATTATTGACATCCTCTATATTACAACATAGGTCATCTCACTACAACAAATTATATACAGTCTATAACTTCAAATTTGTCGCCCTCTAAAGAAGGTAACTTTAATTTATTTCCTTCACCATGCATTAAGCTACATATGGTATGTCATGTGTATGCTCAGGTACCAGATGCAATGGATTATCTTCTAGCCGAGTTCCACAGAGTTTGCGTATACAGAGTTACAAAGCATCTGCATGCTTTAAATGTAAGTCTGCATGCCATTGAACTTCGCAATATTTTGCACTTTTTATCTTTTTGCTTATATACGAGCAGCGATGAAAAAACAGAGAATGGCTTCTGTTTTTGTGTTGCCATTTTTTTAGAGGATGTGCCCAAAAGTTATATATGAGCTTATGATTGAATGTCAACGTTGAAAGAATATTGCATCATGTATTGCACTTATATGTAAGATCTATTTTAGGTAGGCATTTCATGGGAATGGGGAGAAAAGATATACTTTGCTAGGCACTCCACGGGAGTGGAACTTGAGACCACCAATGTTAACGCAAAGACAGTTAAATGATGATGTTCATAGTTTGCATACTTACTAGCTAGCTATTTTCGTCCATGATTAGCAAGAATTGTTTTCACCCCTTCCAAGGATTAATATCATGGGTGCGTGCGTAAGAGGAAGACAATAGGGGATGAAGAGTGTCGTAACGAGTAAAGGAGATGGTAATGGTATGGTAATTTCCACCCGCAGCCGACCGCGGCCCGCATCCAGCACCTCCCTCGTCACCTTCGCTAGGCGGGGGACATGCCGCAGCACGGCCAGATCGACCTCGCTAGGCGGGGGACATGCCGTACGCGCACTCCACGTCGGCGAACTGCCGCAGCACGGCCAGATCGACCTCGCTGAGCTTCTCGGCCACGCCGCCGCCGTCGGTGACGACAGGATCGCAGATCGGAGGCGGGCCCGCGCCCTCGTCGTGGTAGGGCTGGCGGTCACGTGCGGATTGGAGAGGAGCGCGCGTGAGGCGGCCATGTTTGATCCCGGTGGTGATTTTCGTGTTGATTTGTGTGGGGGTATATACGTGAAAGCGTTAATTGGTAATATACGTGAAGCGTTAAAAAGAGAGAATACTAAATAAAAGAGACGATGCTGGACTCTGGATTAGTAATAAATTAAAAGAAGATAATGGAAGAGACGAGATAGCATGAAGGAGCATTACACGCACCTCCATCAGGTGAGGGTCAGCAGGAGGGGAGGAGCCTCTTCAAAAACCTCTTGTAGTTGTTGTTGTTGGGTTCTACTGCTCGAATTGTTTTCCGTGGAACGGAAGAGACCAAGTGAAAATACTCCCCGCCTTGTCTGCAACGTCTTTCCAGGTCGGGGCAGTCATATATTGATAGGGATTTGAGGGTCGGGAGCCGCTGGAGGAGACCCTCCGGGAATTTCTCCATCCCTGGACAACAGACAACAGTCAATTCCTCAAGAGAAGTGAGACCATCCATCCCATCAGGCAATGTTTTCAGGCCACTGCAGACCCGCATGTGGAGCTCCCTCAGCTTTGCCAGATTTCCGAGGTTTGACGGCAACGCCACCAAACTGTCGCAAAAAACCATCTCCAATTGCTCAAGGGATGCGGGCAGCTTCGGAATCTCGAGCAAACTGCCACAGCCAATAATAAATAACCTCTGCAGCTGGGGCAGCGGAAGGATTTCCTCGGATGATGAACCCTTCCCCTCCAGCTTGGCACAACTCCCAATACTCAGAGAACGGAGGCGAACCAAGCATCGGAGCTCATCCACTGGCCAGCAGACAAGCTCGTTGCAATTCAAAATAGTCAGTTCCTCCACAAACGCGAAGCATTCCCAAAGCCCAAGATGCGGCTTTGACAGACTGGGTGCTGTTACGAAGCACTTGGGACCCCATAGAGATAAACTCCGAAGGTTTTGGCTTTTGTTTTGCTGGTCCTCCAGAGGCGTCACCATCATGTTTGACAGCGACCTAACCTCTAATCCTACGAGAGATGGCCAAGAGGCCAGCGGCATGCTCATAGGAACAATATCTTGTACCTTGTATTCGAGCTCGGACAATGTTGTTAGATGTGCGAGTGAGCTGATTGGAAGGCTGCAGCATCCTTTTATAGCCAGGTTTTTGAGAACTGGGCTCACCGGAACACTCGCAAGTTTCGGGCAATTCCATATACTTAGTTTTTCGAGCTGGGGAAACATTACCCGGCTATTAGGCTCTCCTGGATTTCTTTCTGCCCAGCTCGGTAGCCCATATAAGGACATCTCCTTTAACATTGGGAAAGATTGCGCTGGAACACTCGCAAGTTTCGGGCAATCGTGTATACTTAGTTTTTCGAGCTGAGGAAACATTACCAAGCTATTAGGCTCTCCTAGACTTCTTTCTGCCCATCTCTCCAAGTTTGGTAGCTCCCGTAAGAACATCTCCTTTAACTTTGGGAAAAATTGCACTGGGCTATTGTATCCTTCAGCATCCACCTTAATGCTCCTACATAAAGTGCTTAGGCTACCCATGTTGTGTAAGCTCAAATACTCAAGAGAGACTGACAACCATACCACAGGTAGATCTTTGCATCTTGGGCAGTTGGATATATGCAGCTTTCTTAGGCGCCGGAACTTCTGAGGGTCACTCATCCATTGTGATATTTCTAGGCCACCGTATCCATGTACCTCCAAAATTTGGAGCTCACTATGAGGTGCAAGAGACTCCAACACTTCCTCGTCATTAGTGATCTCATCTTCAGGCATGTAGCCTTGGTAACGACCCCAATACAAAAATAATTCAGTTAGATTTTGCTTCTGCTGGAGATTGGCTTCCTTTGCATTTTTCCCACTCTTTATTTTTCTCAAATTGTACAGTTCCAACATGTTCCCAAGGTGCCGCAGGTCTTTGAGCTCCTCGATTCCACGACCAACTTCAGTGTCCACGACAAATGTTGTTAGTGTGTGAAGATTCTTCAATAGACTGACATTCGGTGGCATCCGTTCCAAACTTGTACATCCAAAAAGATGAAGGTGGATGAGCTTCCTCAAAGTTCTCATATCTTCCGGTAAATATTTTAGATTGCTGCAATCATTGAGCCTCAGCGATTGTATGTTATACATCACACATATTGAATTTGGCAAGCTAACAATGTTAGACCCAGAAAGGTCGAGATATCTTAAATGTTTTGCATTTATGACCTTGCTATGGATAATAGAAGGACTCCGGCAGCACAACACTCTCAATGACGTCAGCTTTAACACTTTCAATATCTTAAATG
Organism: Dendrocalamus latiflorus; assembly: GCA_017311315.1. Taxonomy (NCBI): domain Eukaryota; kingdom Viridiplantae; phylum Streptophyta; class Magnoliopsida; order Poales; family Poaceae; genus Dendrocalamus; species Dendrocalamus latiflorus. Next base: position 41,470,172 of record CM029653.1, on the reverse strand, counting down.
TTAATGGCGTCACTTTTAACTCCTTACGATCCTTCGTGTCCAATTCAGCAAAATGATTCTTGCGTGATGTTATTGGCTCTAACAAAGTGCGGAGAGATGCCCTGCCTTTCAGCACACCTCTGCTTTGTTCCAATTCAGCAGTTGACTTCTGCATGTGACGGACATCTTTGATAGATGCTTTCTGCTGAATTAACTCTTCTATTGTTGCACATTCGTCTGTGACATATTTTGCTAGGTCATGCATTAAATCATGCATTTTACAACCGACTGACTCGTATGGTGAGAAATAAAGTTGCGTCGGTTTCACATCTTGGAGAAAGGATCTCCAAACCAAATCATGGAAAATGAATTCTCCTTTCTGTGCCAAATCCATTGTCCCGTCTTCTTGAATAAATCCATTTGCCATCCAAAGTTGGATCAACATGTCCTTCTCCATCTCATAGTCCTTCGGGAAAACTGCACAAAAGGCAAAGCATTGCTTCGTTTCAGATGATAGGTGCTTGTAGCTCAATTTTAGTATCGACAAGATCTCATCTTTGCCTCTGTCAGTATCCCCAACGTTGCTTTCTTCGATGGCCTCCCATTCCTGCACTTGCTGTTTTGAACTCATCAAGCCACCCATTGCCTTCAGAGCAAGAGGCAGACCCTTGCATTTCTTGACAATACGTTTGCCGATGATGACCAATTCTGCTTTCTCTTCTACTCCTTTGCTAAATGCTTTCTTTGAGAAGAGTTCCCATGAATTATCAACACTCAAACATGATAGCTTATGGGGTCCTAGCGTGCCCATTATAGAGGCCACTTGCTGGCTTCGACTTGTGACGACTATAACGCTTCCCGGTCCACCAACAGAACACAGCAGTGGCTTCAGGTCGTCCTCCCACTTTCGCTCATCTTCATTCCACACATCGTCAAGAACGAGTAGAAACCTTTTCCTGCCAATGGCATCCAGCAGTTGTTTGCGCAACTGCTCGATGGTGTCGGACGGTCCGCATGTTCCACCTTTAACCAATTTAATAATGGATTTCACAAGAGGGCAAGCATCAAAGTTTTCTGACACACAGTGCCACATCTTCAGCTCAAAGTGCGTCTGAACTCCACGGTCGTTGTACACCATCTTCGCTAGTGTGGTCTTGCCCAAACCCCCCATCCCTATTATAGGCAGCACCTGCACCTTCTGCTGATCTCGCTGGTCGAGCAGCAGCTTCATCACCACCTCCTTGTCGTCGTCTCTGCCAAAGATCTCTGAGTACTCGTCTAGTGCAGAGTGCGTCTGGCGATAAAGAACTTGCGGCACCTCTGCACGGTTCTCCGCCAGGCCAAACGTGTTCATCTCCACAACAAGCTCGTTGATCTTCTTGAGGACATTTCTCAGCTTCTTGCTCATGGAAAGACGGAACTGAACCGGACTGTGGTGGGTGAAGTAGCTGAGTACCTTGCGGGTGGTGGACCCGCCGATCTGGGCCTCACGGCGCAGCGCCTCGTACTGGAAGTCGTCGAGGACGTCGTCGGCCTCGTAGGCGACGGCCTTGAGGTCCTTCATCCACCTCTTGATGGCGGGGTCGGTCTCGCTCTTCGCCTCGGCGTCGTCCAGTTTGCGATGGACGGCCAGCAGCTGGCGCTCCAGCTTGCCGCGGTCTTCGTCGACGCCCCACATGCCGGTCACGCTCTGGACGAGCGCGTCGGCGGCCTTGCCGGCCACCCCACGCACCACGGGAAGAAGCAGAGACTCGGCCATGGCTCTCTTTCAGGCTACCAGCAAGCTGTTCAAAGGAAAGGAAGGAGGAAGCAACAGGATGAGGAGATCTGGTCTGGACCGTGAATCAGGTCGATATGTTTTGGTCGTCAGCGTCACTATCAACTTTTGCGTGTGGGCACTATGGCGAAGACGAGGCTGCCAGCAGTTGTTTACGATATATTGTTCAATCCATCGGTTTCCTTGCACTTTGCCTGGCTTGGACAGATATTTCAGGTTTTAAGATTTTTTTTGCTGCGGCTTATATCTAGTGAAAACGCTTATGTGAATAAATTCAATACCGATAAACCACTTTTAAAAAATTATCCTAATAAATCATTTCGAACTAACATTGTAAAAGCTGACTCCTTTGAAAGTTTAAGCGAAATCGTAAGCCACAAGCTGAAAAGAAGTTAACAGCGACACATCAAAAAGGAAAAGACGTTGTGTGGAACTGACACTACAATGCTTTTGGGATATTCAACAAGTAAGCAACCATGTTCACATTACCCCGCTCTATAACTTGTGTCAGTGTTATAACGATATCTAGACATTTCTTTTTCGTAGAAATGTGAATCTTTGGCATATATGGTACTATTCAGATCCATATTTACAAAAATTTCAGTATACATGTGGTATTAGCAAAAATGTCTCTTCTGCTGCCCGGGGGCCGGACGACAGCGCCGTGGAGCTGACACATGTAACCTGGAGCCCCATGGTTGAGCGGCAAGCAACTTGCCACCTCTTCACTGGACGACATGTAATTAAGCTGACTTAATTACGCGTTTTGCTCGTCAGGTCGATATGTTTTGGTCGTCAGCGTCACTTTCAACTTTTGCGCCAATAATGCATGCGTGTGGGCACTATGGCGAAGACGAATTTGCTGGGGGAGGGCCACTGCCAGCAATTGCGTAGGATTATATTGTTGAAACCATGGTTTCCTTGCACTTTCGTAGTTCCTTCCTTGCCTAGCTTGGACAGAGATTTCAGGTTTTAAGACCTTTTCAGCTGCAGTTTATGTCTAATATAAGTGCTTGTGTAAATAAATTTAATATCAATAAGCCACTTTAAAAAGATTGTCCTAATAAACTGGTTCGAAATAACGGTGTAAAAGATGTCTCCTTTGATAGTTTAAGAGAAATCATAAATCATAAGCCGAAAAGAGATTAAAGGATGTATTCCACGGCCTCATCAGGAAGGAAAAGACACTGTGCAGAACTAACATAGCAATGCTTTTGGGATATTCAACAAGTAGGCAACTATGTCCACATTACCCCGCTCTATAACTTGTGTCAATGTTATAACGATATCTAGACATTTCTTTTCCGTAGAAATGTGAATCTTTGGCATATATGGTACTATTTGGACCTGTATTTACAAAAAAAATATAGTATACATATGGTATTAGCAAACATGTCCCTTCTGCTGTTCGATGGCTAGGAGGCAACGCCATAGAGCCGACACATGTGACCTGGAGCCCCGTGGTTGGGCGGCAAGCAACCTGCCACCCCTCCACTGGACGACATGTAATTAAGCCAACTTAATTACATGTCTTAATTAGTATTTTATGTGTACTGTTTGTTCAAATTTTTATATATAGTAAATGAGTTATGTCAATGTTTTAATATCGATCTTACATATGATTTGTTTGGATTCGGAGGAACTCTTAGAAGACTCGGCGTATGCGGCTACGAAGTAGAGACACGGGAAACTTTATCCTGGTTCGGACATTCTCTTAAGAGAATAACAACCCTACGTCCAGTATGATTGCTAATTGCCGGAAGGTGGATTACAACAGAGAATTACACGAATGGCTAGTGCTATCTTGCGTGAATGATTCACCGAATTCTCCTCTCTTCTCTCTCTTTGATGTTAACCTTTAAATAGCTAGGGAAGCGACGGCAGTTGTCCCACGTCGGAAGACGCCTTGACGCTTCGGATGATAACCGTTTGACGGAGGTTGCTGTCAAAGAGACATAAGAGACGTTCACTGTGTAGCAGTTGTTATTAGAGAGAGATCGTGTGTAGTTAGTGGACTAACACACGTTCTAACCGCCTTGTCAGATGAACCGACAATGTAGTTTATTGTCGTAGATAAGACGATTGGAGATAGACTCGTTGTAGCAATTTCCATGAACACAGAGTGGTCGCAGTAAGACTTACGACTACATGGTCGCAGAAAGATTTACGACCATGAGATAGTCACAGTAAGACTTATGACTATATGGGTAGTCGCAGTAGGATTTATGATTACGTGGTTGTAGAATGTCTTACGACTATATGGTCATAGAAGTGCTTAAAACCATCCCGCCATATTTACCTCTCATCGATAAGGGATATATTCAAGGAATATAATGATATAATAATTTGAGGATTATTCTATCCTCATCATCTAGCCCCCAACTTCAAGTGAAAATAACTTATTCGACTAAGCATAGTCATAGATAAAGAGTGGTCAAAAGCAAAGATTTTCTTGACTCTTATCGACTAGGAATTGGCTTGGTCGACTTGGTAATTTCTCTTGATTTGTGAAGATAGAAAAACATCAGACAGAGAAAACGCAATCAATTTCCTTTGAGCTGTTTGTCGAATCGGTTTCCAAAGCAAACGCTCGATCCACGAAGCAAAAATTCAGTTCCTGAGAGAAGTAACCGACGCATTGGTTATAAAAACTTATCGGGGGTGATTTTTGATTTTCACTTCCCCATTTGCTCCAACTCATTCAAGCTCTTCGTCTCCAATCAATCTGCAATCTTACATGAATCCCTTCCAATCTCTTGAAAGAATGATGAAGTCTTTTTCGACCTAGGCTGAATCGGAGATGGATCATACCAAGATGAAGGCATTGGAGGCTGCGGAGAAGATTCCGCCACGGCGGTTCATTAGATGGATCGAAGCCACCAGACAACGCTGGCCATCTAGATAGATCGAAGAGATTCCGGTCTTCCAGGCGTATTGTGAGTGTGACCTCCGTCTCCCTGCTCATCCCATCTTGATTGCTGTTCTCGAGTATTTTGGGGTCGAGTTGGTGAACTTGGTTCCCAATTCGATCACAATGCTCAACGTTTTTGTATACCTCTACAAGGCGTATCTGGATATCCCAGCAGATCTCGAGCTCTTTCAGTTCAATTATGAGATGAGCTGGCAAGCGTGGATTGCTGGAAGTTGCAGATTGAAGCTCCACGACAAGAAGACGGAGCTTTATATCCCCATGTTTACCCGATCTTTGTGGCTAGGGTGGAAGAAGAGGTGGTTCTACTAGGAAACGACCAGTGAAGACAGCCTCTCCTTCGTCGGAAAGGTCGCGGAGAAGAACAGTCTTTGGAACTCAGCCCCTAAAGGCATTACAAGAATAGCCCCCTACATCTCAGCTATCAAGGAACTGAGAGACAAGGGGCTTACGAGCTGGCATGTGGTGAAGGACTTCATCACACACCGCATTAGTCCATTGAAGCGTTGAGCACATCCCATGTGGTTGTACTCGGGAATCTTGGATTCGACCCAGGACTACAAGAACGATAAGTGATATTAGTACTCGTATTTGTAACTAGGTTACATTTTCTGAATATTTCTTATTGACTACCATGTTTACATGTACAGACCTTGATTTGGAGGAAAACAATTCTCGAGTCAAGGCTATTTGCGAGAAGGCTCCATCACTTGAGGTGGAGGCTCCTCGTATTTTGGTAGACGTTTCTGCCAAGGAAAGGGGAGGACGCTTAAAGGTAATCAAAAAATTAACCTCATATTTAAGACTTCTTAGTCGTAGAGCATAACTAAGTGATATCTTCTTCTTCTGTAGAGCGTTGAGATAGATTCCCAACAAGACAACCATGGGGTCGAATTGATGGTGGTCGGAGAGGTTGAGAGAGTGAAAACTCCTCCAGCCAAAAGGTGTTGATAGGTTAAAACAGTCGATAAGAAAAAGGGGAACGTAGATGACGCTGTCCCCCTTAAAATTCTTCCCTCAGCTGCCTCAAACGATCCTATTCAGCAACTTGTCGTGGACATAAGCACAGCAAGTGGAACAGGGGCAGTTGAATTGAAGCAAGCATTTCCTAAGATCAAGGTATTCTTATATTACAACGTCAAAACTAACTCAGTTAGCCTTTTCGAAGGCTTTATCAAGCATCTTGAAAAGGTAGACTGGAAGAGTTTTATGTTTTTCATGAAGAAAACTGTCATATTAGCACAATCTGTGATCGAGAAGGAGATCGTCCCAATGATCGAAGCTGGTTCCGACCATCAGGAGGGACAAAAGAAGGAAAGCACAGCAATTCTTACTGTAGACCTTCGACCAAACATGGTCGAAGAGATCCTTACTACCCTGCAACCAGACGTGGTTGTGGAGAAAAAGTCGAAGAAACCACTCTCTGAAGGTTTCTTCTAGATTCACAATTAAAGCAATGACTCAAAGGTATAAAAATGCAAGTTCGTATACTGTTTTGTACCTTTGTCTTTCCAACTACAGATTTACTCCTTACGACTGTAGTTCAACCTCTTCATCACCTAAGGTTTTGTAGCTTCACCGGCCATAAAAAAGATGGTGGAGAAAGTGGTCGAAGAAACGACCACTACAACAACAAAAGCTGTAATCAAAACAACTGAAGTAGTTGTGTAGGATATATTGTTCAATCCATCGGTGTCCTTGCACTTTCGTAGTTCCTTCCTTGCCTGGCTTGGACAGAGATTTCAGGCTTCTAGATCTTTTCGGCTGCGGCTTATGCCTAGTGTAAAGGCTTATGCGAATAAACTAAATATCGATAAAGTATTTTTTAAAAAAAATATTCTAATAAGCCGCTTCGAAATTGCAATACAAAAGCCATCGCATTTGTTGAGAGAAATCATAAGCCATAAGTCAAAAAAAAAAACTCAGCTAATGTGTCCCACGACCTCATCAGAAAGGAAAAGACGCTGTGCGGAACAGACACAACAATGCTTTCGGGATATTCAACAAGTAAGCAACTATATATCTGCATTACCCCGTTATATAACTTGTGTTAGTGTTATAACGATATCAGGACATTTCTTTTCCTCTGAAATATCACCTTCTCTGTACAAAACTGGGAGCTGACAATACTCTTTGTACCCGATAGATCGAGAGAAGTAAATATTGAAGGGTTCAACAAATGTCACGTTACAATCCTTGCAAATATTTAACTCCCAGGTGAAAAGTTCAATATTTTCATTGTAAAAATCAAGCACTCAATTGCAGGTTTCATGACTAGCCAGTAATCATCAGCGGTGAATGGACACCACATTAGACCCTTTGGTTGTTATACAGCATGATTTATGATCTTCGTTGTAGCACCCCACATATAGCCAAGGTGGAATACTACTATGGAACGTCATCGCCAAGAAATAAAAGTATTAATAAAAGACAATAAAGAATTTCATACACAAATTAAAACCTTTAAAGTCCTTTATTGAATAATCAACGGAAGCTATAATAATGTTTGAAATATGGGACCGGTCCACTTCTAATCAAATGACAGATAAAGTAAATAGCAAAACTTGTGGCAAGCCACAGTGCTGAAATTCGAGTGCTCCCACCCATGCATGCTGCTATCAATCCACTGACCTTTTACCTGAGAGGGAAAGAGCAAGCGTGAGATTTGGAAATCTCAGCAAGTACCCAACTACGGTCGCAACTCAAGAGTAAAACAGGTAATGCAACCATATGAAATAAAGAGTAAGCATGACAAGTAAACAATGCACATAAGGTAAGCAATGGACAAGTGATATCGGAAATACTGTCATAAGTGAAAGACGGATATTATGAGAACCATGTATTAGAGATATTTGTTATGTGACAAATTATAGCAAGTTATAGCAAGGGTGCCGGCGACCTCCTCCCACATACCCAGTTATACGAGAATAGCCAGGCACAACCTTGTCCTCGACTGTATAACCGCAGACGGGGTGTAATATCCTGTGTAACGGGAATGTACGGCCCCCCGTACGTTACCAGGTTGGGTGGAAATGACCCCTATATGTGGGTAGCCCCGGCGTGATAACCCTTAGTTTGTTATTAGAGAATTATCCATGATATAATTAGGGAGTTGTAATTGAATTAGGATATGGTTATGAGAGTAAGGGTTTGATACGATGAGGCTAGAGACAAGATTGGTGATACATGATGATGGAAACAAGATCTGTCGATAAGGAGGTTCCTAACCGGAGTCATACAAGGGTTGTCAAACAAACCATTTTATTAGGTGATAATTGGTCATTAGTCAAGTTAATGTGTAATAACTAAATCAACAACAATTCACGAATAATGATTGACAACTAAAGAGCACCGATGCAAGACGTATCAATAACCGGCCAATGTTAAAGATTACTAATAGTTAACCTTAAATTAGAGCAGGATTCAACGCAACCCTAATTACCATTTAAACATTCGTTACAATCCTAACCGCATAAGAATTCCGTGGTTGACAACATACTAATTACAAGCATTTATTACTATTTACCACATCATATGAACATATATATATATATATATACACTATACTACAATGACTTATGATTGGTAATAATATAATGTAACGATCAGTAATCACACTAAGGCAACATGTATATATGAGATATATGGTGCGAAAGTAACAGGTTACGACCGCGAGGTACTTGCCTTGAGCACGCTCGACGGACACACTGCACGAAGGATCCGAGAAACACAACTGCCCAGCTGCTCCCTCGACAGATGCGTGAGAACCTACAGGGTGATATAGGAGACAACCGATCAGATATGACAATTTTGATTAGGAAACGACAAGGAATAATCAACCGGATGAAAAACAGCAGTTCGGTCGCACAAACGACCAATCGGCTGTGTCGCCGCCGCCGGCTCCCAGCTGCTTGTGCACGGCTGCATGCGCGTGCGCGTGAGCCTTCGGCGCTGCCGCGCAAGCCGACGCCGCCGGCCATGCGACTGCATGCAAGCGCGAGCGTACAAGCGCGTGTTAAGTGCGAGCAGGTGCGTGCGTGCGCGCGGTTGTGAAGGTGCTGCCGCCGCCGCCACCGACGACAACGCCGCCGCACGCCGACCAGCCGGCCGCTAGCAGCCCGTGCAGCCCACGGCATCCGAGAAGATGTGCACTGCATGCGGCTGTGCATGCGTCCGTGCAGCTCGCCGGCCGCCGCCGCCCCCGAGGACGTCGCCGACGCACGCCGACCGACCAGCCGCTGGCAGCCCAAGCGTGCCCAATGGAGAGAGAGAGAGATTGATATGCTCCCATGCAATTTACGTGAGGAAGAGAGATTGATATGTTCCATGCATTTACGTGAGGAAGAGAGAGATTGGGAATACCTGGAGAAGAGGACGGCGCTACAGGGAGGAAAAAAAATCCACTATTTATATTAAGGTTGAGGTGAGATTAGGGTTTGGTGGGTTTTGTTTTTTTTTAATTTAATTTTATTATTATTATTTTAAATTTCTGGGCGCTACATTCGTCAAAACAGGCAATCATCCTGCAGTCATTATTAAGAGATAAATTTACGAAGATTATGAACGGAAGAAGCATTCACCAAAGAATGGCCTACAATCAGGCCACTCCCACAGAATCATCCAGTTAAGCTTTTATTTGCTGATTGCTCACAATTGGTTCCCCTAGTGCATGCCATGAGGACTATTCATCCACCAACCACATTGCTGCACCTGGTTTCTATCAATCAAAATAGCAGAAAATTTCCAACATTCGTAATAACTAGCCACGCCAGCCACCGTGTTGACCGAAATAAAAAAGACAAAAATTCGCAGAAAAAAGAAAGCGTAGGGGTTTTTTCGCAAAAAATCGAGGGCTTTTTCGCAATAAAAGGAGTGTGGAGGGGCTTTTTGTAAAAAAACCGAGGGCCTTTTCGGAAGAAATAAGGGCCTGTTCGTAATTACAGGAAGATAATGAGGATATCCCAATTGGAACGACTACACAAGCGCGAGCTAAAAAGATTAACCAACAGGTGAACTCGCTCCTAATTAAATCTGGCTTTAATTTATATGAGAATTGATTACTACTTAATGTTAGTATTTTAATTGGTCTCAGGATATTGATCATTTGGAAACTTTAAGCGTGAAGAAAGCCACGAATTGTGCCATCTGGAGAATTTTGGACACTATTGGACCCCATGAACACCCGAAATTCCAGTTTTAGCCCCCAAATGAAAAAAATTCCAAATTTGGACCCCTCCTCACCGCGCGTTTAACGCCAGCGCGACACGTGTCCCTGCCCTCCGCGCCGAGCGCGCGACTCCGCTGCCCTCCGCGCCGAGCGCGCGACTCCGCTGCCCTCCGCGCCGAGCGCGCGACCGCGCCGTCCGCTCCCGCCCGAGCGCGCGTCCGCGCCCGCCCGAGCGCGCGTCCGCTCCCACCCGAGCGCGCGTCCGCGCCGTCCGTGCCCGCCCGAGCGCGCGTCCGCGCCGTCCGCGCCCGCCCGAGCGCGCGTCCGCTCCCACCCGAGCGCGCGTCCGCGCCGTCCGTGCCCGCCCGAGCGCGCGTCCGCGCCGTCCGCGCCCGCCCGAGCGCGCGTCCGCGCCGGTCGTGCGGTGAGGGAGACGACCGGACACGTGTCGCGCTGGCGTTAAACGCGCGGTGAGGAGGGGTCCAAATTTGGAATTTTTTTCATTTGGGGGCCAAAACTGGAATTTTGGGTGTTCATGGGTCCAATAGTGTCCAAAATTCCCATCTGGAGCTCAATACGTGTGAAGCATGTTGCATGGAAGAAAAAAAAAAGGTGCCATGCATGGGAATTCAGTAAGTGAAGGACTTTCTAAGCCCATTGATTTTGCATGCATGAAGAAGCCAAAAGGGATGACGTCTGTTGCACATGCTAGCTGGCAAACCGCGTGGTGGATTCCGGACACGACGAAACTGCGGCCCGCTACCTGTGGGCAGCAGTGCTGCAGCAAATACGTGACCACGTATACGCAGGCGGGAGGCAAACAGTAAAAGAGAGCGTATACATGCGGCAGGCAGAGCGGAAGCGAGAGCGCGCGCACGCGTCGGCCGCAGGGAAAGCGACGCCGACGTGGATGCGGTCGCTGGCCGGGAACTCTCCCGGGTAGTGATGTACAGTAATGCCGGCTTGATGCTCACTTTGACACTTCCAAAAAAGTGTTTGCCTAAATCACTCTCCAGTGTAAAGAGTGTACCTGAAGCTAGACTGTGTTTCTACCATGTAAATGAAGGCAAAACATTACAGGGATGTATTGATATGCTTGCAACACAATGTATTGATAGCAACACAATGTATTGCAACACAATGGAGTGTACCTGAAGCTAGACTGTGTTTCTAGCTATGCTTGCAACACAATGTATTGATAGCATCATCTCCATTCTCCAGCACTGACTTGCCAATAGTGCATGTGGGCGCCAGTGCCAGCACTCAGCAGCCGTGTCGGTTCCGTTAGTTGCCCGGTATGAACAGAATTTCACCTATCTTGGAAATATCTTACAGGAAGTTGGAAACTCCCGCCTAGCTGGAGTGTTCTCACTGTTTTGCGACCCAAGAATTTCATAGGAATTTTATGAGGAATAATGTAATTAGATTATATATGAAAAGATTTTACAGTAGGTTCCTTTCATGCACGCTACGAAGATTAACAAAGCACAGAGTTGCATGTAGTTCGTATCAATCAAATTAACAGAGATTTTTTCCAACAATCATAAACTTTTAGTGCAGCACAGTATTGCCTCTATGGGCTTGATGCTCACTTTAGCACATCCAAAAGAGTACTTTTCTAAATCGCTATCTAGTGTGAAGGGTGTACCTGAAGCTAGACTGTGTTTCTACCATGTAAATGAAGGCAAAACATAAGAGGGATAGGACCTATGCTTGCAACACAACGTATTGATGGCATCGTCTCCAGCAGTTTCTCCAAATTCATTGAGTCCAAGATAAGCCGCATGAAGCCCTCCAGTAATGAATGCAGATGCAATCCCTGATGCATTTGCCCCTTTGATGTCGTGGTGTAGTGAATAGGGTTTTCAAAAAAGCTCGTTAAGGCTCGAATCAATATTGCTTCGATTACAGTAATTAATAGGTTCAAAAATAAAATGAGCCCATTTCAAGTGAAAAAAATTTAATAAGGCTCGGCTCAATAGTGGCTCATAAGCTCAAATCTAAAATAACCACTTAAATAATAAATAAAATAATTTTATGTCAAACTATATTAATTTTGAAAGAATCTCGATAATAGCTCGTTAAGCTCGATAGCCAGCCGTAGTTGTGAATCACCCACTGTGATGCATTCACGAGCATCAACTCCTGTTAGGGACATTGCGGACGCATTGATGACCTGAGAAAGCCATTACATATTAGAGCATCTCCAATGGTTATAGCTAGTAACTAACTATAAGATTTCCACATCATCTATATAGTACACACTAAAACTAGCATTTTAAAGAACTATCTATAAGGATAGCTATTTGATGCTTACATGCACACACAGAATTTATAGAGGCTGCCTCGTTTAGCGTTATAGACTAGTGCTTAAGGAAGAGCTGGCTCGATTTTTTTTGCATACTCTCTTTCCTCCACATAGGATATATGCTGATGTGTACATGCATATAGCTAGCTGACTCAGACCATTGGAGATGCTCTAGTACCTAAGAAGAGGTTGTTACCCTACCCTAGAAAAGGCTATTAAAAGCAAGTAACCATCTACACCCACAAATTCACAACCTTTTAGTTCATCGTATTTTTTGAGTGATATTTCAACCGTGTATCATGTTGTAGTAGCTGTGATGTTCATGACTTCATGTAATCTAGAAAAAGGAGACATGCCACGTATTACCTTATCAGGATTCCCCATCCATTTTACATCACCACCTAGACTTTCAAATTTGGCTGCCAGATTGCCTGAAAGAGAAACAGATTGACCATTTGTGTCATGTTACAACCAATAATTTACACTGACAGAGTAAGGCAGTATATCCTGAGAAAAAGATTTCTATCATAATCTCATCAATAAACAATGTCTAAGCTCTAAAGTAAGATTTGATAACTGTCAAATAAATAAATAATCAACATGGCATCAAATATGAAACAAAGTAACCTATGATCATACCAGGCATGACACGCAGATCTCGAGCTTCAACAGTGACATAATCTGGATTAGCTACCACCATTGGAAGTGGCTTTTTCTAGGCCTAGCATTAGAACCTGCTCAAGCTCCTCAAGACTTTTGGGAAGTGGATCACCAGAAGGTAAACTCTGGGCTTCGGTACCATGGGCTAATATAAACTCTGGATCATCAACATCGCTCACAACTTGCAAACCAAGGCCCTAAACGAAGAAAAACCACTAATGATAAGATCAAATCCATTTGCAATGCAAATACTGTCAACGAACTTGTTAAAAGAAAACAAGGAGTCATTTGTTATGGTATCTCCTATCTTGTGCACACGATATTAGTACTAATCTATTTGATATCCCATGTTTGTCATCGCCCATAATTCTTCTGATATATTAATTTGCCCTGGACATTGGATTGCAACATAGGCCGAAGCGATATTACTTCAAAGAGACAGCTGCTAAAGAGAAAGTAACAAGACAACAAACCTCAAGAGAAATTGCACCTCGACTGCCCCAAGTCAGATGGATACACTTTCTTCCAAGAGCTGCAAACCACGGTCCATCCCTACTATATCTATGAAATTGAATGAAAAAGGGGCTTATTGATAGATAGTTTATCATAAATTTCTGATCAAGTCACAGCAAACAACTGCATATTGTTTTAAGGCTTAATCCCCAACTAAACACAAGAAACACCTCTAGTTGATTGCATATTATGACAAACATAGTCTGTTCCGTTTGTATCACGGCAAGGTAATTTTAATTACGTCATAATATGCATTGCACTTCGCATTCCTAAAGGATTCACAACTAACACTTCTGTTACACAGATTCTATACATAATAACGAGATTCAACGCGCAAATGAACCAACTTTCCCCATTTCGAGTCGAAGTTCACCATTCCCTATACACCCCTGAATCATTTGCGTGATTCAGCTATCAGAATTGGCGTTCCACGAATAATTACGGGGGAATCCCAAGCACTACCGCTACTACTACAGTAAGGAGAATGAGCAAAACGAGCGGTAATTCTGTGCAAAACTGTTAACTTATGGCTGGGGAGTTGGGGGCTTGCCTTGAAGCGGTTGGACTCGGCGAGGGCTCGGATCAAGGCGAGCCTCTCGAACACCGGCGCCGATGCCGCGGAGGCTATTCTGCCCGCCGCCGCCTGAACCCGCACGACGAGAGCGCCCGGGGGATGGTGGAAAGGGGAGGCGAGCAAGGCAGAGCGAGGGCTCGTTTGGAAGGGTTACTTGGGTGAGGCAACGGAGACACCAGCCAACCAGGCCCTCAGTTCAGCTTCTCAATGAGTTCGTTGATTTTATCCCCACGGTTGCCTGAGTCGCCACCATCCTTGTAGGGTTTCTTCTTCATTTGCAGCCTCCTCTCTGGACACTTGAGCTTGAAGGGCATGAGGAAGCTTGACGCTTCTCTAAAGTGCGGCCCAACTGTAGAGATTTCGTGCACAATGTCCTCCAAGCAAATGATGCCATGCTCTCCAAGAGCCTGATTTTAGCAAAGCACAGATTACGGTTTTTCAGTGTACTTTGTACATTACTAAATCAAGATAAATAGACATTTCCTTCGACAAGAAAAACTGAAATCGATCATCTATGTATGGGAAATAATACACGACCTCTCTCCCCCCACAAGGGGGAAATATTGAAACTGATCATCGTTGCAAAAGCTTAAGCGTTGCATAAAATGAATTTTTTTCCTGGTGGAAGGATTCCGGAAAATAGCTCCGCCGCAGAAGTGCACATAACAAAGATGATCATACCAGTGTAATAGTATGTTAAATTTGGATACTCACGGAATTCAAGTTTTATATAATGTTAATTCCTCCAGATTAAATTATATTGGTGGAAGGGGAAGAGATATCATAAAACTGACAGACATATCCATAGCTATGCCTTAATAATATTCCACATACTTATTGTGTAGCGAATGGACTATAGTAAGCAATCATCACACTAATTCTCTCAGCCTCAATCTATAGAAGATGCTATGAAAGAAATACCTTCTCTATTAGATCATGCTGGTAAGAGGGAAAGGCTCCTTGTCCAAGAACCCGCGGCCCTTCTTGTAAATAAGCTCTTTCACATTTTTCAAATTCGGGAACCTATTGTTACACGCCGGCAAACAAAATTTCAACACCACAAACTACAAACTAACAAAACAACGGATCACTTTTTTTATACACTACAATGGAGAAGGATGTTTGCATTCAGTTACCCATAAGTGAAACGGTTCTACAACAAGAAGCCTCTTCAGAGTTGCCTCAGTGGCCTTCAGGAACACGCGGGTCAGGACATGCGTCAACCGCAGCTTGTTCAAAATCTTTCTGATATGCGGATGCAAGTCGGTAGTGCTGCAATTACACACACAACAAACAATGTTATTAATTGTCAAACACCATCGCCGACAAAAGAAACAAACTTTGCAAAGATAAAAAGTGAGAATCTTTTCATCGCTACTACTGAGTACTGACCCAGGGATGCGAATCGCAGAGAGCAGCTTGGAGCCGAGGCTCTCGGCGGGCGGCAGCTTGCGGACCTTGAGGCGGGTCCTCATCCGCAGGAAGTCGAGCTCCCTGACGAACTCCTCGGGCCTCTTGATGGAGCCTTTTCCGTCGTTTTGGCGGCGCTGCCTCTTGGCCGCCCGGCGCTCCCGGTTCACCTTCCGCTTCTTCAGCACCGTCTCCCGCACGAACGGCAGCTGCTGCGTACCCTCCTCCGCCATCGTTGTAACTGCGCCGCGCTCCTGCAACCAGGCCCTGCCGGTGACTTGGAGTTTCCTTAGGGTGGGAGGCGGCGGCGGCGAAGGGAGGCGAGGCGGCGGTCGGGGAGGTGAGGGTTTGGGAGGCGCGAGGAGTTTAGCTGCTGGGGTCTTATGGTCTTGCACCCCTTGATGGGCTCATCCGACGCCATGGTCCAGATCTAACCCTAGCCGTCACCCTGCCCACACGCAAAGCCGCAGAACCCCGCGCTCCTGCTCCGGCGGCGGCCTGCGATCGACCGTGGTTGAAGGTACTCCGTACCATTGCTTTTTCTGCCTTCTCTGGTCGTCGCCCAGTTTTGGTTTGAGTGATTGTGTCTGCTGGTGACCAGTGATGCCACTGGAAGGCGCATCCTACATTGAGGTGGTAGTAGCGCTGCGCCTTAACGCGAGATTCTGAAACTGATGTGGGCATGTTGTTAGGAATGCGTCTGTGGATTTCACAAATATGTTCAGATGAGGACCTTAATTTCGGTTAAAAGGGTTGGCCGATGCAATAGAGCTGCAGGTTGTAGAATGTTACTTGTGATATTAGATGCTATAATAGATGCAGTTAACCTTAGATTCAGTAGTCTCTGTTGCTGTTGATTATGTATTGTTGTTGGTTTGTTGCTTGATTACTCTGGGGCTATCCACCGCAATTGTTGCAAAGAGTTGAGGTGGATTGAGGTGATAGCATTGGTGCGTAGCTGTAGCATTGGACGGTTTGGTATGGTCTTATGTAACGATCAAACAGACAAAAACATATAGGATACAGTTAGTTCCTCTGGGGTATAAATATAGCTATATGGTGCACTCTACAATTTGTGCATGACTTGATTTAGTGAGCATACGTAACTTGATTATAAACCTTGTTGTTTACTTCCTAAGTTGAATGGGCTTGAATACTGGTACTCCAAACAGGCCCTATCGTCACCCCTTATTGTTCAATGAAGGCTGCACATTTCCACTAGACAATTGGAGAATAGCTGATAGATATACATACTTTCCTTTCAAATGGAGATGCATTTATGGTAGAGGCTGGAACTTAGTTCCATTATCTAAAAAAATGGAGATGCATTTGCTTTGAGATGTAATTTGTCCATAGATATATTGGTGCTTATGATTTTGTTCATTCTGCTTGTTCAGGTTTCAATTTATTAAGCTTTAGAAATATACGATATGGCTGGGAGTGCCACAGATGCAGATGCACCAACCAAGGAGATGGAGGCACTACATGTTGGGCCGAATCAAGAAACGAAAGTAAGTTCTATTCTGCAACAGTTCCTTTCTTTGCCATGAACTGAGTCGCCAATGCTTTGTCTACGCAATATAAACCATGTTTGCTTTGGCATATTTCATACTTACATTTGTACATGGAGAACATGTTGGGGACAGGCAAGAACCATACAAGCTATTGGAAACTATTCTATTTTGTGGAATTGATCTTGTAATAATCATCATAACTACCCATTGTTTCTTACGTACTCATGTTTCGTGCAATATTTGCTTATTCATTTGGTTCTGTTGGTCACATTGTGTTCATACTTTATGTCAATCTGTCCTTGTAACTTATGGCCTGAACTGTCCTAATAGTTGTTACTAAGCCTTTGATTAGAGGACATGTCCATAGCTCAGTTAGAAAGTCTTATGTGATTGCAAGACTCCTACAAGTGGTGGCAGCTACTGTGGTTACATGTATTGTTGAACCTCATATAGCATCCTTCTCTCGAATGTCCCTCGCACTGCTGTAAATTCATTTTCATGGAAAGTAAAATACCCATTTTTGCTACAGGAGAATCTGAATAAGGCGGTTAGTGTAGAATTGCGTGTAACCTCATTGAAAGAAGTCAAAGATGCAGATAGCAATGGTGGGACTCCTGGAGCTCAGTCCTCACCACTAGAGGATGATGACGAAACACAAGCGGATGGTCCATCTCAAGCGGAGGGTCCTCAAAGCCTCTCTACCATGTTAGGACGAGCCCTGCCGATAGCTAGATGAGAGTGAGCGCCCTACCCTTGGCCTTCGGACCCGTACGACTGTACGCAACCACTGATCACGAAAGAGGGATTAAAAGGCAACATAGTAAGAGAAAAAGAAACATGTACTAGATCATCCAAAAGGCTTAGAATAGCTGCATCAATTGGTTCAATGTACAGTTCATGTTGGGATCTTGATGCTCGTGCAGCTAATATAATAGCTTCGTCTTTATTAACACCATTTGCAAACACCACAATCTTGTCCCGGGGAAAACAGGGTTTATTACACGTTAAAGTACCAGTCATGTTGAAGAGCATCACATCCATGCTGGCCATATCTTCAAATGCAGCAGTTCCTCGGCTAGCAATCCCCAGCAAACAAAGCCTTAGAGACCCCAATGCCAGGTAGAGGACAACAGGCATTGCCATTGGAATCCCACCAATCAATGGCATAAAGTGGCCATTGTGCAGCATGACCTCAGGGCTGTGTTTCCGGAAGAACAATCTTAAGACTAACTCGGCAATGGTACCAACAAATATCAGGGAAAAGATATGATCCCCTCTCTAAGTTCCCCAGGGACTAGATTCGCTGCATGCACATCTATCCACCTTCCATCCCTCAGCACCTTGGCCCTTGGTGCGTATGCTTTGGCTTCCAGCGGTGCCTTAGCGTATTCGATGATGAGCTTCGTAGTAAAGCAAGCTATCAAGCTTGTAGTTAGTAAATAAATGGTGGTGGTCAGCGCATAAGATCTCTGGTCAGCTGAGGTGATGGCGAGAGATACAATTGCAGTTAGTGCTGTAACCCATCACATGGAGTTAAGTATGACACGGACCATGTTCTTGTACTTGGGGAAGACATGATCCCATCCCCAGAGTGAGAAGAGCCCCATCAGGCATTTTTGAAGCATGCTGTCCTCCTGCAGCAGCAGTAAATTTTGAACTTATCAAGCTGCATTTGTAGTAAAAATGTAAACGATATATGACCTGGATAGTCAAGACATAATGCTTGTTCTAAACTAGATACCAATTGTAGTAATCTGCATGACAAACACATACACCTAGACTAGAGTAGCTTTTTCTTTAAAAAATGAACACTAAATTCAAAATTTTGTGCTCGTACTCCAGGAAACCATACCTTTGAACAGCATGAGGGGAGAGATATGAGCTCCGTATTACTGACAAAGAGGAGCTTTCTCAGCTACCCTTCGAGAAAAGAAATAGGATACTTACTTTATTGAGCTCAACTTTATTGAGCTCAATACTTCTTGGGCGCCATATTATAACATATACTCCTCAAGTCATAGGTGATTATTCCTCGAAGTTT
Source organism: Dendrocalamus latiflorus (assembly GCA_017311315.1). NCBI lineage: Eukaryota > Viridiplantae > Streptophyta > Magnoliopsida > Poales > Poaceae > Dendrocalamus > Dendrocalamus latiflorus. The sequence goes on along the minus strand of CM029653.1, from coordinate 41,451,300 downwards.
TTTTTTATTAATAGAGATACCCCAAATTCTAAAGAAGCATAAGAGAGTGCTGATTTCCATTTTACACAACGAGAGTACAAGTAGTGAGACTAATACTCAAATTTTGGTACATCAAGCTGTGCATTCTGATGATAGAGTGACAATCGAAACACTAATCAAATTTGGGACGGACACGTATATAAAGATGACTGACTATCAAAACACACTAATCAAACAAGAAGATAGATAGCGAGACTAGCAATATGTGTAGTCGGGTTTTCCTTACTTAAAAGATATTCCATGATCCACAAAGGAGAATGGTGTAGTGTTCAAGGGATAAAAGAAAAATGAGAATTGAAATCGGTGAAACGAGCTACCTTGGAAGCAAAGGTTGTTCAAGATTCAAGAGTCACGATAGTTATTGTTGCATTCAGCTGAATAACCCAAAGGGTAGATTGTGGTACACATTTTAGGTATTTTTTATCCACCTTTGTTACACAATCTCATTGGGAACAGCTAACATAAAAGGAAACTATAACATATGTATCATGCAAATCGCAATGTACTGGTCCGACTAACTATTTTACCATTTTGAGGTAGCTTACTATTACCGAATTATCTAGCTAGTCCCTGTACCTAAAGAATTGTGTTAGACCATATGACTAGGTCTAGAATAATTTAGATAATGAATTATTGACAATGTTAATTTAAATTATGAATAATTGACAACATTGATTATTGATGATTATTTGCTGTGTGTGGCATGTGTGTTGACTGATGTTGGTCAAGTCGAAAAGAATTTATGCCGAAAAAACATTCTTTGATCTTTGCATGTGCAGGATAACTTGGAGACGATCGTAGTCTATAGCGAGGACTGAGAGATGACTTGGTGTGAAGTCATGGTCCAAAGGGTCAAGGATGTTGGAGATGGTTGGGCTTGAATTGGGGCGCATAGAGATCAAGAATGGATGATACGTGTTGGAGCTACGGAGGTACGGTCCTGAGGCTACAATATATGACAACTTTGGGATATCCAAAATTGGGTAGGGTGAAAATGTTGAAATTATTTGAATTGTATAGAAACTCGTGGTCTTAAGAATAAGATCATAGTTTGGACCTTAGTATATAAATAGGGATAATGTCCAGTCTAAAAGGTGAGACGAGATGCGTCCATCCATAATGTTAATTTCGTGCCAGAGTTTTAAAACATTCTAGAAAGATATTTTATAGGCACAAACATAATCCAGATCTACTCCGAGAAAAAGGTTGGCGGCGTTTTTCGCATCTCGTGCGTACACTAGCTGCAGTGCACGAAAGCAACAGCGTCCGCCTTCGTTCCTCGTTCCATGCATAACGTTGCTATCGCCACATCTCCGCGCGGACGGCAGCGCGTCAAGCCTCCTCAGGCACGACGAAATCACAGCCACGTTGCCCATTTCTCTGTACACGTGCGGTGGAACGAAGCTTCGACGTGTTCGCATGTCGACGTCGTGTCCTTGGGCTCATCACGCGTGCATCAACACCATCGCGCCAACGCAGCGCCTTTGCACCCGTGGACGTTCTCGGTCCAGAGCACGCATCCTCACGGGGTGAAAACGGATCGAATTCAGACGAATATTGCTTAAATCGTATCCTAACTCACATTTTTTCTCTGTATTCGGCGTCGAATACGGTAAGACCGGATACGAATACGAATTCGGAATATTCGGAGTTTCGAATACGGTACCGTCGGGACGGATATGTAACGGAGTTGAGGAAGAAGCGCCACCTCCTCTGCTCTTCGACGAGACGATGCTCTTCCGGCTCGCCATCGAGTTCAGGGGCATCAACAAAATATGAATACCTAGCTTTCTAAACACATGGCGCCCCCAGCTGGCACCTCCATCTTCATCATCCAGTCTGTGCCGTGACGGACTCCCTTCCTAGAGTGTTTGCAAGACGTAACATTAGGTTAGAAATTGTGCAACAAGACGGTGGTAAAAGGAGAGACATCTGTAGCGCTAACTCACATGTGGACGTTGTCGGGCACAGGTCGCCCGACTAGTACTAAAACTACTTGACGTAGATCGAATTAGCGCATTACACGATACGCCATGTAGTCCTCCACAAAGACGTCGAACATAAGCTTCTTTCGTGTTAGCCAGTAAGCTCGGTCGTGCCAACACAATGAGGATGCTCGTCAGGAGCGTGGCCCTCCAATTCCTTAGGGGAGTATGGCTTCCAGCATACGTCGTCGGCCATGAGACGGTCCAACTGCTCCATGAAGGTCACGTGCGTGAACCATATCTACAAGGAACGCCAGCTGTTAAATAGAAGGGTCCATAATATGAAGAAATTAATCGCAAAGGAGAGTATGTATCCGTCTACGGCACCAAAGAGAGCCCACAGTGGGTCGGTCCACCTCGCCTTCATGGTACATCTTCGCCCCGTAGGGAATGGTGTTCTCCAACATGGGCCCTCTAACAGGCGCTCCAGTTGCCCAACAGTTGTGCGACAAGGTCCAGTCGTCCAACCGTTTGGCGACTGGAGCCTGTCGCCCAACGGTCCACCTACTGCCTGCATGTTGCTTGGCCATTAGGCGATCAGGTCTAGTTGCCCAACGGTTGACGACTGGAGGATATTTCTGTAAAAAAATTAAAGCGCATGTATATTTTTATATTTTTGAATAAAAAAGGGTTATTTAAAAAAATCCTTGCTACTACTTATTGTCTCCATCGAGCTTGCATCAGTTTTCGACGCATGAAACGATAACAAGTTTAGAGATCACGCAATCTTTTGGGCATCCTGCCAGTTGATTTCGCCATGAAACAACAACAATTTTCTGCTTTTGCCAGTTCGTCACAACACCAGAACTAAATGTCCGGCCCACGATGATCTTCTCCATTGAAGGATTACACCAATTTAACACGCATGAAATTGGAATTTTATCCAACATTTAAATTGCCGGATAAAACTGGCATCTGATAAAGGTTACAACTGATGTTGATTCGGAAATTAAAACTAACAACCAAATCTGCCATGATTTCCCAAAGAGGACAGACATAAACATCACACAGTTGAACAATTTTCAATTCCTGGCACCGAGACACCACAGAGGCACAGATGATCCAGAAAAGTTCGCTTTTCAAGCTAGCTATATACGGTACGAAAGATGGTGTGATAAAACACAATGCTACATTTACATTCACTGGGCATCTAATCAAGTGAACAAACAACGCAGGGTTTAAAGTTAAAATTAATATTGCAGCGGATAGAACTGCATGATTTACCACCTTGTCAACCAAATCTCCTGTATTCCCTAGGTTCACCTCCCCTATCATGCTTCAAGACTGGTTCCTCGACTAAGATTCTGACTGTATCCTCTGGTGAATTTGTTGGAGCAAAAGGTTCAAGTAGTCCAAAGAAATAGCATTTATTTGCAGCAGGTTAGGGTTAACATGTTTGTGTGTGTGTGTGGGCGGCGGCGCCGGGGGTATAGTTTTTCTCACTATAATCATAATCCCCTTCAATTTGATCAACGGTGGGCCTGTTCAGTTGGTGAGAAGCCGTCCGGCTTCTCGCAGCCGCTACAGTACTTAACTTTTAAACGGAGTATTTTTTTTAAGACGGGGTCTATAAGTTAAACGTAGTACACGTTAAAAGTCCAACATCTGTACCAGTCAAAATCGCAAGTGAGTATAGATCTCTCCGTAATCTGTACCGTAAACAGCCAAAATTCAAAAATTTCAGCCAAAAGCCGCAGCCAAAAAGAACAGGCCCATAAGCTGTATGGACCTATTTATCTAATGGACCACCATTTCATATTAGATATGTATATAATATAATCTCATACTGTACCGTTCAGCAACAATCTCATCCTATAGTATCAACTACATATTCTTTTGAGCTGAGGCTTATTAGTCTAATAAATAGGGATTGCTGACAAAAGTCAAAAGTTGCTGGAAAGCTTAAAAGAACAGGGACATTTGGAGCTTATTTTAAATTGTGAAAAAACTTGTAGAGAACATACATTGCTAAGCTCTGGATCGCTGACAAGCTCTTCAAGCATGCCCTGAATGCTCTCATCTTAACCAGAAGCCTGAGCAGCAGTTGCATGGGCAGCACTGAAAATATCCTCAGGGGAATCATGTTGCTCAATGCGTTGACAAGCTCAATGAAGATCGAACTGTCAATGAAATAAAAAAATATGAGATATACTGCATACAGAAGATTCAGGATTCCACACTTACTAAATTGGAATCTCATTGATATGAAACGGCCGGCTATTATATACAATGAGAGAGTATCAAAATTAACAAAAGATAAATAATTCTCTTTTCTATTATACATGGCAGTTTTCAACTTTTTAGATTGTACAATATTACTAGTGTCCAAATATGCATATTCAAAAAAAAAATATGGACCAACCAACTTTAGTCATCATCACCAGATTTCTTCGCAAACCAACCATAAAAAAACAAGGGAGGAGCAGAACAGATGCAAATGCAGGCAGTTATTTATTCGATAGGATGGCTTACCTGAAAGCTTCTGCCATCTAAAGTGTCACCAACTCTCATGTCATTGTGTCAAGCCTGCAATCTAGATTCTCCACTATTTGTACCAACACAGCTCCACCAAGAACTTGTGATACAGCTGGCATCATTTGCTGCATCATTCTAGATAAGTCAATGCCACCTTGGCCCATCCTGGCCCATCTACATTTTGCACAATATTACTTAGTGATAGAAGATAGAGTTGGGTGGAATTGGATGTATTGTATTGAGCCCCTCGGGCGGTATATATAGAGGTACAAGACTTAGGGGGCAAGATGGTACAAGGGATTGTAATCCCTAATGGACTCTAACCTACCAAATATATTGTACTCTAACATCCCCCCGCAGTCACAACGGGAGCGTCGCAGATGGTGAGACTGAAGAAGAAGTCGAAGAGCTAACATCCCCCCGCAGTCATAACCGTGGATGCGGCGCGCATGCTGTGACTGGAGCAGGAACCGACGAGTAACTCAAGCAAGGCGATAGCCCTTTGTGCCGATGTCGAGGTAGCCGAGCGCGAGGGCGGAATAATCGTGGTCGAGGATGCCGTGCTGGAGATGGCCGTGGTCAACGTAGTCGTGGTCGGGTTACCGATGTCGAGGCAGTCGCTCATGAAGCCGCGGGCGCAAAAGAGGCGCCATGATGATGACGGAGACGCGTCGAGGCAGTCGTCGTGGAAGGGGGCGATGTCGAGGTCGACGCAGTTAGGGCCGTCGAGGATGTAGACAAAAAACGGAGATGCAATCGAGGCAGATGGGACGGGAACGGGAGGGTCGATGCCGAAGTCGATGCAGTCAAGCCGCCAGAGCCGAGGCGTGTGCCAGGTTTGCCAGACCCGGCAACGCGTCGGGGACGAAAGCACGTACCGGTGTTGCCAGTACCGAACGTACAAGGGAAAGGGCCCCAACCAGGCGTGGTTGTGCTGGACGAAGAAGGAGCAGTGCGGGAGCGGACGCTTCTACCCGAAGGCGAGCAGTCCGGGCGGACGCTCTGGCGCGAAGGTGAGCAGTCCTGACGCAAGGTATGGCGGCGGCGATAGCGCTCGATGTCGGCGAGGAAGGCCCGATCAGTATGACGAAGACCATGTGCAGACAAATGGCGCACAAGAGGTTGCGCAGCACAGTCGTCGATGCACAGGGGACGGCGATGTAGATGCAACGGCGAGGGGAAATACGTGCGGTGGTGCTGCGACCCGAGGAGGGGACACAGCAGCAGCCCTGTTGCTCGGAGAAGATGCGCGTAGTACTCGACGACGAACGTCACGGGAGCCGGGTGGATCACGCACAATCGGCTGATCAGACTGAGTACACGCGAGGCGGGACGACGATGGAAGAAGTCGGTGGAGGCGTCCCGATCTGTGGTGGCGATGACGAACCGGCGATGAAGACGTGCGGACGGGATGACCGAGACACGACGTGCGAAGGCGTCCCCTCGACATCGCGTGCTCGGCCTGGCCGCACAGTCGAAGAGGTAGAGGCCAGTGTAGTCGACGCCGATGTCGGAGTAGATACGTGCGAGGTCGACACGCGGTGGGCGACTCAACCCCGATCAGTGATCGGGAAAAAAAAGAAAAGATACAGCAGCAACAGTCGATCCTCCGTGTGCAACTCACCGGGTACACCTAGCCTTATCCCCTTTTTTGATTTTTTTGGTTGTTGGTTAGCTTCTAAGGGAAGCTACCCTCACCATCTCCTCTGCCGACACCAACCCGCACGGATCTTGGCGTCGTGGCGTGGTCTCTGACGACGAGAGCCCACCGCCCCGCCATGGCCGCCAGGGTGGCGGAGGGGGCATCGTTGGTGGCGGAGGGGCGGCGACTGAGGCGGTCTCCGCCCGTGGAGATGCGGCGGCAGCGGGAGCGGCGGCGGCAGCGCGAGCAGCCGCGGTGCGGACGGTGACCACTCAGGCGTCAGCGACCGGCTGGGGTGGAGGCCAACGACGGCGGCAACGTGGTCCGGCGGGGCGAAGGCCGAGGCAGCGGAGGGGCGCGTGCGGAGGGGCGAGGCGGGCTCCAAGCGGCGGCCCCAGGTGGAGGATCTCCTCAGGTGGCGGATCTGACGAAGCACCATCCGGCGGAGGAAACTAAAGCGGGAGACGGCGACTGGGCTCCAAGGGTGGCGGCGCGGGCGCGACCGCCGGATCTGGTGGCGGGAGGTGGTCTCCGAGCGACGGACAGCGGTGGAAGACGACGGCGTCGGAGCTGCGGAGGAGGGAGGCCATGGGGAAGGCTGCTCGAGCGCCGCGGTTCAGAGGTCGCGCACGGCGCAACGTCCGTCGTCGCCCGCCGCCGCCTCCGGATCCGCCGCCGGCGTGGGGCGCGCGTTCTAGCCCAGCCGCCACCATGGCGGCTCAGCGACGGGGTGCGGCCTAGCCCGGCCGCCTCCACGACGGTGCGGACGGGGCGTAGCCCAGCCGCCTCCACGGCGGGGCAGATCTGGAGGAGGGTGGCGACAACGGCCCAGCGACGAGGGTGATTGCGACGAGGTAGGCCCGATCTGCTGCGTGAACGACGACGACGGCGGCGGCCGGATCAATAGGATCAGCCGCCTAAACGGTGGCGCTGCCCCGGCGGAGATAGATCTCCCCGGGGGCGCGCGGTGCGGAAGCGAGCGGCGGCTAGGGTTAGGATCTAAACCTAAACGTCTGATACCATGATAGAAGATAGAGTTGGGTGGAATTGGATGTATTGCATTGAGCCCCTCGGGCGGTATATATAGAGGTACAAGACTTGGGGGGCAAGATGGTACAAGGGATTGTAATCCCTAATGGACTCTAACCTACCAAATATATTGTACTCTAACACTTAGTATTCATCATAGCAGGGCTCTGAGTACCCTCTTCCATCATGTTCCTCAAATCATCGGCGGAACCTACTCCTGTTTGTGCTGCTACATTTGACGGTAGATTGCCAAAAACCAGATTGTTGAGCACACTGGATATCATGCTGCTGACATCAACTTGTCCTTCGCCACTCTGCCCTCTTGGAGGCATTCCACCAGCAAACTGAGGCATAGAGGCATAGAGGATCGAGGGGAAGAATAAGTAACGCTGCTTCTGCTTACATGAGTATTTTGTGAAACAAGGGCTTGCAGAACTTGCTGGCCCCTCAAAACAGCTTCTTGTCTTTTGCTGACAGAAGAGGAATTAAGGGATTCACCAGAATCAATGCTACTCCCGGATAGCTTTGCTGTTCTGCTTCGTCTCTGCAAGTGTGGTTAAAATAATCAACTAAATTGCAGCTAACCACAACAAATTTCAAGCCCACAACATGCGGATATGATTGACAACAACAAAATGCAGACTGAACAATAAAATTCCTTGAGCCTACAGTATTAAACACTAGAACTCAATAATTAATACCTTAGGATGGAGACCTCCACCAAGACCTAGTAGTTCAGACCTGCCACCTGTGCTAGGTTTAATGGACTGTGCACTGAGGGCTTGTTCATCTTTGCAGAATTTTCTCCTGATATGCTCAAAGGAACATAATTGGTACAGGTGGATGTGAGCTGTCCTGCTAAGTTGGCTGCTCCTAATTCCCCAAAATGCGCTCTAACATTATCCACATGGGTCTCTTCCATCTGTGCATGTAGTCGAATACTATCGATACTGGAAACATTTATGGTACTGCTGTCTTGAGATGTTAAATTAGGATCAGATGAATTGAAAGGCGAAGTGCCATCTTAAAACTCCACCAGATGTGTGAGAAGGATCAACAATACGAAATGCACCAGAAACTCCACCCAGAACTGGTATGCTGGAAACTCCAAAAGGAGGAGTATTTTGAAAAGATGGCTGCACATTGAGAGAATTGTTGTTGTGATTAGAGTGGCACGGCACATAAAAACCAAAGAGAGAGCACCTCAATATGTTACCTGAACCATGATTGGATTTGGTCCAATAAAGTTTATATAAACACCAGGCCCAGCATTTACAAAAGGTCAGACTGCAAAATGAACAAGCTTTCAGAATAATTAGAACGTGCAAAAATCATTTAAATAACATGGTAGAAAATAAAATCATGCATACAGGAGATGGTCCCATCCGAAGCATCCTCATAGTCTGACCAAGTTCCAAAAACATAGCACCTAAATGCTGCATCGCTACTCCCAACTGAGCCGATTCATTGTGGATGTGGCTACACATAGATGCATCGCCAGTGGCAGCATCTCTGTGAATACGTCGTGCAAGGTGCTGAAACAGAATATCAGGTACATGGAGGTCATAAAGATGTCCAAACAAAAGCTTGCATCTATTAATTCAGATAACAATTTAACAGAAGATAATGGAAGAGACGAGATGCGAGCATTATACGCACCTCCGTCAGATGCTCGAATGAATCTATCTGGAACGGAAGAGACCAAGTGAAAATACTCCCCACCTTCTCTGCAACGTCTTTGCAAGTCGGGGCAGCCATCTATTCTTAGGGATTTGAGGGTCGGGAGCCGCTGGAGGAGACCCTCCGGGAATTTCTCCATCCCTGGACAATCGTAAACAGTCAAGTCCTCAAGAGAAGTGAGACCATCCATCCCATCAGGCAATGTTTTCAGACCACTGCACCACTGCATGCGGAGCTCCCTCAGCTTTGCCAGATTTCCGAGGTTTGACGGCAACGCCACCAAACTTTTGCAGCCGAACATATTCAATTGCTCAAGGGATGCGGGCAGCTTCGGAATCTCGAGCAAACTGCCACAATACCAAATATCTAACCTCTGCAGCTGGGGCAGCGGAAGGATTTCCTTGGATGATGAACCCTTCCCCTCCAGCTTGGCACAATTCCGAATTTCCAGAGAGCGGAGGCGAACCAAGCATCGGAGCTCATCCACTGGCCAGCAGACAAGCTCGTTGCATCCGTAAATTTTCAGTTCCTCAACAAAGGCGAAGCACTCCCAAAGCCCAAGATGCGGCTTTGACAGACTGGGTGCTGTTACGAAGCACTTGGGACCATCTAGAGTCAAACTCCGAAGGTTTTCTAGAGCAGTTTGGCTTTGGCTTTGCTGGCCCTCCAGAGGCATCACCATCATGTTTGCCTGCGACCTAACCTTTAATACTACAAGAGATGGCCAAGAGCCCAGCGGCATGCTCATAGGAACATTATCTTCTGCCCAGTATTCGAGCTCGGACAATGTTGTTAGATGTGCGAGTGAGCTGATTGGAAAGCTGCAGCATCCTTTTACATCCAGTTCTTTGAGAACTGGGCTCACTGGAACACTCGCAAGTTTCGGGCAATACCATATTCTTAGTGTTTCGAGCTGAGGAAACATTACCAAGCTATTAGGCTCTCCTAGACTTCTTTCTGCCCATCTCTCCAAGTTCGGTAGCTCAATTAAGACCATCTCCGTTAACTTTGGGAAAAAGTGCACTGGGGTATTGTATCCTTCAGCTTCCAGCTGAATGCTCCTACGTAATGTGCTTAGGCTACCCATGTTGCGCAAGCTCAAATACTCAAGAGAGACTGACAACCATACCACAGGTAGATCCTTGCATCTTGGGCAGTTGGATATATACAGCTTTCTTAGGCACCGGAACTTGTGAGGGTCACTCATCCATTGTGATATTTCTATGCCACCGTATCCATGTACGTTCAAAATTTGGAGCTCACTATGAGGTGCAAGAGACTCCAACACTTCCTCGTCATTAGTGATATCATCTTCAGGCATGTAGTCTTGTTCACGACCCCAATACAAAAATAATTCAGTTAGATTTTGCTTCTGCTGGAGATTGGCTTCCTTTGCATTTTTCCAGTTCTTTATTTTTCTCAAATTGTACAGTTCCAACCTGTGGGCAAGGTGCCGCAGGTCTTTGAGCTCCTCGATTCCACGACCAACTTCAGTGTCCACGACAAATGCTGTTAGTGTGTGAAGATTCTTCAATCGACTGACATTTAGTGGCATCCGTTCCAAACTTGTACATCCAAAAAGATGAAGGTGGATGAGCTTCCTCAAAGTTCTCATATCATCAGGTAAATATTTTAGAATGCTGCAATCATTGAGCCTCAGCGATTGTAAGTTATACATCACACATATTGAATTTGGCAAGCTAACAATGTCAGACTCAGAAAGATCGAGATATCGTAAATGTTTTGCATTTATGACCTTGCTATGGATAATAGAAGGATTCTTGCAGCACAACACTCTCAATGACGTCAGCTTTAACTCCTTACGATCCTTGTGTGATGTTATTGGCTCTAACAAAGTGCGGAGAGATGCCCTGCCTTTCAGCACACCTCTGCTTTGTTCCAATTCAGCAGTTAACTCATGCATGTGACGGACATCTTTGATAGATGATTTCTGCTGAATTAACTCTTCTATTGTTGCACATTCGTCTGTGACATCTTTTGCTAGGTCATGCATTAAATCATGCATTTTACAAATGATTGACTCGTATGATGTGATACGGGGAAAATGAACTTGCTTCGGTTTCACATCTTGGAGGAATGATCTCCAAACCAGATCATGGAAAATGAGTTCTCCTTTCTGTGCCAAATCCATTATTCCCTCCTCTTGAATAAAACTATTTGCCATCCATAGTTGGATCAACATGTCCTTCTCCATCTCATAGTCCTTCGGGAAAACTGCACAAAAGGCAAAGCATTGCTTCGTTTCAGATGATAGGTGCTTGTAGCTCAATTTTAGTATGGACAAGATCTCATCTTTGCCTCTGTCAGTATCCCCAACGTTGCTTTCTTCGATGGCCTCCCATTCCTGCACTTGCTGTTTTGAACTCATCAAGCCACCCATTGTCTTCAGAGCAAGAGGCAGACCCTTGCATTTCTTGACAATACGTTTGCCGATGATGACCAATTCAGCTTTCTCTTCTACCCCTTTGCTAAATGCTTTCTTTGAGAACAGTTCCCATGAATTATCTTGACTCAAACATGATGGTTCATGGGGTTGAAGTGTGCCCATTATAGAGGCCACTTGCTGGCTTCGACTTGTGACGACTATAACGCTTCCCGGTACACCATCAGAACACAGCAGTGGCTTCAGGTCGTCCTCCCACTTTCGCTCATCTTCATTCCACACATCGTCAAGAACGAGTAGAAACCTTTTCCTGCCAATGGCATCCATCAGTTGTTTGCGCAACTGCTCGATGGTGTCGGACGGTCCGCATGTTCCACCTTCAGCCAATTTAATGATGGATTTCACAAGAGGACAAGCATCAAAGTTTTCTGACACACAGTGCCACATCTTCAGCTCAAAGTGCGTCTGAACCCTGCGGTCGTTGTACACCATCTTTGCTAGTGTGGTCTTGCCCAAACCCCCCATCCCTATTATAGGCAGCACCTGCACCTTCTGCTGATCTCGCTGGTCGAGCAGCAGTTTGATCACCACCTCCTTGTCGTCGTCTCTGCCAAAGATCTCTGAGTACTCGTCTAGTGCAGAGTGCGTCTGGCGATAAAGACCTTGCGGCACCTCTGCACGGCTCTCCGCCAGGCCAAACGTGTTCATCTCCACAACAAGCTCGTTGATCTTCTTGAGGACATTTCTCAGCTTCCTGCTCATGGTAAGACGGAACAGAACCGGACTGTGGTGGGTGAAGTAGCTGAGTACCTTGCGGGTGGTGGACCCGCCGATCTGGGCCTCACGGCGCAGCGCTTCGTACTGGAAGTCGTCGAGGACGTCGTCGGCCTCGTAGGCGACGGCCTTGAGGTCCTTCATCCACCTCTTGATGGCGGGGGCGGTCTCGCTCTTCACCTCGGCGTCGACCAGTTTGAGATGGACGGCCAGCAGCTGGCGCTCCAGCTTGCCGCGGTCTTCGTCGACGTCCCACATGCCGGTCACGCTCTGGACGAGCGCGTCGGCGGCTTTGCCGGCCACCCCACGCACCACGGGAAGAAGCAGCGACTCAGCCATGGCTCTCTTTCAGGCTACCAGCTAGCTGTTCAGAGGAAAGGAAGGAGGAAGCAGTAGGATGAGATCTGGTCTGGACTCTGGACCATGAATCAGGTCATTATGTTTTGGTCGTCAGCGTCAGTATCAACTTTTGCGCCAATAATGCATGCGTGTGGGCACTATGCCAATAATGCATACAATTTTTTTTCCACTATGGCCAGGCTGACAGCAGTTGTGTAGAATCTATTGTTCAATCCATCGGTTTCCTTGCACTTTCGTAGTTCCTTCCTTGCCTGGCTTGAACAGAAATTTCAGGTTTTAATATCTTTTTGACTGCAACTTATATCTAAAGCAAGTGTTTATGTGAACAAATTCAGTACCGATAAGCCGTTTTAAAAAGATTGCTCTAATAAACCGCTTCAAAATAACGATGTAAAAACTATCTCCTTTGATAGTTTAAGAGAAATCATGAGTTATAAGCCGAAAAGAAGTTAACGGACGTGTCCCAGGCCTCATCAGAAAGGAAAAGACGCGCTGTATGGAACTGACATAGCAATGCTTTTGGGATATTCAATAAGTAAGCAACTATATCCACATACCACATTACCTGGAGGTATAAATTGTGTCAGTGTTACCTGGAGCGCCATGGTCAATATGTTTTGGTCGGCAGCGTCAGCAATTTAAAACTCATGATTTCACTCACTTTTGCGCCAATAAGGCTGCGATCATTGTGGCTTCGCTACAGTGCTGGAGGCTTATTTGGTATTATTCATAAGTTTCGTCTTTTTCTGAATTTTTGGTTTTTTGTTGAGCTTTTTTGCGGGTTCTTTTTTTCCCGTGTTTGTTTGTATTATACGTAATGGGCTAACATATTTTTTTTATTTTTAAATTTTTTAAAATTTAATTATGCTAAATAAGCCTCTGTCAGCTACAGTGCTTTTTTCAGCCAGCTACAGTGGTTTCAGCCATAAGCCACGAGCTTTTCAGCCGAACCGATCACCCCCTAATGCAATTTGGAAGCAAAGGAAATTTAAAACTCATGGTTTTTGCGCCAACAATGCATGCTTGTGGGGGCACTAGCGCCAGGCTGCCAGCTGTTGTGTAGGAGTATGATATATTGTTCAATCCATCGCTGTCCTTGCTTTTTCGTAGTTCGTTTCTTGCGTGGCTTGGACACAAATTTCAGACTTCTAAATCTTTTCAGCTATGCCTAGTGTAAAGGATTATATAAAAAACTAAATACTGATAAATTGTTTTTTAAAAAAATTATTTTAATAAGCCGCTTCGAAATCACGATACAAAAGCCATTGCATTTATTGAGAGAAATCATAAACCATAAGTCAAAAAAAAACTCAGCTAATGTGTCCTGCGACTTCATCAGAAAGGAAAAGACACTGCAGAACTGACACGACAATGCTTTTGAGATATTCAACAAGTAAGCAACTATATGAAGACATTTCTTTTCCTCTGAAATATTACCTTCTCTGTATAAAACTGGGAGATGACAATACTCTTTGTACCCGACAGATCGAGAGAAGTAAATATTGAAGGGTTCAACAAATGTCACGTTACAATCCTTGCAAATATTTTACTCCCAGGTGAAAAGTTCAATATTTTCATTGTAAAAATCAAGCACTTGATTGCAGGTTTCATGACTAGCTAGTAATCATCAGCGGTGAATGGACACCACATTAGACCCTTTGGTTGTTATACAGCATGATTTATGATCTTCGTCAAAACAGGCAATCATCCTGCAGTCATTATTAAGAGATAAATTTACGAAGATTATGAACGGAAGAAGCATTCACCAAAGAATGGCCTACAATCAGGGCACTCCCACAGAATCATCCAGTTATGCTTTTATTCGCTGACTGCTCACAATTGGTTCCCCTAGTGCATGCCATGAGGAGTGAGGACTATTCATCCACCAACCACATAGCTGCACCTAGTTTTCATCAATCAAAGTAGCAGAAAATTTCCAACATTCGTAATAATTTAGTGAAGTACAGTAATGCCGGCTTGATGCATGCTCACTTTGGCGCTTCCAAAAAAGTGTTTGCCTAAATCACTCTCCAGTGTAAAGAGTGTACCTGAAGCTAGACTGTGTTTCTACCATGTAAAAGAAGGCAAAACATTACAGAGATATTAGCTATGCTTGCAAACAGTGACAGATCCAGGATTTCGCCGCGCCCCGAGCTGAATGCTAAAAAGCTAACAGCCTAGAAGTAACACCAATTTTTACCCACACAACAGCGTAACAAAAGTATGTCGCAAATGTATCATTGACATGAAATTTTAGCTCAATGTTTCAACATACAACGTAATGAGGTTAACTGAAATCAGATCTATTTTCATGGCTAATTTATCTTTAAACATTTTTTAGGCGTTCTGCAGAGACGAGCCAATTGCATAATGTGTTTATCTGAAGATTCTTCATGTGATGACCTTTCCGCGAGAAAGCAGTTCTTTAAAACTTTGCATTAAACAGTTCTCCTGTCATATAAAGACTAATGCATGTCTACTAGATGCCCAGTGGCCACTTCAATTAGATCAAGTGTCCTACTTTAGGATAACTAATCCCTTTCCTGCGACAAGAATTCCGTGGGATGATCCTTGTGGATTCACGAGTGCATGACAAATCATTTTCAGATATTTCAAGCCCAAAACACACTCAGTAGATCAAGGGCAGTACTATCAACCAAGGGCAGCTCCTAAATATCTTGAAGTGCATACTAGAAATTTAGAACCAGAAACATGAATCCTAGTAAAAACATGCAAAGTATACTTATAATTAATTAAACCCAATCAAGAAGTTTATGTGCACTTAGTCTGTCATAATCAGAGGGAAAACTGATAAATAAGTTTTCGAAAGAGATGAGCATCTCAATCAAATGGAACTATAATTGCAACATGACATCTGAAGCATCAACAACATACAAAAAAAAAAGATTGCACCATGAGCACCTGAATCAAAGAGGAGGATCATATTCATATCAAAGAAGTCTGAACTCACTTGATGTTCACACCGTAATCGAAGTTTTACAGGGGAGAGGCGCCACCGGGGACAAGGGAGAGCCGAGAGCTGCCGTCGGGGAGAGGGGAGAGCTGAGAGCAGCCGCCGGGTGTCGGGGAAGAGCCACCGCTGAGGAAGAGGGGAGAGGCACCGCCGGGGAGAGGAGAGAGCCAAGAGCTGCCGCTGGGCGGGGCGCCAGGGAAGATGGGAGACCCGCCGCTCGGGCCGCCAGGAGCCGGGGGAGAGCCGCCGCTGGGGGAGAGGGGAGAGGCGCCATCGGGGACAAGGGAGAGCCGAGAGCCGCCGACAGGGGGAGGGGAGAGCCGAGAGCAGCCGCCGGGTGTCGGGGAAGAGGCGCCGCCGGGGAAGAGGGGAGAGGCGCCGCCGGGGATAGGGGAGAGCTGAGAGCCACTGCCGGGCGCCAGGGAAGATGGGAGACCTACTGCTCGGGCCGCCGGGCGCCGTGGGAGAGCCGCCGCCAGGGGAGAGGGGAGAGGTGCTGCCGGGGAAAGGGGAGAGCCGAGAGCCGCCGCGGCGCCGGACGTGGGAGCACGAGTGACGACTGGGAGCGCAAGGCGGGAGCCGCTTTCCCGTGTGAGCGCAAGGCCGGCGGACGCGCGGCGTACGTAGGCGAGGGTGGCGACGAGGACACAGTGACACGGAGGCAGGGGCGGTGGCCAAGTGGCCAACGGCGTGGGCACGCAGGCGAGGGCAGTGTGGGCACAGAATCGGGGCTACCGGCTA
Source organism: Dendrocalamus latiflorus (assembly GCA_017311315.1). Taxonomy (NCBI): domain Eukaryota; kingdom Viridiplantae; phylum Streptophyta; class Magnoliopsida; order Poales; family Poaceae; genus Dendrocalamus; species Dendrocalamus latiflorus. The sequence continues at coordinate 41,435,197 of CM029653.1, read as the reverse complement.
GGGGCTCGGAATCGAGGGCTGCTGGCTGGGGCTAGCCACGGAAAAATTGTAGATTTGCTCTATTGTTGAGTGGCTTTGTAGATTTGCCTTAGTGATATCTCAATGACATGTGGGTCCAGGACCTACATGTCATCGAGATAACTGGGGCAAATCTACAAAGTGCACTTTTTTAAGTGGGGCATTTGAGGATATAGCTTTAGGGTTTCTTTCTTGTGAATTCTTGCCTTCACTTGTGGGCCTGACGAGGAGGTATGCGCGGAGGCTTGCTGCCTACCTGCCGCTAGCTGGGCTGAATGACGGATGCCTCGGGCTGAGCCGCTATCAAATAAAAATACTGGGTTAGTTGCTAAAAGGAATAATGCTAACAGTATTTCTAGGACTTGAGCTGTAGCCCACCTAGCTTGAGGTCTAGTTCCGCCCACAACGTATTGATAGCATCATCTCCAGCACTGACTTGCCAATAGTGCATGTGGGCGCCAGTGACAGCACTCAGCAGCCGTGCATATTGTGTTCAATTGATCGGTTCCGTTAGTTGCCCGGTATGAACAGAATTTCACATTCTGCAAGATGGATCTTCCTTCTTCCCTCGTTGTTTTATCTGAAAGGAAAAGATGCCGTGCTTAAGTTACAGAGCAATTGGTAGTCCCAGCGTAATTTCACCTATCTTGGAAATATCTTACAGGAAGTTGGAAACTCCTGCCTAGCTGGAGTGCTCTCACTGTTTTGCGACCAAAGAATTTCATAGGAATTTTATGAGGAATAATGTAATTAGATTATATATTAAAAGATTTTACATTAACTTCCTTCCATGCACGCTACGAAGATTAACAAGCACAGAGTTGCATGTAGTTCGTATCAATCAAATTAAAGAGATTTTTTCCAACAATCATAAACTTTTAGTGCAGCACAGTATTGCCTCTATGGGCTTGATGCTCACTTTAGCACATCCAAAAGAGTACTTTCCTAAATCGCTTTCTAGTGTGAAGGGTGTACCTGAAGCTAGACTGTGTTTCTACCATGTAAATGAAGGCAAAACATAAGAGGGATAGGAGCCATGCTTGCAACACAACGTATTGATGGCATCGTCTCCAGCAGTTTCTCCAAATTCATTGAGTCCAAGTTCAGCCGCATGAAGCCCTCCAGTAATGAATGCAGATGCAATCCCTGATGCATTTGCCCCTTTGATCTCGTGGTGTAGTGACTAGTGAATCACCCACTATGATGCATTCACGAGCATCAACACCTGTTAGGGACATTGCTGATGCATAGATGACCTGAGAAAGCCATAACATATTAGCACCTAAGAAGAGGTTGTTACCCTACAAAAAAAACCTTCAATTCAGGAGATCCTAGAAAAGGCTATTAAAAGCAAGTAACCATGTACACCCACAAATTCACAACCTTTTAGTTCATCGTATTTTTTGAGTGATATTCAACCGTGTATCATGTTGAAGTAGTTGTGATGTTCATGACTTCATGTAATCTAGAAAAAGGAGACATGCCACGTATTACCTTATCAGGATTCCCCATCCATTTTACATCACCACCTAGACTTTCATATTTGGCTGCCAGAGTGCCTGAAAGAGAGACAGATTGACCATTTGTGTTATCTTACAACCAATAATTGACACTGACAGAGTAAGGCAGTATATCCTTACTGAGCAAAAGATTTCTATCATAATCTCATCAATAAACAATGTCTAAGCTCGAAAGTAAGATTTGATAACTGTCAAATAAATAAATAAATAATCAACATGGCATCAAATATGAAACAAAGTAACCTATGATCATACCAGGCATGACACGCAGATCTCGATCTTCAACAGTGACATAATCTGGATTAGCTACCACCATTGGAAGTCGCTTTTTCTAGGCCTAGCATTAGAACCATGCTCAAGCTCCTCAAAGACTTTTGGGAAGTGGATCACCAGAAGGTAAACTCAGGGCTTCAGTACCATGGGCTAATATAAACTCTGGATCATCAACATCGCTCACAACTTGATAACCAAGGCCCTAAAAGAAGAAAAACCACTAGTGATAAGATCAAGTCCATTTGCAATGCAAACACTGTCAACGAACTTGTTAAAAGAAAACAAGGAGTCATTTGTTATGGTATCTCCTATCTTGTGCACACCATATTAATACTAATCTAATTAATATCCCATGTTTGTCATCGCCCATAATTCTTCTGCGATATTACTTCAAAGAGACAGCTGCTAAAGAAAAAGTAACAAGACAACAAACATCAAGAGAAATTGCACCTCGACTGCCCCAAGTCAGTTGGATACACTTTCTTCCAAGAGCTGCAAACCACGGTCCATCCCTACCATGCTTATGAAATTGAATGAAAAAAGGGGGCTTATTGTGATACGGGGCCACCCGATCTTCTCGACGTAGAATTGGATACTCACGTGCAGCCTCTCGAATCGTAGCGATCCTCCGTTGCCAATGCAAGAATGAACGCTCTTTAATTCGCAAGATCACACGCGCCGAACTTCACGACCACCAAGCGAAATCCTATCGCGCTCCCAATTCCCAGCGGAAAGATTGAACGATCTCAATTTGCAAGAACTCTCAAATTTCTCTACTAAATTTGATTGGAATCAAAACACCAAATTCATGCACAAAGCTATGAACTCCATCTCTATTATCTAGTAGGGCACTGTATTCATCTAACTTCCGTCACGTAGTGTTTGTTTCATGGCTTTTCCTCCCCTGTGCTGTCCGTCCGTGCACGTATTTATACGGCGGCGGCCAGCAGTCCGTGTACACAAAAGCATCCGAGTCCAACTCCCTCCACACACACGCGCATGGGCTAAATTCCCACATACTACATATATGGGCCTAAGCCCACTCTTATTGCTAGAGTTCATACTCATTAATCTAAACAAATACTCAGACTTTAATTAAGAAACGAGATACATGCATGGCCGTGACTATATGACTGTGACCAATTGTTTCGGTCTAGCTTTCAGCACGCAGTCCGCAGATCTTCTTCCTTTCTTTCCTTAGTCACATGATTGTCTTTTTGAACTGCATCACACTTCCTTGATTGCTCGGCTGCTCAAGTTTTCCCTCTTGATTTCCAAAACCTTCACGACTTTCAAACCTAAGAATGCACAAGAAATTGGCTTGAAGTAGTATATTGTTCTTATCAACGGAAAAGGATGTTTTAAGAAACAAATTAACCTGTTTATTTAAAAGCTTGGCTCTCGCTCGAGTAATTGGGCATTTTGGTGCTTCATGAATACTCAAAGAATGTAGAGAGGCAGTCGACGTAGGGATGTCCTCATCATATTGATAGATAGTTTATCATAAATTTCTGATCAAGTCACAGCAAACAACTGCATATCGTTATAAGGCTTAATCCCCAACTAAACACAAGAAACACCTCTAGTTGATTGCATATTATGACAAACATAGTCTGTTCCGTTCGTATCACGGCAAGGTAATTTTAATTACGTCATAATATGCATTGCACCTCGCATTCCTAAGGGCAAGTTTAATAGAAGAGATGGCTCCACCTCTAGGATTAGCCAAATAAGTAAAAAGAGTACAAGTAGTTCATGGTGGAGGTAGCTAATACAATAAGTTGAGTAGAGGTTACCTCTACTAAAGCACTCAAACATTTAATATTTCGCTAGAGGTGACTCTAACCCTTATTGTACTTGCTCTAAGAACTAACATCGCCTCCAAGTCCTCGTATGATGTGCTAGAGGTCACCTCTTGCATGAGGAGCAGCTTGCCTCTCTCTCCTCTTGTCTCTCTCTTCCACCTAGGATTGTGTTGACATGGATTTCGCTAGAGGCGACCTAGTCAGCATTATTATACTTGCTCCATGGTTACATTACGTGATCGCTGCAAGGAAACAAGGCGTGTCGAACCCAAGACTCTTAAGCTTCTCCATGGTTACATACGACTGTCTAGAGGAATTGCTGATTATCACCATCTTCACCCCGTTCCCAGCAAGCTTCTCCACTGTAACAGCCATACTTCGCTTAACTAGCACACTTGCAATACAAAGAGGCAAAGGCAAACTGAATACTGGAAGTTACGAGTCTACCAACATACATGCCAAAATGGCACCAGGCTAAGGTTTCTACCCATCATGAAGAACAAGGGGATGGTGGAGAGGGGAGGCGAGCAAGGCAGAGCGAGGGCTCGTTTGGAAGGGTTACTTGGGTGAGGCAACGGAGACACCAACCAGGCAGTGGCTGCGTCCAACTACGGTTAACCAACGGCGGATATGCGGTGCGACTGCGCGCGGCGCGGCTCGTCGGCCGGCTGCACTGCCACCGTTCTGCCAGGCAATGGACAATTTTTGACAAGCCCACGATGCAATGCAGGCAACCATGAGCACAATTTGCACGTGCAATTCCTAGACGTTTTTCACAAGCTTCCCGTATGATTTTTGCCACGTTTTACTTCCAACAATGTATGATACTACTGCAGCATGAAGAACTCCAGTCAAAACTCAAGCCAGTCGGTCAGGGCAAGTAACATTGTCAACTGCTAGCTTCAGCACGTGGCAGATCGATCATGAAGCTCAGGAGCAGCAGCAGAGAGGGGATGAAAACAGAATCTGCTGTTTGATAATCTGATCCCAAACATTCAGGTAGGGTTTCACAAATAAAGGTACATTCAGCTATGCTATTACAAAACAGATAAGGTAATGGATCCATCACTTGTACGCAAATGACAACTGGACACAAGCTCTGCCTCAGTTCAGCTTCTCAATTAGTTCGTTGATTTTATCCCCATGGTTGCCCGAGTCGACACCATCCTTGTAGTGTTTCTTCTTCAATTGCAGGCTCCTCTCTGGACACTTGAGCTTGAAGGGCATGAGGAAGCTTGACGCTTCTCTGAAGTGTGGCCCAACTGTGGAGATTTCGTGCACAATGTCTCCGAAGCATATGATGCCATGCTCTCCAAGAGCCTGTTCTTAGCAAAGCACGGATGATGGTTTTTCAGTGTACGATGTACATTATTAAATCAAGATAAATAAATATTTCCTTCAACAAGAAAAACTGAAACCAATCATCTATGTATGGGAAATAAATAATAGACGGCCTCTCTCACTCCACAAGGGGGAAAATACTGAAATTGATCATCAATTCTTTTCTTCTTCTTTCCTGCGGCCGGCCCATTTATCGGTCTTCTCCCGTGGCCCATCTTCTCTCGGCCCAACACCGTGCCATCCCGTGACAGCGCTGCATTAAATCTGCGTGATGACTTCCGCGCCGTTGCATGCTAGCCCAAATTGTTTTGGAATGTCAAGCCCAGATGAGGCTTATTTTTTTCTGTCAAACATTTTTAATTGTTTCTAGCATATTGTAATTATGCAAATACTCTGTAGCCCTTGCAACATTTGGCTAACATGCAATTTAAAAAAAGAAAGAGGCAGCCTTGGACAGTGTTATTACTGCACAATTGCATTTTCTGAATCGAGTGGGATCTATCAGATGTATAATGTTGCAACCGCGATTTATTTACTTGAGGTATTTACAGGTGATACACTGTGAAATGAGAGGCTACAAAAATGTTTTAAGCTATCTAACTGGAGACCGGCTACTGTAGCCTGACATCAAGTATTACATACAGTGACTAGAGCAAAATAATATGAAGGATGGATGAACACATGCATATTGTCAACAAGATGGCGGTAAAAGGAGAGGCATCTACGGCGCTAACTCACATGTAGATGTTGTCGGGCACAGGTCGTCCGACTGGCACTAAAACTACCTGACGTAGATCGAATTAGTGTATTACATGATACGCCACGTAGTCCTCCACGAAGACGTCGAATATAAGCTTCTTTCATGTTAGCCAATAAGCTCAGTCGTGCCAACACAGTGAGGATAGCTCGTCAGGAACGTGGCCCTCCAATTCCTTAGGGGAGTACGGCTTCTAGCATACATCATCGGCCATGAGACGGTCCAACTGCTCCATGAAGGGCACGTATATCCGTGTGATTTGCACGTGCGTGAACTGTATCTACAAGGAACGCCAGCTGTTAAATAGAAGGATCCATAATATGAAGAAATTAATCGCAAGGGAGAGTATGTATTTGTCTACGGCACCAAAGAGAGCCTACAGTCGATCGGTCCACCTCGCCTTCATGGTCATCTTCGCCCCATAGGGAATGGTGTTCTCCAACATGGGCCCTCTAACAGGAGCCTGTCGCCCAACGGTCCACCTACTGCCTGCATGTTGTTTGGTCGTTAGACGATTAGGTCCAGTTGCTCAACGTTTGACGACTGGAGGGTATTTTTGTAAAAAAAAATTAAAGCACAGATATATTTTTATATTTTTGAATAAAAAAGGATTATTTAAAAAATCTTGCTACTACTTATTGTCTCCATCGAGCTTGCATTAGTTTTCGACGCATGAAACAATAACAAGTTTAGAGATCACGCAATCTTTTGGGCATCCTGCCAGTTGATTTCGCCATGAAACAACAACAACAATTTTCTGCTTTTGCCAGTTCGTCAAAACACCAAAACTAAATGTCCGGCCCACGACGATCTTCTCCATTGAAGGATTACACCAATTTAACACGCATGAAATTAGAATTTTATCCAACATTTAAATTGCCAGATAAAACTGGCATCTGATAAAGGTTATAACTGATGTTAATTCCGAAATTAAAACTAACACCTAAATCTGCCATGATTTCCCAAAGATGACAGACATAAACATCACACAGTTGAACAATTTTCAATTCCTGGCACCGAGACACCACAGATGATCCAGAAAAGTTCGCTTTTCAAGCTAGCTATATACGGTACGAAAGATGGTGTGATAAAACACAATGCCACATTTACATTCACTGGGCATCTAATCAAGATGAACAAACAACGCAGGGTTTAAAGTTAAAATAAATATTACAGCAAATAGAACAGCATGATTTACCACCTTGTCAACCAAATCTCCTGTATTCCCTAGGTTCACCTCCCCTATCATGCTTCAAGACTGGTTCCTCGACTGAGATTCTGACAGTATCCTCTGGTGAACTTGTTGGAGCAAAAGGTTCAAGTAGTCCTAAGAAATAGCATTTATTTGCAGCAGGTTAGGGTTAACATGTTTGTGTGTGTGTGCCGGGGGGCGGGGGGATATGTAATACAGTTTTTCTCACTATAATAGAAAGATAAGGAAAAAAATCCCACTCCCGACCAATAATCATAATCCCCTTCAATTTGATCAACGGTATAAGCTGTATGGACCTATTTATCTAATGGACCACCGTTTCATTACAGTTCATATTAGATGTGTATATAATATAATCTCATACTGTACCGTTCAGCGACAATCTCATCCTACAGTGTCAACTACATATTCTTTTGGGCTAAAGCTTATTAGTCTAATGAATAGTGATTGCTGAAAAAAATCAAAAGCTGCTGAAAAGCTTAAAAAGAACAGAGACATTTGGAGCTTATTTTAAATTGTGAAAAAACTTGTAGAGAACATACATTGCTAAGCTCTGGATCGCTGACAAGCTCTTCAAGCATGCCCTGAATGCTCTCATCTTAACCAGAAGCCTGAGCAGCAGTTTCAAGGGCAGCACTGAAAATATCCTCAGGGGAATCATGTTGCTCAATGCGTTGACAAGCTCAATGAAGATCAAACTGTCAATGAAATAAAAAATATGAGATATACTGCATACAGAAGTTTCAGGATTCCACACTAACTAAATTGGAACCTCATTGATATGAAACGGCCGGCTAACATACAAGGAGAGATTATCAAAATTAACAAAAGATAAATAATTCTCTTTTCTATTATGCATGGCAGTTTTCAACTTTTTAGATTGTACAATATTATTAGTGTCCAAATATGCATATTGAAAAAAAAAAGTACGGACCAACCAACTTTAGTCATCATCACCAGATTTCTTCGCAAACCAACCATAAAAAAACAAGGGAACAGAACAGATGCAAATGCAGGCAGTTATTTATTCGATAGGATGGCTTACCTGAAAGCATCTGCCATCTAAAGTGTCACCAACTCTCATGTCATTGTGTCAAGCCTGCAATCTAGATTCTCCACTATTTGTACCAACACGATGAGCCCCAGCTCCACCAAGAACTTGTGATACAGATGGCATCATTTGCTGCATCATTCTAGATAAGTCAATGCCACCTTGCCCCATCCTGGCCCATCTACATTTTGCACAATATTACTTAATAGTATTCATCATAGCAGGGCTCTGTGTACCCTCTTCCATCATGTTCCTCAAATCATCGGCAGAACCTACTCCTGTTTGTGCTGCTACATTTGATGGTAGATTGCCAAAAACCGGATTGTTGAGCACACTGGATATCATGCTGCTGATATCAACTTGTCCTTCACCACTCTGCCCTCTTGGAGGCATTCCACCAGCAAACTGAGGCAGAGGCATAGAGGATCGAGGGGAAGAATAAGTAATGCTGCTTCTGCTTACATGAGTATTTTGTGAAACAAGGGCTTGCAGAACTTGCTGGCCCATCAAAACAGCTTCTTGGCTTTTGCTGACAGAAGAAGAATTAAGGGATTCACCAGAATCACTGCTACTCCTGGATAGCTTTGCTGTTCTGCTTCGTCTCTGCAAGTGTGGTTAAAATAATCAACTAAATTGCAGCTAACCACAACAAATTTCAAGCCCACAACATGCGGATATGATTGACAACAACAAAATGCAGACTGAACAATAAAATTCCTTGAGCCTACAGTATTAAACACTAGAACTCAATAGTTAATACCTTAGGATGGAGACCTCCACCAGGACCTAGTGGTTCAGACCTGCCACTTGTGCTAGGTCTAATGGACTGTGCACTGAGGGCTTGTTCATCTTTGCAGAATTTTCTGCTGATATGCTCAAAGGAACATCATTGGTACAGGTGGATGTGAGCTGTCCTGCTAAGTTGGCTGCTCCTAATTCCCCAAAATGCGCTCTAACATTATCCACATGGGTCTCTTCCATCTGTGCATGTTGTCGAATACTATCGACACTGGAAACATTTATGGCAGTGCTGTCTTGAGATGTTAAATTAGGATCAGATGAATTGAAAGGCGAAGTACCATCTTAAAACTCCACCAGATGTTTGAGAAGAATCAACAATACGAAATGCACCAGAAACTCCACCCAGAACTGGTATGCTGGAAACTCCAAAAGAAGGGAGTATTTTGAGAAGATGGCTGCACATTGAGAGAATTGTTTGTGATTAGAGTGGCACGACACATAAAAACCAAAGAGAGAGCACCTTAATACGTTACCTGAACCATGATTGGATTTGGTCCAACAAAGTTTATATAAACAGCAGGCCCAGCATTTACAAAAGCTCAGACTGCAAAATGAACAAGCTTTCAGAATAATTAGAACGTGCAAAAATCATTTAAATAACATGGTAGAAAATAAAAGCATGCATACAGGAGATGGCCCCATCCGAAGCACCATCATAGTCCGACCAAGTTCCAAAAACATAGCACCTAAATGCTGCATCGCTACTCCCAACTGAGCCGATTCATTGTGGATCTGGCTACGCATAGATGCATCGCCAGTGGCAGCATCTCTGTGAATACGTAGTGCAGAGTGCTGAAACAGAATATCAGGTAAATGGAGGCCATAAAGATGTCCAAACAAAAGTCAGCAGTCATTGGATCAGTCCATCAAACAAATAACATCCAAGAAATATAAATACTGTTTGAATCCTCTTATAACATTCAGGGAATCATGCAGATACTAAATAGTAGGCAGTTAATATGAAGTGACGTTATAAAAGTTGAGTAGGACTTGTTAACTACTTAATACTGAGCGCGTCGAACTGCGCCACCTTCGCGAGGAGATCGGCGGGGGACATGCCGTACGCGCACTCCTCCACGTCGGCGAACTGCCGCAGCACGGCCAGGCCGGCCTCGCTCAGCTTCTCGGCCACAAGCACGGCCGGCTTGGGCCGCAACGCCCCATCCGACCCCGACCGCGAGATCCGGCGGGCCGGCTCCGACGAGGCCACCGGCGCCGCCGCCGACAGGATCGCGGATCGGAGGCGGGCCCGCGCCGGCGTCGTGGTAGGGCTCGCGGTCGCTGCAGGTTGGAGAGGAGCGCGCGTGAGGCGGCCATGTTTGATCCTGTTAGATTTAATCTTGACTTAAGAGTCCTAGCGTAATGGAGTTCGATTTCATCTGTAATTCGAATTGAAGTAGCGTCCAATTCGAAGTCCTAGTCGTTTGCTATTAGGAGTCTTAGGCATATAAATTGATATGTTTGTAATCAGTTTAGGCATTGCTAGATTTGCAAGAAATAAAGCAAAGTAATTCAGGGCATATTTCGTAACAATTGGTATCAGAGCTTGAGAGATCGAGAGCCAAGAGCCTAAACCTGAGTTCTTCCGCTGCTGCCCCCGGGGGGTTGATCTTTGCTCCCGGGGGTGGCCACCGCTGCAATCCGCCGCCGCCAAGCTGAGGCCGCGGAAGAGAAGACCGCCGCCGCTGCAGAGAAGCCGACCGGCGGCCGCACCCGCGCACGCGCCTGGAGCCGCCCTCCGCCGTCGCCTGGCCCAATCCACCACCGAGTTCACCACTGCCACCGCCGCCCGTGGGAAGGGAAGGAAGAGCAGCCGCTGCCCGACAGACCACCGCGCCGCCGGATTTCATCCGCCTCCGCTGCCGAGCTGAGGCCGCCATCGCCGTCGCCCCTCAGCAGATCCAGTCGGATCCGGCCGGATCTGACCGCCGTCGCCGTCGCCCCCGAGTAGATCCGGTCGGATACGGCCGGATCCGACCGCCTTCGCCACCGCTGCGCCCGAGACGCCCACCGCCGCGGAGCCGCCTCCGCCTCCACCACCGCGCCGCGTGCGGGAGAAGCAAGACGGCTCCGCCGCGCAGGCGAAGAGGAGGAGGAGGCGCTGCCGACGGGGGAGCCGCGCGAGGCGAGGAGGAGGACGCCGCCGTCCACCGCGAGGAGAAGAGACGGGGGAGGCGCCGCCGAGGAAGAGGGGGGCACAGGCCGCGGCCGGCGAGAGCAAGGGGGACCGGCCGAACTCGAGGTGGAGGAGGCGCGGCCGAAAGGGGGAGCGGCCGAGCGCAGGGCGGCGCGTCCGCACGCCGGTGGTGGAGGAGCACGAGGGAAGACGGCTGGGCTTGATGGAGGAGGAAGCCCAGGGAGTGAGGAAGAAAAGAAAAGGGCGTGCGGGCAGTTTCTCCCGACTCGGGCTCGGTTTTGGCAAATTAATCCGAGTCCAAACAGAGCCGGCCGAGCGGAGTCCAATTCCAAGTCGGCTGCTCCCACCATCTTTTAAAAGAGATCCCAAGCACCAGATCTAGCACCCAAAACGCAGAAGAGCAAGAGCAAAATTCAGGAAAAGGAGAAAAAGGAAAACATCAATTTTTCCTCCGTTTTTTCTCCCGGTCCAAGAGCCTTCAAAGTAGCCGGAGTTTTTGATCCGTGCCCAAGATCATGTCGCGTGATTCGGGAAGCGGTCTCGACGGCAACGAGGCATCATCCGGTGCGATGGCGAAGGAGAGTTCCGCCATCTCGCTGCATTATCCGATGCTCACGGAGAGCAATTATGCAGCATGGGCAATCAAGATGAAGGTATACATGAAGGCTCAAGGTGTGTGGAATGCAATCGAGAACGGCAACGTCGATATGCGCAAAGATCAGATGGCATTGGCGGCCATCTACCAGGGCATCCCAGAGGAAACGCTCTTCCTACTGGCCGAAAAGGAGACGGCCAAAGCTGCGTGGGAGGCATTGAAAGAGATGCATCTTAGCGCAGATCGCGTGAAGGAAGCAAAGGTACAAACGCTCAAGACCGAGTTCGAGGTGCTACGTATGAAGGAAACGGAGTCGATCAATGACTTCGCCGTCCGGTTGACGGTCATCGTCAACAAGATACGGGCCCTTGGCGAGAAGGTGGAAGAGTTGTATGTGGTAAAGAAATTCCTTCGTGCTATTCCCTCACAGTTTCTCCCGATTGCTTCAGTCATAGAGCAATTTGGAGACCTAAAGACTGACCATGGAGGAGGTCATCGGTCGTCTTAAGGCGTATGAGGAACGCATCCATGACACTAGCAACAAAGGTGAAGGACAACTCTTGTTGACTCGCGCCGAGTGGGAGGCTCAATCATAGCGTGAAGGCAAGAACGCTTCCAGGGGTGATGGCAATGGCCGTAAAGGTCAGAGGTTTGATAAGGCAAAAGTGAGGTGTTATAACTGCAATGATTATGGACACTTCGCTTCAGAGTGCCCAAAGCCGAAGACGAAGAAAGCGTTCGTTGCTGAAGCGCTCAGCGAAGATGAAGTGCTCTGAAGATGAGTTGAGTCAGGGACGTTTGAGACGTGTCGCCGTCCAAACTCAAACAAGATGGAAAGAAGTTAGAAAGTCAAGATTAAGGGGGAGATTGTTAGATTTATTCTTGACTTAAGAGTCCTATCGTAATGGAGTTCGATTTCATCTGTAATTCGAATTGAAGTAGCGTCCAATTCGAAGTCCTAGTCGTTTGCTATTAGGAGTCTTAGGCATATAAATTGATATGCTTGTAATCAGTTTAGGCATTGCTAGATTTGCAAGAAATAAAGCAAAGTAATTCAGGGCATATTTCGTAACAGATCCCGGGAGGTAATCGGTAACAAGGAGTGTCTAGACATCATCCGGATTAGAAATTAAGACGCCCTTGTTTTGGAAGATGAAAGATTTTTTGATTCGTGTTGGTAATATACGTGAAGCGTTAAAAACAGAGACGAGATGCATGAAGGAGCATTACCTCGATCAGTTGAGAGTCAGCAGGAGGGGAGGAGCCTCTTCAAAAACCTCCTCTTCTTCTTGTTGTTGTTGTTGGGTTCTACTGCTGGAATGTCTACATTTGGAATAGAAGAGACCAAGTGAAAATACTCCCCGCCTTGTCTGCAACGTCTTTGCAAGTCGGGGCAGCCATGTATTAATAGGTCATTGAGGGTCGGGAGCCGCAGGAGGAGACCCTCCGGGAATTTCTCCATCCCTGGACAACCCAAAACCCACAATCGCTCAAGAGAAGTGAGACCATCCATCCCATCAGGCAATGTTTTCAGGCCACTGCACTGCTGCATGTCGAGCTCCCTCAGCTTTGCCAGATTTCTGAGGTTTGACGGCAACGCCACCAAACTTCCGCAGTACAACACCGTCAATTGCTCAAGGGATGCGGGCAGCTTCGGAATCTCGAGCAAACTGCCACAACCCCAAAAAACTAACTTCTGCAGCTTGGGCAGCGGAAGGATTTCCTCGGATGATGAACCCTTCCCCTCCAGCTTGTGACAATCCCAAATTTCCAGAGACCGGAGGCGAACCAAGCATCGGAGCTCATCCACTGGCCAGCAGACAAGCTCCTTGCATCCTTTAATGTACAGTTCCTCCACAAAGGCGAAGCACTTCCAAAGCCCAAGATGCGGCTTTGACAGACTGGGTGCTGTTACGAAGCACTTGGGACCATCTAGAGTCAAACTCCGAAGGTTTTCTAGAGCAGTTTGGCTTTGGCTTTGCTGGCCCTCCAGAGGCATCACCATCATGTTTGCCAGCGAACTAACCTCTAATCTTACGAGAGATGGCCAAGAGCCCAGCGGCATGTTCATAGGAACAATATCTTGTACCGTGTATTCGAGCTTGGACAATGTTGTTAGATGTGCGAGTGAGCTGATTGGAAGGCTGCAGCATCCTCCTATATACAAGTTTTTGAGAACTGGGCCCACTGGAACACTCGCAAGTTTCGGGCAATCGCCTATACCGAGTGTTTCGAGCTGGGGAAACATTACCCGGCTATTAGGCTCTCCTGGATTTCTTTCTGCCCATCTCTCCAAGCTCGGTAGCTCACTTAAGAACATCTCCGTTAACTTTGGGAAAAATTGCACAGGGGTATTGTATCCTTCAGCTTCCACCTTAATGCTCCTACTTAATGTGGTTAGGCTACCCATGTTGCGTAAGCTCAAATACTCAAGAGAGGCTGACAACCATACCACAGGTAGATCCTTGCATCTTGGGCAGTTGGATATATGCAGCTTTCTTAGGCACCGGAACTTGTGAGGGTCACTCATCCATTGTGATATTTCTAGGCCACCGTATCCATGTACCTCCAAAATTTGGAGCTCACTATGAGGTGCAAGTGACTCCAACACTTCCTCGTCATTACTGATCTCATCTTCAGGTACGTATTTTTCTTTACGACCCCAATACAAAAATAATTCAGTTAGATTTTGCTTCTGCTGGAGATTGGCTTCCTTTGCATTTTTCCAGCTCTTTATTTTTCTCAAATTGTACAGTTCCAACCTGTTGCCAAGGTGCCGCAGGTATTTGAGCTCCTCGATTCCACGACCAACTTCAGTGTCCACGACAAATGTTGTTAGTGTGTGAAGATTCTTCAATAGACTGACATTCGGTGGCATCCGTTCCAAACTTGTACATTCAAAAAGATAAAGGTGGATGAGCTTCCTCAAAGATCTCATATCTTCCGGCAAATATTTTAGATTTTCGCAATTATTGAGCCTCAGCGATTGTAAGTTATACATCACACATATTGAATTTGGCAAGCTAACAATTTTAGACCCAGAAAGGTCGAGATATCGTAAATGTTTTGCATTTATGACCTTGCTATGGATAATAGAAGGATTGTAGCAGCACAACACTCTCAATGACGTCAGCTTTAACTCCTTACGATCCTTGTGTGATGTTATTGGCTCTAACAAAGTGCGGAGAGATGTGCCTTTCAGCACACCTCTGCTTTGTGACGTCAGTTTTAACTTCTGCATGTGACGGACATCTTTTACAGATGCTTTCTGCTGAATCAACTCTTCTATAGTTGCACATTCGTCTGTGACATCTTTTGCTAGGTCATGCATTAAATCATGCATTTTACAACCGACTGACTTGTATGTTGTGCCACGAAGAAAATGAATTTGCTTCGGTTTCACATCTTGGAGGAAGGATCTCCAAACCAAATCATGGAAAATGAATTCTCCTTTCTGTGCCAAATCCATTGTCCCATCTTCTTGAATAAAACCATTTGCCATCCATAGTTGGATCAACATGTCCTTGTCCATCTCATAGTCCTTCGGGAAAACTGCACAAAAGGCAAAGCATTGCTTCGTTTCAGATGATAGGTGCCTGTAGCTCAATTTTAGTATGGACAAGATCTCATCTCTTCCTCTGACATTATCCCCAACATTGCTTTTTTCGATGGCCTCCCATTCCTGCAATTGCTGTTTTGAACTCATCAAGCCACCCATTGTCTTTAGAGCAAGAGGCAGACCCTTGCATTTCTCGACAATACGTTTGCCGATGATGACCAATTCTTTTTTCTCTTCTACTCCTTTGCTAAATGCTTTCTTTGAGAACAGTTTCCATGAATTATGAACACTCAAACATGATAGCTTATGGGGTCCTAGCGTGCCCATTATAGAGGCCACTTGCTGGCTCCGACTTGTGACGACTATAACGCTTCCCGGTCCACCATCAGAACATAGCAGTGGCTTCAGGTCGTCCTCCCACTTTCGCTCATCTTCATTCCACACATCGTCAAGAACGAGTAGAAACCTTTTCCTGCCAATGGCATCCAGCAGTTGTTTGCGCAACTGCTCGATGGTGTCGGACGGTCCGCATGTTCCACCTTTAGCCAATTCAATGATGGATTTCACAAGAGGACAAGCATCAAAGTTTTCTGACACACAGTGCCACATCTTCAGCTCAAAGTGCGTCTGAACCCTGCGGTCATTGTACACCATCTTCGCTAGTGTGGTCTTGCCCAAACCCCCCATCCCTATTATAGGCAGCACCTGCACCTTCTGCTGATCTCGCTGGTCGAGCAGCAGCTTGATCACCACCTCCTTGTCGTCGTCTCTGCCAAAGATCTCTGAGTACTCGTCTAGTCCAGAGTGCGTCTGGCGATAAAGAACTTGCGGTACCTCTGCACGGTTCTCCGCCAGGCCAAACGTGTTCATCTCCACAACAAGCTCGTTGATCTTCTTGAGGACATTTCTCAGCTTCCTGCTCATGGTAAGACGGAACAGAACCGGACTATGGTGGGTGGAGTAGCTGAGTACCTTGCGGGTGGTGGACCCGCCGATCTGGGCCTCACGGCGCAGCGCCTCGTACTGGAAGTCGTCGAGGACGTCGTCGGCCTCGTAGGCGACGGCCTTGAGGTCCTTCATCCACCTCTTGATGGCGGGGGCAGTCTCGCTCTTCACCTCGGCGTCGGCCAGTTTGAGATGGACGGCCAGCAGCTGGCGCTCCAGCTTGCCGCGGTCGTCGTCGACGCCCCATATGCCGGTCACGCTGTGGACGAGCGCGTCGGCGGCCTTGCCGGCCACCCCACGCACCACGGGAAGAAGCAGCGACTCAGCCATGGCTCTCTTTCAGGCTACCAGCTAGCTGTTCAAAGGATAGGAAGGAAGAAGCAAAAGTTTACTACAGGATGTGGAGCTCTGGTCTGGAGCTTGAGTTAGGTCGATATGTTTTGGTTGTCTGCGTCACTATCAACTTTTGCGCCAATAATGCATGCGTGTGGGCACTATGGCGAAGACGAATTTGCTGGGGGAGGTTCACTGCCAGCAGTTGTGTAGGATGTATTGTTCAATCCATCGATTTCCTTGCACTTTCGTAGTTCCTTCCTTGCCTGGCTTGGACAGAGATTTCAGGTTTTAAGATCTTTTCAGCTGCAGTTTATGTCTAATATAAGCGTTTGTGTGAATAAATTTAATATCAATAAGTCGCTTTAAAAAGATTGTTCTAATAAACTGTTTCGAAATAACGGTGTAAAAGCTGTCTTCTTTGATAGTTTAAGACAAGTCATAAATCATAAGCCGAAAAGAAGTTAAAGGATGTGTTCCACGGCCTCATCCGGAAGGAAAAGACGTTGTGCGGAACTAACACAGCAATGCTTTTGGGATATTCAGCAAGTAGGCAACTATGTCCACGTTACCCTGCTCTATAACTTGTGTCAATGTTATAACGATATCTGGATATTTCTTTTCCGTAGAAATGTGAATCTTTGGCATATATGGTACTATTTGGATCTGTATTTATAAAATTTTAGTATATATATGGTATTAGCAAAAATGTTCCTTCTGTTGTTCGATGGCTGGGCAGCAGCGTCATGGAGCTGACACATGTGACCTAGAGCCCCGTGGTCGGGCGGCAAGCAACCTGCCACCTCTCCACTGGACGGCTTGTAATTAAGCTGACTAATTAGCCAACTTAATTACCTGTATTAATTAATATTTTATGTGCACTGTTTGTTCGAATTTTTTAAATATAACAAATGAGCTCTGTCGATGTTTTATTATCGATTTTACATATGATTTATTTAGATTCGGGGGAACTTTTACATATGAGCTTTGTTTGGATATCAGCCATGGCTCTCTTTCAGGCTACCAGCTAGCTGTTCAAAGGAAAGGAAGGAGGAAGCAATAGGATGAGGAGACCTGGTCTGGACCTTCTTGAATCATTCAGGTGGATATGTTTTGGTCATCAGCGTCAACAATTAATTTAAAACTCATGATTTCAACTATACAGGCTGCCAGGCTGCCAGCAGTTGTGTAGGATATATTGTTCAATCCATCGGTTTCCTTGCACTTTCGTAGTTCCTTCCTTGCCTGGCTGGACAGATATTTCAGGTTTTAAGATCTTTTCGGCTGTAAATACTTGTGTGAACAAATTTAATCCTAATAAGCCGTTTTAAAAAGATTATCCTAATAAACCATTTCAAAACAACGATATAAAAACTGTCTCCTTTGATAGTTTAAGAGAAATCATAAGCCATAAACCAAAAAAAAGTTAACGGATGTGTTCCACGGCCTCATCAGAAAGGAAAAGACGTTGTGCGGAACTGACATAGCAATGCTTTTGGGATATTCAACAAGCAAGCAACTATGTCCACATTACCCCGCTCTATAACTTGTGTCAATGTTATAACTATATCTGGACATTTCTTTTCCATAGAAATGTAAATCTTTGGCATATATGGTACTATTCGGATCCATACTTACAAAAATTTTAGTATACACATGGCATTAGCAAAAATACCCCTTCTACTGCTTGGTGGCCGGTGGCAGCGTCATACAGTTGACACAAGTGACCTGAAGCCCCGTGGTCAGGCGGCAAGCAACCTGCCACCCTCCACTGGACGACAGGTACTTAATTACCTATCTTAATTAGTATTTTATGTGTACTGTTTGTTCGACTTTTTAAATATAGAAAATTTGCTTGAACAATTATAAAATTTTATGTGTAGCCTCCCAACACAACGTAATTGATTGTATAATTTTTTGAAAATTTTTATTTACTATGAATATTGCTTAAAAATTCGTACAATTATGACATTTCTAGGAGTTGTTATATATAGCAAATGAGCTCCAAAAATTATAAAATTTTATGTGCACCCTTCCAACATAGTTATAGTAATTATCTATTTTTGGGGAATTTTATGCACTATGAATAAGCATGTTAATCACTAATTAAATACGTATCGCATATCGCTAAATATGATTAAATTACCATAAATTAACATCACAAATTTAAAGTACATAAAATATCCAAAAAATTAGACAATTAGGTTGACTATGTCAGGAGACTACACATAAAATTTTGTAATTTTTGAAGCTCGTTTGATATATGTAACAACTTCTACAAATATCATAATTTTACTAATTTTTGAGCAACATTCATAGTGGATAAAATGGATAAAAAATTACACAATGAAGTACGTTATGTCAGAAGGCTACATATAAAATTTTATAAATTTTAGCTTATTTGCTATATGTAAAAATTCAAACAAATACTACATATAGAATATTAATTAAGGCAGATAATTAAACTAGCTTAATTTCCTACCGTTCGGTGGAGGCTTGGCAGGCCACCTAGAGCCCGATGGCCAGACAATAGGCCTTGGCCGCACGGTGGCCTGGCGGTAGGCAGCCATGGGGCTCTAGGTCACACGTGTCGGCTCCACAGTGCTGTTGCCCAGCCGCCAGGTAGCAAAAGCGACATTTTTGCTAATACCGTACGCATAATAACATTTTTGTAAATATGGGTCCAAATAGTGCCATATGTGCCAAAAATTCTAGAAATGTCACCTTCTCTGTACAAAACTGGGATCTGACAATACTCTTTGTACCAGACGGATCGAGAGCAGTAAATATTGAAGGGTTCAACAAATGTCACGTTACAATCCTTGCAAATTGTTTGACGCGAGAAATCACTCCCAGTTTTCTTGCCTTAGTGTATGAGGCGCGGGCATACCAGCGTACTAAAGTGCACAAAAATAAATAAACATAAGAAAAGATAGGAAAAACATGGATTTTATTTATTCATTTGAGAATAACAAAATTACAAGTTCCCTTTATATATACACACACTCCATAGTCTGCTTTGCATAAGATATCTGACATAGGTGATGTGGTCCCCTAGTTCCCGAGGCCTCAGAAGGCTCCCAGTCAATTATATCCACAAAGCAAACCCATGAAATATCTCCGATTAAGTTACGCATTGATCGCCGTCTTCAGTCTTCGATTCACGTTCTCTATGCATGTGATGAATGATTAATGTAGATGTGAGCATTGGCATGATCTATAGCCTCGTTGGTCTATGGGGCCATTGTTAGTGATATGCCCTAGAGGCAACATGGAGATGTTATATATATCACATACTATGTTTATGATACATTACTTTGTTCCTTGAAATAGACATTATCATTATTGATCAATGAGTATGTGACTTATTCATGAGACTCTTAATGCTAAAATGTTGCTATTTCTAAATGATCCCTGATCATATATCATATGAGGAACAAATATGATTCAAAGATCAGCATATGTATTGATTGATGATCATGTCTCATGGATCATGGTATGGTGATACCAAATCAATAATATAGACATGTGTTAGTGAACATATGTTGGATAGACCCGCCATGAGACACTGCAGAGATTCCATGTGTCATCAGTTGGTCTCAAGTAGTGTTTATGTAGAATCCTTAGACTTGAGATCATCATGGTTCCCAACATGCGTAGTAGCTTATTTTGGGACTTGTTGTGGTTACAGACCAAACAGAGAGAGATGTGGTAGTGGAGAGTTGGGAGAAAGTGATGACCTCTGCCCTCCTCCTAGCCTTCCCTTGGTATATATATTCATATGGGCTGTGCTTTTACAATTGTGCCCTTACATCGGTACCTCCCTGTCAAGGGTATTTAAGCCATTACATATGCCCCATTTTGGGCCCTATAACCTTCTAACAGGCCTGCTGGGTTTAGGTGGGGGCCGCCCCTACAACAGGAGCCTCTCATGGTGAAGGGCTTCACAGGGCCAAAGCCATGTTGCCGAGTCCTTTGCCCCCCCCCCCGTCCCTGCGGCCTGTGAACTTCTCCGAACTTGCGAAGCATTGGTGTGCAGCGGGTGCCGGGGTCTGAGGCCGTAGCCGAAGCCGATGCCTGGATTGGCAGCTGAGGTAGACGCGTGAGCGCTCCGTCCCGAGCTGGCGCCTAGTCGAAGTAGACGCGCGCGTGCTCCGTCCCTTATCCATTAAATGGGTGGCAGCGGAGCTGGCGCCTGGTCGAAGTAGGCGCGCGCGCGCTCCGTTCCCTACCCTTCGAACGGGTTGCAGCGGAGCTGGCGCGTGGTCGAAGTAGGCGCGCGCGCTCCATCCCATACCCTTCGAACGGGTGGCAGCGGAGCTGGCGCTTGGTCGAAGTAGGCGCGCGCGCGCTCCGTCCCCTACCCTTCGAACGGGTGACAGCGGAGCTGGCGCGAGGTCGAAGTAGGCGCGCGCGCTCCGTCCCCTAACCTTCGAACGGGTGGCAGCGGAGCTGGCGCGTGGTCAAAGTAGGCGCGCGCGCCGTCCCCTACCCTTCACACGGGTGGCAGCGGAGCTGGCGCGTGGTCGAAGTAGGTGCGCGCGCGCCATCCCTTACCCTTCGAACGGGTGGCAGCGGAGCTGGCGCGTGGTCGAAGTAGGCGCGCGCGCTCCGTCCCCTACCCTTGGAATAGGTTGCAGCGGAGCTGGCGCGTGGTCGAAGTAGGCGCGCGCGCTCCGTCCCTTACCCTTCGAACGGGTGGCAGCGGAGCTGGCGTTTGGTCGAAGTAGGCGCGCGCGCGCTCCGTCCCGTACCCTTCGAACGGGTGGCAACGGAGCTGGCGCCTGGTCGAAGTAGGCGCGCGGGCGCTCCGTCCCCTACCCTTCAAACGGGTGGCAGCGGAGCTGGCGCGTGGTCGAAGTAGGCGCGCGCGCTCCGTCCCCTACCCTTCGAACGGGTGGCAGCGGAGCTGGCGCCTGGTCGAAGTAGGCGCGCGCGCTCCGTCCCCTACCCTTCGAACGGGTGGCAGCGGAGCTGGCGCCTGGTCGAAGTAGGCGCGCACGTGCGCTCCGTCCCCTACCCTTCGAACGGGTGGCAACGGAGCTGGCGCGTGGTCGAAGTAGGCGCACGCGCGCTCCGTCCCTTACCCTTCGAACGGGTCGCAACAGAGGCTGGCGCCTAGTCGAAGTAGATGTTCAATCGCTCTTGGGGCCTTGTTCCTCGGAGGATGCGTGTAAGTAGGCCTCCCTGATGGCTTCCCGATGTGCCTTGCTCGACCTTTATTGGGGCATACGCAAGAGCGAGCCTCGCCGCTACGGGCTGCGTCAGACTTTGGAGAATGGTCGGGGGGTGTCAGTGCGCTCGCGGGGTTCGCGTGTTGATTACTCTGTAGAGTTAGCGCGTGCGGAGGCAGTCGTTGACGCTACAACCTGTTTAAAGTCCGTAGACTGGCGCGTGCGGAGGCGCGCTCCGTCTCCCTACCCTCCAAAGTGGGGGTAGCCTCTGGTGTACCTCGTACTCCGCGTGCGCGCCATCGCTGGGGCCAGCCTCTGGTGCGCTATGTCACCACTTCTTGAAGCTCTCGGAATTGGGTTTCCATAGCGCGCCTTGCGTACATCTCCCGTGGTGCGCGAAGACGAGCCTCGACGCTCTGAGGGGGTGCGCGATTGACAGCCACGCAAGGCTCGCGCCGCGTTTGTGTTTTGCCTAGTGCGCAGGGACAGCATCCGCATCTTATTTATACTCCGGGGAGTATGCGCAAGGACGACGTCCATGGCATGCGCGGGATTCGCGTCTTGTTTATACCCCGTAGAGTGTGCAGGGAGAACATCCGCGTCTTATTTATACTCCGTAGAGTGAGTGGGATTGGCGTCCATGTCTTATTTATACTCCGGGGAGTATGCGCAAGGATGACGTCCATGGCATGCGCGGGATTCGCGTCTTGTTTATACTCCGTAGAGTGCGCAGGGAGAACATCCGCGTCTTATTTATACTCCGTAGAGTGTGTGCAGAGGCGTCCCCCACACGTCTTTGTTTATACTCATGCCCGTGTCTTCGACGGAGAGTGCACACGCGAACGTGCGTCTTCGTTTATACTCATACCCGTGTCTTTGACGGAGAGTGCACACGCGAGCGTGCGTCTTTGGTTTATACTCATACCCGTGTCTTTGACGGAGAGTGCACACGCGAGCGTGCGTCTTTGGTTTATACTCATACCCGTACCCCTGGCTACGGAGAGTGCACACGCGAACGTGCGTCTTTGTTTATACTCATACCCGTGTCTTTGACGGAGAGTGCACACACGAGCGTGCGTCTTTGGTTTATACTCATACCCGTGTCTTTGACGGAGAGTGCACACGCGAACGTGCGTCTTTGGTTTATACTCATACCCGTACCCCTGGCTACGGAGAGTGCACACGCGAACGTGCGTCTTTGTTTATACTCATACCCGTGTCTTTGACGGAGAGTGCACACGCGAGTGTGCGTCTTTGGTTTATACTCATACCCGTACCCTGGCTATGGAGAGTGCACACGCGAACGTGCGTCTTTGGTTTATACCCCGGGAGCACGCGCGTAGGCGAGGCCTCCGCGCGCTCTCGCCGCGTATTTTTGCACAATGATAAGAGGTTGGCGACAAACGGAACTTTATTACATTCCTGTTTGTGCGGGTGAGCGATTACATAGGGCGGAGGTAGTAACCACTTGTCTTTGGCGCGGCCGGAGCCTCTAGTAGTTGCACTATCTGTAGGGCTTGCCGAGCCGTCCCCGGATGACGCCGTGGGTCCCCGCGCTGCGGTGCCGATTCTAAGTGTGCCGTTGAGCGTCGCGACGGGATACCTGGTGCCGTGCTCGATGCGCCGGGCCATATCCTGGTCGCCACGGACGGTAATGATGGCCCGCGACCCCAGGAGCTTCATGCATAAATAGCCGTGATGTGGCACCGCTCCGAAGGAGTTGAGGATTGGACGCCCCAGTATGGCATTGTCGGGGTATAAGAGATCAACGACATCGAATGTGGCATCTTCGACCCTTACATTGTCGTCTTGGCCGAAGGAGACCTGAAGGCATATTTGGCCGAGCGCCCGTAGAGGTTGCCCTCCGAAGCCTTGCAACGGGATTCCCGATGGGCCGAGGCGGCTTCGGGGGATCCCCATCTGGTCGAAGGCTGCCGCGAACAGGTTGTTCGCGGAGCTGCCGCCGTCAACTAGGGCACGTCCCACGTCGCATCCCGCTATAACGACCCGGACGACCAGGGGGTCCTGGTGAGGAAGTTCCACGCCTTGGGCATCGGCGGGTGTGAACGTGACCTCGTGCTGTGCCCAGTCCGGCGGTGTTTGCGCTGGGTACGCCGCTACGTGGTGTAGCCTCCGAACGTAGGCCTTCCGCTGCCGTGCCAAGGCGAACTCCAGCGAGGAGCCTCCGGAGATGACATTGATAACCCTGCGGTGGGCTGCCTTCGGAGCCTGCAGCTGCAGGAGGCCCTCCCGAGGCTGCTGCACATGAGCCTGAATCCGGAGAGGGCCCTCATGGGGTTGCGTCCCTTGTGCCTAGATCTGCATGGGGGCTTCGTATGGGTGCTGGACGTGGGCCACCACAGGCGGGCGTGCCTCCAGATTCCTGTCCCTGGCGACGCTCTGGCGGAGCGCCGCGATGGAGGTGCACGCACGCGTGTCGTGGGTGCCGCGACCGTGGACTTCGCACCACAGCCCATGGTGCTGGTCGTCGTAATCTCCACAGCCTCTATCATCGCGGCCCCGGCCACGGCCGCGTCCCCGGCCTCGGCGCCCCCGACCGCCACGACCAGCGGAAGCGTTTTCTTCGGAACCGCCTTCGATGTCGAAGACATACCGGCCTTGCCGCAACTTCTGCTGGCCGCGCTTGGGCCTATCGGACGGCTCCTTGTGCGGGGCGTCCTTACGTTCGGGCGCGTCCTTGGACGACTCCTGCTTGCGTTTTCCCTTCGAAGAACCGTCCTTCGGTGGATCTTCGGTTTTCGCCGAGCCCCTGGCCTGGTTGGTGTCGGAGTCGTCACCTTGCCTTCGCCGTGCGTCCTCTTCCGCCCTGGCGTATTCCTCCATTTTGTCGAAGAGCTTTGTCACTGTCTTGATTGGCTTCCGTGCGTTGTACTCGGCCATCGGGCCCGGGCGAAGGCCCTGTATGGCTGCATTGACAACGGTGGTTTTGTTAACATTTTGACTTGGCAGCGTATCTTCGCGAAGCGTTTGAAGTAGTCCCGGAGCCTCTCCGAAGGTTTCTGCTTCATGGCGAAGAGCTGGTCCGCATCGACCCGCGCAACATAGTTTCCTTGAAAGTTGTTGTGAAGGCGGTCGCGGATCTGCTCCCACGCGTAGATGGAGTTTGGCTCTATGGTAAAAAAACCAGGAAAGCGCCACTCCTTGCAACGCGAGGGGGAGTCCCTTCGCCTTTGTGGTGTCGTCTCCACCCGCGGCCTCGATTCTGGTTTCGTACACGCGCACGAACTCGCGGGGGTTCGTATCGCCTTTGTATGGCTCGATGACACTAGGGAATTTGAAGTCTTCAGGCCACGCCGCCTGCTGTAGTCCTGCCAAAAGCGGGGACTCTGGATCGACGCGTCGCAGCGGCACGCGGCTGGATGTGGGGGCGTCGCGGCTGTCTGCCCTTTCCGGCGTGGGCTCTGGCGCGACCACTGGCGCGGCCTGCTGGCTCCCAGCCTCTTGCATGTCTCGGACAGCCCCGCGAAGATCCCCTAGCTCCCGCTGGAACGCGTTGAGGGCCGTCAGCAGGGCGCTTTCCACCGCCGGTGCGGGCGGGGCCGTCGGCGCGCCCAGCAGATGGGTCGGCATGGGTACGATCGCCTCGCGAGCTCCCGAGCTGTCGGTCGCTCCGTTGTGGCTACCTCCAACCGCCCGGTCCGTGCTACCGGCGAGCGTTGCGGCGAGGGTGGCGGGGTTGGTCGCTATCGCGGCGGTGGCGGGGTTGGTCGTCGTAGCGCCAGTGGCGGGGTTGGTCGTCGTAGCGCCAGTGGCGGGGTCGGTTGCCGCAGTGCCGATGACAGGGTTGGTCGTCGCAGCGCCAGTGGCAGGGTCGGTCGTCGCAGTGCCGATGACGGGGTTGGTCGTCGCAGCGCCAGTGGCGGGGTCGGTCGTCGCTGTGCCGATGATGGGGTTGGTCGTCGCAGCGCGAGCGTCGACGTCCACGACCACCGCGCCCGCGCTGTCACCCGCGTCCGCGACAGCCGATGCCGAAGCCCTGGTACCCACGCGACGCTCCGACCCAGCTGCCTTCTTTCCCATCGCCGCCGTCGACGAAGCTTTTTTCGGTGCCATCCTTCTTCTTCAGATTTCAGGCTTGCTCCTGTCCTCCCCACGGACGGCGCCAACTGTTGTGGTTACAGACCAAACAGAGAGAGATGTGGTAGTGGAGAGTTGGGAGAAAGTGATGACCTCTGCCCTCCCCCTAGCCTTCCCTTGGTATATATATTCATATGGGCTGTGCTTTTACAATTGTGCCCTTACATCGGTACCTCCCTATCAAGGGTATTTAAGCCATTACATATGCCCCATTTTGGGCCCTATAACCTTCTAACAGGCCTGCTGGGTTTAGGTGGGAGCCACCCCTACGACAGGACTACTAAACACTACTCCGTAACTGGGTAGTTATAAAAGTAGTCTTCGAGTTTGCCATGAAACATGTAGTGGGATGTGAATGGTCAACATAGAATTTGCCCCTCCTTATGGGAGAGATATCTCTGGGCCCCTCGATGTAATGGATTATGAAAGTGCATGGCCATGCCAAGGTGATTGAGGAGTCAATCACAAGTTTATAATCCATCACGGAATCGAGAGAGTGATTGAGCTATTAAGAGGATGACACAAGTCTCGCCTTGAGCTAAATCTATATCGTGAGGCAAAGGGATTCGTACATGAGAACATTACAGGTTCAGCCGATATGATCTTTACGTATACTTTGGGGTTAATATGTCTTACTAGAGGCCGCTATTAACAGGCTGACCAGAAAGGCGTTTCCGGGTCGCGACCAAGTATACGTGAACGTACAGGGTCGCACACTTAACGGGTTGGAACACTAATTCGAATATGATTCGGATGTGGGCTCAATTCGGATAGAGATCTGAATAGACTCCTATTGGGCCTCGGTCCACAAGGCCCAAGTGAGCAGGTCTATATATATGGAGGTGAGGGGTTGAGGGGTACGTGCTTCTGTTAATCTCTAGCAAAACCCTAGCCGCCACCTCCCGAGCCGAACCCTAGCCGCTCACGAGTGCTAGTACACTCGCGATCGGCGTTCCAGCCCCGGACGTGTGGATACCGGTGGAGGCGCTGCTCGTTGCGGTGTTGATTGGCATCAACAACCTATAGATTGGATCGGCTCGTGGTGTGGTTAATCACGTGGAGGAGACGACCTGTTCGGGACGATCGGCTAATTCCACTACTACCTTGACGCGCGTGGTTGGATCGACTTCTCCAACTCTTCTTCCGCTGCGCTGCGCGTCTAGTGGTAACGATCCATGATCCCTCCTTAAGCATGATGTCCTTGTGTGCGTGGTAGAAAAGTTTTGTTTTCTGCTCCCGTAGCCTACGCGCAATCCTTTAGCCATTGATAGCATAGCATTGCACTGGCCACGCCCGCCTATGCTACTCGACCTCATCGGTATCGAACAATGCTTAGAATTGAGGTAATTAAAGATGTGCATGATTCACAAGCATGACTAATCTGACCATAATAGCAGCAGAATCAGTGTCGTAGACGTAGCTCGAGTGGTGAAGTTATTAGAGCAAGACACCGGAGTCAAGTATTGACATGGTCGAAAGTGAACTAGTAAAAGACTCCTTGAAAGTCGAAAGCCATCGGCATCAGGGTGTGATTGATAATCAAAAGTCGGAAGCCACTGACCACCAAAAACAACTGATAGCTGAAAACCATCGCACATCGAAGTAGCTGGTAGTTAAAAGCCACCGGTCATCAGAAGCAGCTGGTAGTCGCAAGCCTCTAGATATTGGAAATAGCCAGTAATCAGAAGCCTCCAAAAATTGGAAATAGCTGGTAGTCGAAAACCATCGAGCATCGAAGCAGCCGGTAGTCGGAGGTCATCGAGCATTGAAGCAGCCAATAGTTGGAAGCCTCTAGACATCAAAAATAGCTAGTAGTCAAAAGCCCCAGACATCAGAAGCAGTCAGTAGTCGAAACCCATCGGGTATCAAAGCAGCCGGTAGTCGGAAGCCTTAAGACATCGAAAATAGCTGGTAGTCGAGAGCCACCGAACATCGGAAGCAGTCGGTAGTTGGAAGCCAACAGGCATCAAAGCAGCCAGTAGTCAGAAGCCTCCAGACATTGAAATTAGTTGGTAGTCGAAAGCCACCAGACATCAGAAGTAGCAAATAGTCAGAAGCCTCCAGACATCGGAAATAGCCAGTAGTTGAAAGCCACCGGACATTGGAAGCAACCGGTAGTTGGAAGCCGTTAGGCATCGAAGCAGTCGGTAGTCGGAAGCCTCCAGACATCAAAACTAGCCAGTGGTTGAAAGCCACTGGACATCGAAAGCAATCGGTAGTTGGAAGCCTACAGACATTGGAAATAGCCGATAGTCAAAAGCTACCAATCACCAGTCGTAGTCGTAGGTCGAAAGCCATCGACCACCATTCATAGTCGGTAGTCGAAACCATTGGACCGTTCGACCGATTACTGTAGCATGCCCCATTCGAGTACCATGGGTGGTTGGTAGGCATACAAGTACTTTGGAGGGTTGAAAGCGACTGAGTATTGAGGACAGTCGAGGGCGTCCGAGTACGACAGGTGGTTGATGACGCTCAAGTATGGAGAGCGGTCGAAGACGTCTGAGTACCAAAGGTGGTTGGAGATGCTTGAGTATGGTGAGCGGTCGAAGACGTCTAAGTATGACAAGCCGTCAGAGGCATACAAGTGCCAAAGGCGGTCGTAAATGTCTAAGTATGAAAGACGGTCAACGACGCTTGAGTACGGTGAGCGGTCGTAAGCAACCAAGTATTGAAGGCGGTCAGAAGTGTCCGAGTTTGAGAAGCCGTCAAAGGCGTATGAGTGCCAAAGGTTGTCAGAGGCACTCGAGTACGGCGAGCAGTCGTAAATGACTGAGTACCGAAGTCGGTCGAGAACGTACGAGTTTGACAAATGGTAAGGGGTATCCATCTTCGACAAGCAGTCGGAGGCATCCGTGTTCGAGAAGTGTCGGAGGTGTTCGCCTTTGGCAAGTGGTCAAAGGCATCCATGTCTGACAAGTGGTAGGAGGCATCCATCTTCAACAAGCGGTCAGAGACGTCTATCTTCAACAAGCGGTGGGGGCGCTCAACTTCGACAAGCAGGCGTCCGTGTTCCAATGGCAAGTCAATGAAGCTCGAATATTGCAAGCGATTGTAAGCGGCAGGGTATTGAGGAAGGTCAATGACATTCAAGTACGGTGAACAGCCGATGAACGGCCAAGCTTGAAAGGCAATTGTAAGTGATCGAACGTAGCCAACAATCGTTAGAAACCAAGTACCAAAGGTGCTTGGTGATGTCCAAGCACGGCCGGGCAAACACCAAGAATGTAAGGGTAAGCCATCCTCGCTAGATTGCAGTGGCAGTTGATGGTGTCGCATGTTCTAGGCGACGAGAGGGTCTACGAGCAGCGCCACCAACTGTGCCTTATGGAGCTATCATCATATTAGAGATATGGATGGGACTACTCTGGTACATGACAGATCATCGCAGCCTCACAATTTGGCCAGGGCACGCGCCACATGTAAGAGTGTAGCAACTTCATGATCTGAGCCTAGTGAGTAGGAAAGCGGATGGCAATCTCGACAGCCCCAACGTCATGGCCACGGGCTACACAACAGCGAACTCCAAAGTGCTTCAACCATGACATCACCAGTAGGGATCGTAGGCATTTGACAACCTTTCCACCATTAGAGCCGCCCTTTTGGCATACAAGCTAGCAAGATAAAGGACAAAGAGAAAATGGGAGGTTTTTTACCATCCTAAGCATAGCATGCCATGGCTTCAGCTTGTATAGATGTAGCACCCTCGAAAAGAAATCCCACATATCCCTCCCCCATTACCTCTCTTTATCCTTTCTAATCTCTCTTTCCCTAACTAACTCTCTCTTCTCTAATCTTCCAATCTCCTCTCTCCCTCAATCTCTCTCTCCCTCACAAGTATGCATGGGATTCCTCTCTTTCTCTCTCCATCTCCCTCTCTCTCTCGCGTTGGCTTGCATGGGGCAGCTTGGGCGCCGGCGGAGGCAGCCACGGTGGTGGCGACGCCGGCAGTGGCGACAGCGGCGGCCGGTCGGCTGGCGGCGGCAGCGGCTCGTGGCGCTCTCGGCTGCACGCATGGTCCTGCCATGGCGCTCGGTGGCCGCGGCGTCCGGGCCGATAGGCGGCGGCGGTACGGCCAGTAGGCGGCGGCGCGCATTCCCGCCTGCGTACCCATGCGTGCACGCTTGGTTGTGGGCTATTTCAGCCATGGCAGTTGCATCGGTTGCACGGGGTGGCGGTGACGCCGATGACCGGTCCAGCAGCGACGGCGGTAGCGGCAGTGGCGGCGTTGCCGGCAGCGCGTGCAAGCAACGCCTCACACACTCGCGCCGTGTGCATGCATGCGGATATGTGGCTCGGTGGCGTGTCGCGGTAGAGGCGGCGGTGGCGTCGCCGGTGGTGGCGGCCAGCGGTGGTCGGCGGCGGTGGCCAGAGGCGGTCGGGGGACGGCGCGGCCGAGCGACCGATTGCGCGGCCGAACACGCGTTCACGCGGCCGAACTGCCGTGTTTCCTTTTAGTCGTTTATCTTATGTTGTTTCCTATCCAAATTCATCTTATCTAATCGGTGGTCTCCCATATCTCCCTGTAGGTTCTCACGCGGCTGTTGAGGAAGCAGTTGGGCGGTTGCCCCGGACACATCGTGCAGCGTGTCCGTCGAGCGTGCTCAAGGCAAGTACCTCGTGGCCGTAACCCCTGCATTTCATATTTTACATCTCCCATGATTGCTTGTTATCAGTGCTAGTGAGTACCATTACCATATCGCTAAAGCTGGTCTGTCTATTATCATATCACCCAATGCTCACCTATCCACTATCATGTCACTAAAGCGTACATGTTTACGATCATATCACCAAAACTTATCAGGCTTTTATCATATCACTAATGTTACCTGATTAATACCATACCCTGAAAGTTACCTACTTGTTATCATATTGCTAACGCTTGCCCGATTATTGTCACATGTTAATGCCTGCCAGTTATGTACCTTTAATATTGTATTCATACCATGAGGTTCTAGGTTATCTTATTTTCCATGCTTTATGTTAATTAATACCGTAGACTCTTAGATGTATTAAAGTGCTATGGTTAATGTCTAAGTTGCAAGCTTTAATTATTAATTATAATTGTTGTTTAAATTGTGGTTGGGATAGTGTAGGAGTGACTTCAACTTAAGGTTAACCACTAGTAATCTTTAGCTTCGGAATGATATATTTAATTATCGGTTCCCTGATTCATTATTTGTATGTTATTGCTTGATTGGTTTCGATGGAATTATATATGATATTGTTAACCTGACTAATAACAACTTATCACGTAATAAAATCTAGTTGTTTGACAACCCCTTGGTGTGAGTTAAGTTGTAATGCTGGGTGAGAATCATTCATGGATCCCTACCACCGTCGTATTATCCTTCTTCATCTCCCATCTGATTTTATCTCCTGTCCTCAACCTCAGCAATCCTTTTCACTCCTTGTAATCGTGCATGAACCTATCTCCAATTATTTTAATTCCACATTTCACATCTTTCATGATCACTTGTTACCATTGTCATTGAGTACAACTATCACATCAATGAATTACCTGGTTCTTATCATATCACTGAATTTACCTAGCTAATATCCTGTCACCAAGTTACCCGGTTATTATCATCTCTCTAGTACTTGCCTGGTTGTTTTAATAGTATTCATGCTTGCCGGTTTATTATTATGCTTGCCTAGTTATGATCATATTGTTAATGCTTGTCTAGTTCTTATCAAATTGTTAATGCTTGCTGGTTATATACCCTTAATATTGTAGTCTTGCCATGATGTTCTAAATTACCTTATTTCACATGCCTTTAGGTTTATCGTAATACTTAGTTAATAATTTTATAAGATTCATGCTTTTAAGTAATGTGTAGAGTTCATGCTTAAATCGTTAATGGGGGTAGCGGATGATCATGTTGTAGATTTAGGTTAAATCACTAGCAGTCCTTTAAGTATCACGCTTCTGTGTTTAATCCTCTCGATATCATGATGTATTGCCGGTACAGTTCCTTATGTGAGTCATGATCGTTATACCTTAATAAATGTTAATTTGACTAATAATCACTTATCACATAATAAAACTTAATTGGTTGATAAACTTCTGTGAGCTACATTATAATACCTCTTTAGGTTGATTACTACATCACCATCATCTTATCATTATTCCACATCGCCCTTGTATCAGAAACTATGTCTTCCCATTTTCAACACTAATACATCTTTTCACTTCTCATAACTTTTCTATAGCCTTATCCTCGCCGTCTCTTAGTTATCTTAATTTTGTCTATTAATCTGACCATGATGTATCGGTTACTTTATCACCTAGTATTATCAATCCTGTCTCTTCGGTCGCATTGGATTAAATCATTACTCTCATAACTTTACCTTAATTCAATTGCAACTCTTTAATTATATCATGGATAATTCGCTAAATAACAAACTAAGGGTTATCACGCCGGGGCTACCCACATATAGGGGTCATTTCCACCCAACCTGGTAACGTACGGGGGGCCGTACATTCTCATTACACAGGATATTACACCTCGTCTGCGGTTATACAGTCGAGGACAAGGTTGTGCCTGGCTATTCTCGTATAACCGGGTATGTGGGATGAGGTCGCCGACACCCTTGCTATAACTTGCTGTAACTTGTCACATAACAAATATCTTTAATACACAGTTCTCATAATATCCGTCTCCTAATCATGACAGTATATCCGATAACAGTTGCTCGTTGGTTGCCTTTTGTCCATTACTTACTTGTCATGCTTGCCTTTATTTCATATGGTTGCATCGCTTGTCTTACTTTTGTGTTGCGACCGTAGTTGGGTACTTGCTGAGATTTCCAAATCTCACGCTTGCTCTTTTCAGTCCCAGATAAAAGGCCAGTGGAGTGATAGCATCATGCATGGGTGGGAGCATTCGAGTTTTCAGCACCGTGGTTTACCACTATTTTGTTGTTTCATTCGTTCCTTATTTGGTTAGAAGTGGACCAGTCCCATGTTTTAAATATTTATTCCAGCTTCCGTTGATTTTCTATTAAAGTGTTAATAAAGTTTTAAACTCTTTGTGATTTCTTTTGTTGCTCTTATTTATTCTTCACTTTTGCGATGACGTTCCATAGTAATATCCCATATGGTTACGTGGGGTGTTACAACAGATTGCTTCTTTAGGTTCCTCCACCTTCTCCTCCTTTCATTGTGTGTATCCTTTCTGCGTATGTATGCTAATGGGGTGTATCCTTTTTTGTCTCCATCTGGCCTTTTTATTTCTGAGCCCGTCTATCCTTCTTTCTTTGTCCATTCGTCCATCTGTGTGTATGTGTCCTCTTCTCCCCTGCTGGGTCTCTCCTTTTATAGGCACAAGCAAGGGCCGCAGGCAATGTACGCGGCTTCCACACGGTGCAAATCCACCCCTAATTTTTGGGATCAAATTCCTAATTTGGTTGCCTATTCTTTCCTTATAAACCTTCACTTTCCATATCAAAAAATATTTATCGAGAAATACTTCCATAAATGGAGATACAATGCAATCATCTTCCCATTGCAAATATGGTTCACACAGAACCAATCTTTTCCTTCCTTCTTGGTATATAAGCTACCATTAGTTGGTTGCGCATGGCGCCACGCATACATCGACTGTTGAAACTAACTTTCTTGTTGATAATTCTCATGTGTTGCGTACTATGTAGTCGCATGTCAAGTACTCAGTAGGTCTGAGTGCCATGTGGGAGCTAAAGGCCTCAGAGTCAGAGAGTAGTCGAACACTCCTGAGACTTGATTGCAGCCATGAGTCAAGCTGTGCAGCGAACTGATCATAGATACAGCGAACCAGTCGCAACTACAGTGAACTAGTCGGTATTCATAAGCTATAACACCATGGTCAAAAAGTCGTGGTCGTAACAACGCGGTCGTCACAGCGTGATCGACACAATGTGGTCAAAACAACATGACTGACAACGTGGTCAAACCATCGGGGTCAAAGCAACGTGGTCGAAGACCCACGAACTCAAGGGATGATTTTGATGCATACGCCTCACGATCGATCAGTGATGTGCAGCCGTAAAAGGCACGACGCGCTGACCATTTTGTAGATTGTTTCACATGCCGTTTCATAACCCGATTTAAAGAAATTAAATCTTGTGTATACCATAGTTCTCTTCCCAACATATGTCTCCTTATTCGCTTTAACTTGACATATTTGCACTAAAACTCATCAAACACAAATATTTTCCTCCCAGGTGAAAAGTTCAATATTTTCATTGCAAAAATCAAGTACTCGATTTGCAGGTTTCATGATTAGCCAGTAATCATCAGCGGTGAATGGACACCACATTAATTAGACCCTTTGGTTGTTATACAACATGATTTATGATCTTCGTCAAAACATGCAATCATCCTGAAGTCATTATTAAGAGATAAATTTACGAAGATTACGAACGGAAGAAGCATTCACCAAAAAATGGCCTACGATCAGGCCACTCGCAGAACCATCCAGACATCAAGTTATGCTTTTATTCGCTGACTGCTCACAATTGGTTCCTCTAGTGCGTGCCATGAGGACTATTCATCCACCAACCACATAGCTGCACCTAGTTTCTATTAATCGACGTAGCAGAAAAGTTATGAAGATAAATTTATGAAGATTATGAACGGAAGAAGAAAACATTACAGGGATATGAGCTAGGCTTACGACACAATGTATTGATAGCATCATCCCCAGCACTGACTTGCCAATAGTGCATGTGGGCGCCAGTGCCAGCACTCAGCAGCCGTGTATATTGTGTTCAGTCGCTCGGCTCCCAGCGTAATTTCACCTTTCTTAGAAATGTCTTACGGGAAGTTGGAAACTCCTGCCTAGCTGGAGTGCTCTCACTGTTTTGCAACCCAAGAATTTCGTAGGAATTTTGTAGCACTCAAACAAGATATATATATATATATATATATATATATATATATATATATATATATATATATATATATATATATATATATATATATAATAACAAGATAAAACCCAAAAACTCTAATCTAAACATGGCCTTAAAAGGGATCCTCTCCTCTCTCCCCGTGCGTGGCTTTTTCCAAATTCCAGGTTTCAATCTATATTTTTCTTTCCTCTCTTTCTCTCTCTCTCTCTCTCTCCGTTCGGACCCCGTGGGGCTGCATGGGCTGCCGACGGCGGCGGCCGGTGGCGACTAGCGAGCGCGGTAGCGCCTGCACAGCCGCCCACACGCAACGCGCGCCCGTTCAGACGTCGTGGGGCTACATGGGCTGCCGGCGGCTGGCCGGTCGGTGTGCAGCGGCAGCGGTCGACGAGCGGTGGCAGTGCCTGCATAGCCGCACGCACGCATGCACCCGCCTGCACGCAACGCGCACTCGCACAGCCAAGGCAGCGGCGGCTGCGAGGGGCGCTGCGGGGGTGGCGGCGGCGGCGGCGCACGCACGGCTGCACGCGCGCGCGTCCTGCTCGCACACGGGTCTTGCTGTGGCCGTGTCTTCGCGGGCGGTGGCCGGTGGCAGCGGCCGGTAGCTGGAGGCAGACGCGGCCGAACGCGCGTTTGCGTGGCCGAATTCACATTCGTGTGGCTGAACCGTGTTTCGCTCGGCCGAACGGTTGTTCGTGCAGCTGAACGTGTTTTGCGGCCGAACAACCGTTCGCTCAGCCGAATGGTTGTTTCCTTTCCAGTCAATTATTTCCTGTTGTTCCTTTATCAAGTTTATCATATCTGATCGGTTGTCTCCCATATCACCTTGTAGGTTCTCACACAGCTATTGAGGGAGCAGCTGGGCAGTTGCGTTTCCTGGATCTATCGTGCAACGTGTCCGTCGAGCGTGCTCAAGGCAAGTACCTTGTGGCCGTAACCCATTCCTTTTGCACGATTATGTCACATGATTACCTGTTGCCTTTGTGTGATTTCCGATCATTGCACTTTATTGTTGCCTGTTGTAGATTGTTGTAGCTTTAGTAGCTTCTGGATATGATGAGTTAGTTAGTATTGAATATGTTGTGGTTACAGACCAAACAGTAATGTGTGGTAGTGCAGATGTTAGGTGAGCAATGCTTGGGCTTTCCCCATGCCAGGGCAGCCATATATATATATTCACATGGGGAGTATTTTACAATTATACCCTTACACTCAAGAACCCCTTCGCAAGGGTATTTAAGTCATTATACATGTCCCATTTTGGGCTCTACAACCCTCTAACAGGCCGGCTGGGCTTAGGTGGGAGCCACCCCTACAACAGGAGCCTCTCATGGTTAAGGGCTTCACGGGCCGAAGCCATGTCGCTGAGCCATTTGGCCCCCTCCGTCCCTGCGGCCTGTGACCTTCCGTGATCTGGGGCAGAAATGGATTTGTCGGCGCGGCCCAGATTCGCACCTAGGGCATGGAGTCGAACTGGTTGCCGAAGCCATCTCCGGTTGCGAAGTCCTCCAGCTGCAAAGTCGAAGTTGCTGGCGGAGCCGCCCCGCCAAATCGAAGTCGAGGCGAGGTCGGGCTTATCCCGCGGACATGTTGTTGAAGCACAGGACAGGCTCGCCCCGCGTATGCGAGGTCGGAGCTGAGGGCGGGCTAGCCCTGCGGAGACGAGGCCAAAGCGGACACGCCGCCGAAGTGGTTTCCGGGGTTGTCCTGCGGACGCAAAGTTGACGTACAGCCCGATGGCTCGCAGCCCGAAGACGATGTCTTAATGGCAGCGAGGATCGCGCCGACTCCTGAGGTGGCAGGCGGTCTCACGACTGTGGTCGTGCACACCTTTCCAAGGAAGCAGGACACACGGCGGGATGCGATTGGCCCTTCCCGAGAGAGCGGGACACGTGGTGGGACGCTATTGGCACATCGTGCGCTGTCAGGCACCGCACGGCCGCACTCTGTCGAGACCCCAGATTTCCGAACCCGGACCCTCTGTGTATTACTGCACTAGTCCCAGATCAAAGCTAGTGCACACAGTTAAACAGAAATGAATACATCACCAGCATCGTGTTATTACAATAATTGAGAGTATTGACCGAAAGGTCTCATTATTACAATTGAGGTTTCAAGACCTCGCACACATGAAATAAAGCGGAAGCAAATGGATAAACTCGATGAAGACCCATCAATACGCCATAGGCAATTGACTGGGGAAGCGCGACCTAGTTCTCCGGGAAGAATCCATCACAGCTGCAGGCGAAGCAGTAGTCGTAGTCACCTTCTTGAGCTTCACAATCTTCTGAGATTTATTTTTAAGTGTAGCATGTGAGTACATAATGTACTCCGCAAGTCTTGGGAAAGATGCAATAGATGCAAGGCTTAACAAAGGAGGGCTATATAGTTCTTTTGCACAAAACAATGTTTTAATTTCAATTACTAATAATTATTTTTAAGGGCATCAAGTTAATCAAATAAATATTTTAACAGAACTAACATAAACTTTATAGTGAAGGTTCCATCCACCAACACTAGATAACAAATTTTAAAGTTTCGGGTTCCATCCACCCTCTCTGGCTCCAACCGCCAGGATACCCTTCCGAGAGTTCCCTCCACTCTCGGAATACAAATTTTTGATTTTAAAACCAAAACCAGAAATCTACCATGTGAATGCATTCCTTGCCCGCCCTTGACCGTGGGCACGGCTATTCGAATAGTTTTACACTCTACAGAGGTTGTACAACTTTACCCACAAGAGATAAATTATCCTAAAAGTCAACACGCTTCCTTTGGCATGAGACCCAGATAAAATATCACAAAGCCTTTATCTTACTCTAATCTAGCTAGATACCACCCGCTGAGGTTTCACCGTAGGTAGGCTAACCGCCCGAACCGAAGCCCCCTCTTGCGCCATATGAGTACAGTAAATCCCTGTCCCTCACTGTGAATAACCAGTCCACCCCTGGCACCCACTTTCCACTGGTGGCACCTAAACTAGACTATCATAAGTTAGTCAGCTAGGTCGTACCCATATAGACTTGTGGTTGTACGGTTAATGCTCAGTCTGGACAAACACAAGCGTCGGTCCTTAATTGACTAGGGTGGAACATACACTTAACAAGATCTCATGCTTGCTGCACCAACCCAAACCAACCATCCACCCTAATCTAAACCAACTTCCACATTTCATTTTATTTTAAAAGAACAGTGGCAACTCCAATTACCACTAAATTTATAAAAACAAGGGTATTACAATAATTCATAATTTCCCATTTGCAAGATTTATGAGGTATTCAATAGCATGTCTAAGCATTGTACTACCATTCTAATACCAAAAATTAAATATACTACTCTCATTAATGAGTCAAAGGAATTTCTAGGGTTGCAAAGGTACATGGCAATCAACTTCAAGTGAGGGCATAACAAGATTGGATTTAACTAATGCCCTAAGATTTAAATTATCATTTTACATAAATAGCAATGCACATAATTTAAAATAATGAAAACATTTCAAAACCATAGGTTCAAGATGATCAAAGGAGACTTGCCTTCTTGTGCACTGGTTGGTCCCTCTTGCTGTGGTTCGGCAAACTCTTCGGCGATGTCGGGTTCTACGCGCGAAACGACAAACAAACAAAATAAATTCAAATAAAATTCAAATGAACTCCAAAAACTGCAAACCCAGAACCAAAAGATAGAGCTCAATTTTAGATGAATTTAGGAAAAATAATCGGGTTGATTGGAGTTCGGATGAAGGAGAACGAGCGATCTAAAGTTTGCCAGGGTGAGAAAATGCTGGAAATTCACAGATATTACTGTTCATCCGAGCGAGAAGGCTAGCGCTGGCGAGAGGAGGCATGGGAGGTGAATCTAACTAGCAAAATGGGTTGCTAGGGACCCAAGGCACACATAGGAACTGACGGCACGCCAAACGGAGAACGATGACGGCACGGGCGGCTTACAACGACATGGGTAGGAGAGAGGAATAAAATCCGGGCATAGGACACGGAGAAGTAGGGTGAGCACGGGCTAGAACGTGGCTTGGCGAAGCTAGGAAAATTATCGGCTCGGCCAGAAACCCATTGGAGACGGCGCAATCGACGTTTGAACGACGTTGGGAAGGGAAAAGCAAAAACTTGATATCTTGGTGTTCGGTGAACGAAATCTAAAACCACTTGGAGGGTAGCTACCTGGGATGGTTTGGCACGATGTGACGCGAACGGATTGGGGAAAACACCACCGGATAGATGGGGGACACGCGATGCCATTGGCGGCCATGGTGAGGTTCCGAGGCGAAAATTTGTGGAGGCTTTTTGGGGAAAAGGAAGTGAGCACGGCGTAGAACGCGGCGAGGCAAGTCTAAGAAAAATTACGGCAAGGGCTAAATCTTACCGGAGGCGACGAATCAACGTCGGGAAGCGCTCTTGACCTAGATTGGGGAAAACTCGATTCCGGGAGATTGGCTGCACCAAAATCAAATTAACTTGGCTAGAAGGTAGATGGGACATGAAGGCACAATGTGACGCGAAAGAATCACGGAAAAACTCACCGGATTGCTCGAGACACGACGAGCAAATTCGGGACCGGAGGGGCTCGGTGCCGACGGCGTCCTGGGCTTTGAGGGGACTTGGCACGGCTTGGGATGGGTTTAGAGGAGCTAAGGGGTCGTATTTATAGGCTTGGAAGAGGTAGAAACCGACTCCAATTCGTGGATTTCGGTTTAGAGTCCGTTTCAGAAAATTGGAGATAAAAAGCAAACAGATGAACGAAACGGAAAGAGACCAGTTGGGATGGATTCCTTACGTGATTTGGCAAACTTTCCTTTTGGGAAGACATTGAGATAAGGTCCAGTTTGAAAGTTATGAAGAGAGAGAAAAGCAGAAGAAAACATGTACAGAGAGATGAAGCGCTCTGGAGGATGGAGATGAACAGTACCGTGCGGTACTGTTCATTCTCTCTCCTCTTTTTTTTATTTCAAATTGAGCTCAAACAAACTCCAAAAAATTCCAGAAAGTACACAAAAATTCCTTGTGACACAAGGAACACAAATAAAATATTTTTGGTAAATATTAATGTTTAATTTAATCACATTAAATCTTTTTAATTAATAAAAATTCCAATTAAGCTTTAATTAATTCCAGAAAAATCCAAATGGTGAATTTTATTTTAAAAGCTTCAAAAAGGCTCTGAAAATCAGGATGTTACACGCTCCTTCGGCTTCCACCAGTCACGCTTCCCGAACATGGGAAGGCGAACAGTTGGGCTCCCGTCGGTTGCGCTTTCCGATCATGGGGGAGGCGAGAAGGCTTTGTATACCCCCTCGCCGGCACGCCACCGTTCATTCGCACTTGCTCATTTGCTCCCTTGCTGCTCTTTTCTTCTGCGCACGCCACTCTCACCTTGCATACTGCAGACAGATCCTCCGTCAATCCCTGTTGATGAGTTTTTCCCTTCAGGAGAGTTTCCTAAGGATGAAATCCTGCGATATAAAGATGAGTAAGTACAAGTCTATCATCAAAAGAGAATTTCCATTGTAATAAACTACCCAATGATAGGAATATGTTGATTTTTATCTTCATCAAACCTGTCACACCAATTTCTGGGTTAAAGTTTCATGAGTGATCTTCTTTACCTCTGAAAAAGAAATGCAAAAAGGATTTTGTTTCATCTTTTTTTAATGGCAAACCCAATGAATTAATATTTAATATTATGAAATAATAATTAGCATCTGTTTTATAATTTAATCATGCTATTGCTCTTCAGTAATTTATGGAGAACAACCAGTGAGGAAAAGAAGGAGCTGGAACTACTGCAAAAGCCGATGCAATGCTGTTCGCCAAGCCGCTGAAGTTCATAGAAAGGTTTAAAATATACTAGCCTCTTCTATTATTTGTTTACAGCTTCATTTTAATCTTACTGTTTTTGGTTGCAATTCTACAATGTATATTCTGGTTTGCAGGTGTGGAAGTATGAGGAGCATTTTGAAGCCTGGAATGTTAATGATTGAACTATGAGAAACTTTCGAAAACATGGTTTGGAAACTTATCAAGGAGAATGGACTGCAGGCTGGTATTGCCTTTCCAACAGGGTGTTCCTTGAATTGGTATGGTGTTCCTGTAGATTGCTTTCGTGCTCTGCATTTTTTCTTACATTGATAAAAAAAATTCAATTCTTAGGGTTGCAGCTCACTGGACTCCAAATTCGGGTGATAAAACTGTACTACAATATGATGATGTTACAATTAATCTTGACTTAGAGTCCATATCGTAGTAGAGTCCGTTTCCAAGTATAACTTAAGTTGAAGTTGAGTCCAACTTGGAGTCCGAATCGGAATAGGAGTAGGAGAGTTTTATCCCTATATATTGGGGGGACTTGTACCCAGTTTTGTATCCAAGGAAGAAAAGCAAGAAAGAGGGGGAGCAAATAAGAGAATAAAGAAATTCAGAGATTTCTTCCGTGTTCTCTCAGATTATTTGCGATGTGCGCGTTTTCTCCTGGGTCAAAGTTGTAACAATTGGTATCAGAGCCTAGGCGAGAAGCGAGTCGCTGGAAAAATCATCTCGGCGATTCCGTTTTCAGCGCGTCTCACACGGCGCTCCTGAGGCGCACGTCGCTCATCTTCGTGCAGCTCTCCCGAGAAAAAGACGTGCGCGGCACATCCTTCCGTTCCCTCGGTCCAAGATCAACTTCAAAGTAGCCCAAGTTTTTGATCTGTGCTCAAGATCATGTCGCATACTCCGGGAAGCGGCGTCACCGGTGACGAGGCATCATCCGGTATGATGGCGAAGGAGAGTTCCGCTGTCTCGCTGCATTATCCGATGCTCACGATGAGCAATTATGCAGCATGGGCAATCAAGATGAAAGTGTATATGAAGCACTCAGCGATCAACACTACTCTGATGGAGGCTGGAGTCAGGGACGTTGAGAAGATGTGTCGCCGTCCAAACTCAAGTAAGGAAAACGGAGAGATGTGTCACCGTTCCGTGTCAAAGTATGAGATTAGTAAGTCGTAGTTGAGTCCGACTGCCTCAATGTTTTTAGAATCTTTGCATCTGGTGGACCCGTACTAGTTGAGTT
This sequence comes from Dendrocalamus latiflorus, assembly GCA_017311315.1. NCBI lineage: Eukaryota > Viridiplantae > Streptophyta > Magnoliopsida > Poales > Poaceae > Dendrocalamus > Dendrocalamus latiflorus. The sequence goes on along the minus strand of CM029653.1, from coordinate 41,393,623 downwards.
GAGTTCCTACATGCAGCTTACATGTAGAATGCTTCATGTGGAAGTATAGCTGGTAGTTCATAATGCATTGAGATTAAAACTAGAGTATGTCAAGTCAAGATTAAGGGGGAGATTGTTACAATTAATCTTGACTTAGAGTCCATGTCGTAGTAGAGTCCGTTTCCGAGTATAACTCAAGTTGAAGTTGAGTCCAACTTGGAGTCCGAATCGGAATAGAAGTAGGAGAGTTTTATCCCTATATATTGGGGGGACTTGTACCCAGTTTTGTATCCAAGGAAGAAAAGCAAGAAAGAGGGGGAGCAAATAAGAGAATAAAGAAATTCAGAGATTTCTTCCGTGTTCTCTCAGATTATTTGCGATGTGCGCGTTTTCTCCTGGGTCAAAGTTGTAACAGATGATGTGATGAAGCTGGATTTTGGCACACATATAGATGGTATGTCTATTATTTTGCTTTGTTCTATTCCTTTATGGTTGTTTGTTATGATATTTTCTATGGGTTTTTACTTGCAAGTATAAAGGCAGGCCATTTCTAATTACAAAAACTAACATGATATTGTGATTCTTCCCAGGGTACATAGTTGATTGTGCATTTACTGTCGCATTCAATCCCATCTTTGATCCATTGCTTCAAGCATCGAGAGATGCTACAGATACTGGAGTCAAGGTAATTTCTACAAATTTTTTGTTAACTCTGTGAAGGTTCTGCTATATTAAGTCAATGGACTCAGATATACGAACGAAGGATTTTCATAAGCACCTTTGCGCATGTCATTTCTGATAGGAGCTCTGCTTGGTAGCAGAATGAGTCCCTTTGCTCCAACGGGACACACTGATAGGTCTTTGTTGAAATATCTGCTTTTGATTAGTCAATCATAGTGTCATAGTGTGTGCTGTCATCTCTCTAGCTTCTTCTGTGTGGTTATTTGTTTGGGTCTGATATTTGTTTCGTTTTTCACTTGTTAATGATCTGATATACATGGCTATTTGAAATCATTTTTCTCCTATATTAGCATCCATTCATTGTCATTTAATAATGATTTATCCTTTCCTTCGTTTCAGGAAGCTGGAATAGATGCACGGCTTTGTGATGTTGGTGCTGCAATCCAAGAAGTCATGGAGTCATATGGGTTGAAATTAATGGGAAAGTTTTCCAAGGTACGTGCAGTTTCAGATTTTTCTTATTCTGCGCTAACAGTAGTAAAGTGACAAAATGATGATTCAAATTGCCTGATTACTTTTGTGGCAGTAAAAAGTGTGCGGAACCTCAATGGACACAGCATTGGATCATACCAAATCCATGTTGGGAAATCCGTTCCAATCGTGAAAGGTGGAGAACAAACAAAAATGGAGGAGGGCGAATTTTATGCCATTGAAACTTTTGAATCTACAGGTATGTCACTCTATGTAGCTTGAATTCATTGATTCAAATGCACTAATAAGAATTTTTATCACATTACTAATAGTTTGTGAAAGTTATTTTCCCTATTATCTAACTAGCATGTCCCTTCTTGGCTGTACAACAGGTATGTGTTTTCCCTACTTATGTGCATGTTCAAGTTCTTGAAGAGTTTTACATTTCATAAGTGTCATACTGTTTGCAGGAAAGGGATTTGTGAGGGAGGATTTGGAGTGCAGTCATTATATGAAGAACTTTGATGTTGGGCATGTACCATTGAGGGTTGCAAGAGCTAAGCAGCTACTTGGGACAATCAACAGCAACTTTGGAACGCTTGCTTTTTGCCGCCGGTACTTGGACCGCCTTGGTGAGACCAAGTATCTCATGGCGGGGCGCGTTTGGTTCGTTGGTGAGTGGAGCCTGGCTCGCATTTGGGAACCAAGTTCTCGTAGGACAGGTTGTAGAGATGCAAGCTATTGCTGTTTGGTTGTTTGTACGTATAGAGCCTGGCTGAGAAGAGACAGCGTTTGGTTGCCTGCATGAAGCCGTATCGCATGAAATAAAAATAAAAAAATAAATGATCTTATAATATTTAACTTGTGTAAGTGCACTCTAATATCACTTTTAATATCTTGATCTATTTTAAAATACACTAATATCACTTAATACACGTTAATCACATGTTAATAGTATCGTTAACAGAACCATGTGCTGCACCATGCGAGCCTGGCTCGCCAGAAACGCAAATGAAATCCGTATCTCGAGAGCCAGGCTCTGAGCTCCCTTTTGCATCTGGAGAGCCAGGTTCAGACCTCGATGCAGGCAACCAAACAACTGAAACTTGCATCTGAGGAGCCTGGCTGGGTAAGAACCAGGCAACCAAACGCCCCCTATGTGATGTTGGCATTGTTCAGGTATGTAAAAAAGCTGCATCTCCACTCCAATGTCTGAACCTTATCATGGACAGTTAGTCCCAGTTTCCTGTCTTGTTTGCAGCCGTACCCTCCATTGTGTGACGTGAGGGGAAGCTATGTGTCGCAATTCGAGCACACCATCTTTCTCCGGTCAACCTGGAAAGAAGCCATATCCAGAGGCGACGGCTACTGATTTGCCGCTGCAGCTCCTCCTCATGTACCGGTTGTCTATGCGATCAGTATGCACCATTTTGTGCAACCTGTGTACTATCAATGGATCATACGACACTCAGAATCAGACAAATAATGTCGCATTAGCGCTCCATGGTTTTACTCACATGAGCACCTTTTGCTTTGTGTGTCAAAATCTGTGGAAACTGGTTTTCGATATGCTTGAATTTCTAACCTGTTGTATTCTGTTGGATTCGTCTATAAAGATTACCATGTCGAGAACTTTCACATTATTAGCCTGAAAGCGTGAAGCCATGAACTCGTCATCTTCTACTTGGTTGTATCTTGGCATGGGTGAAAGTGCAGGTGTTTCTGCGATGTGCAATTGCCTTACTGCACAAGTTGCCTATTGACAAATTTTCTGGTTCCCATGGTCCTAGACTCCTAGACTAATTTGATCGTTCATTTGAATTTCAAATCGCGGCTTGCATGATGTAGAGTTGAAAAAAATAAAACTGTGGTTTTGAAGTTTAACCAAAAAACTTTTATACCCCAAGGCCTCCAACTCGAAGAATTGGAAGGAGAAAAGAAAAGGCGAAGTCCTCTTTAAAGGCCCAACTTTGAAGCCCATATACAGTTGGTGAGTCTTAACAGCCCAGGCCGATACACAATTGGCTAGTCCTCCTAGGAACGGGCCCACCTACAGTGAGAGAGAGGGTAGAAGGGCATTTCCAGAATCGTTCTCATCTAGGGTTTTTATCCACCAGCGCTATAAAGCCTCTCTTCCCTTGCCGTTGTCTCGGCTAGAGCTGAGAATTGGGCCATACCGTGCCGACACGACCTGAGCTCACCGTGCTTCGGGCCGCTTCGTGCCGTGCTGGCCCATCTCACATTCGGTCGGGCCCAAGCACGGTCCAAAGCCCACCGTGCCAGCCTAAGCCCAACCCGAAGTAACTATACACGACGAAGGCGGCGACGATGATGGTGACGGTGGCTGCCATCTTCATTTCTCTCGTACCCGTCTTGTTAAAAATAAGTTAAAATTGAATTAATTGCATAAAAATATGGGCACGTAAATATTTCGGAAAAAAATAACAACATACGTACAATATACTAGTCTTGTGGCACACATGTGTGCTTTCCAAATGTAATCATATACAGAATGGGACCGTATTGTATGTTATTTATTTGTATAGATACTAAGAGTCTGTCAGAGAGAGTGAAAATAGCAAGTGTACAATATGCTAGCCTTGATGTTAGGAAGGTCTTGAAGTTTGGAACTGCTATTATATCTGTTAAACCTCAAATCAACAGAGTGGAAGAACAATGCAATTATCAATAGTTGCATGCAAGAACAAATATATTGCCATTCGGTCAAGCACCTTGTATCTGCATATGTGTAATGAAATATAGATGGCGGAGGCGGCGGCTGCCATCTTCATTTCTCTCATGCCCGCCTCGTTAAAAATCTAATAAAAATTAAATTAATTATGTAAAAAATATAAACATATAAATATTTCTTTTCTCCCTTTCCCCTTTTTCTTTTCTCCTCTATCCTTTTTCTTCCACCGGCCGACCCATCCCTTTCACTCCCCTTTTCCTCATCCCCTCCTCCCAATTTGGATCTCGTCTTATCAAAAAAAAATTGGATCTCGCGCTCGTCGTGCTCCCTCCCCTCATGCCGCTGACGCCCCGGTCACACCCTTCGCCTCCCTACCCCAGCCGCGCCTCTCCCCGCCAACCCCACACCCGCCACCGGCCACGCCCTTCGCCTCCCCACCCACGCCGTTGCCCTCGTCCCCGGCCGCGCCTTCCCCGGCCAACCCCGCGTCTGCCGCCCGCCTCCGTCCTGCCACCAGTCACGCCCTTCGCCTCCCCACCCACGCCTTCGCCCTCCTTCCCGGCCGCACCTCCCCCCGGCGACCCCCTCCACGCCGTCGTCCGAGCCTCCGGGGGTGGGGGGAGGTCCCCGTCGTCATGCGGGGGTGGGGCCGGCTGCACGCGTTCGCGATGTCTACGCCGGAGTACGCAGGGAGCGGGGAGCCCGGGACGCGCTCTCCGGACTCCGGCCTCTGCGACCTCGCGCGATCGTCCGACGATTGGCAGTACATGGCTCTGGTATGTGGTGTAGCTAGCTTTGTGTGGTGTGTGGTGTGTGGAATAGCTGCAATCTCTTGCTGTCTGTGGTGTGTAGCTAGCTTGCAATGGTTTACGCCGTTCATGAGATGCTTGTTCTTGCTGTCGCGTGCCGTTTCGTTGTTAGAGTAGGCGTGCTCGTGGATCTTGTAATACCTTGGTAGTAGTAGCTGTAGTATTAGATGGTTGTGGACAAGATTGAAAGAGTAGGAGTTGGCCGTTGCTTCTTCTTCTTTGATGTTCTGTAATCTACCTGTGGTAGATTTACTCAGATGAGCCGCTTCATGCTGTGGTTCTGTAAAAAAAATTGCTATCCTTCGTTAGCTACTGTTAAAAAAAATGTTTATTAGGCTCATCATAGGCTGCATTGCTGTGAGGAACTAATGCTTGCTAAATTTAGTGGCTGTTTTGTGGCTTTACCGTGGTTGCAATTCTAGTTTACTACTACTTGTGTGCTTATTTTAGTGTTACTTGGACTACTTCGATTATTATACTGAGTTGTAGTTCATCCCCAGATTTGAGTAGCATAGAACTGCTAAGTTGCATATTGCTTACAAATAGATACGAGATTAGGTGAACACTTGCATTTGCTTGCAATTGAGGGTAGGAATCCTAGATGTTGATCCTCTATGAAGAAACAATTCTATATGTTTGCCCAATTACTCTTATCTTGAACATTTAATTTGGCAATGCAGCTGCTCGAGTGGCTTCATCGATATGCACTGGATTTTGAAATGTGACAGGTTCTATCTACTGTTATGTTGTCTATTTTATAGAAAGAAAGCAGGAGTATGCTGCATGATTAGTATAACTTGGTTCGTTGGCACAGCTATCTGCTCACTTTGTTGTCAATTGTCATTCTATGGTCATACTTTGTCTGACCTAAACAATTATTTTGTATATTGTAGCCAAAGCAGATCCATGAAATCAAGGGCTTCCTTCTCACCGCGAGCTGGAAGGATGCCCGATCTGTGGAGATCAAGAGGAGCAAAGATGTTGTCAAGTTCAAGGTCCGCTCCTCCAAGTACTCTTGTGTCTTTAACTCTGAGAAGGCAAACAAGTTGAAGCAATCTCTCCCACCAGATTAGCATGCGGACCTAATTTTATTTGACATGATCTTATTTCTGTTCTTATATCTGAATAGTTCATGCAGGATAAATTTTGCTTCAATTGTTTATCTTGGTGCTGATGGGCATGCTTGTGTCTGCCAATTCGCATAATTATTTTCATTGAGCTGAGATTGCATTTCTAAGTTATATAGTGTCTGTCAAGTTGATGTCCCAGTGAAGATAAAATTTTGGCATAATTTTTGGCATTGCTAAGTTACAAAGTGTCTGCCAATTGGTATAATTTTTTATTTCATTTTCATTGAGTTGAGATTGCATTTCTAAGTTACAGTGTCTGTCAAGTTGATGTCCCAGTGAAGATAAAATTTTGGTCCAAAGATGATTAATGACTGGTTTTAGCTTCAAGCCATCTGTCATACCATTTTGATAAATGGATGGCTTGTGGCTAAAACCATTATTTAGAATCGTCAATGATGGCCAATCATAGCTATGAGATCTGAGGGACAGCTGTACAAAATGAATTCTTAATACTGCACTCCCTTGGTTTCTACTGGTGAACTGAATGTTTTAGTTCATGTCCTGTTGAGTAGTTTTGGTTGAAATTTCTCAAGCTCAAGTACAGGTGTCCCTATGAAGATAAAGTTGTTGTACCAAACATGAATGCTCAACTAGTTTTAGCTTCAAGCCATCCTTGTCTTTATTCCTTCTGATGTGTGGCTTGTAGTTAAAACTAGTGTGTAATTGTATTTGACATGATCTAATTTTAGTTTTTTTTTTTTTTGGCATTTGGCTTTGGCTTCTTTAGAAGTTGAAACAAACGGAGCGACTAGCAATATTTCTTCTATAAACTGCGTATTGCTTAAGATTTATCTGTTTCAATGTGCCATCGGAAACTAGCAATATTTCGTATGGATCGTGCAAGTTACTCTTGATCACCTAGTAAGATGAAGCTTCTAAACCGACCAGTTTGCAGGCGAAACCGTTGTATGAAGTATATATGTATAAACGGACGCATTATCCATCAATTCGGATGCAATAAAATTCGCACGACAATTTTATTTTTCAACGAGTATAACTCTTGCAAACAAAAATGTAGAATCTATTCTTTTTGGCTTTACCTTATAGCTTTTGGGTGCGATTTATGTTTTTAGGTTGAAAGAGTACAGAGTAACAGAAACTCATATGCAGTTTTGGGTAATATAAATGAAATTGTTACACTATGTCCTATAATCAACCTGCAAACCTTGCTTTAAAAAACACTTTGTTTGATAACTAATTAGTCCAACAACTTGGGTACTTCAATTGAAATTTCTCGCCGACTGATTTGCTTTTAGATTTGTGCGTCACTCCACCTCTATTTTCTGCTAGATTCACCGTTGCCAACAAAGCTGGTCCGCCACTTTCTGCCTCATGCCTTGTGCGAATAAACTAGATATCGATAAGCTATTTTAAAAAAATTATTTAAATAAGTTGTTTTAAAAAGACTATCTAGATAAATTGTTTTAAAAAATGATAAAAATTTGTCTTATTTATTTATTTAAAAAAAATCATAAACTGAAAAATAGCGGCTTAGATTAGGTTTTGTATTGCTAGAGGGCGACGGCGTGCATGGAGTAGGAGGTTCGGGAGGATGGAGATGGGGAGGACACGACGGAGCCCATACCTCGCTAGCGCCGCCGTGGTGTCCGTACAGGGGTTGGCGGACGTGGAGACCATCGTGGGGAGGAGAAGCCATCGGAGCACGAATTTTGGAGCAGATGGAACGGTAAGAAATTCGAGTGAAATCTAAAAACATTTTGGTATACCACCGTATGTATATCCATACACACGGCTCTGCTCGCATAAAATGGAAAATTCACTGCTTCCCTTGCACGGCATGCGCTATTCCTGATCATGGAAAATGGGGGGAGCAAGCTTGTACAGTGCTGCTGCTAACGCACGCCAATTCAATCATCACTACTACTGCTTAACTGCCTGGGGTAGCAGCTGCTACAATTGCTTGTACTCCACACTCGCGTGTTACTACCATTCAAGAAACAACTGTAGCGGCGAGCAGTGGAAGTACATTATGATGATGCACGCGATGTCCTGTTCATCAGAGCACCGATTGATCCAGCACCCAACAGAAACCTTTCTGCTCATTAGTACCATTCAGGAAAGAGAACAGCAGCACCAGCAGTATATCATGATGTAGCAGTAGCATCTCTAGAACTCTGATCATGATCTTGTTTTGGAGTGGCAGAGAATGCACAAGTGTCATGGCCTCATGCAGGTCCCGAGTTCCAACTTCCAACTATGATGGAAATGGGATCGATGACATTATGGGAGGGAAAAGATTGGCCTACTCTTTCTTTCAGAGAGCCTTGCCCCCACACATGTGAGATGTAGCAGCACCACGATCCAAATCAAAATGTTTCTCAGGTTTCGCATGAAATTGCCACGCTCCAAAGGGGGCCTCAATCTCTACCATGGATCAATAGCTTCGAATCATCGATCTTTGCATAAGAACAAATTCATTTACATTGTAAATTCAACTCTTGTTGATTTGATTTCGTTATTGCTGTCTCCAGTACTGTGATGCTTACTTGTCATCATCCTTAGCTTGCAGAGGGTGATGGATGGCCACCTGAAGCTCCTCTGGTCTGCCCACGTTGCCACCGACATTATGTGCAGCTACCACGTGCACATGAAAATTGTAAGAGATATAAAATGGAATTATCATAATAAAATGTCCAAGAATAAATTCGTATGTATGCGTTGGGGGCATGCAGCCTGGGAAGGGAAGAGCAGAAGACTGAGCGAGAGCACTGAGCACATGCTGAGCAACTGTTTTTCAGTTGCGCCACTGCTTTGTGAGGATCTGTATGGACTATGCATGCATGAACCAACGGAGTGCTTGACAATATGCAGATCTGAATCCGTTAATTATTACTCAGAAGCTACAGGTCTCAATTCTCACCATCATGGGTGGTGTCAGCATGGTGCCATGTATGATGAAACTAGTTTTTTTAGACTTTTTAGTTAGTTTTTGGCTTTGATTTTTTTTTTCAGCAATTATTATTTATCAGACTAACTAACGACAGCCAAAAGTCATCAACCGCGGTCTAAAAAAATAAGGCCTAAGTTGGTTGTTGCAATCTTTTACTCCAATTTATGGTATGAAGAAACATTTAACTTTGGAGGTATAGGTATTGTACATTTGGATCAATTAGACTTGCTTAACTTTTCTAGAAGGATAAATGTAGTAATAAGCAACTGATGGGTTTATTCTTGCACAATTAGTAGTGCCTTGCAAATTGAGCAAAGGCAAGCTAGTTAAGTACCCTAATTTCCCTAAATTAATGGGATGGGACATTAGTACCTCGTTGGCACTAATTCGAGATGATTTTTTATTTGGCCTTTTGTTCCTTCGAGCACTCGGAGTTCAGCACCACATGTCTCTGTTTTCCATTCGACAAAAAGTGGAGCTTTGTTCCTTGCTTTTCAACTTTCAAGTGAACTCTTGTAAAAAAAAAGTTGAGCTCATAAAAAATTCGTTCTTCTCCTCCTCTTCACTTTCAAAATGTACTATGCGAAGATGAATTTGAAAAACAAATTTGCATGTTTGGAGACAGTATGATCAATCGTATCAACTACTCTTACCACATTCATGGTTTGCAAAACGGGTCAACTAGAACAAATAAAAGCATGGATTATACCAGCAAGTTCTTTTGGCTGATGCGATGATATCGACAGCTGCAATACACGACGATATATTCTACATGCAAGCATAAAAATACTCTGGCAATTGGTTTACCAACCGGCAATACATATTATACAGTGGTTACCAGATCCCTATCAATTATCATCGGCAGCGACTGCAATATTCCAACGCTGACCAAAATGGGGGCAAGCCTGTACGCCCAATCATTTTTTGGATTATGTAGCTCTCTAGAATCTGCAAAAACAATATATGTTCTGTTAAAATTGTCCCCCTTTTTTCAAATAGAAAATGAAGGTCGGAGTACTTACAGTCAAATACGTTATGGGATTAGTTTAGTTTGTTTTTTGGAAGTCAAACTACTGCGAAAGTGTCTGTAATCTGAGTATGGTTCTGCGTGCAGGCGTTGACCAAACTTGGTCGCTGCAGCCTGCAATCTCTTATTTTCCAATCTATTTCACCATGTTAAAATGTTTCAATTGTTTTGTGAAACTAGAAGTTGATCAAGAATAACCATCTCTTCCTCTCATTAGATGTAACTAAAAACCTTCCAAAACTTTCCGTCCTCCGGTCTGTCCCTCTCTCACTCTCATTAGCTGCTGTAATTAAAAGAATAAGTTCATGTAACATTCTAAATTTTGCTTAAAAATTCACCTAACTTCCTGAACTATAAAAACAGATATTTAATTTCTAAACTGTGCAATCCGATTTAAATAATATATTGATTCAATTTTGTATATTAGTATTGCCCACATGAAATGGTATTGTAATGATTTTAGGGGCCCACAAGGACTTTTAATTAAAAAGATTTCTCCCTTTGTCCTTGGAACTCCGCTTTGCCCCATATAAAGCGACGCCTCACCTTATCCACACGATCACCCGCCCACTGACTGCCCGGGCCCCACTACAATCTCAAGAGAGAGAAAGCCTTTCCCAACAACTTTTCCACAGTACTACTACACTACTCCTGCCTCTCTTGCCTCTCTCTCCTCTTTGCCGCCCGCGTGCGCTCGGCTCAGCTCCAGTTGCCTTCTCTCCCCTCCCTGCTCCCTCGACTCAACATGAGAGAGGGAGGGGGAGAGGCAGGCGCAAAACCGCGCCATTTCCTGGCTCCTCTTGGCACCGCTCCAAGGGCCAGCCGACGGGATTCTTGGATGTGACAAGACCTTTCCTTGAGCAGAGCAGGGCAAGCCGCAAAAGCCTCTTCTATAGGATCGTAGGCTGCGACCGGTGCCAGTGTAATCGCCTTCTCCCGGCCTTCGTCCCATGCTCTCACGGGAAGAGTAAGGAAGGAGAAGGGCATTAGGTTCACGGCCTCACGGGATTTCGCAGGCTTCTGTTAAGAGGTGGGTGGGTGTGTGATCCTTGCTTCTTCTTGTTGCTATTTCTGCTTCTAGATTTGCCTCTTGCTGGTGCTTGCCTACTACAGCAGAATTTATGATGTTGGTGAAGGTTGTGACTTGTGACGAATGCCTTTTCTTTTCTTCCTTCCTTTTCTTGGAACAGCTTCTTTCTTTATTTTGGGTTTTCCCCCTCTGAAGATTTGTTTCTGTGAACTCGGAAGAGTGGTGATTGCTTAACAAGTTGTTAAGATTGCTTCTTACACTCCTTGATTACTGGCAACTCTGAAGCTGGTTAAAAGGAGTTCTGTTGCTCAAGAATTGATTTTCTCTCCCTGTGTGTCTCTGTTGGTATAGTTTCTTGGATAGGGCCACTTTTGATTCTATCATGGGATTTCCGGTATTTGATTGTGTTGCCGTCCTTGCTGGATCTGCTCACCGGTACTCCTATTTCTCTTCGGATTGAATCAAATGCCTTCCAAGAAACAGCGCCGTCCTTAATCCTTACTCCTTGCAGCCACCATTTCTGGTACACCTCTTTATGTGTTGCTGTACTTCGTTTCAAGTAGTAATGTTGGGTAGGTATGCTTGTTCTCTTTTCTGCACTTAAAACATTGTAGTTAACTTTTTTTTTGTGTGTTTCTTGAATTTTCTATGCTTTCCTGCTTCAGCAAATGGTAGTGCATGAATTTCTACTGCAATTTCCAGCCATGTTACAGGATAGCATTTGGTGACAAATGCATTATTTTCATGTTCATTTTGAGCCATCAAAAAAGTTTGGAGTACCGACATGTTAGTCTGGATTAAGTTCACTCAAAAGACATAACCTTTATTACATTCGGTAGTTGGAGCTTTCACTTTTGTTAGGACTAGCCCAGGTTGTCTACCACTAACTGATGACCTTTTCTGACTTTTCAGCTCCAAATCTTTATGTCCTCTATATGATGATCATGATATCTGAATTGTGCTCAACATGCGCAGGTACTGTGCTTTAGGAGCAACAGCAATGGCTTCTCTGGTTCCTGGGGTCCTTCTCAAGCTCCTTCAGCATATGAACAGCGATGTTAAAGTCGCCGGCGAGCACCGATCATCCCTTCTTCAGGTGGTCAGCATTGTTCCAGCCCTTGCAGGGAGTGATCTGTTCACCAATCAGGGGTTCTACCTCAAGGTGTCTGATTCGTCGCATGCAACTTATGTTTCCCTACCGGAGGAGCAGCATGATCTCATATTGAGTGACACAATCCAGTTGGGGCAGTTCATCCATGTAGAGCGTCTTGAGGCAGCCACTCCGGTGCCAATCTTGAGGGGAGTTAGGCCAGTTCCAGGCCGACATGCTTGTGTTGGCAATCCAGAGGATCTTGTGGTGACTAGCTCCTCCAATTTTCTTGGCAGCAAGAAGGCACAACCATCCATCAACGGATCGAAGGATGCTGGCGCTTTGTCACTAGAGAAAGAGCAGAGCAAGTTAGAGAAACTAAATGCTTCTGTGAAAAACAATGGGACAGAAAGCAAGAAACCACAGCTGACCAAGTCAAACTCTTCACTCTCAAAACAAGCACTGAATAGCATTTTAGATAAGAAGGAAGTCGATAGCTCAAAGGTGAAGTCAAAAGTCGATAGCTCAAAGGTGAAGTCAAACAGTGCTAGGTCGACACCTTCATCTCCGACCAGTGCCTATTCTCTACCTGCGTCATTCGAGAGATTCTCAAATGACATAAAGCAGAGAACAAAATCCAAAGGAGCAGAGAAGTCATCCCCTTCTAGGCTATCCTTGTTAGAAAAAGCTGCTTCTGTGTTGAAGGTCACTACAGCAGGGAGGAAGTCCTCTGCAGGTAACTCGCTTAATAAGACTGTTGAGTATTGAACCGGGACCCAAGGCCTTGAGAAGAAGCTGGGAAGGGAAGGCAGATGCAAAAGGCAAAGACAATTCAGATTCAAAGGCAGCCAAAGCTGACAGAAAGTCTGAGAATAGGAGCACATCGGTATGTTGACTATCCTTGTCACTTATATTGGTAAATACATGTGTTATGTTTAACTTGTGCCAAGCATTCACCAATATAGGATCGACAAGACTGCAATTATCTCTTGAACATATTTGTTGCCTTTTGGAACTGTGTAGACCACAGCGATGTTTGAACTCGTCATTGTATTACAACTCATGAATTCATTCAAAATAACTAAGCTTTGTTGGGTCTTTTGTGATCAGACCCCTAGACGAAAACCACCAGCAGATGAGAAGTCCTCGCATAAAGATGACACTAAGATTCAGACTCCTCCCAGGAAGAGCACAGCAAGTGCTCCTTCAGATGATTCTGACAAAACAGTGAATAAGCATCTTTATCCTCCCAGGAGGACGTCTGGGGTTTTGAACAACCCCAATATTACAAATTTAGTAAAGGTTGCTGCAAATAGCAAAAAACTGACAGATGCAAGCACTTCGTGGACGGCACTTCCTCCATCACTTGCTAAATTAGGAAAGGTATGACTACCTCATTGACGTGGTCACTAAGACTGTTTGCAATAGTATTAATAGTTTACTTATAATACAGGTCTAGCATTTCTAACTATTTGGCATTTTGAGCTTGCTGATTTTTATGGTTGTCTACTGAATAAATAAATTCATATTCAACACTCAACAGATATGTGAAAATTTACATATATATGAGCTCCTTCTGTTTACCAGCTGAGGCCCTATCTTGTTGTTGCTGTAAATATTAACTTCATCTGTTTCATTTAGCGGATTGATGCAAATATGCAACAGTCTGCTAGCAATATACCATTTTAGCCCAAGAGGAGAGGAGGATAAGATATCATTTTGGCCTGTGGCAGTTAAATGCTTTATGTATGTACTTGTGCTTCACGAAATACCTTCTGTTACAGGGACTTCTCAAGTACAGGGATGCGGCACAAATGGCTGCTGTTGAAGCCATGCAAGAAGCTTCAGCTGCAGAGAGCTTGCTTCGATGTTTAAGGTGATATTCCATGGACATTAACCTTTTCGATCCTCTCATTACAGGATTTATGTGTAGTTTAAGACATCCAGAATTAGCGCCAATTTATGGCATTGTCAACTGAATTGCCTCCCAAGATTGCACAATACTTTCAATGACCTTGAATTGTTCCTCTTTTTTGAGCTGTTCCTTTTCTCCTTTGTCTAACAGTACCTATACATTAATACTTCTTATTTCCAAATGCTGCTTTTTTCTGTATTGATTTGTACAAGATAGTGCTTATTTTGTAAGTATTATCCGATACATGTTTTGGTTGGCACCTAACCTTGACTCTTATTCAGTCAACATCGATGATATGTTAGAAAGTATTGAGATGTACCCAACAATACTTAATTCAAAATTAGGGAAAAAATAAATTTTGTAAAAAAAAAGCAGTGAATTTCCTGTGAATTCTTCCGGTTCAATCACCATATGCCACTATACCCCTTGACTTATTTTTTGCTTAAAGATATTCTTTGAAAAGGTTTTCATTTATCCAATCCAAGTATCAAACTTGCAATATGCAGCGGTTTTTTGAAAAGCACCCTTGGTAGTTGATACTTCTCTTGTTGTTTATCTCACATGGTTCCTAAAATAATCGACAACCCCCTTGGTATCACATTCCAAATGTCTTACAGCATGTTCCAATGATGCTATCAACCATATCTTGGCTCCCTCTCCTTTTGACCCATTCATGGACTTTTAGTGATTATTTCTGCACATGTTTGGAGTTTAGACTTCACATTGCGTTTGTGTTCCTGGGTGCTCTACCGACAGAGTAAACACGCTCCTCAAGTCCATGCCATGCTTGGATCGCCAGCTGTTCTTGTGGCAACAAGCTAGGCTTTGCCAGTGCTTTATCTTCACACACCGCTGATTCTTGCCACACACTGCCATACAAGAAGTGCATCCCCTTCGTGCTTGTCACTGCAATATTTCCTCTAGTAACAACTGTGTGAAATCAAATGCTTTGTACATTTTGCTCACACACTGCTACCTGCAGTGTTCTGATGTTCTCTCTGTCTGGTCAATCTAATGTAGTAAGTATAATGGTAATGTGAGTTTTTACTGGATGTACGGATTCCAGTTCTGATAAAAATGTGAATTTTACTCATGTGTGTTAATTGTTATAGTACTGTAACAAAGAGCAATAGTAGAATGTACAGTAGAAAATTTCAGGTTTCTGGAACTTCGCTTGTGTAGTTTTATTTTACTTGACAGTAACACTGAAGCAGTAAGAATTTACCTTCACTGTTGCGTTGATTTGAGCAGCTCGTACGCGGAGGTGAGCTCGACGGCGGAGGAGCAGAACCCGCAGCCGGCTGTGGAGCAGTTCCTCGCTCTGCACGCAGCCATGTCCCGCGCCACCGTAGTTGCTGACTCACTAACCAAGGCTGCGGCCGCGGCCGTGGCAACCTCTACGGCGATCTCACCAGACCGATCAACAGCCGGCGAAGCTGCCAACGTCGACGAGGAGTCCCTTGCCGTCGCGGCGGAGCGCCGCCGCCGCGCAGCCTCCTGGGTGGGCGCGGGGCTCGCCAATGACCTCTCCTCCTTCTCCCTGTACAACCTCAAGCCGCCCCCCGCCAATGCGGCCTCCCCGCTGGCCGTCGTGCTCGTCGACGAGTCGGCGAAGCCGGCGGCGGCGAAGGCGTCGCCGCCGGCGAAGTCGCGGCTGTCCCCGGCGAAGGGGAAGGGGAGGGCGGGCCCCGTCACGGCGGCGGTGGCTGCGCCTCCGCCGGAGTGGGTGCGGGGAGGCGGCGCGGAGGAGAGGGGCGAGCTGGCTAGGCGGCTCGGGGAGGAGGCGAGGGGGTGGTTCCTGGAGTTCGTGGAGCGGTTCCTGGACGCCGACGTGGCGGCGGCCGCGCCGTGGGATCGTGACCGCGCGGCCAGGATGCTCCCGCAGCTGAAGCGCGTCAACGACTGGCTCAGCGAGATAGGGAAGCCGGTGGAACCGGCGCCGCCGCCCTCCGACGCGGACGACGAGGAGGCCGCCGCCGTCGCAGTCGCCGTGGGCAACGGCGGAGGAGACGGCGTGCCGGAGGAGACCATAGAGCGGCTAAGGAAGAAGATCTACGAGTACCTCCTCACGAACGTCGACTCGGCCGCCGCCGTGCTGGGCGGCGGCGAGGTGGCGCCGGCGGCGAATGGAAAGAAGGGGTGACGTGGGCTGTAGATCTTGCACGAATCTCGGCGCGGGTCCGAGGAGGCTTAATTGGGCCGGGCTCCTGGGGGAGAGTCATTTAAAGGTTACAGAAAACTAGAAAAGAAAATGGAGGTGGTATTGTATAGAGACAGGCAGACCAATGTTTGACAGTTGGCTTCTTAATATTATTTATTTTTCTTTTTTTATTGTCTATAATTATATAACTTTTTTATTTTTTTTAAATTTAATTATTTAGAAAAAACTATTAGTTGATACAATTCTTTTTCAGCTGTTATAATACATTTTAAGCCATAAATCAGAATTTGGAAGTCACATTGAGCACTAAAAATGTGCTCAGGACGCTTTGGCGTTCAGAATCCAGGATTTTTTTTCGACTTCTGTGAGAAAACTGTTTTATATAAAATTTATATAAAACTAATGTAAAATTGCTGCGTTGCAAACGGGTTCTAAATGAGTGGTCCATCGCAGCCCCAATACTACTCGAATCCTAGGACTTGGAGCACGGCCCTTAGCGTATATACTGATATGATACTGTAGACGTACTCTATGGGCTCAAATTGTGCAGGGGTGCTCAAGTCCCAGTAACCGTAGGGTTAAATCCAGCCCTGGATATATTATGATAAGTGTTTGTTTGGAACGCCAAGAATTTTGGAGAAATCAATACATTTGTGCAAAGCTGCTACGAAATTTCTCAATTCCAAAACAAGGCTAAGTTTATAGGGAACTCTCTCCTATCAAAGAACACATTTAACGTAGCATAAACTTGAAGTAAAATCGATGCGAATGCTCTCCCCATATTTAGTAAAGAACACATAATAATTCTTCTTTGTGGAGTTGTTGTCAATTTTGCATTTATATTATATCTTTTTTTACACAGTACATATTACTCGTCCTAAAATGTTAAGTGTAAAGCACGAAATGACTAGAGTATATTTGTAAGTAAAAAAGTGTTCGTACCATATTTGCCTCAAATCTTTTTGTATTGCTCCATCCATTCGTTTCACACATAATCTTGTGACCTTGTCCTTACATTTACCTCCAAATCTCCAATCTCCATAAGGGTAAGAACATTTTCCCTTGTTTTACCTATATATATAATCTCCCTAAAATTCTCCTGTGCGAACGTGGGACAATAGAAGAGGATTGATGGACACAGCTCAAGCACAATTGGTGCTGGCCGGTTCTGTTTTATATTGTGCTATTCCGTATCCGGGAAGGAGTACAAGGACATGTAAAGGGAAATACAAGAGTTCCTATACAACTCCTATACAGCAAGGATAGAAGATACAATGTGTATACAATGCTATCTTTGACACCCCCCCGCAGTCGAATCGTGAGGTTCCCGAACGCAGAGACTGGACCGAAAATCCTCAAAAAGCTGAACTGGCAACCCCTTCGTCATGATATCTGCGAACTGGTGAGACGAGGGCACATGTAGAACGCGGACCTGACCTAGAGCCACCTTTTCGCGAACGAAGTGGATGTCGATCTCAATATGTTTCGTGCGTTTGTGCTGAACGGGATTGGCCGAGAGGTAGACGGCACTGACATTGTCACAGAAGACCACCATGGCAGAGGACAGGGGAGAGTGAAGCTCCCCGAGAAGTTGGCGAAGCCAACAGCACTCGGCGACGGCGTGGGCGACGGCGCGATATTCAGCCTCCGCACTGGAGCGGGATACCGTAGCCTGGCGCTTAGAGGACCAAGATACTAGGTTGTCACCGTAGTAGACGCAATAGCCGGAAGTAGAACGTCGGGAATCTGGACAACCTGCCCAGTCTGCGTCGGTGTAGGCCGTGAGCGAAGATGACGAGGAGGCTTGTATAATCAAGCCAAGATCCACAGAGCCCTTGACATAACGCAAGATGCGTTTAATCAAGGCCATGTGAACGTCGTGTGGCGCATGCATGTGAAGGCAGACCTGCTGGACGGCATAGGCGAGGTCAGGCCGAGTGAGTGTGAGATACTGCAGTGCCCCGGCGAGACTGCGATATTCGGTGGCCTCGGCATCACACAGGGGGACACCGTCAGAAGCGGAGAGCTTGGACTTGGTGTCGATTGGAGTCACCGTCGAGTGACACTCAACCATGCCAGCCCGTTGTAGAAGATCAATGGCGTACTGGCGCTGGGAGAGGTGAAGCCCTGTAGGAGTGCGCTTGACGGAGATGCCGAGGAAGTAGTGGAGATCACCCAAGTCAGACATGGCGAACTCGTCGTGAAGCCGAGAAGACAGCTGTCGGAGAAGACGGGTCGAGGCGGCTGTCAAGATGATGTCGTCGACATAGAGGAGAAGGTAGGCGACATCAGCTCCGTTGTGGTAGATGAACAACGACGTATCGGAGGTTGATGAAGTGAAGCCGATGGAACGCGCATAGGTGGCAAAGCGGTGATACCACGCGCGCGGGGCCTGCTTGAGACCGTAGAGCGATTTGTGAAGATGACAGACATGGTTGGGACGGTCGGGATCGACGAAGCCGGAGGGTTGTTGACAGTAGACCGTCTCGTTGAGGGTGCCGTGGAGGAAGGCGTTCTTCACGTCGAGTTGGTGAATGGGCCAAGACTTGGACATGGCGATGCTGAGGACGACACGGATGGTGGCCGGCTTGACAACAGGACTAAATGTCTCGTCATAGTCGATGCCGGGTTGCTGAGAGTAGCCGCGAACCACCCAGCGAGCTTTGTGACGAGCGAGGGATCCATCCGCATGGAACTTGTGTTTGAAGACCCATTTGCCGGAGACAATGTTTGCGCCAGAAGGACGGGGCACGAGAGTCCACGTCTGGTTGTGAACAAGGGCATCGTACTCCTCGCGCATGGCGGCGAGCCACTGGGGATCCTGAAGAGCTGTGCGGTACGTCTTCGGGAGAGGCGAAACTGTGGCACAAGTAGCAGACAAGTTAAGGCGACTAATGGGCTTGAAGATGCCGGCCTTCGCTCGGGTCGTCATGGGATGTGACGAACGTGGTGGAGTAGCAGCGATTGTTGGTGCAGGCGCGCTGGGAGGAACGGAGACGCGCGGTTCAGCGAGTACGCCGGGCGCAGTCGGTCCGGCGGGCGCACCGGGCGTCGTGGGCGCCGGGAGTAGAACGGAAGCTGCCGGTCCAGCAGGCGGTAGTGCCGACCCAGCCGATGGTGAGCAGGCGGCCTGGTGAAGAGGAGACGAGCCTGGCGGTGAGTCCGGCGCAGCTGGTGAGGTCCAGTGCCGAGGAGGCTTCGAAGGTCCAGGCCGGGTGGGAGATGCTGCGGCTCCAGGGGTGTGTGACGATCCGGGCACCGTTGTGTGGTGTAACGGTGGCACTTCTTCGTCAGCTAGAAGAAAATCCAGCTCAGATGAGTCGGGAACTGCTGCAGCTGCAAAAGGAAACACTGTTTCGTCGAAAACGACGTGTCGAGATATGATGACTCGATTTGTAGAACGATCGAGACAGCGATATCCTTTTTGAGAAGTAGGGTACCCAAGAAAGATGCAAGCGGTAGAGCGAGCGGCTAGCTTATGTGGAGAAGTTGCCGAAAGGTTGGGGTAACATAAACAACCGAAGACACGAAGATGGGATAGGTCAGGTGGTGTCCCAAGGAGTTTTTCATAAGGTGTAAGAAATCCTATAGGTTGGGAAGGTCGTCGGTTGAGTAAGTGGGTGGCTACAGAAAGAGCCTCAGCCCAGTAGGAACTGGGCATAGAAGCTTGGAGCAAGAGGCATCGAATGACATCATTGGTTGTACGGATAGAACGTTCGGCCTTGCCATTTTGTTGGGAAGTGTATGGACAGGATGTGCGAAGAAGAATACCGTGGGTGGAGAAAAGGGAGTGGACGGCAGAATTGATGAACTCACGGCCATTGTCGGTCTGGAAGCACTTAAGAGGAAGGTTGAACTGTGTGTGTACATAGGGAATGAAAGTCTGGAAGATAGACAACACATCAGATTTATGACGGAGAGGAAATGTCCAAAAAAAGTGCGAGTAATCATCGACAATGATAAGATAATAACGGAATCCTGAATTGCTCAAAATAGGGGAGGTCCATAAATCACAGTGTAGCAACTGAAAAGGAGCAGTGGTGACACTATGGGAACGAGCAAAAGGAAGCCTAACATGTTTGCCCACACGACATGTATGACAATGTGAATTATGTGGAGGAATAGTGAGGCGTTTCTGTAAATGAAGAGAGCTGTCTCGGCCGGGGTGTCCTAAGCGGAGATGCCAAATGTCTGGGGAGGTGGTGGCCGAGAAAAGGGCATGCGGACGACGGAAGGTGGCGGCGGCTGGAATGGTGTAGAGGTCGCCATCACTATTGAAGCGTAGAATCACGGTCCCCGAGTGTAGATCCTTAATAGAGAAACCAAAGCGGTCAAATTCAATGGAACAATAATTGTCACGAGTAAACTTGCGAACAGATAAAAGGTTCTGAACGAGGGACGGGACAACAAGAACATTGTTGAGGGCATAAGTAAAGGGGATGGGAGGAGTAGCAAGGGAGGTTTGACCAATGCGACTGACGGGGATGGAGGATCCATTCCCAACAGTAACAAAGGTAGGAAGTGTGGGGATCCGGGAAGAAAGGAGTATACCATCGGACGAGACCATGTGTGAGGTGGCTCCGGAATCCATGACCCAACCGCCCGGCTGCTGTCCCTGCATGGACAAATTGTTCATGGCAGCAACCAGGCCGGACTGATCCCAGCTGGGCTGGCTGGAAAAATCCACAGGGGGATGATCTGCGGTGAAGGCCTGATGGGGAGTGGACTGAAAGTTCGGCCGAGGCCCAAGCAAACCAGGTCCACCAGCCGGTTTCCAAGAGGCGCCCCAGCCCCACGGCTGCTGAACGGCCCAAGGGGGGATCGCCCACGGACCAAACGTCCAGGGTCCAGGAGCAAACGCAGCCGGAGATTTTTGTCCTCCGTTGCGATTGCCGGCGCCGCCTCCTCCGTTGCGGTCACCCGTGCCGCCGCGTTCGGTCATGGCGCCGTTGTCGCCCTTGCCGCGGGAGTCGCGCCGGTTCCCCTTGCCTCCTTTCCCCCCCTTCCCCTTGTTGCCAGAGCTACGAGGGTCGGGAGAGGAGGTCTGGACGGCGCCGGTGACGGAAGGAGGCGCGGCGAAGAGTGCTGTGTCGCCGCCGGTGTTGTTGGCGACGGGATGTCGCATCTCTGCCAGGAGGAGGGACGAGCGAGCCCTGGCGAAGGTCGGAAACGGTACCTGAAGAGGAAGGAGCTCCGCTTGTGTCGCAAATCGGGGGCTGAGGCCCCGGATCAGATTGAGCACCAAGGTGCGATCTGACACTGGTTCGCCGAGATCCCGCAGAGAGTCGGCGAGATTCTTCAAGCGGCGACAGTATTCGGTCACCGTCATATCCCCTTGGTTGAGGCTGCGGAATTCTGTCTCCAGGTAGATGATTTTGGTTTCCCGATTGTCTCTGAAGATTGTCTCGATGGCGAGCCAGAGTTCGCGAGCCGACTGATTGGGCTCCATGACGATGTCGAGTACCTCGGCGGAGGTGGAGCAGTAGAGGGCGGTGAGAACTGCGAAGTCGTCTTGAGCCCAGGCGCTGGTGCCGTCGGTGGGGGTGGGCTCGAGCACGTGCTGAAGAAGGCCGAACTTGCCGAGGAACGCGACGAAGAAGGTACGCCACTTGGTATAGTTGGGGCTCTTCAGGTCGAGGACGACGGGGACGTGCGTCTTGACGCTCGCGATGCTGAGTGCGGAGGAGGTCGAGGCAGGGACGCTGGGTGCGCTGGGCGCAGCGAGCGCTGGGGGAGCTGTGATGACCGTGGTTGCCGGGGGTAGCGTTACCGCGGGAGGAGGGATTCCTGATGCGTTGGGGATGGCGGCTACCTGAGCGGTTTGAGCGTCAGCCAAGGCAGCTAGAAGAGCATCCTGATCACCAGCGGTAGCGGCGGCTTGAGCAGCGGCGAGAGCTGCGGCAAGATCGCCAAAAACGCCAGCAAGATTGGGGGCGCCGGTGGCCTCCATTGAGAAGAAGCAGCGGAAGAAAAAAAAAACAAACAGGCAGATCAATTCTGCTCTGATACCATGCGAACGTGGGACAATAGAAGAGGATTGATGGACACAGCTCAAGCACAATTGGTGCTGGCCGGTTCTGTTTTATATTGTGCTATTCCGTATCCGGGAAGGAGTACAAGGACATGTAAAGGGAAATACAAGAGTTCCTATACAACTCCTATACAGCAAGGATAGAAGATACAATGTGTATACAATGCTATCTTTGACATCCTGCCTCCATTCTATCCACTGTTTCTCATCCAAAGTAGATGCACACGAATCTCCAAATCGATGAAAAGAACAAGAGGCCAGGGAAAACGGATTCCTTTTCTTCTCTTTTCGTTTGAACAGTGAAATCGCAGGTAATATGTTCTTCCCTGCATGATTCCAGATTCTTTTACAATCATTTAGAAGCATTTTTATATCTTATTATTCCTGCAGCGCCTTCCATTCTTGACCACATTTTCTTCAATCTTTAATCCGAAAAAGAACATTTTCACAGCGTGATAGATCAACGAAAAATTTGCATATAGGCAGCATCTTTAAGAAGGATTCTTGGCGACAAGAAAATGGACAAGTCTCCATTCCTAGAAGACGGATGCGGCACGTAGGAGGAGGCGGCGGCGGCGGCAATGGTAATGGCTTGCCGACGTTGTTGTTGTCACGAATGTCTCCTCTGGAGTGTGACATCAGCCGCATGCTAGACTTCCCTCCTCACAACCCTGGCCACTGACGTGCGCATTGTGAGATCATCAACCTCCCCGACACTTCGACCTCGATCGTGCCTAACAGGCCAGCCCATGGTTTGGTACTGTAGACACGACCCACGGCACGGCACAACACGAAGGTCGATGGGTTGAGCTGAGATGGCATGAAGAGGTGGGCCGTGCCTAGGGCGCCGCCTTGGCTCACCGTGCCCACGAGATACGAACAGTGTCATGCCTACGCATGGCATGGCATGGGCCACCTGGCATGTGTGGCCATCGGTAAGATTTGTCCCACTTGGCATGCGTAGTCTGTGTGCACAGCTTATTAGGCATGAAGGCCGACTGTTAGGCACATGGACGGCATGATGGGCACAACTCATTTGGCCCGTTTAGCATGATACTTGGCCGACCATTAGGCATAGGAACTTGAAAATACTTCTTTATTATTTATTACTTGATGATAATGAATACACGATGTCTCTTTTATAGATATAACTCGATTTGATCTATAAGAAATAATGTATATCTCTACGTAAACCTACGTAAGAAAAAATAACTATTCTTATCTCTATTTTAACTAATTTGACTCTAGCGCACGCGTTTGCTACAGTATATAGGGCACTGTTCAGCATGTGAGTGTCCACGTCACGCCCGGCCGGCCTCGCGGTTGTTGCTGCATACACCGTTTATGCAAACCACTTGCACCTGTCTGTACGTGAAGAACTGCGGTACTCGCAAGCAGTCTGGCTGAGCAGAATTTTCACCGTGGGCTCTCTGTACATTTGATTAATTTACCTCCACAGGTTGATTTCTCAGGTCCAAGATCCACGGCGTATTATATTGGTCGCGCGGCTCCTCCTAGGAAGGCATCAGTCGGATCCTACCAAACGCCGGCAAATCTCAGACGTGTCCTAGTGAAGGTGAACGGAGTCAAGAACATGTAGACGAGTACATGCAGTCCACAGAAGATTTGTCAATGCCTGAGTCCGGACGAGATACCAGCTTGATGGTACAATACAAGGACATGCAGCCAATTGTACGGTCAGCATTCCACTGTGAATAACGAACGCGTAGCTAGTAGAGTCAACGACTCAACATTCCACAGTCAACGATTACTAGCCACGGCGTTGGCGACCATGATCGGCCACACATGGAATCTGTAGGACCTCATAACTTTTTGTATAATAATCTAAAACCTTTAAAAATTTATATACAAACCTAAAATATCGTAAATATACTAATACAATTGACTCCACAGATTTAGGATCTTGACTATTTTCATCTGTCTACTCCAGAGCAAAGCCTACGTTAACCTGAACTTTTTCCGATACTTGTGTTATATACAGTTGGAAAGCTTATCGAATTTACTTTCTAAAGAACCAGTGACCACATCATTTGAAGCTCTGTGTTAAAAGTTATAGCCATTTGAGTGGACACTACGCAGGTTGCTACCGAACCATGTAAAAGTAGAACGTGTCCTTGGGTTTCGGCTTCATTAAATCAGGACCGTTGGCTGGAGTTGTTCTGTAGTGATGGATTATTAAGTTTGTGTTCTAAATCACCTGTGGGGATCATAATTGGCAACCACAGTTCATGCCGAGATTTCCCAAGCACCCAAAAAACAGTGGTGCTATATGTCCTCAGAACTTACAAAGTACCGACTGACGTGGCCACAACCATGTTGGACAAAAATTTGCAATTGGCTATGTCGGATAAACCTAACGCTAGGTGAGGGAACACAAGTGTTTCTCTTTCGAGGACTGATGCATTGAGTGCTGCTGTCTTCACTAGAGGAATACAGTCGCTTGATGGAGGCAACAAAGAGTTTGGCTTTGTTTAGCAAGTTTTGTAATGAGGTAGGAGTAGGGATGAGACTTGAGTTCCGTTTCTTTGTTCCGTGTTTTGTACACCGTATGGTGGTTTGTAGTCTAAGTACTATGGGTGTGTTGGAATTGGCTGTACTTATTCACTTGTGAATGATGGAGGCCGGAATGTTATATTCCTTTATCTAAAAAAAATCTAGGTTTGATCTCCTGGGATCGCACTTATACGTTTCACTTAAATAATTAGAAAAAGATACATTGCACGTTCAATGAAAAAGTATATGTCCGCGCTCTGTAATGTCTTGGTGCCTTTGTAATATTCCAAGCGCGTGTTAGAGGATACGTACGCGTGTATGCACATGTGATGATATGAGTGGGGTGTGCCTTGTCTTGTACCCTCTAAAAAAGTGTTTCTCTTTCTGTCAAGATTTTGGTGCATGTCGAGATTGAAGGTGCGATTAATTGGCGACGTCCTTCATGCATGGCCGACATATTACTGGATAACAAGCATGCAAGATAAGGGTAGCTTTCCCATCCTTCCTCCTTGTAGGCAAACGACGAAGCAATCGTTTACGCCAATGAGCATTCAAGAGTACAGGAGGAGGAGATAGAATTAATTCCCTATAATGTTCAAGGTGATCCTCTTCTATCGGAATGTTTTACAAGCCTTTTTGAAGATACCTCCTCCATCTTTCATTTGTTGAAGCTTTTCTAGTGGAACAAGGCATTGCATGTATCTACTGGATCGACTAATTGGCCTGGATTATATACTGACATCCGAGATTTTTTTTCTCAGAGCAAGGAAAACACTTGTTTTTTTGAAAACACGCGAAACAATTTAGTTCTCAAATTGCTGCTGGGATGAATCGCATTATTCTTCGCATCATACAGCTTATATTTTTTTCGACTTGTTCATGTAGGTAGCACGATCGGCAAAAATATATGCCTCGACTCTCATCGCTGGAGGTCTTTAACGAGAATGTCAGTGACTTGTATCCTCGCAAAAAAAAAAGGAAAGAAAACAGTGGCTTTTCTCTTTTTGACAGGTAAATGATTTTTCTTACAGAATAACCGCGTAGTTGATGTCATGTAACAATGTGTAAGTTTTGACAAATGTCTATCTTGGTGGTACAAAAGCAGTACGTACAGTACGGTCAACATGTCGATTGTGAATATATATATTCTTTTCTTTTGAAGAGTCCTTGATTCAATAGTTAAACACGTCATCATAATGGATCTTCCGAAAGTCGAAACTATACTATAGTAGTACTAACATCTGAAGAAACCAGTGATCTAATGCTTTCCGGATCCTCTGCTCGGTTTGCTGGTACAACAAGAAATTAAAGTACATGAGCACAGACAAACCGATTGCGATCTCTCCACTTCATCCAAAAACATTTTTTCCCCTTTAGTTAGGCATTTCATGACTAAAACCTTGTAAATGTCTAAGTTATGACATGGCCACTTGGAAAAGAACAGCATTTTCCAAGTCCACCTTCTTGACTTCCACAGATTGCACTTGCATCGAAGCTGCAGCTAGCCGGTTAATATTTGCATGATCTTTTTAGCTTCGGTTTATGATTGTGTTTTATGTTTTTTGGCTATTCGTAAGAGAGATTATAGAGACATAAATAACTCGTGTGTAATTTTTGCCGATATAAATGAAGTCGCTATAGTGTGTATTATAATTAATTTGTAGACTCTGTTTTGAAAAGATAATCAGTTTAAAAGTTAGTTATTATAGAAAAATCAAAAAATAACTTTTAAAAGCTGAAAAGAGGGCACCCGTTTTCTCCCCTAAGTTTGATCTTTCCTACATGCTTGTGCTCTATTGGTCAACACCACTCTCACATCTTGTGTTCCAAATCCATGCGCATAAACAACCTCTCCACCAACTGATTCCT
This sequence comes from Dendrocalamus latiflorus, assembly GCA_017311315.1. Taxonomy (NCBI): domain Eukaryota; kingdom Viridiplantae; phylum Streptophyta; class Magnoliopsida; order Poales; family Poaceae; genus Dendrocalamus; species Dendrocalamus latiflorus. Next base: position 41,367,313 of record CM029653.1, on the reverse strand, counting down.
ACTACGTACATCCGTTGATTACTTGAGCCAACACACCAAACCTCTCCTCTCGCCTCATGCTCCCTATATAAAGAGCACCAACCCAACTGTTACAGAACATATCAAGGTTCAAGCACGCACAGCGTCTCAAGATCAACACCTCTCTTCATCGAGAAACAACTAAATCTCGCTCTCTTTTGAGTTTCTTTTTGCTGATGGGTTCGTCGAGGAGAAGAGTTCTTTTCGCTGTTCTTGCAGTGTTCGTCGTCCTCCTGGCGTGCCGTGTGGATGCCGCGAGGCCGGCACCGCCGGAGGGGCGTTTCGACGGCGGCGAGGCAGCCTACGGCTCGGTGTACTACCCGGCGGCGCTGGAGAAGGCCAAGGAGACGGTGGAGCTGTTGCTGGCGAGGTTGCCGGCAGGGCCAAGCCCCAAGGGACCCGGCCACTAGATGAGCGAGTTCTCGTCAGAATCAGCAGGCTCCTCATGGCGCCTGCATAATTTTTTTGTTCATTTTCTCGGGAAGATAGGCAGTGATGATTCTTTTTTTACCTGTATTGTATTGTACTGGGACTGCTGATGTGAGACACAGACATAGTGAATTAGTACTACGTACAGAGTACAGTTCTTTGCAATCATTGTTTGTTTCTACAATCGGTGTAATTCCCAAGGCTGGCCAATACACACTCCACTCCTTTTTTCCTCACCTGCCCTCTCAGAACATCAAAGATCGATTGAGATTGAGCCAAGGTTCAACAGATCATGCTATGCAAGTTTTGAACCACGAGAAGGTTGCATCTGTACGGTATGCCGAAGTGCGATAGTAACAAACTTTAGCCGTGGGTATTTGAACTATCAGGATGTCATCGACCTGCTCTTTGGTTGCTTGTAGCCGTAGCAGAACCATACAATGGGCTGTTTTTTTAGCTTTCAAAAGCTGATTTTTGGTTTTTCTATAATAATTAGTTTCTTAAATGGAATATCTTTTTAAGATAAAGTCTACTAATTAATTATAGTATATGCTGTACCGACTTCATTTATATCGGCAAAAATCGTACGTGAGTTTCTATTATTCTGTAATCTCTCGCAAGAACAGCTCAAAAGTCACAAACTGCAGCTAAAAGATATAAACTTCAGTAAAAAAAAGAACAAACCCAATACAAGCAGCAGTGCAGCTCCAACCAATGGTCAAGCCAGCTGATCGATCGATGCAGAGTGTTACGGGTAAATCTTCTGTGTCCATTAGGTAAAGATTGGCCCAGTTTCACCTAAAACTATTGACTGGTTCGGGAGGCAAAGCGGTGGGGAGTTCGTCCGTCCAAAGCATCGGAAAGAAAATCGGGTGCAAACCATCATGATCGATTGGAAAGCGGCACGTCGGTCGTGCGACTTACGTGCGCTCGCCGAACATGCGCGCGCTTGCCGTACGCCATTTGTGACCCCTTTTTTGCCCTTTCTTTTTTGCGATTTCTGACTTTGATCCCATGCGTTAGCGTATAGCGGTATACGCCGGGCAGGCCTTGTTCTGCTCCTGGAAACACGAAAGAAACACGAAAAGTATACTAGTAGTGCTTCCATGCTCTTTTTCTCTAACTAAAGTTGTACCAATCTCAGATCATCTCAAAGAGTAAGTAACATGAAACGTATACTAGTAGTGCTTCCATGCTCTTTTACTCTAACTAAAGTTGTACCAATCTCAGATCATCTCAAAGAGTAAGTAATTGTTATCTATCTTTGAATCCTGCTTTGAAAGTTATGCAATTCACTGTTAGAAGAAACAGAGAAGCATCTCCCAAAGTATAGCTCAGTGCTACGGCACTAGATATGTATACATACACGCATATACTACTGGCTTGCATGGTGCACCACTGGTCAACGTGATCTTCTCTCGCAGTATAACTTCAGATCCAACAGCTACTACCATCCATTCGAACAGAAGAGGCAAAATAAATAAATAATCCGTAGCCGAAGAAGAGAAGAACACGGTAATTTTTTTTTACTTTTTGAGAGAGAAGGAAAAAGAGAGCAGCTGAAGCAAGTATGACCTAGTTTTTTTTTTAGAGAGCACAATAAAAATGCACACACATCACACCACACACCCTACGCACACACATGCGGGTGTGTCCAATGCCAATAGGTTATTTTGCTAACTACAAATGGTTACGCTGCAGTGCCTGCTGATTACAATTGATGTCGGTATGAACAATGAGAAATTGCTGAATGACGAGTTCTACATTGGACTTCAGCAACGATGTGCTACCGGCCAGGTATGCCACTGGCTGCAATCTATATAGTTAGTTGGTGAATTGGCAGGTCCTTGTGAATAATAAATATGATTTGTGTGTTTCATGGTTTCCAGGAATACCATGAGCTTCTTGAATGGTTCATGACTGCAATTAAGCAAAACTACGGCGAGAAAGTCCTCATCCAGGTGAGTTCTGACTAATTTGTTATATCTACACATCTTTTTTGGTTTTTCAGAAGAGTACTAAGACTTGAAATTTGAATACATCTTATGACAATTTGAAGACTTTGCCAATTGCTTGCAAAGTACAGCAAGAGCCATCTTGCCTTCAATGACGATATCCAGGTACATACAACTCCTTAATTTGATGGTATTATGCCCATATTGTTTCTATGAAGTCACCACAGGGTTATATTTAGTATTTGGCATTAGTGTATCTATCTTAGTGTATTGAACAAAAACGATGGAATTGCATGGAACAGCATTTGTAGTCCTGTCAGGCCTCATAGCTGCGCTTAAGGTGGTCGGTGGAACCCTTGCAGAGCACACTTATCTGTTCTTTGGTGCCAGTGAGGTTAGTCATTTTATTCACTTTGTGTGTACTTGCTCTACTTAGCAAATCATCTACCTTTCTTGCTCAGCCTTTAAACCATGGTTGTATCAACTGCCATGTTTCTGCTGAAAAAAGTTTGATTTGCAGGCTGGCACTGGCATTGCAGAGCTCATTGATCTTGAGATGTCAAAACAGGTAAACAACCACTCTATATTAGCTCACTAGATCATTTATCCATGGTGCAATATCCTCCTTTTGCTAAGAGGATTTGATGGATTGACTGTTTAGGCCCTGCTCATTCTAACTTTTTGCTTCTCGCTTCTAGCTTAATATGCATTGTAGTGACTAAAAAAGCCCTGTAGCAGCTTAAAGAAGCTAAAATAACATGATCGGTGACATACGAGTACATGCTAATAACCAACAACGCGTACGCGATGAGTAGATCTGCAAATTACATACGGGTACATTGTGAATGGCGAACGTAGCATGATATCACCAACGATGCTGCTATCCAGACATGTGTCATGTCTATCAGCACGACGTTAGTGGTCTGCGGAAGGTCAGACGGCATGGCTGCGGACACTGTCGAAGGTCCCATGTGCTGGGCCAGTGGGTTGGGGGGCACTCCGCAGCCAGCTGGGTGTCGATGATAAAGTTATGCAACACCATTGTTTCTACAATGATCATCTTTTGCCTACAACCCTTGTAGCTATGAACCTTGTCAAGTATGTGCCATTTCCCTTTGCACAAGCCAAACGCATGCTCGACGGCATTTCGTAGGGAGGAGTGCAGGTAGTTGAAAAGCTTCTGCATTCCTGACGGCTACGTACCATTGTTAAACTCCAAAAGGTGGTACCTATGGTTGTGATACAGGGCTAGGTACATCAACTTGGTGGGATATCCAGAGTCGACGAGGTTGTACTTGCCTACAAGGGGACAACCGTGAACGAAAAATATCAGTTATTATTGCTTGTGCAATGCATGGTGTAATTGAAATTTGTTTGGACGTATTACCTGCCGGTGGATGCGGGAAACGATCACCGTACTTTGCCATTGTCTTGTGTAGGACACGAATGTCGAGGACCGAGCTAGGCCATCCGGTGCACACAAATGTGAACATACAATCAAAGTCATATATGGTGAGCACGTTCTGGTTGGTGTACCTATACCTGTTGAAATGTCTTGCCCTCTCGTTGTTTGTTACTGTGACTCTGACATGTGTGCCATCAATGACCCCCTATGCGGTTGTTGAAGTGCGGATAGAATCTTTGCTGTAGAAGCCTCGAATGCACAGTCTAATACGTAGGATCAGATGTTGCAATGGCGTCCACAACTAGTCCATACAAACGTGTCATTGAATCTCTTGCAAATTGTACCTGCCGAGTGCTCGAATCGGTTCATGCCTTGTCTTTGCGATTGCGGCGTCCCATAGGTCCACAAAACACAGGTTGAGTGCTTTCAAACAAACTTCTCGAGATGACCGTAGGCTATAGTTGGCGACTAGGCTATCATGAAGTGCCTCGAACACACGCGGACTCATCATGAACATGTTCCGGCACGCTGATCATCTGCAAGTTGTAATGAAACTCATTGCCATCCAATCACCACCGGAACTCTTGGAGGTGGATCAGAGCTGATTTCCTCGTCTTCATCGTCAAATGCGGCATGACCAGGACGACGATGGAGTTCCTTGACCCATCCCTGGACGCACCCGGTCTCCCAGCCATCACTGCACACAGCCAGACCAAACAACATGCAGTCCTCTTTCAGATCACATATTACCCAAACAAATATCACATATGAGCTAGCTGAGAACATTGCACAGCCAAAGCAAACAACATGGAACTAGTAATGCATTGCACCGGCCTCCAGATCACATAGCACTATACCACGGAGCATTGCACAGGCAGAGCAAATCACAAGAGTGACCCATAACTACATGACAGGACTAGACATAGCGCTAGAAATAACTAGAAATCACAAGAGCTAGATGACAGCTAGATAACACATGCATAGCAAATATCAGAGCAAGATGACATTAGTGGAACAACCACTAGAAATAACAGAAGCAACAACACAGCAATTATCACAGAGCGTTGTTCTCTCTGTCGGTCACGGTATCTCAGTTTAGGCAAAAAAAAACCTGATTTGTTGAGTTCGTTATCAGTGAGATGACTGTCTATTTAGTTGTTTGATTTGTGTTGTTGTGTGGACATCAGGGTCAGTTCGGTGCATTCTAGACCTTGAATATGCACTGCGGTCAATTCTGTTGCAGTGGCACCTCGGTTGTCACTTAGGGCATGTACAATGCAAGATGCTTATATATGAGTGCTTAAAGAGAGATAATATAGCCACATCATTAAGTATCCATGCAAAAGTTATTTCCTCCAATGCAAGTATCTCTTCCATAGGTGCTTAGATGCTATATTATCTATTAATAGATATAGTTATACACATAAGCACCTACTAAGCACCGGTGCTTATTTAAGCATTGATGCTTCAAAATAAGCACCTTATCTATCCTATGTGGCAAGAAAAATCAGTTTTTTTATTACTAAGCATCTCTCTAAGCGTCTGCATTGGACATGCTCTTAGGTCTGTGATTTCTAGTGCTAGTGGTACTTCTGTGATTTCTAGTGATATTGTAAATATTGTACGTATCAGATCGTGCATTCGAGGCTCTTGCAGCAGAGATTCTACCCGCACTTCAACAACTACATAGGAGCTATTAACGGCACACACCTCAGAGTCCCCAGATGGCAAACGCAAACCCACCGTATTCCTTGAAGGCTTTATGGGGTTTCTCTGCCTTTGAAAACCCAGCCCAGGGTGCAGTAGGATCATGGTAGAGATTTCACTTCAAACTATGGAAGGACATGATCTAGAACGTAAGCAATATTGCCAGGAGCAGAAGATATAACATGACCAAATCAGGGTCCCATTTTGGTTATTTCTCGTAAAGTTTCTATGTTAAGTTGGGCATCTTCGCTTTACCACTTGCTCTTGTTTTCATTGTGGATATATGGAAAGCAAATTGGCTACAGGACATCATCGATATTTTGTAGCATTTCTTTCAGGACAACAGTTTTTTTATGCGTTTGCTAAAACATACTATAGAATCGTGTCTATTTGCTGAAATACACTACGACTACTAAAATATAATATCCAGCTGAGAAAGGGCAAATGTGAGCGAAAAGTCTGTTTTGCCCCCTATCAATTGATGGAGCCCACCAATCAGATCAGGCTGAGGGACTCGCATCAGATGCAGTATCACCCATTGTGTATCATCCAAGAATCATCCGACGTCCATGATTGATTTAAGTGGCTGTCTCTCTCCTGACTTCACCTAATCGTTTCTTGTTCTTGTCTATGGCAATCTGACGAGAGGAGAAGCAGCAAGAGAAGCAGATGAGAAGAGGAATGTGGCTGCGGTGGTCAAGAGCGTCGAGCACATGCGGCAAGAAGAGGCGCTTATGGCGGAGGTGTTCCACGCGGTCTCTGGCATGCCCTGCGCGTACTGCCCCTAGGACCCGGACAAGACGCACGCCGCCGACGCCATCGCCAAGCTCTGCTCCGCTCCGCCACCTCGCGCGCCGCAACAAAAAGAGGTCACCATCGCCAGCAAATGTAGCAACGCCCGCCTGCACCCCTCTCGACTGCGTTCGGCCGGAACGTCACCGCGCAGTCACTTTCTTCCTCGGGTCCGGCCGCCGGGCGCCGCCACGTTCCCGTCGCCCTGGTGTGTTTCTGTTGAAGCCAACCACGTGACATCGTGTTCATCGTCCTCTTGACCATTTACGCTGAAGAAAATTTGCGAAACGTGCAGCATCCCGCCGGAATTTCGTCGTCTTCTACGACTCCGTCCGCAGCGCCGCCACTATCGAATTCTTCGCTATCGGTTAGTCCATGATGTGTTTCAGCAAAAGCACAAAAAAAAAAAGATTCCCTGAAACAAATGCCAAAAAATATCGATGTCTTGTAGCCAATTTTGCCTATACAGAAGTCATCTGAATTGTGATCTGCATGAATCATTTGATAGTGCTACGTTAATAGCTGTAAAATGCAAAGAACTAATCCAATTTGAAATGGTTGAACCGACAGGGCATGGCCACACGAGGCTTGTGGTTTCGTGGCCCATACAAGTACAGAGCCAGCAATTTTGGATTTGAAAAAAAGAAAAAAATTTGCCCCCACGCAGGATCGAACTACGGACCTTCAGTTTACAAGACTGACGCTCTACCACTGAGCTATAGGGGCGCTGTTTCTTTTGATTGCGAACGATTCATACCCATCTTTGATCCAGGAAGTGATCTCGGTAACCCACGAGAAATACAAATCCTATCAAAACTGCTGTTCCAATCCATGAAAAACGAACTAGCCGTACCATTTGAAAAAAGCAGGAGCCATCCAGCTGCACTGACAACCTCAAAGTACGGCACGAGTAATAAAAAACTTGAAAAGGCTGTTTTTGGTGTTACTGATGAAGCAGGACTCATTTGTACAAATATTTAAGGCATCTAAGGCGATTTATATAACTAAGAAGGTCATCAGGGACACATGGTTGTTAAGTCTGTTCATTTTGGTTGGTTTTTAGATTTGACTTATAAATAGTAATAGATTATAGGAAGAGATACTTATATATAATTTTATCTAATATAAATAAGATTATTAAAGTATGTATTATAATTGATTAATAGATTTTATCTTGAAAAAACTCCGTTTAAGAACTACATTCGGTAGAAAAGATGTTTACTATGAAAAAGCAGTTGTGAGCAACAGGGCCTATCCCGGTAAGAACAGGGCCTATCCGAGCGGGACACGGAGCCCAAATTCGCATCGGATTCCAGCACGCCGCCCGATTCTGTGATCGATGACTCCATCTACATAAGCACCGACCGTGGTCGTACGCTGCCTCTCCGCGTTCCATCTCTGAAACAGCCCGTGAGCTCTTCACGCGACGGCATTTCACTCGCGGTTGTTTCCCCAAGTCGACGGCAGCGACACGGATCCCATCGGGATCATGGGGACGGCGTTCGGTGATGGCAAGAAGGACGGCGCTTGCGGCAGGACGAAGGAGGCGGCCGACGGCGGACGGCGCACTCCACCGCCGCGTGGAGTTCGAGTGGGAGGGGATGCTGTTCACGGTGACGGACCGCAACGAGGTGGCCGCGGTCGTCGAGGACGGCGAGCTGCAGGTGCTGCCCAGCGAGAGCTACGTCGAGGCCGGCACCGGCACAGGCACGCGGCAGCACTTGGTGGACGTGCCGGGCGACCGGGAGGCCATGGCCCATGGTGCTGCTCGTGTCGGTGCGCGAGGACGAGCGCCGCATCGCCAGCATCCGGAGGTTGTCTGACTCCATGGATGCTTCAGGCAGGAACCAAACACGCATGATACTAATTAGCGCCAAAGGCAAAGCAAGTGTTAACAGTCGGAAAGTACTTCAGTTGCAGCTGATTAGGCGCCTCCTGTTGCCTAATCTTGTTTTCCACGTCCTCCTCCTCCCCCTCTTTGATCTAATTATTGATCAGGTTGACCATTCATAAAATTTTGACGGCAGTGCAGCACCAATCCTTGAGTCTAATAATCATTTCAGCTATTCAAAATTGTTGTTTTCTTAATGCGTAGCTAATTTGTACAAGCTTTTTAAGCTCTTCTTAGATGCATCTGAATGATTTATGTTCTGCTAGGCTACACCATTTGTCAGTCACAATTATCCTCTGTTCTTTTTTCTTTTCATGGTCGTTTTGTGTTGGACGTTGCTAGGATGTTCCACTCATAATATGCCTTCTACTCCGTAGTATTATCTGCACTAGATAGCTAGGGTATTGTGCTGAAGTTAGAATTTGATTGCTGATGATGGAGCCATGTAGGTTAGTGCTATGCTAGCAAAGTGAAGCAAAGATATTTCCAGGTTGTTCTTGGTGGGCTCTTCTAACAGTGAGGAAAATGTTTGGGACCCCGAGATGGCCGAGTTACTCGCATGCAAAAGAGCTGTTGGTTTGGCAGAGGAATATAGGGCTCAGAAGCTAATTTTGGAGATGGATTGTGTGAATGTAAGGGCAAAGTTGCTGCAGCAGGGCCTGCATATATCAGTATATAGTCCGGTCGTCCAAGAGATTAAACAAAAGCTTCAAAACTTGCGACGGTTGGCTGTAACTGAACTTTCTGCAACCTGGTTTGATTTACCAGCTTCTTGTGTCCATCATCACTAAGGAAAATAATAATAAAGCACCAGATTCCTCTCAAACAATAAAAAGAGAGAGAAATTTCCAGGTCACGGAAGTTTACAAAACAGAGTTGAATGATCTTTGTTGTAGAACAGAGCGCGGCAAGATGAAAGAGTGACCCATCCGCGTAGTGTTAGGCACCGAAATATAGACACAAGACGAGAGAATCCATGTTCAAATAAAAGAACGTGAGAGCATCCTCATGGGATGGAAAAAGAAAAGAAAGAAAAAACAGTCCCACATATACGCTTGCGTGGATCATTCTAGCATGCATCAAAGTTATAACCCCCTCTTTATATGGAGATTCTTATCTAATACAAATAGAGATAGTATTCTATTCAGAATTTGAGAGACCATGTGGAGGTCACCCCATGGTTGTGATGAGTAATTGACTCTTGTTCTAGGAAGATCGAGTTTAGTTTTTGAGGTTTGAGCTCTTCTCTGCTAATTCGTAGCTCTTAAGAGTGGTCGGAAGGCTTTATGACCACGTTGGTCATGGTCAGAAGCGATGCACACTGTTTACAACCACTTTGGCAGTGGTCGGAGTTCATCAGGAAGGTGTACAACCACTTTGGGCGTGGTCGATGGTCACCCGAGAGGTTTACGACCACTCTGGCCGTGGTCGAAGGGCTCCAGAAGAGAGTACAACTGATTTCGCTGTGGTCGGAAGTCGTTACGACCACGTTGTGCGCTATCCGAAGCCAGCCGAGCCGTTTACGACCACGTTGTAGTGGGCTGTAGTCGAAGTCGGCGCTCAAGTCTACGACCACGTAAGAAGTCGGCAGAGTTCGACCACGTTGTGAGGCGGTCGTATGCGGTCGGAAGTGGGTGGCTGTGGTCGGAAGTCATCAAATGTGGTCGAAAGGGCTTCGACCACGATGAAACAAGTCGTACGTGATCGAGAAGGGCTTCGACCACAGCGAAACTCAGTGTACATGGTCTGAACGGGGTTCGACCACGGTGGAAAGCGATGAATGTGGTCGAAAGGTGGTTCGATCACGTGATAAGCGGTCGTAGCTGCTGTTAACCGGTCGTATGGTCTCTAGAAGCGGTCGCAAGACCTGGGAATCGGTCGTAACGACTTGGGTTGAGGTCATAGGCTTTGAGTAGGCTCTGGTGAGCTCAAGTGTATCTCTGTGCAACAGAGTGGTCATATGAGGTCGTAGCCTTTGAGCGTTGCTTGTCTTGTGATCTCGAGCGGTCATAAGTTGGTACGACCTGGTTGGGTAAGTCATAGCAAGCTATGTGGTGGTCGTAGCAATGTTGTGTGCGATCGTAAGCTCAGTTCGACTTGGTGATCTGCCTTACAACTTGGTAGTTGTCGCGATCGGGTGCAGAAGTCAAAGCCTGTGTGATCGGTGATCCTAGGCGACTGATTGGTGGTCAGCTGAGGCCGTTCGACTTGGTGACTGGCTTGGTAGTCGTGGGATCGACTTGGTGGTCGGCTGAGCTTTATGACTTGGTGGTCATAAAGGCTCGCGACTTGGTAGTCGTAGGAGTTGATTCGACTTTGTGATCATAGCGACCAGTCTTGGTAGTCGGTAGTCGTAGCCGCTGTGTGGTAATCGTTGCAAGCTTGCGATGGTCGTAGCTTGTGTCTTGGCGGTCGTAGCAGCCTAGTGAGTGGTCGTAGGCTGCTGGCACTTCATGTGTTGTGCATTGGATTGGTCGTAGGGGGTTTACAACTAGGTGTTGCACTGGAAAACTTGTTGGTTGTACCGATTGATGGTTTGATTGTTTTGTGCGGTGCTATGTGATGGTTTGCTTGTCTGTGTGGTTGTAGGATCTCGAGGCTAGGCGTGGCGAGGCATGGATGACCGGACTAAGCACAGGGAGGTGCTGAGGTCAGTGAACGGTCGGGAGATGCTGAAGACGGTGAGGCCAACGAGGTGGTTGCAAGCCGAGGATACAAGGAACCGGAGCAGGAGCAACCGGTGAAGGACGCGACATGCAACAGAGCAGACCGAGACCAGACTCAGGAGGAGTCGGAGGTCCGATCGGTCGGAGTCGGTCGGAGACAAGTCTTGGTGAGGCCTGGAGTGGTCGGGACGAGACACAGGCGGTGTCGGGGTCCAGAACGACCGAGTGAGGCCGAAGAGGACTTGGTCTTGTGAGATGGTTGCAGGACCTTGGAGACAAGTCTTGGTGAGGCTAGGATGGTCGGGACAAGACACGGGTGGTGTCGGGGTCCAGAACAACTAGGTAAAGCCGAAGAAGACTTGGGGCTCAAGGTGGTTGCAAGCGTGGGCGGCAAGGCAGCAGAAGGAAGCTTCCGGGAAGGTGCCGAGGGGCAATCTGGTGAATTGACTCGGACCTGAGAGAAGAAGTGGATTCTGTTGGAAGTTAACGGGTAAAGCACTGTGAAACTGGCTGTGGAAGCGGGTTGTCGCAGTGGTGTCGAGTGATAAAACCCGGTGTTAGGTGGGGTTTACGGGTTATCCCCAGAGTGGACTAATGGGTGAATCCATTAGGGTTAGTCTCGGGTGTGAGGCTATAAAAGGGAGAGGGGAGGCAAGTGTTTGAGTGAGTTGGCCGGTTGGGCCTTGGAGACAGCCGCCTCTCCCTCCCATGGAGTCTGTGTGTGGGAGTTTCGCTCTAGGGTTAGAGCTTGTCCTCCCAAGGGGAGTGGCTGTGTGGAGAGTCTGTGAAACCTTCATGTATCCAATCATCCATCTCTCTTTATCGATCTATCTGAGAAGTGTTTTGTCTGAGATGTCTTGATTACTCATGTCTTACCTTGTCGGTTTTGTCGATTTTTCTCGGGTGTTCTTGTTGGCTTTTCTCTTTTGTGTTGAGTTGTTGCTCAAGACTGCCTCGGTCTTTTCTGCTCTGACCTGGGGAATCAATCTCAAAGGCCATTTGGCCAGTTCTTCCCGAGAGCAGCAAGTGGTCGGAGGAGTCTTTCTATATCGAATGGTTGTATGCTTTCAAGTCCTCTGTTCTCTGTTCGATCATGTTGTTCTTTCTGACCGCAGCAAAGAGTTCATGCTTTCTTGGGAATTTCTCTTTTATGGGTCGTGCTCTTACTAGGTTTCAAGTTTCATGTGTTTTGGATCTTCGAGCCGAAAGTTCTCTAAAGTCTTAGTCCTGCGGTTGTGCGCCTCGACTTTACTCTGTTTTGAGTTCGACCTTGCTGTTCTTCTCGGTTGCAGCAGAGGGACTTCGATCGGTCTGTAATTTCATGACCTGAGGTCGTTTTATGTTTATGGTCGGAATCTCCTAGTCGATTGACGCAGGTGTAAAGAGTTTCATAAGTTCTAGTGATTGCGGTCGTGCGTATATTTCTATGTTGTCAGCCTAGTCTGTTGCTCTTACTGTTTGCTTTCAGTTGTCGGTCGATTTCTCACTACTTAGTCTCAACAGCTCTGAAACTGTTTTCGGTCTCTTTGATCACAGCGGAGAGTTGAGTGATCACACAGTGAAGCTTCGATCGCCCTGGACTTCGGCCGTGCATCTGCCTTGGTCTGATTGGTGCTTTGTGCATTTTCTGATCTGGCAGAGTGTTTGTTCTTCTTCTGCTGTTTCTGTTTGATCTCTCGGTTTCCAGTGAACATTCATCTTCTTGCTTCATAGCTCCTGTAGCTATTGGAGAAGAAGTTGGTGAGAATTCTTGGGGAGTTTTTGAAGGCACCATTCACCCCCCTCTGTTGCCATTTCGGTCCTACAGAATTGTAACACCCCGCCCATCCTCTAGGCCTAGAGTGCTACCATCATTGCATTACAACAACTTTTTTAAAACATCTGCTAATCATCTTAAGCAACTATGCTACCTTACTAGTGGAATTACACATACTAACAAAAGCTGATATGTGAAGTGTTACAAGTATTATGGCTCCATCTTCCTCTCCTGCTCCTTGTGGTGGACTTTGGTGCGGTTGTGCTTGGATCTTGGGGTGGCTCTCGGCTTGGCAGTGAGAAGGAATGGGGGGGTGTGCTTCGGTTGGCTTTGGTCTTGAGGCTGTGGCAGAAAAGTGGAGCAGGTGGGGTAGCTGTGTTGTCTTGTCTACTTAAGAGGCATGGTTATCCCTCTCATTGCGAAATGTCGCTTCTACCCCTCCCTTTTTGTCTTGGCTGGTTGTGGCCCTATGGGCTTTTTGGTCCAACGGGAATGTTGGCATTGGAGTTTTTTTTTGCAGCGGTAAGTCGGTAATAAAGGTAAGGTTAGAATTTGCCGGATGATGAATACCCATGTCGCGAGACGGTGCCGACTATCCCTGGGTAGTCTGGGAACCTCTGAGAGCGCTACTTGGCTCTCTAGACGGTGCCGACTACCCCGGGGTGGTCCGAGAACCTCTGCGAGCGATAAACATTCGGTACGCTAAACGCCGATGGATCTGACGGCAAAACCCTTATTTACCTCTAATATTTCCATTTTTCATATATTCTTGTTGTGGTATTACAAGAATCTTACAAATCCTTATTCGTAATCAATCCTTATTGTTTCAATCTATTGAATGTGTGATCATGTAGCTTCATGAATGTTCGGCTGCAACCTGAAAGCCTCTTTTCCGATCATAAGTCGATAGCGGTTTGTATCAGGACATAACGAACCTGAGCATATACGAAGATCAAATCGGATGAACCTTATGCAATATGATCTACGATCATATCCTAGTCACTCACCACTAGCTCGCAACTCTTTACGATCAGTTCGTATCTGATCCTAACTAGGTAGTAACCCTTTACAATTGGTCAAGGCATATGTCGACCAGCTTGTAACTCCTTAATGTTCAATCTGTTTTCGATCTAGTGATAGATAAATTTGTGTGGTCAACTCTTCGATCACTTGTGGTATAACCAAGCATTTATTTTATCCGACCATATTGAGGGGTTCAAATATATCTCTCTTCGTATGTAGAAAGGGCAAGTCCTATCTTCAACCAATCATATTCCTCTGCATGCTTTGTAGTATACTCAAAAGTTACCTTTGTAACAATCCAGTTACAGAGTAGCGTTTGACAACGCCTAAGTGTACCATTAGATATATAAGAAACCATGCTAATCTTAGGTCTAAAGATTATACTGCATCATTGCTTACGATTAACTGATGACATATAGAAACATAATAATCTCAACGGTGTCTCAAAGTGGATCAATCTAATGTTATATTTTTCTAACATGCGTCCTAATTGATTTGATATCTTCATATCCATGACCGATGAAACATGGTCATCAATCAATATAAGTATTGGTCTGCAGGTCACTAGAGTATTGATCAGTGACGCCTACTCAAGGATCTTTTTTAAAATGATAATATATAAATAAAGAGATTCACCAATAAATCATATATATGTTAATGTGTATAATGATGGACGTGGACACCGGCACGCGGCAGCACTTGGTGGACGTGCAGGGCGACCGGGAGGCCATGGTGCTGCTCGTGTCGGTGCGCGAGGACGAGCGCCGCATCGTCAGCATCCGGAGGTTCTCCTGACTCCATGGATGCTTCAGGCAGGAACCCAACACGCATGCTACTAATTAGCGCAAAAGGCAAAGCAAGTGTTAAAAGAGTCTCAAAGTACTTCAGTTGCAGCGGATTAGGCGCCTCCTGTTGCCTAATCTTGTTCTCCATGTCCTCCTCCCCCTCCTTGATCTAATCATTGGATCAGGTTGACCATTCATAAAATTTTGACGGCAGTTCAGTACAAATCCTCGAGCCTAATAATCATTTCAGCAACTATTGTTTTCTTAATACGTAGTTAATTTGTACAAGCTTTTTAAGCTCTTCTTAGATGCATCTGAATGATTTATGTTCTGCTAGGCTACCATTTGTCTGTTACAATTATCCTCTGTTCTTTTTTCTTTTCATGGTCGTTTTGTGTTGGAAGTAGCTAGGATGTTCCACTCATATATGCCTTTTACTCCATAGAATTATCTGCACTAGATAGCTAGAGCTGAAAGTTAAAATTTGATTGCTTATGATGGAGGTTAGTGCTATGCTAGCAAAATGAAGCAAAGATATTTCCAGGTTGTTCTTGGTGGGCTCTTCTAACTATGAGGAAAATGTTTGGGACCCCGATCGAGATGGCCGAGTTACTCGCATACAAAAGAGCTGTCGGTTTGGCAGAGGAATATAGGGCTCAGAAGCTAATTTTGGAGATGGATTGTGTGAATGTAAGGGCAAAGTTGCTGCGGCAGGGCCTGCATATATCAGTATATAGTCCGGTCGTCCAAGAGATTAAACAAAAGCTCCAAAACAGAGCGCGGCAAGATAAACAGTGACCCATCCGCGTAGTGTTAGGCACCGAAATATAGACACGAGACGAGGGAATCCATGTTCAAATAAAAGAACGTGAGAGCATCCTTAAGGGATGGGGAAAGACAAGAAAAGAAAGAACAGCCCACATATACGTTTGCGTGGGTCATTCTAGCATGCATCAAAGATATAACCCCTCTTTATATAGAGATCCTTATTTAATACAAATAGAGATAGTATTTCATTTAAAATCTTACAGATCCTTATCCGTAATGGACCCTTATTATTTCAACCTATTAAATGTGTGACCCTATAGATTCATGCATGTTCGGTTGCAACCCGAAAGCCTCTTTTTCGATCACAAGTCGATAGCTGTCTATAGCAGGACATAATGACCCCCGAGTATACACAAAGATAAAATCAAACGAACTTTATTCAATATAATCTGTGATCAGATCCTAATCACTCACGACCAGCTCGTAACTCTTTACGATCAGTTCGTATTTGGTCCTGACTAGGTAGTAACCCTTTACAATTGGTTGGGTCACATGTCGACTAGCTCATAACTCCTTACTGTTCAATCTATTTTTGATCTAATGATATATAACTTTATGTGGTCAACCCTTCGATCACTTGTGGTATAGCCAAGCACTTGTTTTATCCGACCATTACGAGAGGTTCAGAAATATCTATTCTCTTATGTAGAAGGGGCGAATTCCATCTTCAACTAGTCATATTCCTCCACATGCTTCGTAGTATATCTAAAAGTTACCTTTGTAACTATCCAGTTACAGAATAGCGTCTGACAATGCTTAAGTGTACCATTAGATATGTAAGAAACCATGCTAATCTCAAGTCTAAAGATTATACTACATCATTGCTTGAGATCAACTGATGACATATAGAAACATAATAATCTCAACAGTGTCTCAAAGTGGGGTCGATCTAACATCATATTTTCTAACATTTGTCTCCATTATTGATTTGATATCTTTATATCTATGAACGATGAAAATAATTATCAAGTTTCAAGTTTGTTTAGGTGGCATATTAGAGGTGGGTGTAATTACACCCAGGAGTAAAATATATTTTTCCTATATATATATATTGTAGGACCGAAATGGCAACAGGGGGGTGAATGGTGCTTTCAAAACTCCCCAAGTACCCACACAACAAATCGAGCGAAAGAACTAGCTTCTCCGGTCAAACACACGTGGTCGTAAGCCAACTGATGGTCGAACACCACGTGGTCGAACACTTGCCCGAGCCGACAAAAGAAATCAAACAGTGATAACTGAGAGGTCGAACCAAGAACAGAAGAAGGACTCGTTTGCCAGATTTCCGAGTAACTTAGACTCTCTGGTATTTTGGTCCCCAAACTTGAGGCACTGAAAGAATCCAACCTCTGGAAGAGAAATTACCAAGAAAATCTGAAGTCTTAGCTACGGTTGGCTAGAGTGACATGGTCGAACTCGAAACAGAGGACTTGAGGCGCACGATCATTCAGTAAAGAGAACTTCTCTGATCCGACTCCTGCTCTCGGGAATGAACTGGCCAAGTGGCCTTGAGACAGATTCCCAGTTCTGAGCTAATCGAAGCACACAAAAACGAATGCTGACTCACGAAGAAGAGAAGAGAAAAAGGATAGCAAGAAGAACAAACTCTCAAAACAGATAGCAAACAAAACAATCACAACATCTCATAACGACAGAAATCAACTTGAGGAAGAGAGATGAATGATTGATCAGGGAGGTTTCTACAGCCACTCCATCGGAGGTACAAGAGCAACCGTGCTCTACCCAGAGACAACTCACACAAATAGAGATGAAAAATTCAGAGTGACTCGGGAACAACCTCACTGTCACCCGAGCTCTACCTCTCTATTTATAGCCTCAAGCTACCAGGGGGAGAACCCGTTAACCCCAACTAACACCGGGTTTTACCATTCTCTTTACCCACTAGCGAGAACGAGCTCCAGTGCTTTACCCGTTACACCCAACGGCACCACTGCTTTGCCCGTTTGTGCCAACCACTCTAGTGCTTTCGCAGAGACACAGCTTCCCTTTGCAGCTTTCCGCATTTCTCCAAAATGACATTCCACTGCCTTCCCGGAAGCTTCCTCCTCCCTTGTCGCTCAAGTCTTGCAACCACCTGGCAGACCTCGTCGTCTTCGGCATCTCCCGATCACTCTTGACCTCAACACCGCCCGTGCCTAGTCTTGGCCATCCATGCCTCTCCACAACTAGTCTCCAAGTCTTGCAAACCATCACAGACAAGCACACATTCATAGCACCGCACAAAGCATTGTATACAACCATCTGCATATATAAAAGGAAATCAAAACATGCCTCAAAAAGTCGTACATCCACTACGACCGGTCAAAATCACTTAAACATTAATGCACAAGACCTACGACCGCTCTCTAGGTCAAGACGACCAGTCCAGGAGTTGATACGACCGATTCCCAAGCGAAACACTCGATCCTGGAGGTCATACGACCGGATACAAGATGTCTACGACCACGTTCAAGCCTCTCGAGGACTTCTGACCGCTTATCGCGTGATCGAACCACCTTTCGACCACGCACAGCGGGATTTGCCGTGGTCGAACCCCTTTCCGACCACAACCGAGCAAGAGAGAGAGAGAGCACATCCGATCGCAACCAACTGACCTACGCCCGTAGCCGACCGCATACGACCACGTCCGATCGATCCGACCCAACCACATTCGACCGCTTCACAACGTGGTCGAAGTCCTCCGACTTCCCACGTGGTCGAAGTTGAAGTCTACCGACTATCGACCACAACAGTCGAAGTCTAACCTCCGACTACCTCTCGCGATAACGTGGTCGTAACACACCGACTCCTCAACGTGATCGTTCATTCGAGCGCCGACTACCGACCATAGCGGTGGTTGCACTACTCGCGATCACAGACCACGACCAACGTGGTCGTAGCTGAGTCGGGAGACTTCCGACCACGCTCAAAGTGGTCGTAAACTTCTCGGAGACCTACGATCACGTCCAAGCGTGGTTGTAACCGCCACAACGTGGTCGTACAACCTTCCGACCACAGCCAAAGAGGGTATAACATTGTTTTACGGCTGCCGACTGCTGATAGAGTGGTCGTAAGCAACCCGGCTGGCTCCCGATTGACGACAACAAGGTCATAACCTGCCCGACAGTCTTCCGACCACGATCAATGTGGTCGTAAATGCCTTCGACCACAGTCAGAAACTACGACTTTGCACAGAAAGCGATCCCGATCACTTCTAAGGCTACGACTTGGCAGAAAGTGCCCAAACTAAACTCAAACTTTCTAAAACAAGAGTTAATTACTCATCACAAACATGTGGTCACCTCCACATGGTCTCTCATATATATATATATATAGAGAGAGGAAATGGGACACCAGGGTGCCCAGGCACCAAGCCTCTCTGCCTTTGGATTGCTTTTAGATGCGTGCTAGTGCAATGGTATATAATATATCATGTATGGTAAATCAATCATAGATGGAAAGTCTCAATCACACTAGCACACATCTAAAAGCAATCCAAAGGTAGGGAGGTTTGGTGCTCAGACATCATGGTTTGCTGCTTCTGTCGCCAGTATGGCGCTCGTGTACGCTCCGCAGCTGAAGAGATGGCGCGCCGCGGTGGGCGGCGTCGAGCGCGACCTCGTCGAGCACGAGGGGACGGTGTTCGCCGTGCGGCGCGAGGACTGCAGGAAGGAGGCTGACACCGACGGTGGCGAGGAGCGTGAGTGCGTCGAGATCGACTGGAGGGTGTTCGCGCTGGCGGACGAGAAGTTGGTGGCAGTCCACGGCGGCAGAGCGCGGCGCTGCGTAGAGTACTGAGAGGGCGCCGGAGCGGCGGTGCAGCGCCTCACGGTGACGGAAGACATGGAGGTGGCGGAGGTCGTCGTGCCGGACGGCGCGCTGCGGGTGATGAGCAGCAGGGGCTACGTCGAGACTGGCACCGGCACGCGGGAGCACGCGGTGGACATGCAGGGCGAGCGGGAAGCGTTCGTGCTGCTCGTGTCGGTGCGCGGGAGAACGGCCGCATCGTGCGCACCCAGAGGCTCAGCTGATTCCAAATCGGTCTCTCTCCTTGTTTCTCCTTAATTTACTAGATGCAAATTTCCAAATTTTTTGGCTGTGAATCCTGTGATGTACGAATCGCACTACTAAATTGCGTCCTCAGAAGCCGGAGCTAAATTTACCCTAAAAAAAGAAGAACCCAGAGCAATATATATGGAGATTTCCTTCTGAACAAGAACAGCCTCAAACTTCAAACTACATCCGTTTCAAAAAGGAAAAAAAAAACTTCAAACTACATAGTGATAATAACCTTGTAGTTACAAATATATCACGCTGATGGTCCTGTTACTCTCTCCGGTGACAAAAGACTGATTTGTCGAACAATGACACAATTTCTAAAATATTCGACTACACATATCTGAAAATACCACTCTTTTACGATGGGAAGGAGTACTAAGCAAATAGCACTAGCTAGCCAATACACACCGGGCCGGTGTGAGCAATGTGGCACACGTGGTCCTGCCCGGCGTCGACCACCAGCCTGCTCTGCCACTCGTCGTTCCGCGGCGGCTCTACGGCTTCCGACCGCCGCTCCTGCTGGCCCTGCTGAGCGTGCCGGTAGATTGCCTGCCCCGTCCCGTCCCACATCTCCACGTCTTCGTCGACGTCGGTGGTCGCCGGGCTGTGGTGCGCTGCTCCGTGGCCGTTGTTAAGGCACCGCGCCACGGCGCTGATGAGTAGCCTCGCCGCGACGACGATGACGAGGATGACGAGCACCGCGAGGAAGTAGTCCATGGCCGACCGGTGGACGTGCTGGCATTCGACAAGGCTCAGGCATACCATTGTTCTTGGTCTCCTGGGTGGCCTCAGGCTAGCACCCTTACCACGCTAGCTACCACTACACTAGGATATGATACAGAGCAGCACAAGTATGTGCAAGGTTCAAGCACTAGCGTGAGCTGGTTATATGAACAGAAGAGCGGATTCGTTACTTGGCCTGGAGCCGGCAAGACGATGGAGATGTTTGCACCTGTACCTTCCTTGGAGCTCTTGGAATGATGTCGTTGCATTTTTCAGACAGTGATTGATCGCTAGCATTTTTGCAATGCTTTCGGAATGGGATCAGCTCAAGCTTGAGCTGCAAGTGACCCAAGAAATTGGCGATTCTCTTCAGCTGCTCCAAAGTTCGAGCAAGCAATTTGCCCCAGCACTCCCTAATATGCCCAGTCTTCTTCGTACATTACAAATGAATAAAAGGGAGCTCAATAAGGATGCCAATAATCCAAAAGTAGACTGGAATTGCCCAAGATATGCAGGTTGATGCAAAATAAGCAGTAGTGACCTCACACTACATGCGATATCTATCAGTGCCAGCGGTATACTGGTAAGGCTGGCAGGCTGACATCACGACCAAACCTTGAGATCTCTGACTCGGCTCAAATTAAACTTGTGAGATCACGAACATGAGAATAGAACAATATAAGCAAAGCAAATTCGCAATGTTAATAGTAAAGAGAAATATGATATTCCTGGAAGCTTTTTTTTCTAGTATCCAACATTCACTTGTCCAAAGGCAAACAGCCCTGTCTTACAGAATATACAAAACTTGCGTATAGAGAACACATCACAATATCAACATCATACCCATCTTTTCTTGGGCGTTCAAATGGTCCTTTAGCAAAATGCCAATCCAGCACTATGCAAAGCCTCTATCGTTGTACTTGGGTGGAAGAAAGCATCGGTGAAGCTCAATGAATCCCACAGAACCAAACTGCACATCTGAAGCACCACAGAAGCCTTTGGCCAGGAAATGTCACAACCCTTGATCCAATTCCATCATTTGTGGTAAACTTCAATTGGGCGGTCAAAACCAGTGACAGTACCCACCGATCTGTCAGTAACAACGTCTGCCGACCTGAATCCAACCTGCAAGGACCACTACATGGTCTAGCAAAATTTCTCTGCAGGGGCAAAGAACGGAACTTAGAATTGGTGGCAGATATAGAACATACCTTGTCTAGAAGTATCTCCCGAAATTTCTCTGGACATATTTGGATGACATTGAAGTTCTCTTTGGCGACCTGAAAACAGAAAAAAAGAGAGAGAATAACTAGCAGGATAATTTAAAGATCAACAAACATGAAAGAAGCAATTGTCTTATCAAGGACTCTAGTATGCTTAAGTTTACGAGAAACACGGGTTAAGAAATTGTTGGAAATCTAGTCAATTTTCGGCATATTTTAATTCAGAAATTTAGCATATAAAACATAACATAGAAAGGTATGAGCGATCTAACAATAATGTATTCATATTCGCTAATGAACAAGCTAACAACATCTATTAACAAATTCATAGCGCACAGAAAATACATCAAAGAAGTTTGCAGTTTATACCCTCGGGCGGGGCCAGTGCCGGAGGCACCAGAGGCGCCGTTACCATCAGTCGACATGATGGCCTATTCGGTGTAGTCGATCGAGGCGTGATGCAGGACGAGACTTGATGCAGGAAGATGTTCGCAGTGTAGTCCCGCGAACAGTTCACCACCAGGAAGTAGACGTCGCAGATTGAGTAGTCGCGCCGATGCGCTCCCCAAAAACTTGATCGCCCGCCTACCCGTGCAGGTACACAAACGGACGAAGTTCCGGAGGCCTACTCGCCCAGAAACTTGTGCGCGCAAGGTTCTGGACCGGAGATTGCAGAGAGCAGCAACAAAAACAGAGAGAGTACTGTTTGTTCGTATCCCTTTTCGTATGGAGAGGAGAGCCTTCTTATGCTCTGTTCTCTTGTAACAGCAAAACCGAAGAGACCAGTAACTGCAGCCATTACACGAAAGTAACCGCAACTATAAACCACTAGTAACTGCACCGTTACTGCCAGCGAGTTTCGATTTTCGAATAGATAAAGAAAAACGCGCCCGCACCCGACACGCCTGCGCGCACGGCACGGCGAGCGAGCGAGCGCGCGCGCGTGTTGGCTCTCTTCAATTTCACAAGGGGGTTACCTCGTTCCACCTTTTAAAGTGGTATAACTCCCATTCAATTCTCCATATGGGACTAAACAGTTTTTGCACGTAGCACTAATAGTGGGCCTAGAAATTTCATTTGATTAATTGCTAAATTAAAATGGGTCAATCCCAATTAATCCAACAGAAATCAGGTTGGGCAAGAATTGAACCATAACATAAATGATGAAAACGCCCAGCAAGCAACTCAAACCAGAGGTACACCTATGACTTCTACACAAGCAGGGGGCCAAAAGCAAAACAACTCAATGCAAAAGGCAGGAGGATACATGATACATCAACTTCGCTGTCTAATTGGACGAACTGAGATCTGGTGTCCATGTCGCATGTACGGTTAAAGGTAATCAGACAGCAAAATCATTTTCACCGGATACATAGAATTACAAGATCAACTTGGGCACGAACAAACGAATGTACAAAGGGGCAGCAAGATGCATTCCGATTCTGCTGTGTTCGTTTTGGCTTTAGCTTTTAACTTTCAGCTTATTTTTCACTATTCATAAATTGTCTTTTTCTGAACTTTTGATTTTTGTTAAGCTTTTTTGCCGGTTCTTTTTTCCGTATTTGTTTGTATTATATGTAATGAGCTAACATATTTTTTATATTTTTTAAATTTAATTATGCTAAATACGTCTCAGCCAGCTACAGTTCTTTTTAGCTAAAAACCACAAAAAAACCCAAATAAGCACCACTAAGTGTTGGATTGTGAAAGGAAAAGAACTGAAACGGAGACAAATATTTCAAATACTTGCTTTGTACCTTGTACCACCGCAACACTGAAGTACTGAACTACACATATTTTCTTCTCTGCTAAAAATCATGCTGACATAGACACCAAAATTTTAATCCAATAATTCTTGTGAATGGGATGGCCAGTCAACCAGTGGAAGTCAATGAAAAATTGAAAATTGAGCAGATCGTAGAGAGGACTATTTTTCCACATAATTTAGAAACCACAAAGATATTATAGGCTGTGGTAATTTACATGACCAAAACGACCACAAGTCCTGAAATGCATAGATATAAAAGATGTGAAGCATTTTAGGGGGGGGGGGGGGGAATAAATAGAGCTACCGCTCTCCAGTTTCACAGGTTGGTCAGAATATCGGGCAGAAACCCACAACATTAACACACCTATTCCTTCATAACTAATATTTACAACAGACCCCCGTTTTTTGTCTTCCACTCCACCTCCAATCCACCATTGTTGCAATCTACATAAAACAAGGACCTTCAATCCCTATCTGTACACCATGGCATCTGTTGGAAGCTCTGCTTCGCCGCATCGAATGCAGGATCAAAAGCACCCACCTCTTCTCATGAGCTTCGAGCTTCTTGGGGCACCACCTTTGAGCCGTTTTCTATCTAGTACCTCTGCTTCTCGCAGACATTGCATGCATCCGCCGAAGAAGGGTTTAGAAATGTGCAGCGCTCACAAGGCCAACCATCATCTGAGTGGTCTGAAGATGTTCTAGCGAGCTGCTTCTTTGCCGATTTACCTTTAGTGCCTGCTTTCTTGGACTTGGTGGTCGTATTGCTTGAGGTAGCAGCCTGGCCAGTAGAGCGGACATCCTCCAACCCAGCTTCCAATGCTTGAACA
Organism: Dendrocalamus latiflorus; assembly: GCA_017311315.1. Taxonomy (NCBI): domain Eukaryota; kingdom Viridiplantae; phylum Streptophyta; class Magnoliopsida; order Poales; family Poaceae; genus Dendrocalamus; species Dendrocalamus latiflorus. The sequence goes on along the minus strand of CM029653.1, from coordinate 41,343,455 downwards.
AGGTTCTCAAAGTAATTCCGAGTTACACTGCAGTGAAAATTTAGCATAGTCATCATAATGGTAAGCAAAGCTCAGTGCACAACACAGAATATAACCATGGGAAGCTCATATCCATCTATGAGCAGGGCATCCACAAGCGTTTCAATGATACTGGAAATCCACAAACAAACATGCTGGTCAAAAGATAATTTTATGGCATCATGCAACTAACAGAATCAAAAGCAGCAAGACTCTGTGGTCAATCAAGAAAAGGGCATAACTGAAACATCAATCCAAGTGCTTTTCTGCACCACCACTTTGGTTAACTTTTGACTTTGACTATGTTACCCGATAAGATTAATACTAAATCATTGCCAAGAGAATTGATGGGATAAGTGCTGAGATCAGTATCACACAAACTCCGGCTTCTAAAATTCTCACTTGACATTTGAACACTAACATAATTAGTTAAGTCAGTTCAACTTTCAAGGAACAATGTGCTCACAAAAAAAAAAATCAGATTTAAGAAAAAAAAAATCAAGGGCGAAAGCTTACCACACAATGGACTAAAAGTATGTAGAGTAAATGTGCAACACAAAAATATAAGATATGATGACTATAATACCTTGTCAGCCCAGCAAGCTTCACACGGAAATCGCCAAATTCAGCCAATGAAGGCGGAGATTCAGTACTATCAGGTTTCGAAGAAGGCAAAAATGCTAGCAGGTCTTTCTCAGCACATTGATGAAGACGCTCCAAACCAGACTCAGCTTCACCTATAAAAAAATTATGATTTATAAATGATCCATGATTTTTGGCAAACACGTGATAAACCTTAGGATATAATTTTGGAATGCAATGAAATAACAACCTTGCAGGTACTCGAAAAATTCACTCTTGGCCTTATCATCGAGATAATAGCCATAAGCATATGTCCATTTCAGCACTCGCCTGCATTCTATAATCTGCCATACAGTGGAACAGTGCATGCATAAGATGTAGGACAATTTGTAAAGTACGAAGCCCATTTAGACCATGACATAAAGCTATGATATCAAACCAGCTATGATATCAAACCTGCGACCAAGCTTCAATTATGAACTTTAGTTGGGTCTCCGGTATTCCAAAAACATCAGTTAACTTTGCAAGCTGTACCACATAGAAGAGAAATAAAGAATTAGCACCATCCAAGTCCCAAAAAAAAAAAAGAAGGAAAGAATGGCAAACAGAAAAAACTTATATCTGGCGCACTATATGCAGTGCCCATAACATGATGTAAATGCTTACTTGTTCCTTTTCTGCCTTTTGCAGATCTGCTTGTGCCTTCTGCCTTGACTGTCAGCAAAGACAGTACATCAGCACAGAAACTTACTACAGTTAAAAATTTTCAAGTATAGATTGCAGAATGCACATGGCATTCAACATAAGCATGCACAATAGATAGAGAATTATATGCCAATCAGGCATAGAAAAATATCTTAAACTGTCTTTAACTTTTTGTTATTCATGAACCGATCAGAATATATACAACATCAAAAGGAAAGAAACATTTGGTTTTATTATGAAAATAACAATGGACTTGGTTAGTACTCCAGTATCTCATGGATCTCAAACAAAGCTGCACATAATTTGGTTATATTTGACAGGAAAATAGATTCAGTTCAGTCAATATTCTTCTAGGTATCACCTACACAATACAGTCAATGTTCTTCAAGTATAGCCAACACAATACTTGTACAGGTAAAAGATAAAGGTTAGAAAACATAAAGGTTACTTATGAGCATGAGATGAGAATGATGCAGGTCACATTTGTGGTAATTATAGAAACAGAGAAACTCAAGCAGACATCAAAAGTATCTTGAACATACTGTCTGATTAGATGCCCAGCGCTCATAGTAATGCATATATCTCTCAAGTGAGTTCTTAGCCCTTTCCCTCCTTGCTTCAGTCTCATTATACTGCAACAGAAGTGATTAAGTTAAGAAAAAGAAATCTTATGAATGAACTAGACGAACAAACTATTCAGCAAACAACAGTAGACCTCTGAAAGATCCAATAGACATAAAAAAAGCATGTCCAAAAAGGAATGCCGCATTTCCTCAAGCAAACTAGAGCATTTAATTCTCTATAATAAAATATACTAGAGGTCTATGAATAAATTTCTTCTACCAGTACAATTTATTCTTCTACCAGTACAATACATATGCATGTCAATTAAAACATACAATTCCTTCCTTCTTTGCTGATTCATAGCGATTGCAAGCATAAAAGCCACCAGTCCTCTCTCCATGTTCTGCCCAAGCACTCATGCATAACCTAAAATGTTCAAAGGACGTCAAATAAAAGATATGAAAACATGAAATGTGAATTGTAAATCTTCCATCAAGAATTGGCAGTGGACTATACCAGCAGAACTCAAATTTGCAAGGAGGGGTGCAAGTCATATGCATGCATCCCTGATTTTTCTCTATCGGCCGTTTGCATTTCGGACAGGGCTTAGAATTAGCCAGTATCCTGAAAGTGAAAAGGATCATCCATAACATGATAAACCATCTTACATAATCTGAAGCAACATAAAGAAAAAAATACATTGGAACATTTATGGGCTAAATCATAATGTTGATATACTATTCTAACAGCATCATATCATATGTGAATGTTCCTGCTATGTCAACATAGCCAAGATCTGTTAAGCAAAGTCTTATTCACTTGTGCCTAGTAATTTTTTTTATAAAAAAATTTTAATGGAAATTGAATCAATCCCAAGTGGTCAGCATCCAATTAAAGCAAACTAAGTAACCTAAGACTGCCAGGATATTTTCACTGGTGACTACACATAATAATTGACAATTTGACATCATTGTTCGGTGTAAAATATTGTGAGACAAAATGTACCAGGCCCCTGTCTCATCTTAGAATTACTAATATTCATAGTTTTATTGTAATATTGCCCCTCCCACTTCCAGGTCACCTCAAATAACGCTGAAAAGAGGATGTCTTAAAACGTTTGATAGCTACAATTGCGACAAATTTTAAGCACAACATTTTTCACTGCCTCACTTATTGCCAGTAACCATGAGGCCAATGAAAGAATAGCTCCAAAATATTCAAATTATAAAAAAAAAATGGAAAATTTAAACATATATTGATTTGATCCGCACAAAATCAAGGAATTTCTTATCTACACACAATCTGAACAAAACATTGTGGCATCTTAGAATATTTAAGGTGCGAAGGAGAAAAACACATCCAATACTACAACGTTGGGCCTGTAACAAACCAGTTCATATTTTCAGATTCGGCGCTGTTCTTTAATATCCACTTAGAAACAGTCTCACAGTTCACTGGTCGATGAGCCTCCTCTGTGCACTGCAAACATTGAAATAATATTAATGAAGTCCTGCATATTTGATCACTAGCACAAATAAAATAAAAGCATCAATAACCTACAAAAATGGAATCAGCAATACTGAATACTCACATTCCAGCAAAAGCTGAATTTGCAATTGCATGATACATCGTAGTTCCCGTCACTAAGAAACTCCACTGCACATGTACAGTCAGGAGCTGGACACCATTTAGTCTGAAGGAAATGACTAAGGTTATATAAAATAGTAATAAAAAGAACATATTTTCAGAATTTTCAATATTGTTAACATTATAAACTAGAACAAACCAGGCCCAAAGATATGTGGGGTGGAGATATTAGACAGCTTGTTCAAACAAATTACCTTCTTGCTATCTTCCACATATGCACGCAAGACAAATCGTGCATATTTTTCTTTATCATCATCTTTAGCTAATTTATTAATCATCCCTTCAAGAACCACAGCACTACATGATGGATCAGGGCATCGCAATGACAAACATCCTGGACCGTCACTTATTGCAGCGCTAATATAGCCTGCAAAATTTAAATTATTTCATCATAAGTTTATTTTTATTTTAAGAAAAATAAGAAAGAGAACTGCAAAGAAGATATGGAACAGTTATATTAGCATGGTTGCCAGCATACGCAGGATTAACATCTAACAATACACCTGAAAGATCTATATATTCCAAACTCATTCTCCTCAAAATAAATGAAACATAAAAAAAGTTTGGGATAGCCAAGGTGAAACATTAAACCATTTTGTAATGTGTATGCTATGCACAAACAAACGCATGCTTACCAACAGCACCAACTGCATGAATGAATTGGAACTCATAAGAAAAGAAATAGATAGAGATGCGGCCATACATGAGCTGTTGAGCACTGACAGTGGAGCCATGCAAGTGTAGAAGGAAAAATTGCAAAAGGAAGCACGCGCACGCGCACACATACACAGAGAGAGAGAGAGAGAGACCTTCCCAACATTCATGGCAATAAAAATGAGCACAACCAGCAGAACTCATGACATCGGAAGAATACCCTTCAAAACATATTCCACAAGTGAGCTGCAACCAAGACAACCGTCAGAGATCAAGAAATTGTGTACGTATAGCTAGAGCCAAAGGTTCAATCAGATATGACCCGCAGCTAACATGATGAAACAACAACATACCAATATTTGAATAAATAATACTTACATTCCTGGAGTTAGGAAAAGCAAATCCATTCAAAAGTAAGCCAACAATATTACGGACTTTTTCTTCATCTGCGAACCATTCATCACTCAGCTTGCTGATGTTCCTAAATACAGAACTAAAACAGATTAACAGAGAGCAAATATAAATCTATAATCCAACACAACTTATTCCAACCGTGAAGCAATAAAAAAAATGATATACTGTATTGCTTATAGACCAGTTTTCTATGACGAACTTCATAAATTGCCAGTACGTATAAAAGCGTGTGCATTTCCTTTTGTAAAGGTGTAAAGCTCAGGAGTCAAGAACAGGGAAAATTGGTAAAATCAAGTAATGGAATGCACATTGCAATGGCAGCAGTTTTAAATTTTGATGCCTCGTGTTTAGATGCAAGCTGTATGGAAAATTGAAAAGCCACAATTAGCACATGGTATATCATATGCTCATTCCTGGGACAATATTTTGAGGGAACATTCACAGGATCCATCTAAAACTTCAATGAGGCTTTTTCAAGACCTAATCAAGTGAGAAGTTTGCTGCAATCAACTCGAGAAATGGTTGAAAGTAAAAGAAAAAAGAAAAGAAATACAACTGTACGCTCTGTGTGAGATGTGCATAAAGGGGGCATTTGAGTGGCCTGCGTACTACAGAATACAATATAATTTCAATAAATGCCATTACAAATGTTTTTAAGAGGGTACTGCCTTTAAAAAAAGATAACTTAATGAAGGACTGAGATAACAAACTAACCATTTGTAGTGATGGAGAAGGACACATGCCTCTTCCCTTGGAATCGATAGTACTGTAGATACCTTGCTTATATCTTCTTCTTGACGTTCGCATATATCCTTTTCAGTTAAAACAATGAACCTCTGTCCATAGCAAACACAGGGCCCTCTTTTAGAGAAACTCAAGGATATCTCATGAATGAAAAAGACACAAGAGTAAAGCAACAACAACGAAAACAGCAGAACACAATGCCAGCTTGTAAATCATAGAAAGAAAACACAAAACATATTTCTCTAGAAAAAAAATGATCTTTCTGTCGTGCTATCATGATATTGAAAACTGTGACTAGTGACTAATTCTCAGCCCTTTTACCTTTTGAAACTGAAAGCTAGCAAATTGGAGACCTATTTTCAAGCATCTAAAGGTTAACATATATCATGACTTGGCTATGCCTGTTGGATGTGCCCAAGCGTAATCCTTGCCTGCTGAACACCAGCCAGAGCCCACAGAAGGAGGAAATTGCTATAATAGGACTCTCAAACAACGTGTTTCGCTATAATATGATTTCTAACGTTGACATCGCTAAAATAACACCCGAAACATTGGCTTATCGTAATACATGACATTTGGCTAATGTTTCGAAATATCCGAACATTGGAATTAAAAGAGCCAAATGTCATGTATTACGAGAAGCCAATGTTTCGGGTGTCATTTTAGCGATGTCAACGTTAGAAGTTCTATTATAGCGAAACACGTTGTTTGAGAGTCCCATTATAGCAATTTTCTCCCACAGAAGCGGTGCATCACTGATCTAGGAGCATGAATTAGCATAAGCAAGACGACCTTCCATTTCACAAACAGAACAATGACAACGCTACAGACACTGCAAGCTTTAAGCACACATCTGCACCCACTAATCGATGTTCAATAATCCACCGTGTATAGCACCGATAGAGCAGACATCATTGTGAGCATCGCGGCACTGATGTAAGCATCAATTTGCCGCGGAACACCAACAGCTACAAACCGGCAGAGCCTGTTCTAACAAGAGGCAGCAGAAAAATCGCAGTCCGATGTAGAACAGCAACACTCCTTGGAATATTTTGCACAAAAAAATGGGCCAAATCCCAATAATCGTCACACACATCACGAGCAAGCTGAACCCTTTAATCTTATCAACCGATCTCCCCAGCGACAACCCCGCGGCTTCAGTATCAGACGAGATCACCAAAAGCCACCGCTACAGCAACTAAAAACAAACTCGAAACCCTACGGCTTCCCACAAAACAGAGACACCGCAAAGCACCGCCTTATCCGCCTCCGGCCATCGATCGACTCATCCCCTCACCTGCTCGCGGCGGGAGACCATCTCGTCGCTCCCCTCGGCCTCGCGGCCCTCGTAGTCGCCGGCCACCAACTCCTCCTCATCGCTATCCCCGCCGACGCCGCCGCTTCCGTCATCGTCGTCACCCTCATCCATGTCGCTGTAGTAGTAGTAGTCCTCGTCGTCCGGCATCTCCTCGTCGCTGGCGGCGGGCATCTCGACGTCGGAGTCCATCGCGCCGGGAAGGGTCGCCCAATCCGGCGATCGGGAGATCAGACGGATGTGGCCGGAGGGGGGAGGGGTAGGGCTAGGTTTCCGGCGAGGGGGACGGGGCGGGGAGGGGAAATGGGGGGAGGTGGGCGGACGGAGACCGAGAGAGTTGCGTAGGCAAGTCGGCACCCAGGTATCGAGCCACCTCCACCAGCAAATCACCCTGGGCACAAAAAACCGAATACCGAATACCGAACCGAATTTACCGAGAACCGAACCGAAAGTACCGAAACCGAAAATTTCGGTTCCAGGTTCGGTTCCAGGTTCTCAGGAACCGAATTTACCGAGGAAATTCGGTTCGGTACCTCGGTTTACCGAAATACCGAACTACAAGGAATAACATGTTGTATTTGAGTAGTGAGTACTAAGTAATATGTAATATTATTGATGGGTCTATTGTGGACAGCCATATTATGTATTTGTGGCTTTTTCTCTGTATGATTTGGCACTTATTTTATATGAAATCATGTTACATTTATGTCAAAATTGGCTATTGAACTTGATGTTACATGCTGCTGTACCCTGTTCGGTAATTTCGGTAAATACCGGAACCGAACCGAACCGAATTTTTTCAGGAACCGAACGGTACCGAGATTCGTAGGAACCGAATTTGTATGGGTACCGAGGAACCGAACCGATCGGTTCGGTAGTACCGAACGCCCACCCTGACCAGCAAAGCCTAGTTTCAGCCCGAACCGAACTGTAGCCACGATGATCTGTGGCCCCCATCCTTCCGATTTTTTTTTCTTCTCCCTCCTAGAGTCGAAATAAATTGAACGTTTCCTATAGCGAAATTTTAAACTAGATAGAGATCCGTATATTACAATAGAGTTATAAAAATAATGAGATAGAATTTACTGTCTGGTCAACTTCACACATCAAACATTAGAGAACAAGCGACAGAGAGATGAGGGTGATCAGAATGCGCGAGGAGATGGAAAAAGTAGAGGGGGTGGGCGGTTGTATCCTGAGAGAGAAAGGAGGAGAGAGACGAATAGTCCAGATCAAATCGGATAGCTAAGAAGAGAGGAGGGAGAATGGACCAACCACCAACTCACACTTTTATAATAGTAAAGATTTTCTGACTCTAAAACTATATATACCATTTATATCGATGTTTTTGTCATCTGCATCGGTAATTCCGTTATCTATTGCTCACAGCCACAACTAAAAATCATTAACCACAATCTAAAAGAACATGGTCTGCTGTTCCTTGTCAAACTAATGGACTAAAGCCACCATAGATCTGATTGTTTAGATTTTTAGAGCTTGAATGAATAAATTTGTTCTGCCATGGATTAATTAATGATCTAATTCTTGTATACCTCCTCGTAACATCTTTTGGTTTATTTTATGTCTGTGATTTTTTTCACAAATAGGCAGGAGCTCGCGTGAATAAATTTGTTCTGCCATGGATTAATTAATGATCTAATTCTTGTATACCTCCTCATAACATCTTTTGGTTTGTTTTATGTCTGTGATTTTTTTTAACAAATAGGCAGGAGCTCGCTCTGCCTATCCATTGAAACAACAGACTTGGCAATCCATTGATAGAAAGTTTACAACACCAGACTATTCAGCGACTGGACTGGTCTAGGAAGAGGGTCCAAGGTTATGTCTGTGATGTTTTTTTACTTTTGGCTGAAGCTTGAACTGATCATGATTACCTCAAGTACATGCAATGGCAATCTGCAGGTCCATTCATGCACCGATGGTCGCTGTTTCAGAATAAATCATATGGACCGCAGCATGCCATGCGTATCACGACACTGAGATGCAGGATTTGACACCAAAGTCTGTCTCTGTCATGCTCATGCATGCACCAGCATCAGGTATGGAGCAAGCTATCAGAGTCAGGTCAGGTCTGCCGGTTGTACCTGGACGGAACGCCTACTGGCTATCCAAGAACCAGATGACTGCCGGTTCTCCAAATCCTGATCACAAATTCACAACTGTCGGATATGATTGAAATACATCATACAATGGCAACCCATGAATGGCGATACAGACAGCTCCCTATTTTATTTGGAACAATCTATGAAAGTCACTACAAAATATCGTGATTTCTACAATATAATGCTCTAACTGGGGATAATGGTGCTAGTTTCGCACGAATGTGTCCTCGAGGATCTCTAATGGTGTTTTACAATGAAACGACTTGCTCACAGCTCTCTGTGTCTGCAGGAGCCCCCTCTTCATCGCCGAAGCTTGGAGCCTTTGGAATTAGGCCAAGGATCTTGAACATCATCTGGTCTGCATCGAAGTCGTTGTTCACAGTTGTCAGAAGTTTCTCACCGGCGAAGATTGAGTTGGCCCCAGCAAGGAAGCAGAGGGCTTGTTCTGGTATGGAGAACCGGACTCGGCCTGCTGCTGAAAGCCTAACCATTGCCATTGGCATCACAATTCGAGCAGTGGCAATCATGCGGATCATTTCCCAGATATCTACAGGCTGATGTTGGCCAAAACAAATATAAAAGAAGTCAAGCACATAATATTAAAGTGAAACTGGTTATAGTCTGCAGCACATTGTATATAACTGACAATTGAGTTATCCGAGTTTGTGTCATATAGAGGTCCATATCTTTTCATGCAAGAAGCACAGGCTAATGCAATAGCTGCAAGCATCTAACCTACAGAAAATAATCAGTATGGAATACCTTCTGATCCTGAAGGGGCGTGACTTTTACAGCAACCAATGCATTGATAGGAAGTAGGAACGCTCTCTGGGTGTGCAGGCAAAGTGGCAAGTGTATGCAACAACCCTACACGGTCCTCCTCTGCCTCTCCAAGACCAATAATACCACCTGCACAATACCACCTGCACACAGGATATAGTGCATTAAGTCATACATTAAAGAGACAAAGACACATAAACTTACCCAGAATTTTGTAATCTAGAAGAAGAATGCCTATTTTGCAGGATAGACCTCACATATTGGAGGCTAGAATTATCAGCGATTAAGTAAAATCACCTGAGCAGATGGTTATTCCAGCTTCACGGACATGCTGAAGAGTTTGAAGTCTATCATCATATGAGATCTCGTGGTAATAATGTTGGGGTAATATTCTCTTGATGTATCTAGGTTATGATTATATGCTGTAAGTCCAGCCTTCTTGAGTTCTTCAGCTTGTTGTTTCTCTAACATGCCCAAGGTGCAACAGACCTCCAATGCCCATACCTCTGCAAAGATAATTATCCAATGCATGATAAACATTAAAAATAAATTAATAAAGCAAGAAAACTACCTTTGTCCAAATATCTTACCATGTTCTATGCATTATGCATTAAGGCCTTAAATCAGGGACCTATACTGTACATCTATTTGTAAGCGAACAGACAGTACTAGTTTGTTTGACAGATGGATAAATTTATGAGAATAGAGCAATGACCTAGATTATGGCTATGCAGAGATGTGGCCAAATATGTATGCACCCTAATTCATTTTGTGCTAGCTTTTTCAGTAAATACCTTATGTCATTGACATATTCAAGAATCTGGTTGAAATTTGTTTTCCTGCCGAGTGCCGATGGTGTCTCTCCATGCGGCTCCCATGCAAAAACGAGTGCCGCCAGCCTCTTTTGCCTGAAAGGGAATAGATCAGAAGAAGGAATAAAATAATTTAGCCTGTATACTGTGAAATGATAATGATAATTGATAACAAGCCAGAATTTTATGAGCCGTACACTCAAGTCCTCAGTCAACAAAAGTAGAATGATATTATCGCTTTGCAAGGGTTAAAGAATCAAAAACCGAAGTGAACTTGTTCATCTCCCAGAAATGTGTTAACACAATTAGTACCTTTCTTGCTGCTTCTAAGACAGCATCTTTGTTCATTAATTTTTGGGCCCTCAATCCAGTACTGTATCTTGAGGACTGAGGGCAATATGAACAATCTTCACTGCACCCACCAGTCTTTAGAATTTATGAACAATCCTACGGACCTGAGCCTACTGTAAGATCGTTGATAGCAATCAGAGGGGGTGAATGATTGCAACGCACAACGGAAACCTTTTTAAAAAATTTTCTGTCTTTTAATTGTTCAATCTGAAAAAAAACATAAATAAAAAACAAAATTCCTGATTTTACTGCAGCAGAAAACTGTAGCGACTAGATAATGAGTTCCGATCGAACAGAAAAGTGCACGTTTTTTCTCAATCTAGAAATTAATTTTTAATTAAAATTAATTCATGTATGTGAGCAACAAAAATATCTAGACATAGATCAATGCATGGAGAATCTATAGGAATCAAAAAATCAAGAAAAAGGACAATAGATACGAAATAAAAAACTCACAAACTTTATTCAAAAAACATGGACACTATTCATCCATCCATGCACATGCAGTGGCCGCTCCAAAACAACGTGTCTTTTTCCAATCACCGATTCGGTCGACGTCCCTACCTTTTCCCTCACGCGTATTTTCTTCTCCACGCAGCTCCTCTTTTGTTTTCTCGATATCGATCCAACTGACGGCTGCATATATATATATATATATATATATATATATATATATATATATATATATATATATATATATGTGTGTGTGTGTGTGTGTGTGTGTGTGTGTGTGTGTGTGTGTGTGCAGCCCCCTAAAACACGCGCGGCCCGCTCGCCTCAGCGGCCTGCTCACGCGCGGCCTGCTCGGCCGGCTCTCTCGCGCGCCTCACGCGCCCACGCGCGTGCGGACGCCGCGTCGCCCCGCGCCCGGCCACAACCTGGGCCTGGGCCGGGAATTCCCTCGCCCGACTGGGCCGAAACCCGCCCGCGTGCGCTCGGCGCAAACTCAGCCGTCGGATCGCATCCGACGGCTGCGCGGTGTTCTCGCCCGATCAAAACCACGCGCGGCGGACTCCCCCGAAACCCTAACTCACTTCTCTCCTCTCCCCTCTCTCTCGCCTCGCACCCGAGCGGACGCAGCGGCGGCGGCGGCGACAACGTCTATGCCGCCGGAGAAGGAGAAGAAGAGTCGGCGCCGCCGCGGGCCCTCTCGCCGGCGTGCGCGCTCCCCGAGAGGGAGCGCGCTGCCGTCGAGCGGCTCCGTGTCGGCGCCCCTGTCCCGCGCGTCGACGGTGGCCCGTACGCGGAGCGCCGGCGAGCCCAAGGCTCGGCCGATCTCCCGCACGCCAGCGACGACGACGGCCAGGTAAGTTTCTTTCAGATCTAGGGTTAGGGTTTTGCCCCGTTCCCCTTCTCTGTTCTTTTTCCTTTTCTAGTTTTCTAGGGTTCGGGGGGTTGAGCTCTTTTCTTCCGTCTAGATCTAAAACTAGGTGCTCTGATACCATTGTTAGGATAGTTCTTTAGGATCTCTAGGTTAGATCTAGGGGGGCTATCCTTTTCTCTGGGGTTCTTGGTGTTCTACCGAGAGGGAGATAAGGCTACCGACCTTCGGATGTAGAGGAAGCAGAAGCAGCCATCACAGGTGCGCTCGGTGACGTCTGCGCACGGGCAGCGACGGTCGGGGAAGAGGTGCAGGGCTCCTCGGCGGCGTGTCCCGGGCGGCGGCGTCTCCCTGGCGGCGGTGAACGGCGGTGGAACTTCCCGTCGCTTCAGCGCACCCTCAACAGATCGGTCTAGGGTTTTGTCGGTGGGGTGGCGGCGGCACGGTCAACCTTGGGATGCGTGCCGCCCGGCCCCCACCTCTGTTTTTATAGCGCTGGCGACAGGGGCCCACCAGCCAATGGGCCGGGCGCCCCCGATCAGGGCGCGGTCAAGGGGTGGGCTTTGGCCGTTGGGCCAAAGCCCTGAGATCACCCTAACACCAACATATCACATGGACTTGGTCCAACAAAGCTTAGCGTTGCACGAATCCTGATTGTGCCGCGGGTCCATGCACATCAACAATACCCTGCATGCAGAGCCATCTTAATGTTAGAGTTAGTAATATTATTTAGTTGTATTTGAGTAGTTGAGTAGGTTTAGCTGTTTAATATATGTACGAGTCGTGTACGAGTTCGAGTTAGTTTTCGAGTCGGTCTTGGAGTCGTAGTTATCTCTGACATAGTCATAGAGTCGGGTATAAAAGGAGAGCAATATAATGAGAGAAGTCATGAAGAAAGCGATCGGGGTGATCGAAACGAGAGGGAGAGAAATAAAGAAAGCAGAGTGTTGGGCCATAGCTCCATCAGCAGAAGATGGTCGAGCCATCGAGACAATAGGAGCTTCCAAGCTGGGCGCTAATAATTGAAGCGCAGCCACGTTGTGACCCAACAGCCACAAATGGCCCAGAATCGTCAAGCTTAGCGTTGCACGAATCCTGATAATGTGCCGCCGGTCCATTCACATCAACGTTACCCTGCATGCAGAGCCATCTTAATTCTTGAAAAGAAGCCCCTCTTTTTGGGATACATATCTGAACTCACCTTTAGCCTTTTGAAAAATTTGATAGTGTAGCCAGCAACAGGTAGCTTGTGTTCTCAGAACAAAGATGGAGATGCCCTCCTGGAGCCATCCACTTCCATGATATTTTGCCTACCAGTAGTGCGCGCGCATCCACCAAGGAAATCCCATCGGAATGCTAGGCACAATGCATAGAATAAACCATTACAAATCCCAAATCGGCTGGCTTCTTGGAGTGCTACCACCTCGCTTCACCACTGATGGGAGTCTTTGGTACTACGTTCTAGAGCACTACGAAAGGTAACGGTTTCCATGGTAATGCTTGTCTCTTGGTACATATAGAAGAAACAGAATATCAGGGTGTTTTGGACAACAGAGACTGCTTTGTTAACCTTGGTAGCAGCAATAAAAGAGGAGGTTATCATCTGGGTTTTAGCGGATGTAAACAAATTTGAGGGACTCTTAACCACTAATTTTTTTTCCGGTTTTCTTTCACCTTCCGGGGGCCTCCTTCCGACCCATCTATTTCTCTTGCACCTTTAACTCTTTCTGTGAATTAATAGACGGGCCATCTTGTTAAAAAAAAATCCCAAATCCACCGAGCGGGCAGAAGCTATTGTCGCTCTGCTCGGGGGAGCGACGGTGCGCGGGCCCAGGACGGCGGCCGTAGGAACTTCTCGGCGAGGTCGTCCATGTGCAAGTGGGAGGAGATGACCCCGCCCACGGGAGAGCGGCTAGGCGAAGCCCCACGCTCTGCAGCAGGACGGGGAGGGGTAGGAGTACAGCAGGGCCGTAGACTTCGACGAGGTTTTCTCGGAGGTGTGGGTTCAGAGTCATTACCTCACGCCGGAGTCGGAGGTGGCGGGCGGAGGAGCCGCGGTGGTCTCGAGAGCGAAGGGCGAGAGACCGACGAGACAGGGAGTAACACTAACTAGCTGCAAGTGCGCGGCGGCACGCCGCGCAGCTAAGTTTCGTTAACACCAGGGTAATACATGAATTCTAATGTTACATTTGCGGGGGACTCTCTGTCCCCAGACTACCCACGCGTCAGCCCCCCGCAAAATAGCCCGTAAAAATTTAATAATTACGTTTAGATTCTCGATTTTCACAAAAAGATCTCTAAATTCTTGCAAAAAACCCCTACACACTTTTTTCCTTTGGTAGCGGCCCGCGGTTTTCCGTAATTATGACCAGGCTCTTATTTCTTTCGAAAAGACCATCGGTTTTTTTACCAAAAAGCCCCTCCACTCTCCTTTTATTGCGAAAAGGCTTTCGATTTTTTTGCAAAAACCCCTACGCTTTCTTTTTTATACGAATTTTCGCCTCTTTTACTTCAGTCCACACGGTGGCTGGCTTGGCGTGGCGCCACGCCTACATGGCTAGTTTTAGTAAAATACTGGGATTTTGTTGGATGGTTTGGCTAGTTTATTGATTTGGTACGGTGATTTATTTGGTTACGGGGAAGAAACGTGAAATATAAATTTTTTGAGTAATCAGTTTGCATGTAAGGGTGTGTCAGCGGCGTTGACTGAAACTGTGGCTCATCTGTTGTGTGAAGAAGCATGCGCTGTTTTAGTATCTGGGCGAAAGGAGTAGAACACTTTTTCATTTTTCATGATTAAGAATCATGTATACTGACATGGAGATAGGTAGACCATAAAACCATCGATGCTATATCAGGGAAGTAAATATGTTTGTTAGATGGGTTCGCAATATAAGCTGTACGAAGAGGCAGTGCTGTATTATGTTTTGCTTTCAGCCGTATGCTGAACGCTATTGTGATGCACCTTGATTACCAAGTAGGAATAAGCACCGATTGGTGCTTATGGATTCGACAAGATTACAGATCTGGAGGCACTATAATATAAGAATAGTTATACAGAGTTCGTTGCATAATAGTAGCTTTCATCGTGTGATCGTGGTAGAGCAAGCATATTTGTATACTAAGAGCAACTCCATCCCATTAGTCATTTCTCCCTCTCTATTTTTTAGGATGAAGAGGCTAGCTATTATTTTCAGCTCTCTATTTGAGTTAGCATTCCAATGGCCTAGCTATTTGAGAAGCGAGTGAGGAGGCGCTCGCCAAATCTAGCTAGCGGCCGGGAAAAAATAGCGACTCGATAAAAATGAAGAGGAGGATAAAGAACCGATTGGAGTCCATTTCTTGAGTCATATTAGGTAAATATACAATGAAGAGCAGGATAAAAAACCGGTTGGAGTTGCTCTAACTGTTTAGCATGTTTTTTAACAATGAGGAAACCGCAAGGTTTCGTTACAAGGAAAACGGTAATTAGCTTGCTGTTACATAGCACAGAAACAACCATGAAAGGCTGCAATGTAACCATGGCAGTTTTTATGTTACTCACAGCACCGGTGGTCGTACTTTGTACAACAAAACAACTATAATCTCCAATACCGCAGGCTGGTAACGATAAAAGAACCAACCATGTTTATACCTTACAAAAGAAAAGCTGTAGCGAATGTTCAGAACAGCAGGGTGGCAGGAAGGCATGTTCTTATGTGTGAAACGCCTGGTGAACGTTACTGTAAGCAAATCGTTGAAGAAACGGTGTAAGGTTATATACTGGGTGGTTATTTTACCTGTGCTAATCATTATTGTGGTTTAATAACATAGAATAACATACCTGTTGTGGGACATCACTTTTGATATTAGGAAATAGCTCTTTTGCAGCTTTTTTTGTGTGATCGGTGTGTAGTGCCCTGCAAAGCAAAGGTATGGTCAGCGGGAATATTAGGCGAGAAGCTATAATAGGTACCTAATTTTTGAGGCCATGAGTAATAAGTAGTAGTACAATGGATTACGTTGAGGTACTTTTTTTCCCTTCTTTGGGTGACTCATGGAATTCGGCTCCGGCAGATACAGTGGTTTCGTGCATCCTCTTGTCGAACTGTGTTGCAAATAATACATAAAAAAAATTGAGAGGAGATACAAATATTTACATGAAAAACTTTTCGTGGAAAAAAACACGGTCACACAAAAAACAAATCATTGTAATAAGAAGATATTTACAGTGAAGCTCTTTTTTCTTCTTATGAGCTACTAAGATATGTATGTAGGTAGGTAGGTAGGTAGGTATGTATGTATGTATGTATGAGGGAAATAAGTCCTACATGAAGATGAGACTGAATCAGAGTCGGTTACTACAAATTGATATAATGTTTGATACAACTTGCGTATGCCCTAACACCTGTTATGCCATATCTGGAATAAGGCAACGAAATATCCAACACAGACACAAAATGAATTTGAATAAATTTCAACAGCAATGTTGGGAGTTTTTGGAGCAGTTGCCAGTGGCATACAAATGTTTCTTTGATAATTTTCTGTTAAAGTACTCCTAATTTATACTCATCATTTGCCTGATTTCCAGTACATTGTTACATCGTTTCTGATGGATTGATCACATATTGCATTCTGGGCTTTTCATAACTCTTGTATATTTTATATTCTTTTCCTTGACATTGCTACAGAAGTATTTTCGAGCGAAAAGAACATTCTATTAAATGGTATGCTGGTGCAGTAAGGGTGTGTTTGGTTGCCTGAATCTCCTTCGTCCTGGTTGGGTGGATCCGTATAATCTGAGAAAGAGTCTGTTTGGTTGTCTGTATGAGTGGATGCAGTCTGTATGAGCGGATGCAAAAATAAGTCATCATCCTGGATGGGTGGATACGCTCAAAAAGAGCTTCACTGGCCATCCTGGATGGGTGGATGCAGTGTATCTTATGCGGTCCTACGTGTCAGCCTCTCAGGTTTGGTAGACTGCATCCGCTCATACAGGCAACCAAACAGCATCTCAGTTTTTTTGCATCCGCTCATGCAACCTCACCAAACATCTTCTTTTTCTGAAATACGATTCCACTCAGCCTGCATCTACTCAGCCAGGATATACGATACAACCTCTATCCACGAACCAAACACACCCTAAGTCTTTCCTTCTCTGTGTTTGCGCAAAGGCAAACATGCTTGTTAAGCCGTAGTAGACGTTGGTATGTTCTTTAATGGACTCTAAAAACGGTTTTTGGCTTTTCTATAGTACGTAATTTTTAAACCAAGTATCTTTTTAAGATGGTGCCTATAAGTTAATTGTAGTACACGTTAAAAGCCTAACATATATACCAATCAAAATCACAAATAAATATCTCTCTCTCCGTAATCTCTGTCGCAAACAGTTAAAATTTAAATATTTTAGCAAAAAACTATAAACCAAAGCTATATCAAACAGGCCTTACCATCACACTCTTCGGTTTGGACCCGGCAGTGGCAAGGTGGCAAAGGTTACGCCTAACTTGTCGAGACGTGTCGAGATGCCCCGGAGATGCTCAAAGTTGCGGCAGGCCAAGCACCCAATCCTAACGCCCCAAAAAATGTGAGTACTTCGGGAAATTTTTGTACGGATAACCCATTTTTTATTCAAAAATACAGAAATATACCCGCGACAAAATTTTTTACACAAATAGGCTCCAGTCGCCCAACCAAGCCTTTCGCCCAGCCCAGCAGCGACAGCTGGGGAATCTGGTAACGGTTGGGCGATTAAATGCAATCGCCCCCCCCCGGTTCAGCGACTGGACTCCAGTCGCTCGACCGTTGGGCGACAGCAATCTAGTCGCCCAACGGGGGGGGGGGGGGGGCGACTGCATGTGAATGTAGGCCCCGGCCGCCGGCCTTGCCTCTTCCCTTCCCCCACGCCTCCACGCCTCTGTTTGCATCACCCGGCCGCGCGAAGAAGAGAGGAAGGAGAGGGAAAGAAGAGGAGGAGGAGAGGGGAAGAAGAGAAGGAGAGGGCCGGAGAGGAGGAGAAGAGGAGGAGAGGGAGAGGAGGAGAAGAAGAAGCCGCGGGATTTGCAGGTATTTTTTAGTTTTAGAAAATTTATTTTAGGAAATTAGTTTAGAAAAATTTATTTTAGAAAATTTAGTTTAGAAATTTAGTTTAGAGATTTAGTTTAGAAAATTTAATTTAGATATTTAGTTTAGAAATTTAGTTTAGATATTTAGTTTAGAAAATTTAGTTTAGAAAATTAGTTTAGATATTTAGTTTAGAAATTTAGTTTAGATATTTAGTTTAGAAAATTAGTTTAGAAAAATTAGTTTAGAAAATTTAGTTTAGATATTTAGTTTAGAAAATATAGTGTAGATATTTAGTTTAGATAATTAGTTTAGAAAATTTAGTTTAGAAATTTTATTTTAGAAAATTAGTTTAGATATTTAGTTTACAAAATTTATTTTAGAAAATTAGTTTAGATATTTATTTTAGAAATATATTGTAGAAAATTCATTTTACAAATGTAGATGCAGTTTACAGAATTTTAGTTTACAAATTTAGATGTACAAAAATTTAGTTTTTGTATAATATTTGTAATGCATTATTGTGGAAAATTTAGTTTAGAAATTTAAATATAGAAAATTTTAGTGTCAAAATTTTGTATAGTATTTTTTACGTATTATTGTACAAAATGTAGTGTACAAATTGACATTTAGATAATTTTGCAGCTATGACGGGTGACTGGCAGTACCCGCTGTTGGACGAGCACTTGGACCGCGTGCACCGCGCTTCCCGTCGTGCGCTGGCACCGGGGAGCACGGACGAGCCGGCTGAGCTGGGAGTGGTCCAGACACGCACACCTCGCGTGGCCTGGGGACTCGACCCCCGTTGGACTGGCAGGTTTGCACTACGCCAGCGTTTTAGTGTTACCATAAGAACATTTTATACTGACCTTCACTTTATTTGCAGGCTGCGTGATGCCGGACTTCTCCCTCTTGCCCGGATGGTGCAGGCCACGGATGAGGACGGAGGCGCCTTGGCCGCGGACGGGGACGAGGCAGGCGTGGAGCGATCACGACGCTTCCCGTTCGACCGTTCCCTGCTGACGGCTTTGGTGAACCGTTGGCGGCCCAAGACACACACTTTTCACCTACCATTCGGGGAGATGGCGCCGACCCTGCAGGACGTGCCCCTGTTCCTTGGCCTTCCGATCGCGGGAGCCGCTGCCTTCCTACCGAAGGCCCCCCGCCGAGTGGCGCGCTGAACTGCTCGACAGATTCCAGGGGGTCCTTCCACCGGCCGGTGACCACCACATCTTCGACGATAGGCAGAAGCATGGACCGACGCTGAGGTGGCTGGCACAGTACTGAGTACATGGTATTTCAAGTTGATCGTGTCTTCGAAACTCTTATTTGTGCAATTACATACTAATAAGAACTTGTTCGCATTCAGGTTGAGCGCATGGATCCAAATGCTGACGATTACCAGGTCGCGCGCCACCTGGAGGCTTACGTGCTGTGGCTGTTTGGTTGGGTGCTCTTCACCACCAGCCACGGCAACTCCGTGGACGCGCGCCTTATCGATTATGCAGGGCGATTGCGGACGGCGAGGCCCACCAGATCAGCTGGGGATCGGCTGCACTTGCCGCGACGTACCGCGGGCTGTGCGATGCGTGCACGAGGATTAAGGCGAACTCGATCCTCATGGGATGTCCCCTGCTGCTGCAGTTGTGGTCGTTCGAGCGCTTCAGTCTTGGACGACCTGTACTAGACGACATGGCTCCCTACGGGGCCGAGATGTACCCGGGGGGAGACGTCGACCGGCCGACGATGGGTTCTATTTGGTGCCGTCGACGAGTGAGTATTATTTTATCACAATCAATTATTTCTTTCTTATTAACGATCGTCGTACTAAACAACTTGTCTTTCTTGTAGGTACAGTTCGCGCACGTGCAGGTCATGCGGGCGTACCAGCCCTTCGTGGAGCAGTAAGACCGCCTCGCAAACTCCGACGTGCACTGGGAGCCTTACGTAGAGGAGGCAGTGCAGGCCTGTGCTCCTGACGGGCTGTCCGCACTGTGCTGGCATGACCGGGCTTTCTGGCTCACCCGCCGGAAGCTCGTGTATAGCATCTACGTGGAGGACTACGCACCGCAGCGTGTCATGCGGCAGTTTGGGCTGCGGCAGGCGGTTCCTGTATCAGTCGATCTGACGATTCCGCGGAACATGCACGCGTGAGTTATCGCTTTTGATATTTTTGTACGTACTTACTATTGTATTCGCAAGTGCTTCTATTACGTAATGGTTCTATAAACAGGCACAACACGAAGGGCGTCAAACGAGGCACGGACTGGTCCAGGAGCATGCAGACCTGAATTGCGCAGTGGGAGGGTGTGCTGGACGACCACGTGGAGGAGGAGCGGCCATATGACAGAGCGGACTACGCGGAGTACCTAATCTGGTACCAGGGACGGCCTCGTATCAGGCTGGTACATGTCGTAGACCCGCCTGCCGCACACGTCGCCGCTCCGACAGACACGTACCCCGCGCACCTCGCGCGCAACGCTCATATCACGGTACGTTACATGTAATTTCAAAGATTTCCAAAATGGCAATATCGTTTCGATGATGGACCCTTTTATGTTTTTTTGTCCAGGCTGACATCGGTTCTGCGCTGTGGTCCGACTCCGCCGCGGTACTGCAGCGTGGGGATTAGTTGACCCAAGAGGAGGCCCTCAACTTTGCGCGTCGGATGGCGGACGGGTGTAGACATATCGTTAGCCTGCTGTCATGCACGAGGCTATCGGGGGTCTCCACCTCCACGCCCAGCGCACCCCGACCACCAGTGCCACCCCGACCAGCGTGGCACTACTCCGGGGGTAGTACGTGGACACGACCACCTCACCCCGGAGCAGCCAGGGAGTTCTGCTTGGTCACGGCCTCCTACACCTCCTCCGTACATCCCTGGCTTCCACACGAATGCTACTACCTTCATGGCGCCGGCTGCGGGTACGTATTGTCCAACCTCGTTTTTATCCTAAGATGACATGCAACGAACTAACGATATTACTATTGCAGGTACTTACCAGCAGGGACATGGCGCCTCCTCGGGCCACATCGAAGTAGACCAGTTTTTTTCGGACTGGCCTGGGTCGTCCTCCGACGCACCACCGGAGGTTCTCTCTGGCAGTGCCCTCGCTAGTGCACCGGAGGCCACACAACCAGAGATCCAGCCGACTCCACCAGCGCAGCGGCGTGTGCGAAACCCACCTGCTCGTTTTACTTTTTCGGACCCTCGTCACCCGCCTCGTAACCCGTTGCACCGGAGGACGGCCAAGCGGAGCCATATGGGAGGACACGGGCGCGGTGACGGGGCACCTCAGGGTGGGAGTGAGGGGTCTATGTCATGCATATAATGGACAAATACGTGGCATGTTACTGAGTTATATTATAAAGTTTATTTAAATTCAAACAAGCCTATTATCTCTTTTTTCGCATTCAATCATTTATATATCAAGTCATGTAACAAATATTAAATACTAGTTCTTCGTCCTCGAATTTTCAACGTATATCACTTAACAGTGTATGTGGTGATCGTTCTACGGTCAATCTTTTGTAAAAAAAAGTTTGTAAAATTTTTTACGCATCTACAACATACAATAAACATAAACTTTTATTACAACTCTACCATATTTTTTACCAATTTAAAAATACAAAATTCACAAAATTGAAAAGACTCTCGGGGGCGCCATGCAGTCGCCTAGGGGTAGGGCGACTGCATGCCAGTCGCCCAACCATGGAGCGACTGCATGCAAGTCGCCCAATGGGAGAGCGGCTAGTTGCAGTCGCTCGTTCGTTCGGCGACTTCCATCGTGTCGTTTTGTGGTTGGGCGAAAGGCTCCAGTCGCCCAATGGTTGGGCGACAGGAGCCTATTTGTGTAAAAAAATTTATCGCGGGTATATTTCTGCATTTTCGAATAAAAAATGGGTTATCCGTACAAAAATTTGAGTACTTCGGAGGCTGGAGTGCCTGTCTTGTTATGATTTGGGTAAATGCATTATTTCCTAGCGAGTATATTTTGTGTTGTAATAATAGGTGAGAAACAGACATTTAAAAAAAAGGTGAGTGAAAGGCAAATTTTCACAAGGATCGATTGCAAACACAATTGAACAACAATATTGGGTATTGCTCCTTTTAATTCATAAGACTCGGGAGATCGAAGGAAGGAACAATGTATAGGTGCATTACATACGAATGAATGGACTAGCAACAATTTGGTTCAGTCCTTTATCTTGAGATGTGGTTTGTTCTTATTCTCGGTCAGTTGGTCCCGCAAGCCTTCCTTGATTTTTTCTGGGACCCACGGTCCCGCAAACATGAGCGAAACTTCCTTGAGACTTGGCAGGAATCGTATCCCCGAAAACCCTTCAAACAAACAGCCAAAACAATCCCCCCCAAAACAATAGTGCACCTGTAGCAGCTCAAGCTTAGGCGTGGAGTTTGTTTCAAACGCAACCGATTTGAGCTCATCTAGGTGACTAAGCTCCAGCTCCGTCAGACTTGTGAACGTGTTGGGACGGAAATGGAAGCGGAGTTCTTCTCCCCACTTAAATGACCTATCATGAAGACGTAGAATGG
Organism: Dendrocalamus latiflorus; assembly: GCA_017311315.1. Classification (NCBI taxonomy): domain Eukaryota; kingdom Viridiplantae; phylum Streptophyta; class Magnoliopsida; order Poales; family Poaceae; genus Dendrocalamus; species Dendrocalamus latiflorus. Next base: position 41,320,828 of record CM029653.1, on the reverse strand, counting down.
CAAGATGTGGCAGCTTCCCAAGTACGTCTAGTATGGCATCATGCTCCAGTCGGGTACTCCGTAGGGTCAGCTTGGCTAGCATCTGCATCTGCTCGATCCATGTAGGTAATTTGACCAGACGGCCATACAACTTAAGGCTCTGTAGGTCATTTGGAGGTGGGGACAGGTCATCCAAACAGCCTTCTAACCCAGGCTTGCCTTCTAACCCAGGCATGCATTCTACCCCAGGCTCGCCCTCGGCGCGCATTGACAAGGACCGCAAGCGGCGGTGATTGGTAATAGCAGAACAGAGCTCCTTGCAGTTTTTCTTGTTGATGCCGGTCACTCCTAGCTTACGCAACTGAGTGAGCTTCTTGAGCTCCTTCAGCATGGCCTTTCCCCGTGCAATGTTGACTACACCCAGTGTGTGCAGGGCCTTCAACCTCCCAATCCCTCTGGGCACTTTAACACCATGCTCGTCCCAGCCTCGCAACCAAACACCAGCCTGAAAGCAGAGATAAGGTATTGCGTCCGAGTCATCAATAGATTTTCTCCGTAAATAGCTCTCGTAAGCTGCCAAGCCAAATTTCTTCAAGGGCTGATCAATTTCTCTCCAATACCAGCTGTGACCCTCACCAATAGGCACGAGACCGGCACGAAGGTATTTTAGCTTTGAGAGCTTAACAATGCTTGCTGGCAGAGTGATCACAAATGTACCTCTGATATCCAGTGTCTCCAGGTCTGACAGATTACCAAATGAATCCGGGAGATGGTAGATATATGGAAATGATCGATTGGCACATCTTAGAGACAGGTACTTCAGGTGGCGAAGGTCCCCGATTGGCACAAGGTCATGGTCCTGCAGATCTTCCGTGTCTTCTAAATCAAGCACCCGAAGCAATCTCATCTTCTTAGAAATGAAAAATGATCGCCACTCTCCAAATACGGTCAATGATCGAATGTGGGACACGTCCAATATGCTTCCCAACACATCCTTCTTTTGGTCTCTGCTCCAACTATGGCTCACAACAAGGTGGCGTACTTTATTTTTAGACTGCAAGGTGGAATGCTCATCCAGTACGAAAACAAGATTCTCTTCTTCTGACTTTGAGATGCTGATTTCACGCATCAGATCATGAACTTGGAAGAAATCAGTAGTCTTCCCAGCACGACCAGTCCCTGTTTTTGATGGTTGTATCATGCTCCTGTTAATAATGTCAGTAAAGTGTTCCTCTGCTACTTCCTCGGCAGTCTTGCTTCTCACTTCCCTTGAGTAACCCTCTGCAATCCACCGCCTCACTAAACGCCCATGCCTGATGTTGTGGTCTTCAGGGAAAATCGACAAATACAAAAAGCAAGACTTGAGATGAAAAGGTAATCCATCATAGCTTGAGGTAAGAACGGTCTTTATCTTATCAAGTTCTGGATTGTTAGCCAACTCCACACTGATATGATCATTCAATTTTCTCCATTCCAAAGTGGTTTTAGGTTTGGTTGCCAGAAAACTGCCTATAGTGGCAATAGCAAGGGGAAGGCCATCACACTTTTTTAGAATAAGTTTTTCCTGCTCCATCATGGTATCAGTTAAATCAACCTTTTCAGTCCCACTAAATACCTGAAACACGATTCAAGAAAGTGAGTACCTGACGCAGGGGAATCCTAAATCCTCTCTTCACCAAAAGTATAAAGATTCAAGCGGATTAATAATCGGACATATGAATGAAGAGCGACAATCAATCAAAGGCTGGCACGTGCTAGGAGAAATTTTAGTCACATGCATCAGTGTGATATTGTGTTGAGATGGCCCACAGGATGGAAGAAATGAAAGGAAAGCCCACGGGACCAAGTACATCTAGAAAGAAACAATGAGTACTTTTAGTTATTCCTTATTTTAGTAATTTTCAAATATTAGGATCCTATTTTCTATTCTACAAAGTTGAGAGCAGTTTATATTTCAGCATTCGGTTTTTTCTACATATTTCAGCATTCGGCTTTTTCTATCTTTATATCATGTGAGCCCCTCTATGTAAAGTGACGTGTGCATCCCGTAATTTAGACCACGGACTACTTCCATGATTGAAATAACCCCTTTACGTGTTAAGAAGCCCTAGATGATACTTCATCTAGAATGAACCTTAGTTTATCGTGTAACTATGCACAAAGGAGGGTAGAGATGGCACGTCTGAAGGGAAAAGAACTTAGGACAAAGGAGAGATCATAGACTGAGATGATAAAACCTTAAAAAGAGACTAGATTAATTCTTCTTCTTGATAATAATTGATACATGCTATCCTTTTTATAAGGATAACTTGACTTATCCCCAAGGAACCATCTCAACCTATATCTAATAGCTAGAATTTATCTTTAAAACAATAAATTCAACTAACAAGAAAACTAACTATTTTTATATCTATTTCTCAAATATTAATGCACCATGGGTCTAACACGAACAAACACGAGTGTTGCAATACAAGGTACTGTTCACATGCACTATGCGTCAAGGAAACACCGATACGACTCCCAACTGACGTACACGTGTCTCAGACGGATTCGATACAACGATATGTGTCGATATGCGGCGATATGGCATCAGTGAATTTTAGCTAAAAAGAAAATAAAAAATCCTACAATACATATACGCTACAATATGCCTCCGATACGTCTGGCCCAACAATTTTAGCCAGCCAACTTGGCCCACACGCATCACTACTTGGCCTCCCCCTGCTCCTTCCCGCATCGCTTCCTCCCACTTGCTGCATTGCCTCCCCCCGCTAGCCACTGCCGCCACTGCCCTCTCCCTGCTTGCCACCGCCACCACTGCCCTCCCCCCACATCGCCTCCCCCCGCTCGCCATTGCCGCCACCGTACTCCCCTCGCATCGCCTTTGGCGCCGCCTAGAGGTCACCCTCGCCGACCTGATCCACCACCATCGCCTCTAGCTTGATCCATTACCTTTGCCTCCCTCATTCTCTCTACTCGCTCTCTCAGCTGCCCCTCTCTCTGTTTCTTTCTGTCCCTACGAGCCGACGGGCACTGCCGCCCAAATCTGCCACCCCCAGCGGCCTCCCTCACCGCTAGTGGTCTCGTCCAACTCCCCTCGGCTCCCTTTACCTACTATTGACCTCGGTTAGCCCCGCTGCCGCCTATAATCTCAACGTTGCCGAACCCTAAGGTGTGCCACTGCCGAATCTACCAGTTTTGGTGGTCTTCTCCAATGTCGGCTACTTCCCGACCTCCTCTCGCCTTCCTCTAACTTTCCCTACCGAAGGCCTACACTGGCTCCTCCTCCGACTCCGGCATTGTAGAACTCCAACTGGCGGGCTCATCTTCCTCGGCTTCAGTGGCTTCATATCTATGTGTATTCTCGACTTGATTAATACTCAATGTTCTATTGTAACTCTGTAAGAATGAATTTGCTATGACTGCAACCATGGCATTATGCTTCATTGATCTATGGGCTATGGTTATCATATTAAGATGGCTTAGGAGGCTGGGAGCTACTGTACAATATCAATTGTGACTACAAGATTTACTACTAGATTTTCCTTAAACTAAAGCTATGCACTGAATGTACTAGTACAATTATTTTCTATCTTGGTTAGACATTATTGCGGCTGTTGTTCATTCTTGTAGATTAAATAATGTCACACTCATTAAGCTATGATGAGAAAGAGATGATCTTATTTCACACAATCCATGGATGATTACAATGTTTTGTCTAGGTTGACATCAATTTTGAGGAAGAGCCGATCGAAACTGGAAAGGGAAATAGACTAAATAGAAAGTGCTATCTTCCCTGTTGATTAATGGAATATATAGCATTCAATTCATCAAGGTAATCTCAGTTTCTCCCTCTCTCGTAGCCTATTTACAATTTTGTATTTTCATATACACATACTTAGCGTATCGACATATCCTTGTTTTTGGAAAATATCGTATCGCTGTATCCGTATCGCCGTACCAGTATCACGTATCGGGACATCCTACCTGTGCATAAACAGTAATTCCTGCGCATGACAAACTCTTCATTTGTTCCTTTGTGCTCTTCGATTTGGCTATCCACTGCAGCGCCCACCAACTACTATTCAGTATCCCTCATTCCCTAGTACCTACGTGATGCTTTTGACTTTACAGTCTCTAACAAGCCACTTTTGGCCATTAATTTTCATAATAATACGCTTAAGAAACATGAAAATAGGTTAAGAAATCCCCCCATACAAACCTTTGAAATCTAAGCAATTTGATGCTTATATTATTTCTGGGTTTTCTTGTCATATCGTGTGCTTTATTCAAGTGGATTGTTCCAAGAAAAGCAAAGCAAGGATGATGTGTAGCATACTTGCAAATGTGCCGTTGACAAAGATGGTAGCAAATATCTTGCAAAAGTGTGAGCCACTGTTTTGTAACGTAGCCTCACTCTTATGTTAGAATAATTAAGGGATTTTGCAGTTGCATGCAAGAATTTATCTGTAGAATTAAATGGGCTAAATGCTAATAGTAATTGGAAAATTCGTTGGTGCCATGGGTTACCGTGTTCTCATATTTGAAAAGGGCTATGCACTCATGCACTACTGATCTTAGATACCCAAATAAATTTATAAATGTAGTACATATAATGTTATACACATTTACAAAATTCAATGTAAAATTCATCTGTGTAGTACTAAAAAAGAGCACCAGTGCATCATGCACTAGTTGTCTTTTTTAGTTTTTGATACCATGGATGAATTTGGTATTGTCATTTTGCAAATGTACATAACATTACATGTACTGTATGTCTATCCAAATTTTCTTTTTAGGTATTTCTGGAATGGTGCATCATCTTGATAAGTGTTGTATGTTTTGGAGCATAAACAAATTTTTGACAGATTGTGGCTGCATGTGTTTGTACTAATTTAGTAAGATGTCAGTAGATTGTAGTACGTACGTGTAGTAACAGATTTCACTTGGAGTGTGGTTGAAGTTTGAAAGGTACGTATCCCACATTGGAGGACACATCGAGACCAATTTTGCTTAATATTTCAGTGGCATATAGAGTGGCCCAATAATTGCGTCCTGAAAAATGAATTAATATTTGTACAAAGGTGTAAAAAATGGTTATTTTCCATCTATTTGATTTAAGATATTTAAATTTTTCCTCCTTTTCTTTTGGGAGGACTGTGAAAGCCCTTTTTCCACCTTTGCTTATTACTTGGAATCTTATAGAAATCAAGTTTGACAAAAAGGGAGAAAGGAAGTTTATTCGGCACACATGCATAGTTGCATGTTCACGAATATTACCCACACGGGCAATATATGCTATGCAATCACCCCTTTTTGGAACCAAATTAAAATGAAAATTTTGAAGAAAAAAAATGAAGATGCAACCTATAGAGTGTTCTAGCACCCTTTAAAATTTCACTTCAAATTCAAAATGTGTTAGAAGAAAGTAAAAAGATAAAGTTGTTGTGAATAGTAGCATTTGTCTTTTTTGCTTGTGCTTTTCCTTTTGATGGATCATTTGTCGGATGTTTCTCATTTTTGTTACTCTTAATATATAATAAACTAACAAAGTGCCTCATGTATTTACATGGCTAGATTTGTTTAAAAGTTAGTTGTATTAAATGATATAACTTAGATGCTTGAGAATAAATTTACATATCTTATAAGCTATTTTTCAAAATGTATACATACACATGTACCTCTATTTTAATCTCAAGTAAGACGTTGATATGTGTGCTACAAATTATCTTATTAATTTTTATAATATCAAAGTACCTTACTCACGTATACATCAATGCGCTATGAGTGACCTACCTTGAACTTATCTTTTCGCATACACTGGCTACCCTATGAACCATGTGTCCCCTATCTTTTCTCACTACCATAATTTTTCTACTCCAACATCCAACACCAAGCCCAATTCTTGATGATCCCTCTTAACTGCTACCCCTTCCAATGCAATATTCAACCACATAGTTATCTTTTAGTTCTCTCTCTAATTATTGTTTAATGCTAACCAATGTGACATAAAACACATATACATGTGCAATTGTCACCAATCTCTGTCGAGGACACCCATTAGGCCATCACACTCTCTCTGGTGGCCCTGAGTCTATTCCTTACGGTTACGTCATCTCTACTCTGAGCTCTTTGCTCTTCTACTTCTGTATATCCGTGCTTCTATTCATATGGATGCATGCATATACACACACACACACGCATGATGTATATATGCTCGATGTTCTCTTTTCCCGTGTCAATTGCTCCTCTTCTTCGACGTTAGCCACTCAACGTTGTGGGTTTCTCACTAACTGTGGTGACCTTTCACTTTCATTGATGCTGGTATGTGTGCTTTAGTCGTAGTCTAACAATATGGAGAAGTGATGGCATGCTCCTAACTACCCGATGATCCTACATCATCCATAATTCATCTTCATCGTACAACTTCACCTCCTTTCTACCAAGACTTCCTATCATCATGTTTCTTTCGCAAAGTAACTTCTTCAAGAATGTTGGCGCTCACCACTTATCATCGAAGCCCTTGGCTTCTTGCACTCTAGCTTTTTTCTTCAATAGCTCCCGCGAGCAGCACAACATTGTCCTTATCGAACTGCAAAGGAAAGCAGCATGACATTGTCCTCATCTCTACTGTTACCATCTCGACTCTTCGTTTCCCTATGATCAATGTCTTCTATGCAAGACAGATTGATGCTATTGCACTCTTTCGTAATCTCCCCCAATACTATTCGCACTATCCTCATAACTTCATTTTTATTCAAAATTTTAGTTGTTTCTTATTGGAGGTCGTATACATATCAAATTGCTAATCTATTTAATTTATTGCAAATTTCAGTTATTTAGATATTTTACTTTGGAATTCGTGTGGAAATCAAACTATAGTTTTCTTTTATTTTTATTCCAAATTCAATTATTTTTGGTTGGAACTAGTATACAAATCCAATTGCCAATTTTTCTTAAATTTTTATTCTGAATTAAAGTTATTTAGGGATTTTACTTTGAAATTCATATTGAAATCAAATTGTTAGTTTATTTTATTTTTTATTTCAAATTTTAGTTATTTTGTTGGAATTCATATACAAATCTAATTGCTATTTTCTATTTTTATTTTGAATTATGTTTATTTAGGGATATTACTTAGAAATTCGTATAGACATCAAATTGCTTATTTTATTTTTTAGTTATTTCTGGATTGTATTTGACATGGACTTTTTCTTTTAATCTGAACCACTATAATGTGGACCCACCACAATCGATGGTGTAGATCTTTCTCTTTTTTTCACCGATTAACGTGAGAATTTATAACCTTTTGTGCGATGTGGTGGCTTTTTTCTATCACTTTAATAATATAATAGATAGATTTGAACTTGAAATTTTATACATAGGTAGATCAACTTGTGGAAGTACATTTTGAATTTTTTTTTGAGGATTTTTTATGTTGATTTGGTGCCCAAGAGGAAAACTATTGCATGAATGCACCATATAGGGTAATTGCATAGCATGTATTGCCTTCCCACACGTACTGCCTAAATTTCAGTGTGTTATGCAACTGCTATGTGCCATAGCTGACACATTTGAGGTCATGCATGCCTAAACTGTAATAGCATGCCTGAGGCCTGAGCAGTGGCAATCCTTGCCATATACCCCTACATAACAACTTCAAATCAAAAGGAACGGAGCATGATAAAGTGTTAGTCCGGCCATACGTACCTTCTTTTTGAAGAGGTCAAGTGCGGCATCATCCCCTAGAGATTTCAGCTTGTAATTCGTAGAACAACGGCTAGCAACACTTGCGTCCCTTGTAGTGATTATGATCCGGCTTGCCCTCTCGTCATTAGGTAAATGCTGTATTATAGAATCCCATTCTGTGTTGGACGATAGATCATCAAGAACAATGAGATAAGTACCCCTTTTTAGAAGCTGGGATGTCTCTTTTATCAAAGCTGCAATTTGCATCCCCTGTAACCTTCTTTGTACATCAGTATTATCTGTGTGTAACCGCAGAGCTAAGCTCCTAAAGAACTCCTCAGGATTGAAAGGATGCAATACAGTAACCCAAGCTCGCTTCTGAAACTTGCCACTAAGCTCTGCGCTTCCGTAGACACTTCTAACAAGAGTTGTTTTTCCAATACCGCCCATTCCCCACACAGAGATTACCTGACAATGCTCGCCCCCTTGGAGAATTAGTTTGATGACATCAGATCTTGCTGCCTCTCGCCCGACGAGCTGAGATTCCTCCAAAGCGGCTTGCGTCGTGCTCCTATTGCGAGCAAGGCTCTTTCCAGTGGCCGAGTTGGTTCCACCCATGCTCGTAGATTGATCCTCCACTATATCATCGGTGACTACTGGTTGGATGCTATTGGCAGCGGTGGCATTATTTGAGCTAGACTCGGACTACAATATAATAAGAAGGGAGTTAATATTGTGACCAAAAAGCAAAACTTAGATTAACCAAACACTAGTGAGAAAAGCACATTCACACAACAATAGAAAATTTTAGACGAAAACCACAACCATCATCATATAAGGAGAGTGAAAAAGAAATGTTTTTTTAGAAAAGAAGTACATAATATTTGCATGATGCACTGTTGTGGGACTGCAACACACACCTTGACATCCTCGAGTAAACATTGTAACAATAAGATGCCATAAACATTTAGACAATTCAATGTGACAGGATTGCTAAAAATGTTTCTTTAGCGATTAACATGTATTTTGCTTTCACTAATGGTTGATCACAATCGAACAGCAATATTACCTTATTGTAGAAGAGATAAAGAGGTTGATCTGTTGATAATTGATTGAGCTTTGATACGAGGTTTGGCTGCCCTGTGCATAGTTTTGCAATTTCCACTTGCTCCGTGGACACTACGATTCGGCTTCCATTCTCCCTGTCAGGGAAGCATGTTTTGATCCAATCCCACTCCACTGCAGTGGACAGGTCATCAATGACAATCAGGTACCTATTATCATTCACGTATTTGTCAAACTCGCCAATCAAACTACCATGTGTTGTAACCATCTCCATGTTCTTCAGAACACTAACCCCTATAGCTGCTCCTTCTTCTGCCTTCCCTTTCGCTCGAAGAGAGTTCCAGTAAAATTGCCTGACCATGCACTGGAGGAAATCATTTGGATTGAAAGGATTCATCAACTTAACCCAGGCGCGGCATCCAAACTTCGTGTATATCTCTTGATTGTCATAGACTTCCCTGATGACTGACATTTTCTTGAGATCATCGCTTGCTCCTCCCCACACTGAGATCACTCGAAGAGCTTGGTCATCTGCGGTGATCAGTTGGCAAAGATCCACCTTTGGTTCGTCCTTGTTTGCAGCAGCAATCCTTGGTTCATCAGTGCCAGATATTGCTGCGCTGCTGAGTATGCTGGACCGCTCAGTAGCGGTGGCAGGGTTGGAATTAGAGTCTTCGATGAGGCGGTAGCGCAGGTTTCTCTGGCTCACATCCTCCACCCTGGCCTTTAGCTCCTTAATCTCCTTGGCGATGCGGTGCCGTGTTCGCAGCGTGCGAGGGAAGCGCCACCAAGATGGTTTTTGTAGATGAACAGAAAAGTCTTGGAGGCAATCTTCGGCATCGTAGGCCAGGTCACGGACCTGCTTCACCCAGGTCTTAACCACCTTCTTCTTGGCCCGGTCCTCGTCCGCGGCCATGAGGAAGGTCTGCATCATGTCGAACTCATCCTTGATGAAAGCCAGATCGCGCTGGACGCCAAGCTGCAGAGCAACTTCATCCGCAACGGCGGATTTGGCCTTGCTAAGCGCTCCGTCCAGCACGGACTTGGCAACACTCACCACCGTCGCTTCCATTCCTATGGTTTTGCTTGTTTGTGTGCAGCTGGGATTACTGGAATTTTGTGCGATTGAGCGCAAATGCTGGTGCCTGGTCTAGCGAAGAAGGGATGGGTTAAGAAGAGGAAGCTCACACCCAGGACGGCATAAATTCACATTTCAAATTGACATGTGCATCCTGTTACCTGCTATGATGGAAACAAGGACGAAGCGAGAAAATGATCAGGAGTTCACCGTTTCATTGTGTGTATATATAACAACATATATAATTTTTAAATAATATTATCCTAAATAGCAATGTATTCAGCAATTTTTAGCATCACTACTTCAGCATAACCAAGTGTATGATAAGAAGTAGTGATCGAAATACTTACCAAAATAAAGAAATCCAATAATAATATTTGTTATTGCAGCAAACTAAACTTAAGGGTGAAACCACAGACAAAAGTTGATTGGCATTGGTAAAATATATTATCCGGCCTCAATGGTCTGTCAAGTAAAAAAAGGTAAAAATGATCATATGAAAGCTAATGTATTACATTTAGTATTTACATTCTTTCAAGTTCATAAAGCGATGAACCACAATATCATGGGTAATTTTCGTAAATTCTTGTTTCTCCATATAGCAAATAAGTATATCATTCACAAAATCATCACCAATTAATTGTAAAATTCAATTAGATATTTGTAAGTTCAACAATTCAAAAATAATATAATAAAAAATACATCCGTGTTTCATTTGCTTTTTATATGAAACTTGCCAAAAAAAACATTGATGAAATATTCTAAGACCTTTTGAAACCCATTGAAACTTTTTTATGAACCCCACTGAAACTTCTTGAAACATTCTGAACTTTTTTATGAAACATGCTAAAACCTCCTTGAAACCTTAAACCCAAAAGGCTAAAACTTTATTAATCCTTTATGCAACTGAAATCTCATGAAATTTTATGAAACTACTATTTTGTTGGAAATACATTCCAACGATATAGTGTGGGCTAACAACCCCATTACTTTAATACTGATCGTGTCCTAAACTACAATGGGGAAGCTAAATAATTCACAAATAAAAAACAAATCTTGTTGGTTCAGTTGATCTAATGGTGATTGGGTCATTGTAAAATATATTGAGGGAGGACGATGCACCAAGCCTCTACACTAACTACAACTTTGCATAGATCTAGAGAATATTTGCATGTACTAGCATGGATTAATCTAATGAGGAGCTGGTTCGTGTGCTAGCCCGTGACAGGAAGATCTTGAGCTATGAAGTCGTTCGGCTTCCCGGGTGATGGTGAGGTCGAGCCATAGCCAATGGTGTCAGAGACAGTGGTCTTCAGTGCATACTTTAACACCAGGCTCCACATCCTTGCCGTGTCCATCATCGGCGAAGTCCTCTAGCTGTATGGGCTGGAGCTCGCATAGCTAATACCGAATGCCCTTGCGCGGCTCACTGTCTTCAACTAGGCTTCCCACGCGAAGGCTATCTTGACGAGCTTGACGCTTTTTACCTCCCTTCACAATGCACAGTGCCAGTCAAAGAGTCTCAATGAAGATCGATACTCCAACATGGGAAGCATGAACTTCGCACTTCATTTTGGCTGCGCGAAGCTATTTCCTTCAAATTATATGCGGATGTAGTGGGAATCTAACTGGATGCAGAGGTGATTCTACCATCGAATCAAGTCTGGTGGTAGCCTTCGCTGGACAGGGCGACTAATGAACTTTACCATGTCTCCTATTGTGACACTCGATCGTGAGGATAAGCAACGCACATGGAGGCTCACTGGGGTGGCACTCTGTTTCAACATGCGAGATCTTGTCGAAGAGTTTTGTATGCTCTGCATCTCCCCGCTGGTCCAACTATGGCACATGCAGCCCTGTCCTGCTCATGCTAATGGCCTCCACCCCACCATTGTGTCATTGCTAAAGCCCACTGGCCCAAGTAAGCTATGCACCCTTCGCGTCTCGTGGCTGGTTCATGTTGGAGGTTGTTGAGCTTGTGCTGACACTCTTACGTGTCATGCTATGCACAATTCTCTCCCTCGGTGATGAGGAGCGTGCAACCGTCATCTTCTTCGATCCATACATCCTAAAGGAGCATATTCTCTGGGCATCGATGACCTCAAATCGTGGCTGGGTTAACCATGTGTATGAAGCTCTCGGTATCCCCATGCCCGATCATGCCATGCCTTCCGACAATAGTGGCCGTACTCGCACGTCTCGCGACTGCCTCCCCGCACGAAGGTTCCCAGAGTTTGATCATCGCTCAGCTGTTGGCCTCAGCTCCCCTCGCTCTGGATGATTCGGAGACTCTGGAGAAGGACCTTGGTAGAGGGATTGAGTCGGACTCTGATGACTACGCTGCTTCTGATGGTGACTCCGAGGATGACTGGCATTCGAACGGTGGAGGCAGCCCTTCTGATGTGAACATGGTAGGGCTCACCCATTTTGAGGTGCACGACACCTCCATTTCTCCTAGCATGGCCATGGTTGAGGGTGGCTTGGCGTGGGTGCTACAGTCTCATCGCTAGAGGTTGGCGTAGTGTCATCACCGAGCTGCCCCCTGAAGCACGCGTAGGTGTCATCACCTCAGTTGGCCCCGAGGCCAAGGTTCCATGTGGCTATGACAATAATTGACGAGGACTCAAGCTTAGAGCCAGAACCCCTTCGACAGCCGTCAGTGTCGCCGTGATCCCGTTTGGCACCACACTAGCCAGACTAGTTGCTGAACTAGAGAGCCCGATGCCTCCTCACCAATCTCCCTGAGGCCTGTCATAGGTATGGCTCACTCCTTTTATTTTCAGGACTTTGTGAGGTTTTTGCTGCTATGCTCTCTCATGCTATCCCCGTCATCAGCAAGCCCTCCTTCATTGAGGTGCCCACAAGGTTCTAGCGATGAAGCTGCCCGTGGCTCATTTGTCGTTGCTACTGCAAATGTTTCATCCCACCCCGCTAATTTGGAAGCCAATGGTATGGAGGCGTGGTGGCTTTCTAGGGGTGACTTTGTCCCCTACCCGGAGGCAGTATGATTGCTGGAAGGCGCTGCGGGGTGAGTTGACTCTAGGCTTGATCAGAGGGTGCTACACTCGTGCAACTCAGAGCTCCTTCACAGTGCCCTCGAGGCTAACGAGGTTAAGGTATGTGCTACCCGGGGTGTTATTGTTTGTTCGTCTGATGCCTTGCTCACTGTATGTCCCATGTTCATACAGATGATGGCACTGGCTCGCACACTCCAGGTGGTGACACTATGTGAATGCAACGGGTTGCAAGAGTAGTTTGTGGCCATAGAGGATGCTTGCCACAGATGTTTCGACCATGGCGGGGGAAAGGGCAAAGCACATCCGGTTCCTTGAGTCTGAGGGTATGAAGGCTATCATGGATGCATGACTTATAGTACATCAAGCTTGCTCAGTCACAACTGAAGAGCGTGGGAAATTTGTGCAGCAAATTGCCACGCTGGAGCATGAGGAGGTGCAATTGGCATCAGAGTTGGGCGAGAGGGATTGAGTCCTTGGCGAGGCATCCATGTCGGCCTGGGGGTCCATGGAGGCCCTGGAGGTGACCTTGAAGGAGTTGGCAGTGGAGGTCCCTCCTCGGGCACATGGGTTGGAGGACCTCCATAGCAGCATTTGGAGGATCCGTGAGGCTTTGCCTCTCGCCCTCAACGTTGCCCGTGCATATAGGAACCACTGCTTGCACGTGACAGCGTAGATAGTGTTTGAGCTGCTCCACCTCCGGGGTTGCCTGCATGTGAGTTGGTGAATCCCTATCTCAACCATCCTGAGGGGAACACGACAATGCTCCAAGTGCTGTATGCTACACGCCGTTCTACCCGTGCCTTTTGCGAGCACATCTGGGGTTATCTCAGGATGTGGCTCAGCGGAGTCCCACAGTGGAGTCTAGATGGTGACCCTACCTCAGAAGCTCAGCCCATAGATCGGTAGGTGTGATGTCAACACCTCTTGTTTTGTAGTGTAGTCTGACGAGTAGGGTGTATGTACTTTGGGCGAATGCCCTACTTTTGTATGAGGTATCGGCTGACATCATCCAATGTATTCATTTATTTGTAATGAAAAGTGTGGAGTGTGCCTAAAATCGTCCTGTCTGATATCATCCGTCTTGTTTTGTTAGTAGGTACTTGAAGAAGACTGACTCCTCGTACTAGACCGGCTCCTCTGTCAGCACTCCTGCACTGGGTGTGGGCGGAGGAGTTGCTACAGTTCTAGGCAGAGCAGCCTGCATAGCTACACGTTCACCCTAAGGACTTCATAAAAGTAGAGAGCTCCGATGAGGACTAGCGAGTCCCTTTTGCCGTCTTATGCATTGCATGTGTTTCTTGTATACATTACTCCCTGTGGGGCCTAATTCTTCGTAGTGTCGTTGTGGGTCCAAAAGTTGCATGTTCTATCGAAACAGCCGAGCAGGACTATTATTGGTAGTGGATTTTGTGTGGCTGATGAAGTCAGCGTTAGGATGAGCTAGGTTCGTGCACACTCCATCCCCCATCCTTCGGACATGTGGCGGCGAAGCTGGCGGTAGGGTGTAGCTCAAACCCGCTCAACGGTAGGACGAAGTAGGATGTGCACGCCCTGTCCCTCGCCCTTCGAAATTGCATTGACGAAGTCAGCGGTTGGACGGAGCTTATATTAAAGTCCTCTGGCCAGGCACACTGCTGCAAGCCAGCAGACAAGGGGGACTCCAGGTCCACTCACTAGAGGGTGCGGCGAGCATCAGCGTTGGCCTCACGGTTGTCCGCCCTCTCTATGGCGACCTTTTCCACCATCGTCATAGGCATTTGTTGACCCTAAGCCTCCTATGTCCCTTGCATTGCGTTCCGCAGGTCCACTAGCTCGCGTTGCAGCGTTTTGAGGACCGCTGCCAAAGCGCCCTCCATCCGCTGCATGGGAACGATAAGGGTGCTAGGGTCATTGGAGGTAAAGGTGTGATTGCCAGGGTTGCTAGTGGTGACGGCATGAGTGCCTGTGTCGGAGGTAACGGCATGAGTGCTAGGGTCATTGGAGGTGACGACTTGGGTGTCAGGGTCGTTAGAGGTGACAGCGCGGATGTCGTTGAGGTTGCTGGGGGAGTCGTCGCTACGTCCTCTGCTCATAGGGCTCCTCGTGTCACTGTTTGCACGCCTGCCTGTGAGTGTTGCTCGTCGCCAGTCGCCCCGCTGCCATGGAGGCCGATCCCTGCATCCTACCCTTGGTTGTCGATGCAGTCATGCTTCTCTTCCGCTTAGCCACTGTCGCGCACCTTCTTCAGTGCCATCGCTACTTCAAGCTTATAACTTCTGTGTCGCTCTCCACTGATAGCGCTAACTATTGTGACTTTGGGCCAAACAGTAAATAAGAGAGCTATGGGGAGTCCACTAGGGCTACCTAGAGCTTTGCATACGCTATAAGTAGGGGTGGATGATGAATTGGCTGCCATTGTCTCCTTCCTCCCCTAAGATTATATATATGACCTTAAAATCGGATTACAAAAATGCCTTCAAAATAGTATACACAATGCTAGGGGTACAAATATCCTTTCATATGCTTAATTGGTTCCTTGGTCCAGCAGGGAGAATGGGCAAAAGTAGAGCCACTCCCTCTGACACTTCCTATAATCAAAATACAATTGTAACTGTGTGGCTAGATATATTGATGCAGTTGTTTTTGATATATAACTCTACTTTCTATAATTGAAATATAATTGTATTTGTTATATAACTCTAATATCTATATATAATTAATCTGCACCGTTATAATCTGGCTCCACCAAAATAAGTGGTGGATCTTTTTTTCATTTTTCAATTAATGTAAGAATTTCTAGAATTTTTTCTTTTTAGGATTGTTATGGAAATTTTTTGCCCTCAGAACAGAGAAGATGCGTTCAATGTCATGGTTATTTTTATTTATATAGATAGCAATCATGTGCAGATGAATAACAAAGTCTTGGAGGCAGTCCTCCACATCGTAGGCAAGATCACGGACTTGCTTGACCCAGGTTTTAACCACCATCTTCTGGCTCCGCTCCTCGTCTGCAACAATCAGGAAGGTCTGCATCATCTCAAACTCGTCTTTGATGAAAGCCAAGTCATGCTGGACGCCGAGTTGCAAGTGACCTCCTCTGCAATAGCAGACTTGACCGAGCTGAGCGCCCCATCCAGCACGGACCAGGCTACGCTCACCACCGTCGCTCCCACTCCTCTCCTATTGTTCCCCTTTGTTTGATGGTCTCACAATGCTGGTGCGCGATCTAGAGAAGCTTGCACTGGTGACTGGTCCAGAGAAGCAGGGTGGAAAGCAGCAGCAGACAGCAGATGCATTATTGTCCTTGCACTGCTGTGTTTGTTGTATTGCTGCGAGTAGATGTTCTCCTCTGCAACACAGTACCCAGAATTCAATTTCCTTTTCTGACTGGTCGGTGAAGACTGCAGTGTAGTCCATCCATTTTAATGACGGGAGATTTCGTTGTCTGCCTCGTGGGCGAGGACTGTAGACCGCAGAGGAGTACATGCATTTTCATGACGGCAATACGGCGTCAGTTGTGAGAATTAAAACTACTTTTAACATTATTTTACATCGTATTTACAAGAATAATTATATACGTATCATATTAACAAAAATATCACTTATACCATTCAGTGGGCGGACGATAGCACCCGTGAGGTGACACATGGCGCAGCCACCGGCAGCAGACGCCTACCGCTCTCTCACTAGGTGGCAAGCAGCCTGCCGCTTGATGGCTAGACGGCAGGCTTGCCTGCCACTTGGTGAGGGGGCGGCAGGTAATTAAGTCGGCTTAATTACCTATCCTAATTTTTTTATTTAGTGTTTGTTTGAATTTTCAAATATATCAAATGAGTTTAAAAAAAATTATGAAAATTTATGTACAGTCTCCCAACATAACGTACCTCACAGTGTCATTTTTGGGTAATTTTATCCATTACAAATATTTCTCAAAAATTCATAAAATATCTATATTTTATGAGTTTTACATATAGCAAATGAGTTCCAAAAATTATGAAATTTTATGTGAAACCTCCCGATACAGTCATAATTATTAATTTTTAAGAATTTTATGTGATCCAAATTTGTGACGTTTATTCGGGTAACTTAATCATGAATTTAAAAATTATTTAACGAGGAATATAGTTAAATTCATGATTAAGTTAACCCGAATAAATGTGGTAAATTCAAAACATATAAAATCTTTAAAAAATTACATAATAACTTTTACTATATCATGAGGCTTCACATAAAATTTTGTAATTTTTGGAGCTCGTTTGCTATATGTAAAAACTCGTAAAAATATCAAAATTTTATGAATTTTTGAGCAACATTTTGCAATGGATAAAATTAACCAAAAATTACACTACGAGGTACATTGTGTCGGGAGGCTGTACATAAATTTTTTTTAATTTTTTAAGCTCATTTGATATATTTAAAATTTTAAATAAATACTAAATACAAAATTAGGACAGGCAATTAAGCTGGCTATTTAGTCAACTTAATCAGCTGCCGCCCCCTTACCAGACGATAGGCTGCCTGCCATCTGGTGAGGGGGCGACAGGCGCCTGCCGGCGGCGGCGGCATCGCGTGTTGCCTCACGGGCATCGCTGCCCACACACCGGACGGCAGAAATGATATTTTGTCAATACGGTCCGCCTATAGTTATTTTTGTAAATACAATATCAAATGGTGCTAAAAATGACTTTCGTCTTTTTCTGAACTTTTGGCTTTTTGTTGAGCTTTTTTGCCGGTTCTTTTTTTCCCGTATTTGTTTGTATTATACGTAATAGACTAACATATTTTTTATATTTTTATATTTTGTTAAATTTAATTATGCTAAATAAGCCTCTGTCAGCTACAGTGTTTTTTCAGTCAGTTACAGTGTTTTTCAGCCATAAGCCACCAAAAAAGCCCAAATTATCGGGCCTGTTCTTTTTGGATGCGGCTTATGGCTTTTGGCTGAAATTTTTGAATTTTGGCTGTTTACGGTACAGATTACGGAGAGATCGATACTCACTTGCAATTTTGGCTGGTACAAATGTTGAGCTTTTAACGTGTACTACGTTTAACTTGTAGACCCCATCTTAAAAAATATTCCGTTTAAAAGATAGGTACTGTAGCGACTGCGAAAAACCGGCCGGCTTCGTCACTCCCAAACAGGCCCATCACCACCTTAAACTCCGGTTGTGATTGTCGAATGCAGCTTCCCTGTTCCGCATGCTGTGTTCCCGTCGTTGTTTCCGCGTACCGCGTACGTGGCATGCAGGCATTTGGTCCCGTATTCCCAAGAAAAAATGAGCTTGCATTTTTGATGAGGACATCCTTTCCATGCATACAACCATGCCGACTCCATATCAAACTGAAACTATGATACAAGGACCAATGACTAGAGCGCGAGCACGTCAATTTAACCATCAGGTGAATGCGTTCCTAAGTTTGCATACAAATGTTTCAAAGAATGGAATACTACTTAATTCTTGTGATGATTTAATTGTCCTTAGGAACCATGGGGAAGAACCACATGCGCTCAAGTATAGAAGTGGAACCGTCAAGCGGAAACCAAGTCATGTTCACGAGTTTGACTCGGATTCGGCCTTGTTGACAGCGCCTATTTCAAACGGCCGTAACTTTTGATCCAGAAGGTTTCTCGGGGCCCGTGAGTACTCGTTGGAAAGCTCTTGAAGTCTACTTTCAGATGGATCCGGCCTCACCTCCAAATTCCATCCGAGTCGACCAGAAACTGCAAAACAATTCACGTCGCTTTTCTAGTCCGAGTCCAAGTGGGCCTTGGGCCTTGTAATTCTAGTCCTTTTCGGCCTTCTTGTGTTTTGGCCGACCCTCCACCTTCCGTGACCCTTAAATAGGCAGCCGCACCCTCTTCTAGGGTTTGGGTTTTGTTTAGACTAAGTTAGCTTTTGCTGCTTTGCCTTGTACTCGCGCGTGTCGGCTAGACCGCCCGAATACTTGTCTTCGGAACCCCACCGTTTCTCTGTTTTCGATTGAATCTTACATCGTTATTTGCAATTGAGTTGCTGTTCATCTTGTTCTTGCTTGTTCTTCGATTGCTTGCAGGAACAAGAACCCTCGTGGTTAGGTTGATCGTGCGCCGACAAGGTCACGAACAATCTCTGGAGTTGGTGTATCGATCGCTAAGGCGCAGCGTCCTTGGATGGTTGTAGTCGGGTCGTCAACGTCATCTCCTTCCCCAATCGAATCTACCACTCTCATCGAAAGATCGGGACCCCTAGTGCTATCAATTTTCTTTTTCCTTGTGTGCTAAAGATATAAAGAGAATATTCATATGTTGTAATACAAAATTAGTATGATATTTTTTATACATTTAATAAATATACAGTTTTATTTACTATTTTCTATATATATACATTAAATATAATGTCTATAATGTTGTATATTTCAATATCTTTAATTATTACCTTTGAACATTATATTTAATGTATATATATAGAAAATAGCAAATAAAACTGTATATTTATTAAAGGTATAAAAAATATCATGCTAATTTTGTATTACAACATATGGATATTCTCTTTATATCTTTAGCACTCAAGGAAAAAGAAAATGCAAGCTCATTTTTTCTTGGAAATACGGGACCAAATGCCTGCACGCCAAGTACGCGGGAACAACGACGGGAACACAGCATGCTGAACAGGAAGCTGCATTCGGGATTGTCTGCCTCGTGGGTGAGGACTGTAGACTGCAGAGTAGCACATGCATTTTCATGACGGCAATACGGCGTCAGTTGTCATTTCGTTGTCTGCCTCGTGGTCGAGGACTGTAGACTGCAGATTAATTACTCATGTGCCTTGCCTTGTCCTATCTGTGCCCCCAAGCAGTGCCAGAGAGAGCTTGGGCCGTGCGAGTGGGGTGTGTACGTAAATACATGCGTTCACCGTTGTACTCTACAAAAAGAGAGAGAGAGAGAGAGCTTTCAAGAACTCTTTCTAGTAGGGCACCCCAAGGACCTCCCCAACCCACCTTTCATTCCTCAAGTACGAACTAGCTTTGGAGAGCCTCTCAAGAACTGGACCACCGTGTTAAAATGGACAAGACTTAGAAAATTCTACTTTCTAATTTTTCTCGATTCCAGGAGTTAAAACTGTCTCACATGAAATTCCCGCAAAATTCATGCATTCACGCTTATAGATCCCCGAATGGCCCAAGCGACATGTGGTACAACTGCAGCCGGATCCTTCTCTCGCAGCCAACACAGGACAATTGGCTAACCAAGTCTCTTATCCACTAGGCATTGGCTTAAATTAAAGGCAAGAAAGGGACTCAAAAATGTTTGTTCCTCCATACCTGTCGTGGCAACAAGGAACGGGGCTGTGGCTGTCCTTGTGCCCAAGAACTTTGGCAGACATAGACATTAATATGACCTCAAATTGACAAGGATATTTTCCCTACTCGACAACAGAGCGAGAGAGAGAGAGAGATTTATGGGCAGGCGGGTCACGGGTGAAAGCCTCCCCAGAACAATCATGGCGTCGTCTATTCGTGCTGATCCAGCACAAGATCCTGTCCGAGCAAGCCAACGCCAAGCCAAGACACACCTCAGGCCTCATACAGTTGCCACTGCAACCTTTGGCTCAGGAATTCAATTTTCCATCACGTTTTCAGACAGTTCATCAACTGGCGTCCCCCACCAAAGATTCCCATTAGTATTTCTACACTGGGGATCTCATTAGGGCTAAATAAGGACCATGCCACTGTCCATTAGGGGTGAAGAAAAACTCGTTAGTAGCGTTTGTTGGTTCGGTTTAAAATTACTTTAATTATACTTATTAATTGGTTAAACATTTAAATGAGTTGATTTTAAATAAATTTAGATTTTGCTCTAGCTCAGCTCATTAGCTCATTTCTAAAAATACTTACAAACTATACATAAAATAATATTAAATCAAACTATGCTAATTTCAAAAAAACACGCGATAAGACGATGACTTTCAATATCCACCCCTACTGTGCATCAAATAGCAATTGTACAACTGCGGTGTTTCACAACGCCATCATCTTCACCAGCAGCCAATAAAAGCTGAGCCCATGATTTGACGGAATGAAGCTTCCCTGTTCCCTTCTGTGTCCCCCTTCCACGTGGCGGCATGGCATTGGCCAGTCTGTGGGGAGAGGTGGAAAGTAGAACCAATGCCATGACACCACGTGGAAGGGGACACGGAGGGGGACACAGAAGGAAACAGGGAAGCTTCATTCGATTTGACGAGCTTTCAAAAGACTAGGGGAGATGGATCTAACTCGAATGGATTTAACTCAGATGTATAATTAACTGTAGGTCTCATCCTTGTGGATTGACAAGTTGTACAATGGGAATGAGGCTGTAAAATTTTTGCTTTTTAGCCCAAAATTTGAAAGTTTTTTTACATATAGACCCCTAGAGAAAAGATTTGCAAAAATGGACCCTTAGCACGGTGCCAAAGCATATAACGCCCAAGATATATAGCACACCACCATATGCTTTGGCGTCGTGCGTGGACACGTAGGATCCACGGTGCCACAGCACGGCGCCAAAGCACATGGCGCCGTGCCATGCATAAACGGCGCTTACGGCCGTAGCGCCGTTTCCTGGGACTTAAGCCCGAGCGTAGCCCCCGGCCCCCCCACCACCCCCTCACTCCACTCCTTTGTTCGAACATACCGAGCACAGAGAGCAGCCGCCGACGCCCCTCTCTCCCCCTCCCAAATCCACCCCAATCCATCGATTTTTCTCACAATTTTGCTTCCAAACCGAGCAAGCAAGGTGAGCTCCCTCTCCTCCCTTGATTTTTTCAATATATATGGATTATTTGAGGTACATTTCGTGGGGGCAAGATTTGAAACTCTAGATGAAATTAGTTGGATTTGCCTCGGTTTTAGGATGGATTTGCAATAGATATACGTAATGTATTAGTAGTAATGTTGAAAGATCAAGCTCCATTTAAGTTGGTTTTGGTGTTAATGACAAATGCAATTATGACATTATGATATTAATGACATATACTTTATAATGTTTTGGTGAAAATGATAAATGAATTTACGAGACTAATATGTTTATTTGAGTTTATCTTTGGTTAGTCTTATTTGGATGAAAAGGTGAAATCAAAGAGGTATGCATTCGAAATCGCTTTCTCATTTACAAATGCATTCCTTAGATCCAAAATATAGATTGAACTCCTCAATTAGTGTAAAATGAATATGTGCATATGTCTTCACTATATACACTTGTATGCACACATTTAGGGGGAGCTCTCTATATATTTTGGAGTTTCATAAGTATTGATCCATGCTTCTTTTAATATGCATATTTAGGATCTTTACTTTGAAATACATTCTTGAGTATATATATATAGCTTGTGCAGTATATATATACTCATGTGCAATCGGGTTGTCATCTAACTTCTCCATTATGTGTTAATGGTTGGATGACTAATGACAACCGGATAAGTAAGCTTTGTTTAAAGCTTATCTTGGAGTATACATTTGTTGTGTACATATTGTATACTCGCAAATCAATTTAATATCTCATTATTTGTTGAGATTGTCATGAATTACCAAAATGGTGAAGTTTGGTAATCGATGACAATTGATTTGTGGACTAACGGTTTCCATGAGTTGGATGAATAGGTTAGGTTCCACAAATGAAGATGACTTGGGATGACTTCATGAGTTGAAGGTCATCAAGTCAAAGTTGATGAAGAAAAGGTAGCTTCATGTGTTGAAGGCTATCAAGACGAAGGCTTCATGTGTTAAAGGCCATCGAGAAGAAGATGCTTCATATGTTGAAGCATGTCAAAGATTGATCATGTGTTGATCAAGTGAAGACCATCTTGAGTTGATGGTGTTGATGAAAAGCAAGCATCATGAGTTGATGCCTATAAAGACGATGACCCAAGGCAAAGGTATGACTAGCTAGGGCTAAGGATGCGTTCCTAGTCTTTTACCGGTCTTGGTGTTTGGTTGGAAGACCGGATTGCTAGTTTAGGTTGTCGTACTATTAAGAGGGGTCATGTCTAGTAGTTTGAGTCTCATCATGTGTTGATAGCTCAAACCTCACCACGTCTAGCTCATGTGTTGAAATCTTTGCAACATGAGACTATGCATTGCGAATGTGTTTTGCAAGTGCTTGAAGTCCATGTTTTCATTCTTTGTGATATGAGGCTTATATTTGCAAATGTGTTTTGCAAATGGTTGAAGCTCATATATAATCCTTGTGGCATGTGACTTAGGTTTGCGAATATATTTTGCAAATGTGAGAAGTCCATGTACCTAATCCTTGTAGCATGATCTAAGTTTGCAAATGTATTTTGCAAAAGTTGGAGATCATGCATTATCCCTTTGCATGGTCTAAAATTATTTGTCGCTATTTCCTTTGATATTAGACCGTGATAGTGACTCTTTGGATGTCTTGTGATTTCTGCATTGATCTAATGTGTTTGAGATCATGCAAATAGGTGGGTTGTGTAGCCCTCTGAATAAGCTTTCCATAGAGTCCAAGATCACTCAATTCCGACATCGGAGTCAAAAGTTATGACCGTTTTTCCGAGTGTCGTCTGTGCTGAAAAACCGGAAAACGGAAGTACCGCGATTTGTACTGCGGTAGTTCCGGATTTTGCGGAAGTTTCGCGATTTTTACTGCGGTAGTTCCGATTTTTCCGGTAGTTCCGCGATTCCGGAAGTTCCGGATTCCGAGCGGAATGTTTTTTCCAGAGAGCGATTTTTTTGAATGACTTAGCCTCGGGAAAAACGGTAGTTCCGCGTTTTGTACTCCGGTAGTTCCGATTTTGCTGAGAAACGGCTAGTTTTCTGACCGTTGGCGAGGAAAGCGGAAGTACCGCGATTTGTACTGCGGTAGTTCCGTTTTTCCTGATTTTTTCAGGGATTTAGCTCCAACGGCTAGTTTTCTTGTGTGGGGTATAAATACCCCCTTGTGGCCGGTTGGAGATGTTGTTGCTTGACCCATTCTTGTATTCTTGAGCTAGAGTGAGGCTCTTCACTCAATTGTGCATGTGTTGCACTTTGTGAGAGAGGAGAGGTGTTCTAGAGTGCATGTGTTGCATCTAGAGGAGGACTTTGTGTCCGGAGTTGAGCTTGTGCATTCGTTGCACGTGGTGAGAGTCAAGTGAGGGACTTGACTTGTTACTCTTGGAGTTTGCCGACTCCTAGACGGCGTTGGAGGCGTCGTGCGCGGTGATCTTCTCAAGAAGGTTGTGAGAAGACCCGGCGAATTTGTGAAGCTCGGAGCTCACCTACCCGGAGCGGGAAAGAGCCACCACTAGTGGATACGAGGTGTTTCGGCTTAATTCGTGGAGCCGATCCGATTTGTTCGGGCTAACCTCAACGTGGATTAGGGGAGACCGGCAAGTCTCCGAACACCACGGTAAAACATCGTTGTGTCAATTGTGGTTTGTTCCCTTGTACTTAATTTATATTCAAGCAATTTACATTCATAGAATTAAATTGATTGCTTGTATATCTAGGATTGCAAACCTTGACCTAGGATAGAATTGTTGGTGCACTTAGACGAATTTAATTGTTGTAGGCACTATTTGAGCTAAACCAAATTGAGTTTCGCTTCCGCATTACATACTTGGTTTAGGCAAATAGGAAAGCTCTTGAATTAGTTAGTATTAATTTGTAGAGAATTTTTAAACCGCCTGTCGTAGGGGTGGCCCCCGCCTAAGCCCAGCAGGCCTGGTAGGAAGGTTATAAGGCCCAGAATAGACCATGTGTAATGACATAACTGCCCCAGAGGGGATAACCAGATGTAAGGGTATAACTGTAAAAGCACTCCTCATGTGCATATATATATGAGCACAAGCCATGGGGAGGACCCAGGCCATTACACTCAACTTCATTACTCTCCACTACCATCTCTCTCTCTGTTTGGTCTGTAGCCACAACAGTTGGCGCCATCCGTGGGGGGGACGAAGACAAGCCTGAAGACCGAAGAAAAAGATGGCACCGAAAAAAGCTTCACCAGCCACGGCGAAGGGAAGGAAGGCGGCCGGGCCGGAGCGCCGTATGAGTACCAGGGCTTCGGCATCGGCAGCGGCGGACACGGGTGGCGATGCCGGCGTGGTAGCCGAAGCCGTCGGCGTTCGTGCAGCGACGACCAATCCCGTCACCGGCACTGCGACGACCAACCCCGCCACCGGCGTTGTGAGGACGGACCCCGTGGCCGAAGACGTCGACACGGGCGCGGCGACAACCGACCCCGCCAACGCAACGACAGCCGACCTCGCCGCCCCCACTGCAACCCTCGCCGGCGGCGCGGACCGAGTGGTCCGAGGTAGCCACAATGGAGCGACCGGCAGCTCGGGACCCCGCGACGCGGTCGTCCCCGCGCCGATCCGCCCATCGGAGGCACCGGTGACCCCGCCCGCACCGGCGAGGGAAAGTGCCCTGCTGGCGGCTCTCAACGCGTTCCAGCGGGAGCTGGGGGACCTTCGCGGAGCCGTCAGAGATATACAAGAGGCTCGGAGTCAGCAGGCCGCGCCAGCAATCGCGCCCGAGCCCGCGCCGGAGAAGGCAGACAGTCGCGAAGCCCCCACGTCTAGCCGCGTGCCGCTGCGGCACGTGGATCTGGAGTCCCCGCTTTCGGCGGACCTGCAGCAGGCGGCATGGCCCGAAGACTTCAAGTTTCCCAGTGCCGTCGACTCGTACAAAGGCGACACGGACCCTCGTGAGTTCGTGCGCGTGTACGAAACCGCGATCGAAGCCGCCGGCGGAGACGACACCACGAAGGCAAAGGGACTCCCCCTCGCGCTACAAGGGGTGGCGCTCTCTTGGTTCTTTACCATAGAGCCAGGCTCCATCTGCGCGTGGGAGCAGCTTCGCGCCCGCCTTCATAGCAACTTCCAGGGGCACTATGACGAGCGAATCGAGGCGGACCAGCTCTTCGCTGTAAAGCAGCAACCCTCGGAGACACTCCGGGGCTACTTCAAGCGCTTCGCCAAGATTCGATGCCAGGTAAACAATCTTAATGAAGCCACAGTCATTAATGCAGCCATCCAGGGCCTTCGCCCAGGCCCGATGGCCGAGTACAGCGCGCGGAGGCCAATCAAGATTGTCGCCAAGCTCTTCGACAAAATGGACGAGTACGCGCGGGCGGAGGAGGATGCGCGAAGGCGCAGCATTACCGCCCTCGGTCTCGCCCATGAGGAGCGCCCCCCGCGCGAAGTCGGGACGGGTGGTCCCTCCACGAAGCCGGGCCGTAGCCGAGAGCCCCAGGGAAGTCCACCCCGAGGCGGTGAGGCTGGGGTACAGGAAGGCTCTTCAAGGAGCAGGCCTAAACCTCGACACCGCCAGCGCCGGTCGCAGGCGGCCCATCACGTCCTCGACACCAAGAGCGCCCACCAAGGACCCGACCCCGCCTCACAGAGGGGGGTCGGGGATCGCAAGGCGGACTAGCTTACGGCGGCCAACCCCGCGCAGAGCAAGAGCTCCTGCACTATGGCAGGTGGTGCGAGGTACACGGCTACGGCGATCATCGCACAAGGGCATGCACCGCGGTGATGGAGCTGCGGAGGGTGACGGCCGGATCTCGGGCTACGCCTCCTCGGCCCCCCGCCGGAGCCCAAGTAGGGCACCCAAGGGATAACCCCATACGAGCCACCGCAATGGAAAGTGCGCAGCATCGCACCATCAACGTCATCACCGGAGGCTCCTCTTCAAAAGCCCCCGGGGAGCAGCCGCAACTGTGGATGCCGCCCCGCAACATCACCTTCGACTTGAACGACGCCAGGGGCGTGGAGTACCCCCACCAGGACCCTCTAGTCATTCAGACCCACATAGCATGCTGTGAAGTCAGGCGCGTCCTTGTCGACGGGGGAAGCTCCGCGAACATTTTATTCGCAGAAGCCCTCGATCGCATGGCAATCCCCCGAAGCCGGCTAGAGCAGCCAGGAGCTCCACTTCAAGGCTTCGGGGGTCAACCGCTGCAGGCCCTGGGGCACGTGTCCCTTCCGGTCACCTTCCGTCAGGAAGGCAACAAAGGTAACATCCGGACAGAGCACATTATTTTCGACGTTGTAGATCTCCCACACCCCTACAACACCATACTGGGGCGACCCGCCCTCAACTCTTTCGAGGCGATCCCGCACCACGCCTTCTTGTGTATGAAGCTCCCGGGCCCCGAGGGTATTATCACCATCTTCGGCGACCAGGACTTGGCCAGACGTGCCGAAGGCGGCAGCCGCGTTCCGCATCGCCCGGTGCACGCCCTCTCCGGCGCACTCGGTGAGGGGCCCTCCGCCCCCGGGTGGACGCCCAAGCCTCGGCCCGAAGGCGGAATCAAGAAAGTGCCGCTTCAGGCGGAGGGACAGTTTGTGTCCATCGGCGACGGGCTCCCACCGGGGGTCGAGCGAGATCTGCTCTGAGTGCTTCAGAACAACGTCGACATCTTCGCATGGTCCCCGGAGGACATCAAGGGCGTGGACCGAGCAGTAATCGAGCATCGCTTGGCGGTCCGCCCCGACGCCAAGCCAGTCAAGCAAAGGCTTCGGCGTATGTCGATGGATCGGCAGCAGGCGGCCAAAGCAGAGGTGGCGAAGCTTCTTCGCGCCGGGGTCATTCGCGAGGTCCACCATCCAGAGTGGCTCGCTAACCCGGTGCTAGTCAAAAAGGCCAGCGGGGCCTGGCGCATGTGCGTCGACTTCACGGCACTCAACAAGGCGTGCCCGAAGGAAAATTACCCCTTGCCGCGCATCGATCAACTGGTTGACGCCACTGCTGGGTGCGAACTCATGAATTTCCTGGACGCCTACTCCGGCTACCACCAGGTGTACATGGCCGAAGACGACGAGGAGAAGACCAGTTTCATCACACCACTGGGGACATTCTGCTTCGTCCGAATGCCCTTTGGCTTGAAGAACGCAGGCGCTACCTTCACTCGCCTCGTTGCCATTGCCTTGGCTGCCCAGCTCGGGAGGAACGTCGAAGCCTATGTCGACGACGTGGTGGTCAAAACTCGTCAGCTTGCCCTGCATGGCCGGGACCTCCAGGAAACCTTCGGAAGGCGGGCATCAAACTCAACCCCGACAAATGTGTCTTCGGGGTGCAGGCGGGCAAGCTCCTGGGTTTCCTCGTCTCCGGACGGGGCATCCAGGCGAACCCCGACAAAGTAGACGCTATCTTGGGCATGGAGCCGCCCAAGACTACGAGGGAGGTCCAAAGGCTGGCGGGCCGCATGGCAGTGCTAAGCCGCTTCCTATCCAGGGCGGCGGAGCGGGGCCTGCCATTTTTCAAGACGCTCCGCGGGTGCGATGGATTTAGTTGGGACGAAGATTGTGCGAAGGCCTTCAACGAGCTCAAACAGCACCTCGCAAGCCTCCCCACTCTGGTCGCCCCAGCACCAGAGGCTCCCCTCCTGCTCTATCTGGCCGCATCAGCCACCGCGGTCAGCGCCGTCCTCGTCTTGGAGGAAGGCGCCATGCAGAGGCCCGTCTACTTTGTCTCCGAAGCCCTCCAAGGCGCCAAGACAAGATACACGGAGCTTGAGAAGCTCGCCTACGCGCTGGTCATGGCTTCCAGAAAGCTTCGGCATTATTTTCTGGCCCACCCGATCACAGTACCTTCCTCATTCCCCCTGGCGGAGATGCTGCACAACAAAGAGTCCACAGGGCGCATCGGCAAATGGGCTGCCGAGCTCGCCCCCTTCTCCTTGACGTATGCTTCACGAACGGCAATCAAATCCCAAGTCCTGGCGGATTTTCTGCCGAATGGACCCCGCCGGCCCAGCCCGTCCGGACGCACGATGATCCCGTCTGGACGCTTACAATCGACGGAGCTTACAGCGTCGCCGGCGCGGGCGTAGGGGCGGTGATCGTCACACCCGAAGGACAGCGTTTGCTGTACTCGGCGCGCCTTGACTTCCCCGCCACCAACAACACGGCTGAATACGAGGCACTAGTCTTTGGCTTGGCGAAGCTCAAGGCAATCGGCGCGAGACGGGTGTTGGTCCGCACCGACTCGCGCTTGGTGGCTGGCCATGTGGACAAGTCATATCAAGCCAAGGACCTGGAGTTGGCCAAGTACCTCGCGGCGGTAAGGGCGAGGGAAAGGCACTTTTTGGGTGTCACCGTCAAGGCCATCCCCCGCGCGGAGAATGAGCAGGCCGACGCCCTCGCTAAGGCAGCCAGCCAGCAACTGCCCCCCCCGAGGGGGCGTTCTACGAGACGTTAGCAAAGGCGGCCATCGCGCAGGACACCCGGGACGCGGCACTCGTCCACCGCATTGGTCGGCCAGGAGATTGGCGAGAGCCCATCTTCAATTTCTTGCAAGGCATCGCCGAGCCGCAGGACCCTGCCGAGCTGCGACGCTTGCAGCACCGCGCACGGTCCTTCCAGGTGTTCGAAGGGATACTCTACAAGAGAGGGGTTTGCGCCCCGCTCCTGCGCTGCCTCTCAACCGAGGGGGGAAGGGAGCTCTTGGCGGAGATCCACGCGGGCGTATGCGGATCCCACTTGGCACCAAGATCATTAGTCGGCAAGGCGTTCAGACAAGGCTTCTACTGGCCGACTGCCATCACCGACGCCCAGGACCTCGTCCGTCGGTGCCAAGGGTGCCAGTGGATGGCGCGCATTATCCGCAGGCCCCCGACGCGCCTCAACCCCATCCCCCCGGTGTGGCCACTGGCACGCTGGGGTCTTGATATAGTGGGACCACTTGCCCGAGCTCCAGGAGACCTCCGGTTCGTGGTAGTCGCGCTGGAGTATTTCAACAGATGGCCGGAAGCGGTCGCTCTGGCCAAAGTAACCTCTGCGGCCATACAGCGCTTCCTATGGCAAAACATCATATGTCGCTTCGGTGTGCCCCGGGAGCTCACGGTCGACAATGGCCTGCAGTTCGACGCCACCCTCTTCAAAGATTATTGTGACAGCATGGGCATTACCCTCCGATTCGCCTCGGTAGGGCATCCCCAGTCTAACGGGGCGGTCGAACGGGCGAATGGCGCCATCTCCGCCGCCATCAAAAAACGCCTGGTTGGATTGCCAAAGGGCAAGTGGCCAGGCGAGCTTCACAGCGTTTTATGGTCGCTTCGCACAACGGTAACGCGCCCGACGGGGTTCACGCCGTTCAAGCTCCTCTTCGGTGACGAAGCGGTGACACCCGAGGAAATCAAGGGCGGCTCGCGGAGGGTCCTCGTCCAAGCACCCGAAGAGGAGCGCCGTGTGTCCTTGGATCTCCTTGATGGGATACGAGCGGACGCAGCCCACCATGTCGAGAAGTACGCGCGGCAAACAGTGCGTACTCGGGACCGCTCTGTATGCCCGCGGGGGTTCAAGCCGGGGGATCTTGTCATCAGAGTGGCGCTCCAGGCGGAGACCGTTGGCAAGCTGGAGTCCAAGTGGGAAGGCCCGTACATCGTGACAGAGGCATTGCCGAAGGGGGCGTATCGCCTCGCCACGCTCGAAGGACAAGCCTTCCGGCACACATGGAACGCGGACAGGTTGCGGCGGTACTACGCCTAGAAGCAGGACAGCAGGCGTAGAGCCGCCAGCCTGTTGTTAGGCGATGCTCGCCCGCGCAAACGGGACCTCAATAAAGATTGCTGTTCCCAGCACATCCCCTATCCGCGCTGAGCAGAACAGAGTCCACGGACTTTAAATTAGACGTAGCGTCGAGCCTAGCTCCGCACGCAAGAGTCTGCGGACTATAAATAAGACGTAGCGTCGAGCCTAGCTCCGCACGCACCAGTCCACGGACTTTAAATTAGACGTAGCGTCAAGCCTAGCTCCGCACGCGAGAGTCTGCGGACTATAAATAAGACGTAGCGTCGAGCCTAGCTCCGCACGCACCAGTCCACGAACTTTAAATAAGACGTAGCGTCGAGCCTAGCTCCGCACGCGAGAGTCTGCGGACTATAAATAAGACGTAGCGTCGAGCCTAGCTCCGCACGCACCAGTCCACGGACTTTAAATAAGACGTAGCGTCGAGCCTAGCTCCGCACGCGAGAGTCTGCGGACTATAAATAAGACGTAGTGTCGAGCCTAGCTCCGCATGCACCAGTCCACGGACTTTAAATAAGACGTAGCGTCGAGCCTAGCTCCGCACGCGAGAGTCTGCGGACTATAAATAAGACGTAGCGTCGAGCCTAGCTCCGCACGCACCAGTCCACGGACTTTAAATAAGACGTAGCATCGAGCCTAGCTCCGCACGCGAGAGTCTGCGGACTATAAATAAGACATAGCGTCGAGCCTAGCTCCGCACGCACCAGTCCACGGACTTTAAATAAGACGTAGCGTCGAGCCTAGCTCCGCACGCGAGAGTCTGCGGACTATAAATAAGACGTAGCGTCGAGCCTAGCTCCGCACGCACCAGTCCACGGACTTTAAATAAGACGTAGCGTCGAGCCTAGCTCCGCACACACCAGTCCACGGACTTTAAATAAGACGTAGCGTCGAGCCTAGCTCCGCACGCACTCTACGGAGTATAAATAAGACGCAGCGGGGGGACGCCTCCGCGCGCACTCTACGGAGTATAAAGAAGACGTAGCGTCGAGCCTAGCTCCGCACGCACTAGTCCACGGACTTTAAATAAGACGTAGCGTCGAGCCTAGCTCCGCACGCGCGAGTCTCCAGACTATAAAGAAGACGTAGCGTTGAGCCTAGCTCCGCACGCACTAGTCCACGGACTTTAAATAAGACGTAGCATCGAGCCTAGCTCCGCACGCGCGAGTCTCCGGACTATAAAGAAGACGTAGCGTCGATCCTAGCTCCGCACGCACTAGTCCACGGACTTTAAATAAGACGTAGCGTCGAGCCTAGCTCCGCACGCGCGAGTCTCCGGACTATAAAGAAGACGTAGCGTCGAGCCTAGCTCCGCACGCACTAGTCCACGGACTTTAAAAAAGACGTAGCGTCGAGCCTAGCTCCGCACGCGCGAGTCTCCGGACTATAAAGAAGACGTAGCGTCGAGCCTAGCTCTGCACGCACTAGTCCACGGACTTTAAATAAGACGTAGCGTCGAGCCTAGCTCCGCACGCGCGAGTCTCCGGACTATAAAGGAAGTCGTAGCGTCGAGGTTCGCCTCCGCACGCGCCACTCCACGAAGTATAAACGAGATGCGCAGACATGCCCTCCGCGTTCGGCGGCAGGTAACACCAAGCATAAAGTACTACTTGGTTCCATTATAAAAGCAAAAGGGTTACATGGTCACAAGCCTAAGAACCCGTACATCATCCCCCTGCCCTGCCCGACCAACCACTCAGCCTTGGCGCGGTGCGGACGAACCCGTGCCGTCGTCGCCACGGCCCTGAAGGACCCCTTCAAGCCACTGGAGGAGGTCCCCCTCCCCATGCAGCGTCTGCTGCACGGCGACCCTTGCAGCATCTTCCCCGAAGCGGCCCCAAATCCGTTGGTGGAAGTTCTGCAGGCTAGGCCCGACGGAACGGATGGCGTCCGACATAACCCCTGCTTGGCCGGGCGGATCCAGTTGTGGATTCGCTAGCTCTTGGGTATGCCTACACCCACGAGTATGAAGCAGGGCGAGGGCGAAGGACGCACCAACATAGCTGCAGTGCTCGCCAAAGGTTCTGGCGCCATGAAGAGCAACGCCGGCCCCCTCCTCGATCAGCCCGAGCGTCTCCGACAGGGCCTCCGGCCTGTGCGTAGTGTCCGGCACTCGGACGCACAGATCTCGGAGGGTCTGGTTCAGAGACTCCATGGCCCGCCATGCCGACATGGACGCATTCTCCAGGGCAAGGCGGTTCTCGGCAACAGACTCCACTAGCTGGGCGTTCTCCCCTTCTAGGGCGGCGATCTGCTGGATGAAGGCGGCGCGCTCCTCCGCCGCGGCGTGCCGAGCTTCTATAGTTTCGTGCTGTGCGGCCGCCAGGGCACCCCCCAGCGCGTGACATTCCTCATCCTTCGCGGCGAAGGCAGTGTTTGCTTCACGAAGGCTGGCTTCCAGCGCCCTCCGCTCCCGAACGCGGGCCTCGTCAAAGGACCGGCTGAGGGCAAGCGTCTGGCAAACACAACAAAGTCAGCAGGCGTCCAGCAGTACATTGCAAAGCCGAAGCACGCATATTTACCCTCATCTCGGACGCCTGCAGCGCGAGCGCTAGAAGTTCCCCCTCACATGACAACAACACCGCCCGGTTGAGGCCGTGGTCGGCACGCTCGGCGGCTGCGGTAAGGTCGCAGAATATCTCCGGTCGGGGGAAGAAGTCTGCGCGAGCGAGCCCCGGCCCCAATGCGCCAGGATTTACCGAGGCCACAGCCACGTCGACGCCGGCGGACACCTGCGGGGCACCCTGCACAAGGCTTCTGACTTCGCGCGTACCTCCGCTGCTC
This sequence comes from Dendrocalamus latiflorus, assembly GCA_017311315.1. Classification (NCBI taxonomy): domain Eukaryota; kingdom Viridiplantae; phylum Streptophyta; class Magnoliopsida; order Poales; family Poaceae; genus Dendrocalamus; species Dendrocalamus latiflorus. Next base: position 41,287,733 of record CM029653.1, on the reverse strand, counting down.
GATCCTTCGCCACGTTGGGGAGACTTCGTCTCGTCTGATGTTGGCAGAATGAGCGAGCAGATCGGGGAAAGTCTCGCGAAGTCAAGTGAAGAAAAGGACTCACGCCTACCTCCTGCGCCCTTCGTCGCGGTAGGAAGTGGCGCCGGTTCGACCACCCAGGGGGAGGCGGGCGCCTCGACAGTCGGGGAGAAGGTCTTCTCGGCTGTGCGCGACGCCGTAATCCCGCGGCAAGGCCCCGCAACAGCGTATCGACTCCCCGTTGGCGGCGGGGACTGCGTCCGAGGGCGTTTCGCCTGCGGGGGCACAGGCGATTCTTCCACGGCGGGACCAGCTCCGGTCACGGTCGTCCCCACGGTTTCCTCTATAGAAGGCACGCCCTCGACGGCCGCTGCGGAGGATAACATACCTCCCACCGTGGTTTGCCCGCTAGGAACGACGCCACCCCTTGGGTTGACGGCTTCCAACTCAACGATGGCCGCGAGCCCGAGCACGGGCTCGTGGGCGTCGGCAGCAGGTACCAAGGGATCCGCGGCGGTGCGCTCCTCCGAAGTAGTATGGCCAGGCCCACCGCCGGTCGCACGCCCCGTCTCAGCTGGGCTAGCCGCCGGGGGGCTGCCGGGTCGCATACGGCAGCCGGGGAACGGGCCCGGCGTCGTGAAGATAGCACCCCCGCAGGATTACCACCATCCTGAGCGTCCGGAGTCCCGGCGGGAAGCTCTTCCGGCACCACACACTCGGGCACGGCAATGCCCAAAGCCTTGCAGGTGCGGTTTACCCGCCCCTGCTTAGCCGCCTTGACTGCGGCCTCGCGAGCCCGGTGCTCCTTAAGCGTGTACGGGCCGAGAAGCGCTGCAACCGCGCGCTCCGCATCTTCTAGCCGAGCCGCTGCGCAGGAGATCATGCCAGTTAGGCGAAAGCCAAACGGATACAATGGCGCGCGTAAAGTGTGCTGGGCGACTTACAAGGGGCGGAGGGCGGCAGCAGGCGAGACACGGAGGGGTCGAACCCGTCCTCGCGAGGGCCATTCTGTTGAACGTACTTCCCTCGGGAGGAGAGTGGCGCCGCCCCATACATCGTGAACTCCTCGGCTAGGTCGCGCACGCTCATTCGACGGGCGACACCGACAAGGCTCTGTAGCTTCCGCGCGTCGTCGATCTCCGCCGTCAGACCCGGCGTGCTGTTGAACGAGATCGGCCCACCTCGGCACTGCATTCGGCTCTTGTCGGTCACGGTGTAATAGAACCACCACCGCGTCCAGCCGGCCGCCCATTGCCCAGACGAGGCGGGCACAGGGAACAACGTCGCGCACGATGCCCGGAGCACGAAGTCCACACTGCCGAAATTGGACACCGCCCCGTCAACCTTTCTGGGTCGACAGTGTGCGTCGTGCAGGGTGGCGAACAAGCTCGCGCTGGGACGCCACCCTTCCGTCCGCATCGCCCATGTGAAGACAGCTAGGCGGAGTATCGCGTGGGGCGTCAGCTGGGCTAGCTCCAACTTGTAGGCCCGCAAGACTTCGCCCACGAACAACGTGGAGGGCATTCGAAGGCCGGCATTGAAGAACGCGACGAAAACAATCGCCTCCAGGGCCCCGGGCTTCGGCTCCGTCTCGCCCCGACGGGGTAGGCGAGCCCCATCGCGCTCCACGATCTTCCCCTCATCCACGAGCCGCTGCAGCGTCCCTTCAGTCATGCGGCTCTTTCCCAGCACGCGGGAGCAGGAGCCTCCCGAGTGCTCCATGGCGTTCCACCACTTGTTGGCGCGCGAGCCCCCCCGCGGCACCAGTTTGTACTCCTGGGAAGGAGGGGTCGCCTCGCCCTGGCCAGGCAAGGCACCGCTGTGGGGGTGGTAGGTGGCGTCGTCATGGCTAGCCATCGCTTTTGGCGACAAGGGAAGAAGAAGCAGGCAAGGGAGCAACTGGCGTGACAATTAGCACGGGCGGAAGCGAAGCGGCAGATCAAAAAGCCAATCAAGAAAGGGTGCCTCCACCTCAACATCAGCACCTTATAAAGGCCGCTCGCCTGCCTTGTGGCTCAATGCACAGACGGATCGAATTCCCAGCGGTTCGGCTATCCAAGATTTGGAAAGAAGAACCGCCGGAACATAGAGGGCCGTGCCGGGTAGGTGGCCAAGCAGCGCACAACGCCCCCACATCTTCCACACGCGCCCAGCTTCTCGGGGGACGAGGCGAACGGCCGCGGTCACGCAACCGCCCACATCCCACGACGCACCAGTCGTGAGTCGCCACGTGCCCCACTTGCAGCATGGCAGACTGCACGACGCGACAGCCTGCCTTCTGCCAGGCCAGGCGTCAGCGTGTTTCCAGCCGCCATTAAAAGCGCACTACCAGACTGCAAGGTCACAACAGCCCCGGAGCGCAACCATACCGGCGCCAAGCTCCGATCTCAGCACGGGGGACGGAGCGCGCGCGTCTACTTCGACTAGGCGCCAGCTTCGCTGCCACCCGATTCGAAGGGTAGCGGACGGAGCGCGCGCGTCTACTTCGACTAGGCGCCAGCTTCGCTGCCACCTGTTCGAGGGGTAGGGGACGGAGTGCGCGCGTCTACTTCGACTAGGCGCCAGCTTCGCTGCCACCCGTTCGAAGGGTAGGGGACGGAGCGCGCGCGTCTACATCGACTAGGCGCCAGCTTCGCTGCCACCCGTTCGAGGGGTAGGGGACGGAGCGCGCGCGTCTACTTCGACAAGGCGCCAGCTTCGCTGCCACCCGTTCGAGGGGTAGGGGACGGAGCGCGCGCGTCTACTTCGACTAGGCGCCAGCTTCGCTGCCACCCGTTCGAAGGGTAGGGGACGGAGCGCGCGCGTCTACTTCGACTAGGCGCCAGCTTCGCTGCCACCCGATTCGAAGGGTAGCGGACGGAGCGTGCGCGTCTACTTCGACTACGCGCCAGCTTCGCTACCACCTGTTCGAGGGGTAGGGGACGGAGCGCGCGCGTCTACTTCGACTAGGCGCCAGCTTCGCTGCCACCCGTTCGACGGGGAGCGGACGGAGCGCGCGCGTCTACTTCGACTAGGCGCCAGCTTCGCTGCCACCCATTCGAAGGGTAGGGGACGGAGTGCGCGCGTCTACTTCGACAGAGGCGCCAACCTCCGCCAACACCATCCCAGGCTTCCGGCTCCCCAGCCACAAGCCCGGAGACATTCACAGGCCGCAGGGGACGGAGGGGGCCAAAGGACTCGACGACATGGCTTCGGCCCTGTGAAGCCCTTCACCATGAGAGGCTCCTGTCGTAGGGGTGGCCCCCGCCTAAGCCCAGCAGGCCTGGTAGGAAGGTTATAAGGCCCAGAATAGGCCATGTGTAATGATATAACTGCCCCAAAGGGGATAACCAGATGTAAGGGTATAACTGTAAAAGCACTCCTCATGTGCATATATATATGAGCACAAGCCATGGGGAGGACCCAGGCCATTACACTCAACTTCATTACTCTCCACTACCATATCTCTCTCTGTTTGGTCTGTAGCCACAACACCGCCTATTCACCCCCCCTCTAGTCGGCCTCCTCGATCTTACAAATGTGTATAGATTCGTTTTAGGTTGAAATTAGTCGGATTAGGGTTTGATTTGGGTAACTAGCTAACCTAGGGTTAGACACGAGAAAAATTATAAATCTTATTCATTTTGCATTTTAGGTTGTCATGGGCTTCACTCGTTTGCTACCTCCACCCGATGTTCCCGTGCCGATGTGTTATTGCGGCGATCCTTGCAAGGTCGAAAGGTCGGATGATCCGGATACATATAGGCAGAGGTACTGGATGTGCGCCAACTGGGCGTTCGATCCGCCACGTGCCGTCGTTGTCCTCGGTAAGATGGTATGTTGTATTGTCGATTCATCGACTTGGTATTAATTCTGTTGGTTTAACGAATGTGTACATTTGCAGGAGCCTCCACCGCTTTGTGATTTTGAGCAGTGGATCGACACTGCGATCGCTGAGGATGACAAGGAATACCTTAACGCCACTAAGAAGTGGGATGAAGAAAGAAAGGAGAGGTGGGAAAGGGAGAAGAAGCATGAGGAGGCCGCGAGGGAACACCGCGAGGAGGAGCGTAGGAGGGCCGCGGCAAGGCGCAAGGGTGAAAGGCAGAAGAAGCTAGAGAGAGCGCGACGTGCCAAGGCAGCCCTTGAGGAGCACCCTAATGCTCAGAGGAAGGGGAAGTGGCCTCGATGCACTCAGTAGATTATTGCTATGTATATGTAATGTTTGATGTATGCGGACGTATGCATTTTCTGAGAATTTATAAACTATGTATGTGGACTATGTATATATGTGGACATATGCACTCAGTATGTTATTTTGGGTTGTGCTTATTCATTTGGTGAATGTCAATTAGTATTGTTTGTGCGAATGGAATGAAACAACTAGGCTGAGCTTGCAGTTTTAATGCAAGTGCAATAATCACGACGCCAAACACCCTGGCGCCGTATGTTAGTAGCACGGCGCCAAACACACAGGCGTCGAGATATTCAACTATGGCGCAAGGAACTTTGGCGCCACATCCTGGCGCCAAAGGTCTTGGCGCCGTATTTGAATACCTCGGCGCCGGTGTGTTTGGCGCCGTGCTACGTAAATCTACAGAAAAAACAGCAAACTGCTGTCTGTTTTTCTGCATATACAAAACACATGCACATACACACATATACATACATTCACATATAAAACACATACGCATAACTCTCAATAAAGTCTAGATGCATACATTCACATATAAATCTCAAATCATACATACATACATATATGCACACATACAAGGTGCCTTGTGCACCAACGATGATGCAAGGTGACTTGTGCACCAACGATGATGCAAGGTGCCTTGTGCACCAACGATAATGCACAGGTAAATGTCCTGGTATCACTTCCTTAACGGCGCTCAAGATCCTAGCGTGCCTGTCAGACAACACACATACCTCCCTCCCTGGGCCAACCACATGGATCCGTACAAGCCGTAGAAACCAAGCCCAGCTAGATTTGTCCTCCTTCTCCACCAAAGCAAAAGCCAACGGCACAAGCGAGTTGTTCGCATCACAGCCAATAGAAATCAACAACGTCCCCTCATACTTGCCCAACAGGAACGTCCCATCAATTGACAGAACAGGCCTACAATGTTTGAAAGCCTCGACACACTGACCAAAGCACCAGAATGCTCGAAAGAAAATCTGTCTTCCATTAACCCATACATCGGGTTTAGGCACGTACTCATACTGCATTCCTGCATTGGCCGCTTTCATTGCGTTGAACATGGCCGGCAAATGCTCATACAATAATACTAATACACATTATGTACAATAATCAAACCCTAAAAACGAATCTATACACATTAATACTAATACATTACGCATATCTATTGCAAATCCATCCTAAAACCGAGCCAAATCCAACTAATTTCATCTAGAGTTTCAAATCTTGCCCCCACAAAATGTACCTCAAATAATCCATATCTATGGGGAAAAAATCAAGGGAGGAGAGGGAGCTCACCTTGCTTGCTCGGTTTGGAAGCAAGATCGCGAGAAAAATCTATGGATTGGGATGGATTTGGGGAGGGGAGAGACGGGCGGCTACGGCTGCTCTTTGCTTGATCTGTTCGAACAGAGGAGTGAGGGGGTGGTGAGGGGTCGGGGGCTACGCTCGGGCTTAAGTCCCAGGGAACGGCGCCACGGCCGTAAGCGCCGCTTATGCATAGCACGGCGCCATGTGCTTTGGCGCCGTGCTGTGCCACCGTGGATCCTACGTGTCCACGCACGGCGCCAAAGCATATGGCAGTGTGCTATGTACCTTTGGCGCTATATGCTTTGGCGGTGTGCTAAGGGTCCATTTTTGCAAATCTTTTCTCCAGGGGTTCATATATAAAAAACTTTCAAATTTTGGGCTAAAAAGCAAAAATTTTACAATGGGGCTTCCCTGTCCCCCACTCCCTATTCCCTCAATCTAGACCACTCAGTAATGATCCAATGGTCAGTTTTTTTATATTTTCACCATTTGCCTATCCATCATAAATAATAACAAAAATACAAAAAATAAAATTTATTTTTTCTGTATTTTTATTATAATTTTATTTCAGGAAAAAAATAAAATTATAATAAAAAATACAGAAAAAAATAAATTTTTATTTTTTTGTATTTTTATTATTATTTATGATGGATGGGCAAATAGTGAAAATGTAAAAAAAAAACTAACCATTGGATCATTATTGAGTGGTCTAAATTGAGAGAATAGGGAAGAGAATAGAGAGTGAGGGACAGGGAAGCCCCATTCGTACGATGGCTACTGCTAAACATCTCTTGCTGGTGGCAGGAGACTGGTGATCATGTGCGGCAAAGGGCCAAGGGTGACCAGAGGAGGCAAATGATGATGCACAAAGACGATATCTGCAAAAAAAACATATGAGGGCTCTGAAACTATGGTTACAGACGGTAGCAAAGCAAGAGAGGCCCAGAAAAAAATGCCTAAAAGAGAGGCCAATTTTTTACCAGCGAGGTACGTAGACAGTAAACAAAACAATGCACGCAGTTGATATTAAGTCAAAATGCAACAGATCCCGGGTCGGCTTGATGAGCCAGAAAGGCTATATTAACTGATGTGCTATGGAAAGTCATGTCTCGTCACCTCAGTAGAGGATAACAAGTACTCGATCCGTCCAAGCTTATAGTGAGTATTTTCTTTTGGTACACAAACCAAGGAGATATTAAAAATAACAAGATTACCATTAATTATTATCTCTAAGTATTATATTTAATACATGTATATAGATAACATAAAGTAAAACTAGATATTTATTAGAGATGTAGAGAAAATCTCACACTAATTTTGTATTAAAATATAAAATACATCTTATATTTATAGATAATACTATTTAAAAAATATGTCATATAGATATGGACGGAGGAAGTATATGGGTACTGATCAACAATTATTTTGGACACCACCGATGTTACTGAATTTAATATGCGCGGTTGCGCTTGCGCACAATTCCTGCAATTTGACAAGCGTACCACAAAACCCTGGGTTGGGCATCTGTGCACACGTGAGGCCTTTGCTGCATGACCCGTGCTATTTGCATCCAAAACGGCATAATCATCCCTTGTTGGCTGCTTGTTTACACTCACCTAAATGATTAAGTATTCCAAATGTCAGTGTAAGTGGAATATGCACACCTACAAAACTACACCAAAAAGTTAAATATTTAAAAGCATTATCAGATGACATGAGGTACATAATTAACTAAGATCACATATCAGCTCTTCTATCCTTTTTTAATTTTTTTTCTGGTCAGATTTGACAGGATTTGGGTCCTTGTGGACTCCATTGTATAGACCTTTGTATTTATCTTTATACATCCCTACTGTTCTCATAAAACAGAATTCCTCACTAAGAGTTTATCGATGGACAAAAGGTTGATTTGCCTGACAATGAGAAAATTTGGTTAAATGGCAAAAAGGTAAAAAAAACAAAAACAAAAACTAGTTAGGTCTGCTCGCATGAAACAAGAGCCGCTAATGTAGAAGGGCAATATCATCCATCAAGTGTGCTGGAGAGACCCAACAATGCATTCTTTAAACTCCCTTTAGCAAAGGTAATTGCAAACTTTGATGTGGATTTCTTCAACTCAATTAAGGCCCCGCTCCAAACGGCTTCAGCTTCTGGCTTTCAGAAGTTAGAAGCCATTTAGAACACGTCGGCTTTTTAATTTCGGTTTTTTTACCCTTTTTTATTTTCTTTTCCCCCTTTATTTCTTTGTATTGTCCCAAAAAATATAGCGGCGTTTTTCAAATTTTCTTATTTTTTTGACTCAAAAAAGCTAACAGCCGCTACAGTGTAATTGCAATTAAAAACCTACAGCAGAAGTCAAAAGATATGACTTTTAAGCTGTTTGGAGTACTACCTAAAGAAACTACTGGAAAGAACAAACCCTTTGATGGTAGAGAAAATGAAACAGAGACATATGTGCACAGCACCCCACTAAGGCAACAAAAATAAAATAAAATAAAATACTGAAATCATACCTCAAATCGAACATGCAAATCTTTTTATCAAGGAAAACATCAGCTCTATATCCATATGTGCTCCCTGCGGTACTCTCTCACAATGACTGGTACACTAGTAGGTGGGAGCTGCGACGGCAGGACAAATCATCAATTCAGTGGACCAAATGACAGACAGGCCATCTTAATATATGATAAACAAAAACAGTATGAACGTGATAGACAAATGTCTTGACTCAATAAGATAATTCATCACTATAATAGATGCCGATAACAGAAATTTGAGCAGAATTAATGTGTCCTGACTGGTTATGTGAAAACAATGTATTGGTTATGTGAAAACAATGTATCCACAAGAATCATAACAATGAGAAGTCTTTTACAGTAGAAGGGAAAAACAGATGTGCTTATGTGTACTAAATAGATTAACACTGCTTAGATAATGGGGGTACTGCAAAATAGTAAGAAATTCAAATGAGTTGTACGCATCATGGAACCCTGAGAAGAACTCATGCAGTATAAAGCTGTACAACATCATAAAAATATAATTCATGTGTATGTTTAACATGAATTGGAAAAAACAATCCCCACAAAATAAAGGAAAGCGATGGCTTTTGAGGACACATAACTAAAAGTCTGTTCATATTGATTTCTGCTTCCAGAAGCAAAAGTCAACATGAACACTCTAGCTTTTATAAATCGTTTCTATCATCTACTACTTTTCACTTTCACATATTGTAACGTACTTATATTTTATTACACCACAGTTCCGTAAGTCATATGGCGATTCAAATGTTGTAGTGTCTTTCGTTGCACCGTCTTTCTTACATAATACACTACTATTTATCAGTCGCTTCTATCAGCTACCACTATTCATCAACCGCAACCAAAAGCTATCAGCAAAAACCAATATGAGCAGGCCCTAATATCAATAAGAAAGTAACCAGTACAAAGACTAGAGGGTGTAGACAATTGCGGGTAGAAATGTCTGGAGTCAGATCAAGAATGTGAGAACTTCAAACCAATAGTCATCAGATAAGGATGCTATAACAAAGTTTGAATATATCCTTAAACAAATTCATTTCAAATTAAACATAGTCAACAACTATGGAGGACCATATTCTACATCGTTGCTTCTTGTTTCTGCAAATGCTGCATTTGTTTTCCACAGGCAAAGTAAATTGTTGTCAGGCTCATTGCTGATACAGTCCACTTCACATGTGAAAAATAATGCATCACTTTGCAGACAGCTCGCATCTTTGTAGAGCCATATGGTACTGCTGTCTAAATCCAAGGTCAGTTAGGGCAGACAGATCTGATTGATAGGCCAAATAGCGCAGCTTTAGGAAAGCTAAGTTTGTTTGAGAACAAAAAAACAACCTTGTGCCAATACTGGCCCCACCCACTGGAATATGAAGAGGCAACCACTTATATACACTCCCTAGCTATTTTTCAATAAAACAATCTTGGATGTAAACATAAACAAATTAGAGAATATCGGCATATCCAATTATCTGGTGCACCATCTAATAACTATGAGATCTGGGGAAACCTAGGGAATTCCTTGCTACCAAAACACATTCAGCTCAGCATTCCCCCAACAGGGGGGGGGGGGGTTTATTATCTTCTTAACATATTAGTCCTCATTTTTTTTATAGGAGTAAGACCCCTGAAGGCCTGAACTTTTGGCTTGATTGCAAAGCAAGCTTTACTTATAATTTGGATGACAATGCACAAGCATGCCTATGTCAGATATCTCAACTGTCGTCCGCAAAACTGACAAAAAAAAAGAAGTTTTGGAATTGGCTAAAATTCTGGGCCTGCGTTCGCTCTTTGGCAAAGTACAGAGACAAATTTGTGGCTCATAGTTGAAGAACCAAAGTGGTACTATACTGCTATCCCCTAACAATTTGGCAGCTTGTTCAGCATATGATACCATCACATTGTACTGTTAGAAGCATAAAAACCAACAGCAAACAGAAAAAAAAGTTTACGAGGTTGAATAAGTCAATATGATTTGCTCATAAGCACAAGGAATTGAATAAGTAGAAACACTGAACACATCTTGTCATTCCATAATCTGTTATGACCATTGAAACATATTCAGAAGGGGTGGTGTCACACTTATCAGGTGCACAAAATTGTTTTCATTAAGTGCAAATTAAGAAAGGAAATAACCAATTATAATATCTATGGGAATTCAGGCACATACTTAAGATTCAGAAGTTGTAGATTTTCATTATCAGCGCAGCTTTTGAGATTACTCAAATATGCCCTCTCAGGAACTCCTGAAATGGTATCTGGGTCAGCTGAGTAAATAACATGTCATGTGTTATGAAGTTCCTTATCAGTATGCTAAATTAATAACTTAATGTGAGAACAGCAATGATATCATACCAAGTTCATTAGAGCATATAGAATCAAGTTGCACCCTCTCATGAAATTTATATGCCTCGCAGCACACTAGAACAGGAACTCTAAAAGCATGTGCAACCATTGCAACAGAAGCTGTCCCAACTCTGGAGTAAACTGCTCCATTTGATAATATCGATGAGGCGCCCAAAAAAAACTCTTGTAACCTCATGAATAATGTATGAGACAGCATCTATGTGTGTATATGTGCAGCTGATTCCCTTTGCTACCAATCTGCGCAACAATCCTTGTGTTATAGGCGTGGCGTTGGTTGCGATGCTCTGCAGCGTTAAATCTGCAATCTTGGACTTCATCTCGGCCTGCTGCTACACGATCTCAGCCATCTGTTCCTAGATTGCTTTAAACATTGCGCTCACGGAACTGGCCTCCTTGCCGGAAACCATAGTAGCAGAAGTCGTGGGAAGGGATCGACGGCTCTGATACTAAGTTGTTATGAACCTTAGTTCACGAGGGATAAACACCACCGAGAGGATGGCCAGATGGCGTCGGCGTAGAACAAGAGGGAGAGAGACTAGAGATTCAGACGGGAAGACTTGATATTACTCTGCTTGATTCCTATAGCATGCGGTAGCCCTCTTATATAGATGGCTCCTCCCAACAGATGTAATCTAACTCCAATCATATCTCTAATACAAGGAAACCAATCTCTAACTCAAATGGAAATCAATCTCTAATTCCTAATAATAACCCGGCTGAGCCCTGTTTGACTTGCAAAATGCAGTGTTCCAAAATATGCATTTACTGGCCGGAAACTGTTTTCAGCTTTGCCAGCTTTCAGCTGGTTCATGGCAATTTCCAAGAAGCTAGCCAGAAGGTTTAGTTTTAAAATTAACCCCTAGTATCAAGCAGATTGAATTACAAATGTTCCGCAAAAAAAGGAATAATTGCTGCAGTTGGCATTGTTATTAGTATCTCGCTTTACACGTTTAATTACGCATAACATGGATCGCATTGGACCATTTATTGTACTGTCCTTTTGGACATAGCCATGTGATACTGCCTATCCAGACTCACTCCACCACATTTTAGCTAGCTTGTTCTTACGACTCCGTTCATATATCTCCTCTGCTTTCCCGTAACAACGCTGCAGAAAGATCAATCCAGGATTGGCAGTACGCAAAAGGAATACTTTCTCAGATCGTTGTTTATTTTCTGCAGGTGAGCGATGAGATGACACATAACATGGATTGGCATTTGGAAGATATCATGCATATCATGGTTTGCAGCTGTGATTTTTTCTTGGACACAACCATGTGACTATCGGAGCCGCAAAAGCCCTGTGAGACTGGGTGTATGTTGGAGGAACCGGCATGTCTTCGTGTGTTTCATATTTTGCTCATTGTATGGTGTCTGTGTTATGTTTCAGTAGCGATGTATTCATGCCGCAAACCTTGATAGACATGGGCAACACACGATAAACCATTATGTGCTAAAACAAAGATTGTCTCAGAAAACAACCAGTCTGCATGTCTACTTGATTTAAAAGAAGTTCCTGTGCAGAATTTATTGTAGGATCGTCGATGGCAATCAGAAGAGGGTGAATGATTGCAGCGCACAGCGAAAACGTTTTTTTTAACTTTGCTGTCTTCTTTTTCTTACCTGCTAAAAATTGAGAGCACAAAAAAAAGCAAAGAAATAACAAATAATACGCTACTATAGCTAACAGAGCACCTCTTTTGTCTCAGCCAAAAAGCCAACTCTCGGCCAGTGTAACATCCTAAATTTCGAGTTTTCAGAATTATGGAGTTTTTAAAAAAATTTCTTGCATTTTGCTGGCATTCAAATTTCCTCTAAATATTTATTTGAAACCTTTTTGAGTTTTGTGGCGTGCAAATTAATGGTCAAAGGTGTAAATGATAATCAAGTAAATAATAAAAATGGAAGAAGTCATTACAGATCATGACTTCAAGATGCTAAAATCCTAAATTCAAGTTCAAGTCAATAAAATGAAACAAAAAAAACTAGCATATATCCCTAAATGATTAAACTAGAAATCTTTTCTTTTAAATTCAACTAGCATACGAAACCCAAGGCTAGATATTCAAAATTTAATTATACAATTTAAAACAAAGTAATATCGAAACCAAAATCCAAGGGCAAATAATTAAAATCCAAAAATTGAGCCCAAAAACTTAGCTTAAAATTTAAATTTGGAATGTCATGTAAAACTCCCAAAAATCAGTCAATCCGAATGCAGATTAAAATTTAAATTAAAAATCAATTTTAAAGTGGGTTTAAACCTTTCTTTCTATTTTTTTCCTTTCCTTTTTCCATCTCACTTCCAAGTGGGCCCACTCCTATTTTTCTCTCCCCCTATTTCTCTTTTTCTTCCTTCCTCTGCGCCTGGGCCCGACTTACCCACGCCACCTTTTTCTTCTTTTCTTCGCAGCCGCACGGTGGCTCTTCCTCCTCCCTTCATTTTTTCTTTTCTTTACCCATCCCCTCTGCCCTCTGTTCGCTCCGACAGCAGCGCCTACTTCCGTCGCCGTCCGTCCGGCCCCGCGTCACCGCATGTCGTCGCCTGCACTTCCACGTTGGCACGGCATCATCCAACCGCCCCCGTCGCATCCCTGCCTGCGCGCACGCTGCGCCCATCCCCTGCCTCCATCGCGTCGCCATGCTCTACGCGAGTGCAGTCGCAGCTTACCGTGGCCACAGTTGCCGCCGTCCCGTCCCGACCCTGCTCTTGGGTCGCCGGCAATAGTACCCCCACCGAGCCCTTCCCATCGCTATAAGAAGCAGCCATCTCCCTTGCGTCGGTGCTCCATGCCTTCTTCCCCACCTTCCTCTTTCTCCGCCGCTGCATGCCCGCCGGCGCCTCCACCTCGTCCAGCCGGCCCGGTGGCTCGCTTCACAAATTAGCCGCGTCACCTCGTGTACCAAGACCTCCTCTCCACTTCCCCTAACCTAATTGAAGTATTGAGCGCCGGAGCTCTCATGTCGCCGTTCTTCCCCCACGCCGGCCCAAGGCCGCCGCCGCCAGTGCCACTCCATCCACGGCGGCCTCTGGTTCGATTCTTCGCGATGGGAGCGTCTTCTCGGCGTATCGAAGCTACCCCCACCTCCGGCCGGCGCTCTCCACCACCCGAGGTCCTCCCCCACGGTGACCTCCTCCACGCCGCCATGGAGCTCCGCCGCCGGCCCACCTCGGCCTCCCTCCGACCACGCCAACCACCAGGGTGGGCTCCCCCAGCCTCTCTCAAGCCTTAGCGCCCGCCCAATTTCTTCCTCTTCTTCCCATTCACCGGCGCCCGATCCACCTCCACCCCGGCCGCCGAGCCTCGCCGCCGGCCCACCTCGCCGCCGCCCCGAGCCGCACCACCCCTTCCACCGGCTCCCACACCCCACAAGCTTCCCATTTTCGTGCTCGTCGGCGCCTCCCCGGCCGCCCCTCGCCGGCGATGCCGCCGTCTACCCCGCGCCACCCCCTCCTCTGTTGTCGGCTGGTTGGTTCTTCTGTTTGGTCCCCTAACCCCCGTTCGTGCTTTTGTGTTGCTCCCTCCAGTAAAGTCGCGAACGACCGAGAGTCCAACTGGCTAAGTGAGTGAGCAGTGAACTCAAAGACCAATGGTTCGAATCCCCTCTGTGCATATTTTTGATTCATTTTTTTAGCACTTTTAACTAGAAAACAATTAGGCAGTAAAACCAGGGAGCTAAGCTAATTGGCTTGGACTCAAATAACATTTATGTATACAATCAAAATGTATGGCCTAACATTTAACGTGTTGTCATTAGATAGATCTCAATAGTAAATTTAATTAGATAATAAAGGGTGCTTCATAAAATTTATTTAAACGATAGGACGTGCCTGTAAACATTTAAATTAGAAGGTCCTAATAAAATCCTCGCCATAAGCACGTCACCAATAAATAAATCTTAACGATGAATTTAGTAGGAATAAAATTTGGGTATAGCGAGCTCGGTCCTATGTAAATAGAAGTTTCGCTAAAACAGGCAAGATGCTAATGCAAAGAATAAAGTAACAATGACAGTTGGTCCTCAAAGTATGACCAAATGAAAAGTCATGTTAGTATGTAGATGCTAAGGTATAGTAGCCCTAGGTCATCGGACATTGAGATAATCTCACCAATAAACAATCCCAAGAAACATGTAATACTATGACCAATAGTAGCAGATGAGTAGCAAATAGGAATATACTAAAAATTCCTATTAGACATCAATGAGGTAATTAAATACTCCCATGCGTTACTAAATTATTAAACTAATCATCAGGAGTATACGTTAAATAATTAGTAAACAGAATCCCATAAAATACCACAGCCTAGACTGCTAGGAATACAGGCTCTAAAGATTAATTTAATGAACTAAACACATGTGTCTGTCTGTAAGTCTAACCCAGCTCATGGAACTTCCTTGATTATTGTAAATAAATTAAAAGAAAGTCATAAAGCAAAAGGTCAAGCCTTGCTTTTCCCCAATCGGCCATGTCTGGCCACCTTCTTTTCCCAAAAAGCAGATAATTCCTGTAGGTACATCTTCACTTCTGATCCCTCATGTTTCTAAAATTTTCCCTCACGGTAAAGCATTCAGACAACTCGTCCTCCTGCTCAAACCCAGCTACCGCTGTGCTTGCAACACACTAACCTGAATCGTCCTTCTGTTCTCGAATCATAAATGCATAATTTAAATTAAATCGGGTATTTAAAGTGATTGGATTTATTTGGACTTTTTGAGTCATTTGCATTTATTTGGATTCAGCTGCTTAGCACGTAATTAGAAATTGGAAGCGTGAAGATTCAGTGGATCAAGCGAGGCCAAGATCGAGATGAAGATAAAGAGCAAGAAGCTTAGGACCTTTGAATGAGGAAGCGTTGAGTGAGCTCAAGGCCACGGAAAACCGCGCAAGGCGAGTCAATACTTTGATCATGTTGAACCTACATTTTCTGCAAATTAATTTTGTTTAAATTATCAAATTGCATGCTGTTAATTTATATGCAAATCCATGTGTAATTTAGAATTCTAGTTAAATGCCTATTATTTAACTTGATTAATATTGCCCCTCCTTTGGAATATTTGAAAATGAGAACCTTGTTGCCCTAGCAAAATTATAATAGTAACCTTTCGAAAATAAGTCCGTAATTATATGCCATGCTTAGAATGTTTAGGTACTCATGGGCGCGAAAGCGCCCAAGCATCACTTGTAATCATGGGAAAAATTGGTTGGGCAGTCATAGTGGTAATGACTGGTATATGTTGGATATGATTAATTTTACTCCCAAAAACCTCAAATTGCTTATTTATTTGGGCGGATGGTTCGGAGGTATGGTGCAGGGGTGCACGAGAGTGTGGTTTGTGGTAGAACCGCCCAGATATCACTAAGGACTGAATCTTGTCATGACCTCCTGTGTAAAACAGTACAACCACAAGTCTGTAAAGTACAACTTGGCTTAGTAGATGTACCGGACCCTGAAAGTCATCCTTCCAGGAGGAGGTGATGAGGTAGTGCAAGCGGCTGTCTAAGTGACAGCTTGAATGGGACACTCGTGGAGAGTGAAGTTCTGCTGTGGCGGGCTAGCAAGGTGAAGTATCCAGCTGCTAGACGTTCAGAAGGAGAACATCCCGCACAACTTATGAGACCTGCCGCAAGCGGGACAAGCTCATAGGGGTGAGATGATGGAAGGGGCGAGGTACTTTGAACGGTTACTGTGATGGTTGGCTCAACCGCATGACTAAGGAATCGTGCGGGGCAACGAGTGAACTGTCTCTTGTGGGTAAAGTGTGCAAACTCTGCAGAGTCAAAACTATTCGAATAGCCGTGCCCACGGTCAAGGGCGGACATGGGAACTTAACCAGATATAGTTCTATTTCAAAATGTTTTGTGGGTGGGATGGAAAAGTGGAGGGCAGCGGAAAGCCCTGATTTGAGTTGTCCTGGGTGTCGTCCCAGTGGTAAGTTAAGCGGCTATAACGCCGAAAGATGTTATACGGTGTGATGCCATATGTATGGAAAAATTGTGGTGATATTAGGCATATGGTGTGATGCCATATGTCTGAAAAATCATGTTAATATTCCTTGAACATTATGTTTTGTTCCAAAGCTACTAGGTCTCAGGAAATTTTATGTATTGTATTTCAAATAGTGGTATTTCTATTCTTACAAAATAAAATATGGGTGGAATAAACAGGGTCGTGAGTAATGGAGATGGATGTTTGTAGTATGCACATAAAGATATTGGTGGATTCAGGTCGATCATAAATAGGAAGTGATAGTGTGGGTTCCGAGAGAAATAAATTAGTGGGGTCCAGTTGAATAGATAGGCTAGATAAATGATCTAATTGAATCTTCGAGAATTTGGAGGAATAATACAAGTATTGGATTATAATTCTTGATTAATGATATTCTTGGTGGATATATAAGGGTGAATCATAGAGTTGATCAATGCTATTCTTGGTGGATATATAATATTGAATCGTAGGCTTGATCAATGATATTCTTGGTGGAGGTATACTAGGGGATTAGTTAGAAATAGATAATGGAAAATAAGGTTAATTATTGTAAGAGCAAATTGTGGTTGTGGATCAATAGCAAAAGGAATGGGTTGATAGGAATTTTGGAATACTAAAGATATTGGTGGATTGTATAATTGATGGTATTCGCTGTTTGGAGTTTTAGACAGCACTCAATATAGAAAGTGTGTGTTCGGTGGATTAATCAAATGATATTAGATAGATGATGTCACTAGCTGTTTGGAGTTTTAGGCAATAATTGATCGGTGGATTATCTAAATAATGTCGCACGCTGTTTGGAGTTTTAGACAGCCATAAATATAGAAGGTGTATAATCAGTGGAGTAATTGGATAATGTCACTTGCTGTTTAGAGTCTTAGATAGCAATCATTACAGAAAGAATATGATCGGTGAATTGAATAGATGATGACACATGCTGTTTGGAGTTTAGACAGCACTCAATAAAGAAAGTGTAATTTCGGTGGATTAAGTCAATTATGGCTATCGCTGTTGGGAGTCTTAGACAGCAGCTAATAATGAGAGTGAGTCTTTGGTGGATTAAGTCAATGATGTCATTTGCGGTGAGGAGTCTTTAGGTCACAAAAATAACAATATGATATAATAATAGAAATGCTGCTAAACGCGTTTTATGGCAAATAAAATAACCCGAGCCTCTTCTTTGTTTAGCCATGTATACTATTTATTTGCATTCTGTGTATTGGCTCGCGGAGCACGGGGTCGGAGTGCTCACACTCGCTTTTGCGACAAAATACAGAATCAGGAATCAAATCACCTCGCCTCAGCAACAAGATTGGACAAGCTGGCAGAGAAGATGAAGATGTCAAGGGCTAGGTCGCGCACCTCCAGTTGGCTGCCTGTGGGCATGCCCTGAGGGTCCCACCTGTGTGCTTCGTTCTTTCGCTGCTGCAATTTATTGATTTCGGCCTAATCGGCCCTTGAGTAAGTTTATTATTATATTTACGCTTCCGCATGATATGTACTTTGATATTCAGAACTGTAATCTATGAGCATTATCTACTGATCCAGGGAATAGTACAGTGGTTTCACAGGAGATTCTGGATTGAAAAGTCCGGATCTGACAGCCAGGACTCCAGAAGAACAAGCGCACTCGAAAGAACTGGACGAATCACTGCCTTGTCGAGAGCAGTCCAAATTTGGTACAGGTCCTCACCGTAATTAGCACATCAAGCCCAAAGCCTCATGCCAAGCATGCAAAATATTCTAGCACATGTATAACACTAGCCGAATCAACAAACTTGATTAGCATTCATCTAATCTCACACCTAATTACCTCTGTCCAGCACATGTATACAGCCAGCCGCCAAAGCACATGCATGAAAAAACTTAACTAGCTATTAATTAATTGGAACCCATACGGCCATGCAAATCTAAACAGCTAATTAGTAAAATTAATTACCTTGCTTCGGCCGGAGAAAAATCCTGCATGCAAAGCTTTCAAGTCTTTGCCAGCGCAACGACTCGCAAGAAAAAGGTTGCTAGCTGCCGCACCACAATTCGCCAGCGAGTAAGAAACTCGGCCGCCGCACGCCACGAGCACGTATTTTTTTATTCCTTAATCCAAGTCGTACTCACTAATTATGCCTTAGACTCTCGTATGCATGCAAAGCACCACATCAATCAAATCTCGGAAACCGTGCCTACTAATTGTCTTTTTCACTCCACGTAATGAGCTATTAGCCAATACATGAAAAGCATGCAGCCAACAGATGATCAAAAGTGAAACTAATGCAAGCACTCACCAGAACCCTGTTGATGAATCTATCCAGCCGCCGATCAAAACTTGCGTACGCAAAACGATCGCTTTTTCTAGCGAGTCCTTTCTCTTGTATATTTTCTCGCTCGATCACGGCTCCAACACACCGATCGGATTCGGCGACGCACGCGTACCGTGACACGGGGAGATAAGGACGAGACGCTGCCGTCTTTTTTTTTTCTCAAATAGATATATTGTATTTCTAAGTAATGGTACAAAGTGCCCTCCTGGCACCTCTAAACCTTAGCATAAAATTAGTCTCTCCTAAAAGCCACCGGGTTAACTTCAACCCCACATCTCTATTTATAGTCTAAGGCTCAAAACCTGGGCTTATCCCAAGCCCACGAATTCTAATCCAATTCCAACACCAAAGGGACCCGAAACCCTTCGTAACACGGGTTTTTCCAAAATTCCAACTTTTCTAACTCGTCTCGTGTCGAAGCCTCCAGGATCGCACCTCCCGTAGCTTCTCCACGCATCATTCACCTTTAATCTCCATGCGTCCCAAGCATGAGCCCGACCTTCTCGTGACCTCCTTAACCGTCTCAACCTCGGATCTCCCATCTTAGTCCCGGTCCACCTCGTCACCGACCATGATCGCCTCCATGCTCAACCTGCACATGCAAAGACCAAAGAACATTCTTCCGGCACAAGTTCGTCCAAACTTGACCAACGTCAATCCGCACACAAGCAACACAACTCGCATAACGCCGCTAAACAAAACAACCAAATATTCATCATCACAAATTAACCATTGTCAATTATTCATCATCAAAATAACGTAGACCTAATCACATGGTCTAACATTTATAATCAAAACTAAGATTGAAGCTAATGAAAATGCATATATATACTTCCATTTTTCAGGCAAGCAGGGGTGACGTTGGCAGGCAGACCACAGATGAGATGACGGACATGATCTCTCCACTGGGCCGCCAATATGCATGGGCTAAACATCAGGTCAGAATATTGCTCAACCCAACACCAGCACCCCTCTTCTTTGTTTGTGCTTTCCTTTCTCTTTACATGCCATATGTTTGCTATCCTACTACTGCACCTGATGTATATCGGTAATTATCTGCATATGGCCATATGGGTCCTTCTCTGCTCTAGTACAGTGCTGTCAAATGTTGGCACACCCGAGAAAGCTAGCAACTTCACGTGGAAGTAATGCCACAAAATTAGGAGTAAAGTCACTCTTCCATACTCTAGAGTAAAATCTGTTGACCTAGGGCCCATCACATCAGATAGCAGCCATTCAGCTTTTTTTTTTAAAACAGTTGACTTGCTGTTCTCAGTTCTCACAGCACACATGCAGCTATAGATACCTCCTCTTCGCCACAATTAGCTCAGGTAAGCGGTGATGTTGATGCATTTGCATGCATGATTGTAATTCATACGCTTGTGGCCTACTGGCCACAGGATCATAATCACGAGAGGTTGCATCCAACTTAACTGATGCGATGCGATGTTGCGTTGCCTCCATCCGGTGGCTCCTGTGATTTGCAAATATATGCATGTTAGGTCCAGGAAAATCAAAGGAGAGTCCTCAGCCCGCACATGCATGTGCCGCTCACACACACTAAACTACACTGGGCTGATCGACCACCCTGGAAATATTACTGGTTATGCTTCCTTTCCTTCAATTCCTCCGCATGGATCTCATCCGACAAAAAAAAAAGGAATGCCTCTCATGGCTAACTGCTAAAAGTATAATTTACTTTCAGTCTCACAATTAATTGATAATGGTCTCAAGATAAATTTTAGGAGGAGTGCTTGTAGAGTTATAGATCAGTATAGGGTTTAGTCTTTGAGATTTCTCATCTTGGGAGAATTTTTAGTGCTGAGTTTGTTGAGTATTTCACTTTTGGGCTTAGGTATCTTGTTGTCTCAGAGTCTAAAGATCTTGTTTTCTGGCACCATATATTTGGATATATTGGTTTTGATCACTTGACACAGGTTAGTAGCATGGATCTGATCAAAGGATTACCTAAGCTCAAGAGTAGGAAGGATTTAGTTTGCGGCAGGCATGGTAAGATAGTTATTGCCTCACATCCACATCTTACCATGATCATGACAGATGGCCCAAGGCACCTCTTGCACATGGATACTATAGGTCTTTCTAGAGTTCAGTCAGTAGGAGGAAAGTGGTATGTACTAATCATTGTTTATGATTACTCCAGATACTCATGAATTTACTTCCTGACATATAAGGATGAGACATTTGGCCATTTTAAAGAGTTGGTACTTAGATAGTTAGTTGGTTTCTAGGTTAGGATGTCTCAATACGCGATATGGGTACGGTGATACGATATTTTCCAAAAACAATGATACGTCGATACGGTAAGAGTGTGTGTGTTTCAAAAAAAACATTGTAAACAGGCTAACCATCAGATTTCCTTGTATCTCAGTCCTCATATTTCCAATGGTATAACCATCAATGCTTGGCTAGTAATGAAAAAAAATGAAAATTGAAGAGTTTAAATGACATACCACTTGGCAGTTGGCACATACCTCTACTTGGTTACAAGAAGATATTTGGTAACAACTCCTGATCCCGGTTGCAAGACTTCTTTTAATCCACGGTTTGACCTAGGCAAACAAAAGTATGGTATCATATCAATTGAATCCCTATCGCCACACACTTATTTGCCCCCCTGTTATATGATTATACAGATTGCCAAAAATCATGCTAAGTAAGCAAAAGAACTTTATTGATTAAGCAATATCAATTCATCAAATGTTAACCAAGACAAACATTAGAAATCGGTAACAAATTTTTCAAAGAACCACGCAATCAACTCATCAAGATCAAAATAACTATGCTAGAATTAACACTTAACAGAACAATAGCTCGTGTATCTCTGTCAACACTCGACCCTGGTTCTATAAACATCAGCAGCAGCTTACCATATACAGCCTGTGGGATCACTGGTCCATGGTTAGCCTG
Source organism: Dendrocalamus latiflorus (assembly GCA_017311315.1). Classification (NCBI taxonomy): domain Eukaryota; kingdom Viridiplantae; phylum Streptophyta; class Magnoliopsida; order Poales; family Poaceae; genus Dendrocalamus; species Dendrocalamus latiflorus. The sequence goes on along the minus strand of CM029653.1, from coordinate 41,266,090 downwards.
GTTTTCCTTTCTGTGCTTCTTGGATATGGAGCTGTTCTGTGCCAACAAAGACAACAACATTTGGATGTGTAGATCTATATTATAAATTGAAAAGATTGATTTGGAGCAAACATCTTACAGGGCTTGAACTTCTCAATTCCAAAGGTCCCTTCATGTACATAGTTATCAATCATCATTTCCAATACATGTTCAGCAGAGGCATGGAGAAAATCTTGCATTCTCATGTCATTGACATAACAGGCTGATTCTTGTATGCAAAGAAAATCATGAATCTAAATATGTACAGAGAAAATTTTCACAGAGGCAAATTTGTCAGCGATTAACTGATTTGAGCTAATTATTGAAAGATAGTTGATAAGTTCACAAGACAAACATTAAACATTAGTACATTGGGTAAACATTAATAACAGTACAACAGAACCAGCAGCCAGCAAGACTAAATGGAGAGCATGGTAGACTATGTTGCACAAATACGACATGAAAATAGCAAGAAACTCCTAGTTTTCTTCTTCAACCTCATCAACTTCACTCTGAAGTTGCTGAAGGATAGCTATTGTCACATTTGGGCACATTCTAATCCCAGCATTCAATATTTTAAGCAAGTGTGCTTTAACTCTACAGTAGCTTCCACAATATTCCCATGCACAATACTTGCATCTGAATCGCACATTTTCTCCACCACCTGTAAATCTCTCTAGAATATCAATATGCCTCCACAATGGCTTGGTGTTTAGATCAATTGGATCCATCTCCTAAAATCAACTGCAACTCCCAGATTGATGCAACTTCTCTCTATGTCCCTCTCTCTCTTGACTCTAACGGGCAAGCAAAGCCGCCCTCTTGAGCCATGCCATCGCCGTTGCCACCAGAAACCTTGCCACCACTGTCGAAGACCTCGTCCACTAGAAACCTCAGCAACTACCCCCCGCCAGAGCAGGGGGAGCAGGGAAAGCGGTAGGGGAGTGACGAGAGTAGGGGTAGGGGGAGCAGCTAGAGCGGGGGCAGGGAGAGCGGCAAGGGAGCAAAGGGAGCGACGGGAGAGCGGCTAGAGCAAGAGGAGCAGGAAGAGCGGCAGGAGCAGCGGGGACTGGTAGGAGCGGCGGTGCGACCAGTGGGGGAGCGGTGGTGGGAGAATCGATGGGAGCAGCAGGAGCCATTCTGACGAGGAGGAGGATACCAACACAGCCAACAGTGGAGACGAGACTAGTGTAGACGGAGGTGGGGGCAGTGCATCCAGCTGCATTGTATGCATAGATGTTGAGTACGTTTCCTCAAGATTAGATGCTATTGCCTTGGCCTCCCAAGTTCTGCCATCTGAAGGTGGGTTGGAATGGTTCTTCGACGAAGACACTCTCGTTGAAGGGCAACGTTTCCCCAATAAGGATGTCGCGTAGTAAGCCATCGCAAGATATGCCATCTGCATAAGCTGCACATATTGGGTGTACAGGTCGAATCCCGATACGTATGTGGTGAAGTGTCTGGACGGCTCTTGTCCCAGGAAGATATGTGCGTAGAATCGCTCGAAACTATGGAGTCTTACACCCCTAGAAATCCCCTTCGCAATTATTCCCATATCCCCGAGCCTTGCCCACAATGCAAGAACAACCTTGACACGGTGGTGTAGGTTTGTGAGGACCATGTGCGCCCATAACGTTAATTCTTTCGCTACTCTCTGTTCATGGTAAGTGGTTCGTTACCTACATATACTTGCACGTACGGAATGCTTGTAGTAACCTCTTGCACGTATGGAACGTTTGTAGTAATCTCGTCATACTTGTAGACAATGGATTGCAAGTTCACTGAGTGGGTGGATCTATCATATCCAATACCCGCCTAGGTTTACATCCACAAATTGCACATTTGTCTAGAATAGTTGTGTGGGGAGGTCAAAACCGAGAGGGTCAATAACGATGAGCTCCACAGATAAAGGATCACGGAGAGGAACAACGATAAGGTCATGCACCTCGGCAGCGACTACCACCTGTATTGCTGCTGTGCGAACTCGAGCTGTAATTGCACTTGCTACTACCGCAACAACCAGCCACGTTCACGCCAGCTAGATGACTGCCACACCATGTGAGTGTTGTATGGTTCCACATTTTCATCCTAGAGCTGTTCTAATTCACACCTTCATTGCGAGATGCTATGTCGAGCTACACATGATACATTCTTACATTCCTTTCAGTAATACATATGCACTACTTACAAGATAAATCTGTTTTCACTAGCCTGTCCAAAACCGTTATCCGTCCAAACAGTGAGTCCATGTGGGTTTGTCGAGCAGACGACCTTCCGTGTGGGGCCAACCAGCAGACCTACAAAGCCATGGGGACCACGTGCCAGTAGACCTGCCTATCTAGTGTGGCTCGACAGCTACTGCCGAGCCTTCCTGGCTCGTCAGCCGCACGCCTACTGCGCTGCGCCGTCCCTTGCCGTGCCTAAGTCGGCTGTCATGAGCCCCGTCTACTATCAAGAAGGGAAGTGTGGTAGGTGACACGTATCGTCTGCCGTGCCCTCTGAACTTGAAGAGAGGGCTATTTTTGTAAAAACAGATATTCAGAGACTTTTTTTAAAAAAGGACTGCTCCAGTATAAGATCCGTGAAGAGTTGCACGCAACTACGGCGACGGAAAAGCTACCTATTGATTTATGCAGAATCTAGGGCCTGTTTGGTTCATGACCAGAAGTTGCCTAGCCATAAGTTAGGCGTGTCATAGTTTTTTGGTAGCTGTTTGGTTCATTGACGCAACTGTGGCATGCCACACTTTTTTAACACCCGGCCCCACACGTCATAGACTCAGTTTCTTGCCAAACTTTGCCACAGATTTTGTTAGCCACACTTTCTGTGGCTTCGATTTTGTTAGCCACACTTTCTGTGGCAGCCACACATTGCCTAAGCTTAGGTATAGCAAACTTAGGCACCAACCAAATAGACCCCTACTGTCACTTACTACTATACACATCACATCACAAGCAGAAACTAGCTCCCAAGTATCTAATCCCTTCCCATTAATTGTCCTGCTACTACGGTACACAATTTAGCCAATTCTAAAGCAGAAAATTAAGCAGCCTCGAATTGGACGCAAAGATTCGACACGTCACCCGTATGTCTACCTCGCTTTGCACGATCCAAGCATGCACTGTCCGGAAAGGACCTAACATACAGGAGTACTAGCTAGAGCTGAGCAAACGGACGACACATAATATATAATATAAATGAAATGAGTCATATAAATACACTTAACATGTCTGCAACTCTCGATCTAGGATTTCTTAGAGCTACAGATGACCAGCCCTAGGAAATCTACAAATTTCTTAGAACTAGAGCTCTGCCAAACGAGATCCATTGCAGCTTTACCTCGTTGCAACTTTACCTGATTAATTAAGGCATCCATGCATGTAGCGCGCTTAGCTTATCATCCCTGAAAGGTGTAGATTGTGCGATAGTTTGTGCGTCTCAAGGAAAATGTGATTGTAATTTATGATCGATGGACCTGTACCGCATGTTGCTTTGTGCCTAGAAAGTAGAAAACCATTTCAAGATTTTTTTTTGTCCAGGCAGGAGTACTAGCTAACGATAGATCAGGATGATAGACTAACCACCTTTAAGGGGACACACCACATTGCCTTATCGTGGCAAGGACAGGTTACGGCCGAGTTTTGACACGACACTACTTGATCGAGCCAGTAGTACTGCCAGTTAATGGAACCTGTTCTTTTGACATAATGCTTATGATTTTTAACAGTAATTTATTAATTTAATAAATAATAATTACGAAAAAAACTGAAAGCTAAAAATCAACTGAAAAACTAAAAGGAATAGAGCCAATACCCGCATATGGTAGTGTGCTACTCTATTTTAAGAACCCGCGTTTTCTAATCCATCTTAACCAATAAATTAAGACTAATAAAAATTAATTAAGTATTTGATTAAGTAATTGTGCATGAATTTTTTTTTGCAAGGATAGAATGAATAAATAAAAACCTTTCGCAAGACTAGTCCAAATTTAAAATGTACAAGCCATCTCAAAATTTCAAATTCTTGAATATTGATTTCTTGTCAACGTGATTCCAATCAACATAGGTTAAAGTAAAATAATTGCAATCTATTTGCACTAAATTAATCCCAGAGCTGGTATAGAGCCCAGAAATGGGGGATCTAGCCGTAGGAACCCAAAACTAGGAGAGAACCCAGAAGTGGGAGATGTGGGCAGCGGGAACCCAGAATTGGGAGAGAGCCTAGAAGTGGGGGACTCGGAACGCTTATATTGCATGGTGGGTGTCGGGCAAGTTCTCTAGTAGACGTTGGGCCCTAGAGATAAGTTCCAACAACGACTGTCTTATAATTGCAAGGGCACTGGGTGAGGGTGACACACCGCCTCAGGCTGACAATTATAAGTCAATCGGGTGGAGATATCATATACTGAGATAGTGGTAAAAGTTTTATGCTCTGATTTGAGCATCACATCTAAAGAAATGTGAAGATCCATTCGCTACAAGGATCAGAGTGACTATGGGTAAAGTGATACAAGCATGCGTAGTGCTATATAAATCATGAATTCATGCCTGTCTCATAGACTGGAGACTACGGAAATAGTGGAGGCTTTTATCCACTATACAAGTATTCAGTATATTTCTAAATTAATAATCTAAAATTCTTTCACAACATAAAAACCTTTATTTTCTATAAGCCGTGAAAATGAGAAAGAGAATGAAAATGAAAAGAGAACGAGAAAGAATGAGAATGAGAATGAGAATGACAAAGGAAATGATGATGAGAATGTGAATGGATATTCCAGAAAATATTAGCTTAGTAGCATACAATGTATTTGTTAAATAAGTTTGTTGAGTACTTCTGCACTCACCCTTGTTATTACTCTCTTGATCGCCAGCTTGGGTCTCACTTGGGATGGATGATTCCTTCCCAGGGGAGTTCTATCAAGAGGGGGAAGGAGATGATTACGAGAACGAACCATATGAGATGGAACCCTTTCATAGAGTTTGGGACGACTAGTCGACTAGGGAGCTAATAGCAGCCCGGATTCAACCTCTAGGGTGTCGGTATAGTTAACCTGTTGCCTTTATATTTAGTAGTCCCTGTATAATTACAAGTTGAACTAGATTTTACTTTCGGTATTGTAATTAGTCCTGTGTGTCTACTTTTATGTAATATAATGTACTATCTTTAATTATTGTTCTGTTGCAATGGTTTATTATTTGTTAGATCAATGTTCTATCAGCTAAAAATAATAATAATTCATTGACTAGTGTTTTTATTCTATTGTAAAATATGTGTTGTCACATCTACAAATGGTAGTAGTATAAATGAATAAATACCTTAGCATGTCCCATGCATTCTGCTATTTTATTTGTCACTACCGTGTTTGTTATTGTGTATCCATGCCGTTCCAAGATTTTGGCAATGCCATGGCGCCACCTTGCATGCTAGCTAGCTTTAATTAATTAGTTATAGTATTTTGTCCCAAATCCTTGCATAATTCCTGCTTGATGGCATCACTGCATGCGTCTTTCTCCTATATATTTCAGTATACATAGCTAGCCCCTCAATGTAAAACAAGTGTCCATGCCTGCCTGCCTGGCTTCCTGATTAAATTAACAACTGATCTTTCCATGTGTATGCGCTTATCTTCATTCGGCACTCACATTAGCAGCGCCTTATTTGGTGGCTTGCTCCTGTTGGTTTCATCTTCTAGTCCCATATTTTTATTGGATAGACATGCACGTATCAGCACATCCCTCCTCCCTCTCTCTCTCTCTAAACAGAGAATCTAGTGATGACTGAAGGTGTATCTTCGTTCTTTTGTAATATCATTTTAGAATGTATGTGGTCAATTTTTTTTGAACTTTAATCGCTAACATACATAAAAATACATATATTCTTTATATAAAAATAATATCACTAGATTTATCACATAAAATGTTTTATATTATTAATTTTTAATATATAATTAGAAAAATAATAGTTAAATATATATATTAGGGACAGTATCCATATCCAAAATAATGAGCAAAAAAGGACGAAGCTAATAATTAGCATCCTAATTTGTAGTCCTAGTAATCATCCACGACAGGGCGACGTTTACTTTTTGCCAACTCTTTCGCCTTGCCAGGGCGGCAACTCTACTGAACCTTTTTGTCACTAGCTTGATTAGCAGCTAATTAATTACTAGTATAAGAGTGCACACTAATAACTAATCACTCACCTGTTGCTGCCCTTGTCCAACGGAGAAAGGGACGCGTCGCCACTGCTATCGATCGACGCATCAACTCGCACTGTTCACTTTGCTTTTTGTTCTGGCCTGGTGTACGTGTGCGTACGTGGCACGTAGCCAGCTGCTACTAGCGCCGGAAAAAAAAGCTTGGTACTCATGAGCTGTTTAAGCTCAGATTACTTTAGGTTTAATTCAAACTTGGTTCAAACTCTCAATAAACTGAACTTAAGCTTGATTTTGAACTCGCGAGGTTCTAAGAGCTAAGCTTGAATAGCTCTTTAGAGCTCGATTTGAACTAAATATTGATACATGTTAACTTTTATCGATCTTACTCGAGCCGAACTCGAATTCGAGTTTTTCTTATGGTAAAAAATTAGTGCATGTTAAATTATTTCGATTGTTATCGAGCTTACTCATGCTCGAGCTTTTTTTGGGAGGGTTCATTTTGGCTTATTATGGGCTTATGCTCATACTGTCTATAATAACTAAACTTTCAAACGATGCGTTTTTTAAGGCGGAGTTAATGGGAATATATTATTAAAAAGTGTATTGAGTTCAGCTTATCGGCCAAAATCGCATACGACTATTTTTTTGTGCGTACTACCTCTTACGAACAGCTAAAATTCAAATATTTAAGCCATAAACCATCAGCCTAAAAGAATCCACCCCTTATTATTAAAAAATTAGTGTATGTTAAATTGTTTTGGTTGTTATCGAGTTTACTTGAGTTTAGATCGAACCGAGCTCAAGTCTAGGTCTAGTCTTGGAGCCCAACTCAGACTCACTCGAACTTAGCTCGAATTTCTATTGAGCTCAAGTTTGGAAGATCAAACTTACTCAAGTTTGACTCGTTTGCAGCCCTACTAGCTACTGGCTAGCTAGGCCTGTGCACCTTACAATACATTGCCGTAGCCGCTAGGTCAAACGCTATGCCACCCATCCAGATGGCCGGCCTGTACACTCCATCTGCACACGTATAACACCCATCTTGTGCGTACGTGCACTAGGCACCGTTTCAAACAGTTTTTTTTTGTCTTATCTCTACTCCTTAAAAGGAGGAGTTCAAAGTGATGGTGCATTCTACACTTCCTTCTCTTTTCTTTACTATTATATCTCTCACAAAAGATAGCACTGATGTGTGGGCCCACCCACCCCTTCGACCGCCCGTGCGCCTGCCTCCCCCCACGAACCCGTGTGCTTCCCCTCAATTTCTCCCTCGCCTCCTCCCCCGCCCTCCGCGTCGCCGCGTCCTCTCCCGCTCCTCCTCCGCCGCCACCTGCCTTCCCCCACCGAACCCGTGCGCCTCCTCCCCTCCCTTCTCCTCCGCCGCCGCCTCCCTCGCTCCTCCGCCGCCGCCTCCTTCCCCGCCACCCCGCTCCGCCGCCGCCTCCTCCTCCGCCACCCCGCGCCGCTGCCGCCGCCTCCTCCTCCTCCCCACCCCCACCGCTCCGCCGCCGCCGCCTCCTCCCCCCACCCCACCCCGCGTCGCGGCTGCCTCCTCCTCCCCACCCCTCCGCTCCGCCGCTGCCTCCTCCCCTCAGAAACCGCTCCGCCTCGTCTCCTCCGCAGAAACCGCTCCGCTCCGCCCTCGCATCCTCCTCCCCACCCCGCACTGCCACCGCCTCGTCCTCCTCCGCTCCGCCGCCGTCTCGTCCTGCCCCGCTCCTCCGCTCCGCCACCGCCTCCTCCCCACCCCACGTCGCCGCCTCCTCCCCCGCTCCTCCGATCCGCCCTCGCCTCCTCCTCCCCCGCTCCTCGGTGCAAATCTGTGGATGTTTAGATCAGGCTCGTCGGGTTTATTTTGAGCTTTCTTGTGAGGTTTATTTTGACAATTCTACTTTTGAAGGAGCGAAGTAATGCTACTTACCCTTTCTTATGTTTATACCATTTTAGTGAAAGTTCTAATAGCTTGATCGTTTCTCAGCAAGGCACTTCCAAGATGGGACGCTGTTGGTAAAAATGGGGTGCTTGTAAATGGCCATGTCAGGAAACACAACACTATGGAAAGCTGTGATTTGGACTTGCAAGAGAAAGACTCTGATGCTATTCCAACCAGCTCATCTCATGAAAGGAAGTTTTCTTTTAGTTCTTGCTCATCAGATGGATTTCTTCCATCCAAAGAGAGGTTTGTTCTACCTTACAGACAAAAGAATGCATGCTACATTTGAATAACCACCTTCCTGCCAATGATTTGAATTTTGTTCTAGAATCAGTTTCAGTTGATCAATGGCTGCATTTCATAGTTTCAATGGGCCAAACACATGCTGGTTTTATTTAGGCCAAACTTGATGAGCCAAAGAATTCTAGGCCACTACGAATGTACAAGTTACGAAAGTGCTGACAGAAATATCTTTATTACCACGATATAAAAGTGCTATCAATGAAAAAAGTTAACAAACTGGATATGTATTTTTGGTGTCTGAAGTTTTTGATAAGATGACTGTCTGAGGTGGTATTGCAGCTTGCAGTAACTGTCTATGAAAGCTCAACTAGATAACAGTGCCACCGATGGTGATGTAGTCTTGAAACAAGTTACTTTGCTTGTTTTTTCCAGTTTTATCATATTTTCTAGCAGTAGTGTGTGAGAATAATTTTCCTGTTCAAAATGACAGCTGCATGAGTGTACTTTCTTTTCCCGTTTATTGCATAGCGTTCTGTAAACTTAAATCATTTGTCTCGTAAACAGACAGCAAAAACCAAAAGTAACCTTAAATCATTTGTCTTGTAAATAAGCAGAAAAAACCAGAAGTAATCTATAGTCATATTCATGACAGTATGATGCCATAACTAATAGTTAAAGATACATATATTTACGAAAAAGAACATTATATGAAAATAAACAAAAAGGTACATGGTTTTACCACAACAATGGAGTTTCTGTCCTATAAACCAATGCTCTTCTATTTTTTGCCACCTACACTTATGGCTTGTTTGGTTCTTTATCTGGTTCTTTCAGCTCTAAGCGGCAAATTCCAATTAACATTCATAACCGTGACAAATGTAATGGAGGGCCCTTGCAAGTAGCAGATGAACCATCTCCTGAAGCTGTTCCTAAGGCACCTAAATCATCAAGTAATGAAATATATTTATCCCTACAGTCTATTTATTCCTTTTTGAAAACTCAGTCTGTTTATTCTTTTTCCCCAATACCAAGAACTCAGTTTCTTTTTGAATGTTTCAAAATATCAAACAAAGGCTAACTTAGCCTGGGCTCATCAGAATAAGTTCCCATGGGTATGGAAACCTGGCCTATGCTTATTGCTTTAACATGCTTCACTTATACAACAAAGGGGCCGTTTTAAAGTTACACCTGGGCATGTTGAGTTGGATAAGGTAATGGACAGCCATTGGTACTCAGTGCATATTTGGTCAACTTAGGGATGCCATGATTTTTCATTTCAGGCTCACCCATCTGGCCTACAAAAGTGTCACAGCATGCAGGTTATTAGTCTTTATCCTATACCATATTTCAAGGTTCAAGAACTGATGCAATCTGTTTATTGGGGACTGGAATCATGTATATTTTGCATGCTCGTAAAATGCAGGAAGATCATTGTTTTCTGATTAACAACGTTAGTGGTCCCCTGTTTGGTATATTGGGAAAATTTCATGTTGCAACCTATGCCATGCTGCAACATAAAATAATTTCTGTAAAAATCTAATATATTGGGTGCATAACAAATGGATCATGAACAGTGCAGAGATGCAGTTTTGGCTCATCTTTGCTTTAACGGTCTGGTCTTCAAGAGGGACTTGACATTAAAACCTGCCTCAAGGCTCCAGTTAATGATCGCTTGATGTGAGCCCAACATCTCAGGATTACTTGGTTTCAGCTCGAATGTATTAAACTTGATGTAGATTAGGCCACCTGGTAATGTAGATTAGGCCACCTGATAATAGGTCTAAACCAGATCAGCCCATTTCGTTTGTATCTTGTATGTATTTTTTTTTATTGAATTGGGATTGGAGGCTGTGTTTTAATCCGTAACAACGCACGGGCATTCAGCTAGTAGCATTTAGAAGATAAAAGCTCTTTGGAACATATCGGTTTATTAATGTGGTTTTTTCTTTTTCTTTGTATTGTCTATAGAGATACAGCTATGTTTTTTAATTTTTAATTTTCCTTTAATTAAATGTATCAGAAAAAACTAACAGTTGCTATAGTATTATTTCAACTAAAAAATAAAAAGCCATTAGAAAAAAATCGAATTGAACGGGGAAATATTTGTATTTACGTACACGAGCTAGCTATCTACATATGTATTGCAGATGTACAGGCTGACATCTACTGAGTAGCTAGTGCTCATCCACAGTGCAAACCAACGTATACATAGCTAGCTAGCAATCAATGAGTATTTTTACTAGTGGTGCATGTTGCGTTTTTTTATATATCTGTACCATGCATTTATGTATTTGTGTGTGAAATTGCAAAGTTGAGACACTAATGGTTAGGTAGCACTCAGCTTGCTGCATGCTGCTCGTGATCGATCCATCGGCACTAGCTTAGCTAGTTAGGCTTAGTTCCTGCAGGTTTAAGCTAGGGAATCTTAATTCATTTCTAGTAAGTCATGCCTTATCGATCCTTGCCTACATAGGTTAGATTAATTGGCCAGGGTCACTACCCGCAACCTTCGGCTTGGAAAAGATGGGCAAAGTTTAAGGTGGGGATCGGTTGGGCTTAAAAGCTCATAGCTTATGGTTGAAAACACTGTAGTTGGCTGAAAAAAGCACTATAGTTGACAGATACTTATTTAGCATAATTAAAATTAAAAAATTAAAAAATATAAAAAATATGTTAGCCCATTACGCATAATACAAACAAATACGGGAAAAATGAACCGGCAAAAAAGCTCAATAAAAAGCCAAAAGTTCAGAAAAAGACGAAATTTATAAATAGTAAAAAATAAGCCAGAAGCAGAAGCTGAATTGCGTGGACACCACATTAATGCACGCCTCTCCTCAGGTTTAATGCATATATAATGTATTTACCTACCTCATCCATGCTTAGCCAGAGAGCAATCAGATTAGCTGCCCATTATACATGCTAATTACGCTACATAGCTGTAAAGCTAGCGTAGCGTAGTAGGTCACGGGATCAAACCCAGTAACAACGGCAGCTACGACCTGTAGTACTACGTAGACGTTAAATATTTCACTGGTAAAAGTAACAACTACTCTCTTTTTTAGGCTTTAGGTTTTTTATTTTTGATTTCTTCAAAAATTAAAATAAATGATATAGTTTTTTAAAGTGGATTTTTTAAACGACCATCCGAGCACAAAACTGTGTGCGCTATGTGCATCGGCATCTCCGCTATCCATTGTCATCTCAAAAAATACAGATAAAAGATATCAAATGTAGCTCAAAAGAATAGGTACTATATGCCACGTCGGCTGGACTAGCTAGCTAGCTACTGTATGTCGGCAAAAAGGTGATTAGAATATATTTGTGTTAACTATTAAGTAGTGGTTGTTAAAAGTAGTGTTCCTCGCTCTAATTAATTAATTTAATAACAAGTGTGTCAGGAGTTGACTGATCTAGCTTTTGGTAGCAATTTGCAACACAGGTCTCCCCCATCCGTAGTGGATGTGGGCGTATATTGGTGGGTTGACATTTGCCGGCGGTCAGTGCCATTATCCACTGAGGAGGAATGTGCTAGCTGGAAGGTCAACACCGTCTAAATGCTAATACACCTCATACGAGTTTCGGTCAATGCTTTAATATCTTTTCCTCTCTTGCAACACTAATTGGCTTGCCTGTCTTCCTTTTTTCCCCGTCTTCTCCTTTTTGTTTGTGATCTGATTGAGTGGGGTTGATGAACAATTAAAGGGTCTGACTTTTGTTTTATAGCTATTAGAAGTTAGAAGTAATTTGAAATATATTAGCTTCTTAATTTTGGTTTTTTAGTTTTTTCTTTATTCTTTGCATTGTTCTTAGCGATATAACGGTTTTTTAATTTTTAATTAAATTACTTGAAAAAAATCTAATTATCCATATAGTGTACTTTTAGCCCAAAAACAATAGTCACAGCCTGAAGCCAAACCGTTTGGAGCAGCGCAACGCCACTTACTACTAACTAGCAACAGCTTTTACAAGGAAATCGTGACTGAGTATTTTAGTGTGTGTGCCACGTTGCCATCAGCTTCAATTGTATTGCTCCTTAGCTGCAAGAGTTACTAGATTGCTAGATAACATAGTTAAGTCATTATGCGCATGGCAGCACTAGCCCGTTGCTAAGCTATACGACGGCGAAACAGAGCATGCATGTATATTTGTGGTGTTGCAACTTGCAAGCAGGGATCGGATGCAGCTATTGCCTCTGCTCAGCAGTGGTAACAAGGAAATCAAGGAAAAGCGGAGTCATGACATCACAATGCAGCATTGATTGTGGCTGTGCAGCACAGAATTGGCTGGAGGCATTGCTGAGCTTGTTTCACAGTCGATGCAGCGGTAAATGGAGGCCTTTGAGTGAGTCGTCGTCAACTACCATGCAAGCCACCGGATACCAGCAATGAACACGCCCTGACAACGGCAGTAGCGTGTGGCCACCTCCCGTTCGGATACTATGCAACAATTCCAAGCAGAAGATTAGATTAATAAATTATGGAACAATTTCAACAACAAAAAACTACAAGGAAGAATATCCATAGCTAGGGATTCTAGGCATATAAGCACAAATAATAAACTAAAAGAAATCGCTGTTGTTGCTCTCACCAGGGCTAGAGAGAGGACGCTGTGGATTGGTCCAGGACGGAGATCAATCGTGGCAAGCTTCCCGACGAGGTCCTGGGTGGGCGCGGGGTGGCGACCCCACCCTGGGGAGCGCTGCAGGGCAGGAGGGTCTGCAGTGGTAGCAGCAGGGTGAGAGAAGCGGCGTAGCGGTGGACAAGGTTCTCTACGAGGTGTTTATTCGAAACCATTCTCTCTCGTCGAAGGCGGAGGTGGTGGGTGGCAGACCAGCCGCGGTGCTCTCGCGAGAGCCCGACAAGGAGATAGTAGGACAACAATAAGACAGTTCTGTAGGGAGGCGAGTGAAACTTTCCTAGCGATTTGGCACTTGGCCGGCCAGGCCCGGACTAGAGTGGAAAGTTGCCATTACCAGTACCACCTCCCACCGCAGTTGAGCAACAAACGAGCCAAGTTAGGACGTTGCAGGGCTGCGAGCTGACCAAAGGACGAAGCCGGTGATGGATGGCCTTGATACGATGTTGGCCGGTGAAGGTTGGGATACATACAAAGCAAATCCACTTGCCAGGAAGGGTAACTCGCTGGAGTACTGGAAGATTGTTTCAAGTAACGGTTAAGTCCATTTTGCCTCCCTCGATTGCAAATCCTTGAATATGAAATAGTCTAAGTTATGCCCATCAACTATTAAAATCGGTGCAAATAGTCCCTCATCGTAAATAAGTGATAGCCATTGAGACCTCATTGTGGTATTGTGCTGATGTGGTGTTCGACGCAAATGAAAAAGGTGGTGCGGACTAAGCAGAAGTGGTAGATGGCGAAGGCGACGCGGACTGGGTGCAGGTGGCTGAAGGCGACGCCGGCTGGGACAGAGTGAACCCTAGCGCTGCCTCTGTGCGAGTAGCCCCAAGGTGCCTCGGGGCCAAACGGGTAGGAGTAGGGGAGAACAGTGGTGAAAAGATGTTTGAATTTTTATATGTGGTATGGAGTGGGTACTATTGAGGAACCATCGCTGGTGAGTCCAGTCCGAACAATTCTTCCTAGACAGAGAGATGGATCAAACACAATACAAGAAAATAATAGATTGAACATAAGAGATGAGGGAACTTCTTCCTTTCTTTTATTACTTTCTTCTCTAAAAGGTATAAGTGATAGCCATTGAGACCTCCTATTTACAGACTAAGTGATGAGGTGTCCACCATGGGCCAAGACCTTAGGCCCAGCCACAAGTTTCCCAACACTCCTCCTTAAGCACTCATTCGATACGTTCATGCCTCATTAAAACTCCATAAAAGCCCAGTGAAAAAAATTTGAAGAAAGAGTACATAATACATGTTATACTATGTTGCACGAGTTGCCTCAATAAAAATTTTGGCCGAGAAACTTCCAGAAAACTCGTTAAGGGAAAAAAGTACAATTTACCCAATTTTATTTTAATCCACAAGATTTATTCTTTGGGTACTTGATCTTTGTGATCAAGTTTTAATAGTGAGTTCAAAAAGAATCTTTCCCTGAGTTCTGCACTTCTCTAAGTCTCATCATACCGATTCCACGTATACACTTTTTGAAGTTAGATGCTGAAAGTGACTTAGTGGATAAATCTGCAAGATTTTCACACGACTTAGTATGTAGTATCTTAATTTTATCCATGTTTTGTAATTTATGAGTATAAAAGAACTTGGGGTTAATATGCTTTGTAAGATGACTCTTCACGTAACCCGTCTGCACTTGTGCAACACAAGCTGCATTATCTTCATAGATAATTGTAGGAGCTTGTACGATATTCAATCCACATGACTATTAGATGTGGTGAATCATTCGTCAAAGCCAAGTACATTCTCATGCGGCTTCGTACAGCGCTATGATTTTCGAGTGGTTCGTCGAAGTTGATACAAGATTTTGTTTAGACGATTTCCATAAAATTGCAGTTCCATCACATAAGAATACATAGCCTGTTTGTGACCTAGCTGTATGCAGGTCTGACAGATACCCGACATTTGCATAGCCAGTCATATTCAGGTCTTGGCTCATTTTGTAGAATAATCCAAGGCCTTTACTTTCTTGAAGGTATCGGAAGATGTCCTTTATTCCCTGCCAATACTTTTTGGTAGGTTCTGCATTATACCTTACTAATAAATACGGCAAATATAATATTCGGTCTAGTAAAGTTTGCTAAATACATAAGTGCTCCTATTGCACTTATGTACGGGAATTCCGGTCCTAGGACTTCCTCTTCCTCTTCCCTAGGTCGATATGAATTCTTGTCTTACTGTAAAGATCTTCCGACCATCAATACTTTTGATGGGTGCATATTTTCAAAGACGAACCTCTCCAAGATCTTTTGAGTGTATGCTAACTGATGCACTAATATCCTTTCAAAGACATGCCCAAGCTACAAGCCTAGGTAATATTTGGTTTTACCCAAATCTTGCATTTGGAACTCTGACTCCAAGTAAGAGCTTACTTCCTTTATATCTTCCAAGGTTCTAATGATATTCAGATCATCTACATACACTAAGATTATACAAAATCCATTCTGAAATCATCGTATAAATACATAGGGACAATCCTCATTGTTCATGTAGTCTTTCTTGCATAGAAAGTCGCTTAAACGATTATACCACATCCTGCCTGATTGCTTAAGTCTGTACAGTGATTTCCTGAGTTTCACACTGTATGGGTTTATATTTGCTCTGTCTTGGTTAGGGACAAGGATACCTTTAGGCACCTTCATATAAATGTCCGAATACAAGTTTCCACAAAGCTATGTAGTTACCACATCCATCAGTTTTATTTGTAAATCCAAGTGCACTGCCCATTGAGATTAAATATCTAAAGGTAATACCACCTATGACTGGGGAATATGTTTCTTCATAATCAACTCCTGGACATTGAGTAAAACCTTGTGCAACAAGCCTTCCTTTATATCCTACAGGGTGCACATTGGAACAAATAACCACTTATACCCTACAGGGTGCACATTGGAAGGCGTGCAGCTTACAGGCCCAAACACCGCTCTTTTATTCAGAGATAATAATTTACTTTCTATTGCTTTTTTCCAATCTTCCCAATCCGATCTTTTCTTACATTCAGCGAACGATGCAGGCTCTGAATTAAGATCGATGATTGTGTCAATTTTCTTTGTACAATAAATATCAACATTGGCTGTTGTCCTATTCATGGATTCTCCGGTGCGCATATAGTTCATAGCTATTTCATCATGGGTTGATTCTTCTAGTGCTTTTACTTGCTCACCACTCTTTCTAGTTGCGGGGGCAAGTCCATTTAGTTTTTCAACTCTGATACATGCGCACACGTCTATACTGGTTTCTCCCTCTATAGGAATGTTCAAATCCAGTATGCTTTTCCTTGAAGGTGTCATGTCGGTGCAAAGTCTCAATTAGCTCTCCTTCTCGTTCTGGGGGACTTCGGTGATTGGCTGTGTCAAGTCTTTTTTGTCCTTTTTCACCAAGCGTCCTTGGTTACTTGAGATTCAAGGGGCCGAAGTTCTCGTCCTTTTATTCTGAGGATTCTGAATGGGATTATGGATATCTTCAACTTTCTTCGGTATTTCAACCCTCTCTAGTGCGTTGTGTGTAGGAAACGCGACTTGGTCACGGTCTTTAAATCATTAAAGTGGTCAGGTAGTTGGTTTGCTAATGCTTACAAATCAATGATCTTCTAGACTTCTCTATTTGCTTCACTAGTACGTGGGTCATGTGCATGGATTCCGATAGCTTGCCACGTAATTTCCTGTCATTTTTATCAAGGGGTTAATTTCCTTCCTGTAATGTCAGGAAACTATCCTCAGCAAAAATACTATAAGCGAACTAGGTGGTGTACAAATCATCCATCATGGGGTCTAAATACTTAATTATGGATGCTGTCTCAAAACCAACATATATCCGGACTTTTGAAGAGGGCTCATTGCAGTACGCTGTGGTGGAGGTATAGGTACATAAACTTTGCAGTCAAATCTACGGAGATGAGAAATTTTCGATGCTGACCCTTGCGCTAATTGCGTAGGTAAATGGATGTTATTACCGATGGTCTAAAGTTGATGAGAGTTGCTGCATGCAGGATTGCGTGTCTCCAACATATAGTTGGTAAATTACAATTTTGCAAAAAGCGGTCAGGCAATAAATTTAATTCTTTTAATTAATACTTCTGCTAGTCCATTCTAGGTGTGGACATGTGGTATAGAATGCTCAACTTTAATTCCCATTACCGTGCAACAATCATCAAATGTCTTTGAAGTAAATTCTCTAGCGTTGTCCATTCTGATGGACTTTATATGATGATCAGGGAAATTATTTTTAATTTGAATTATCTATGAGATCAGCTTTGCAAAAACATGATTTTTTATAGATAATAAATATACGTGTGACCAGGGTTTAAACTTTCGTTTTGAAAATAATTTCGGAGGGCAGCGAGATGAACGAAATAACGAAATTTCGTTAATTTCGTTCAAAATTCGGACGAAAAATTCAAAAAACTGTTTGAAATTTGAACCTTAAAATCCAAGATAAATGACGCGTAAAGTCAGTCTTTATCGCAACTTGTGCTCTGGTCCGGTGGTGGGAGGCTCTCTTCGTACCTGAGAGGTCGCGAGTTCGAATCCCGGATTGCCTCTTTTAATTTTTCCTGTGTGTGGGACCCACATGTCAGTGCACCCTCTGGAAAATTACAGAAAAATGGGAGTAGGACCTGGGGATCGATCCCAGGACCTGTAGGACGCGCGCAGGGGGGGCTTAGCCATTGGGCTAGAAGAAAGTGTGTGACCAGACGTGGCTTTCATGGTTCTTTAAACCTTCAAAATTCAAACTTCAACGAATTATTTAGCCGAAATATTTTTTTCTCGTTGGGTAACGAAATTTCGGAAATTTCGGCGAAATTTCGCCGAAATTGTGAACCCTGCGTGTGACTATTTCAAGGAAACATCGATGAGCACTATAAAATATGTAAATGGCCCTGACAAAGGCTGTATGAGACCGCAAATGTCTCTTTGGATGCAAACTTCCAAAGAAATCTTGGTGGTAGATTAATATTATCTAAGTACTAATTCTAAGCAGTGCTAGCTGGAGATGGACGTGGGTGTTGAACACATGCACCAGTGGATGCTACCATCATCTTAGGATATTTGGTAAAATAAAGAGAACATATGTGCAAAACCTTTTATAATCCTAATTTGGCAGTCACAATGCAACTTCTCAAAACCCCCAAAGGCGAAACCTTTGCCACCAGCCTACAGTTCCCCAAGCCTCTCCATGCAAAATCTCCCCAAAGGTGATATTTCTATCCCAAACCGCGCATCCAACGAGAACCAGACATCCCAAAAGTGAAACCTTTGGCATTAGCCCCCTGCTGCCACTATAGGAAGCCCACCAAACCAGCAATACTTGTATCAAGTTAGTAGTTGATACTAATATCTAGTCTCCACTAGCAAAAAGAACTTTCGCCAGCACTTCTTGAAAGAAATGTAGCACAGCACCTTTGGTACTGCTCATCTTCTCTACACAATCCAAGGTTCCTAAAGGTGCAATCTTGGCAGCAAATCTACAACCAGTACCACTCAGAAGCGCAAACGTAACAGAGGACAAAAATGGAAATCTTGGGATTGGGAGGTGGCGCACCCCGTGGAAGAGGAGGTCGAGGAGCGGGGAGTCGTAGATGGCCTGGATCTCGGGCCAGCTCCAGTCGTTCCTGGCACGTCCCGTATCGCCCGCTCCGCCTCCGCGGGGGCCGAGGAGGACGCCGCCGCAGAGGCGAGCGGCTGGCGGAGGCTGCGGGCGAGCAGCATCATGGCCAAAGCCGGAGCGGAAAAGGGAAATGACTACAGCAGTAGCACCACTAGGCGATACGGCCGAGGGAGTTTGTTATTTTACATCTCGAGTACAACAAGAACATCCTCAGGAAGACAACATTATATTCATACAAATACGTTCAATACATATATATTAGAGTAATCAGAGCTTAAGAACTCTAAAAATATAGACACGTTTTAACCACTGAACACATTTATATACATGGTGTACTCAGATAGTACTGTTCATATATACAGTGCCCTTACGTCGGCCAGGCTTCGAAGCACCGCCCCCTCTGCCAACCGAGCAAAGGCTCGGACGCGCCGAGGGAGTTTGTTGGAAGCTACTACTTGCTGTGTGTGTTCCTGTCACTGCTGCTTAATTGCTGCCTTCCTGCGAGCGTAAGCGTATTTACTACTAGTGTCATCAGCTAAACTGCGTTTATATGGATGGTTTCTCTTCTAATCCTGAAAGGAAACATAATCAAAATATTTCAATTAGATTCTGACAGTGACAGTGAGAGGAGAGGCAACATGACAGCAACCTAAGTTCTTAACAGTAACAAGTATGGAGGGTGTGGATGAGCTACTCTTAGCTGTTTGGTGGTGTTAGTTTGTTAGGTGGTGAGCTACTCTATGGGCCAATCAATCAATCATTGTGTAGGGTTTTACTAATGTCTTGTTTTCGTTAGGCTCCACGGTCTCAAATAAGACGCGTCATTTCACTTCACAAACAGCTACAAAAAGGTTGGCACTTAAGAATTTGCTAGTCTCAAGGTCGCATGCTAGTGAGATAATAATGCAGCGGCAAATCCGCAAGCGCATCCTTCTGCACTGGTAAATTCTTGATTTTTCCGTGATAGCACATGCCATGAACAAAGATGATGCGCGGCAGCTACAAATTGCCAGACCAAAACGGCACTAGCAGTGACCAGTGGCTTCAATGTCCGAAAAAAAAAGTTCTGTGCTTTGGATAGATCTTTACAGGCCACTCCTGAGTGACACAAATACGGGTCTATTCTTTTGGGCTTTTGAAATCGACTTTTAGCTTCTGCTACAGTATCTAACTTTTAAACGGAGTATTTTATCAAGACAGGGTCTACAAGTTAAACGATCTACACGTTAAAAGCCCAAATCTGTACCAACCAAAATTACAAGTGAGTATATATCTCTCCGTAATCTGTACCGTAAACAACCAAAATTCAAAAATTTCAACCAAAAGCCAAAAGCCGCAGCCGAAAAGAACAGACCCTAGAATCATAACTCCTTGCTAGATATGGTTATAAGCACAGCTATATATGTAGATAACAACAGCTCACGGGCACAAATCGAGCTTCATGTTGGATGAATGGTACAATTCGATGGGTCGAGGACCCGAGACTAGTAATAAAGACTAGAACACAAATCAAAGAATCAAGGCATTATTAACCACTTGGAACCTTCACAGGTTGAAGTATGATACAACCCGATTACAAGGTGATAACAACATCCGCAACCAAAACATGCCTCACATCTGGTCAAATGAAGCATTAAGCACTGCCTGAAGAACACAAAACACACAACAAAGAAAATAAGGATAGGGATTTGAAGGACAACAATGCATAAATTAACCGCAATAGTCCTCGAGCTGAGAAGGAATATCGGCAAACAATGCCTGCCATAGCAACCTACATGATGATCAAGAAGGATGCATTATTTCATTTCTTTCAGATATACAATTTGATCAAGGCAGCACATAGACGTACCATTTTTACGTGCCAATGAATAACTGGTGTCTCTTTACATGAATCTCGAGTTGCACATGTTGTCAGGCATCTAAAGATGTGTCTGGAGCTGCAGGTGGCTGCTGTGGTTTATTTGCAAGAAGGGGAGATAATGCTTTGACTACAATGCTCATGCTGGGTCTAAACTCAGCTTCATATTGCACGCAGAGCTGCCACTGCCGCAAGCTGCACTGATATCAAAGAAAAACAGCCGTTGATAGCTTGGTATTTCACAAATTTAGAGTAAGCAATGCAGATTTTGCTTAGCAATTAATAGTGACTTAAAAAATATTGTAGCCACTTTGAGAAATGTCCATCTTTAAATATATTAAGATACTTCATTTGCAAGCACACACAGGGGAGAAGGGAGGAAGATATACCTTGGCAATTCCATTTGGCGGGTACTCTCCATTCATTCTTGGATCAACACATTGTTTCACCTTGTCCTCACCAAGCCTTGGTTTGCCTGGTTTGAAGATGAAACAACAGAAACGACAAATCAGACACTAAAGATAAAACTTGTACTGGAATTTTATTGCTGTATTTGAATAAGTGTGCTGTGCAGGGCCGTTGGCATGGTCTGGAACAGGGTTCGGCTTACCGGCGGTTACCGACCGGTTCTCCTGGTTGGGTCCGGGAGAAAAAATACCAGCCGAGTCTACATTTACTTTGTTAGAGTAATCCTGTGTGCATTTAATCTTTATTCTGCACGCATGCCTCCTAGTTTACCGCATGGCTCTTAGTCTCCTACATGCATGCGCATGCCATTTAAATTCTGCATGTATCCCATGCGCTGCAGTTATTATCTCTTCGTATACTGCACACGTAATGCGTTGCAGTTATTGTAATCCTTTAGTATTCTGCATGTCTTTAGTACTCAGCACGCAGCATGCATGACCTATATGTATGCCTTATCTCTTGTAATCTTCTAGCTATAAATATAAGAGAAGGAGCAGATGTTAAGCAGCTCAAAAACCAGTCTTTAGCTTGCTGTCTTCATACTTTGTATTCATTTCCTTAGGTTCCATTTGCTAATGCCGCAAACATTTGGTTTCACATGCATGCCGCAACCAGCAGCAGCAGCGGCAGAGCAGTAGCGAGCAGCTGCAGAGCAGTAGCGAGTAGCAGCAGCGGCAGCCAGCAGCGGTAGCCAGCAGCTGCGGCAGACAGCAGTAGCGGCAGCCAGTAGCAGCAGGCAAGCAGCAGCTAGCTTCTTGTTTATTATATGGATCTGAGCAATATTAGCAACATTCTTACAATTATTGAGGGAGGGATGTCATATATAGGGAAAATGTTAGAAATTACCTTCAAATTCTTCATTCCACCAGTTTTTCCGGTTTTTTCACCGGTTTTTCCGATAACCGGCCGGTTACCGGTCTCCTCCCGCCCTGCCCAAAAAATTCATTTGGCAAAATTTATCTGGTTTGAATCCGAGAATTCCGGTAACCGGGCGGTAACCAGCCGGTTACCAGTACCGCCCGGCGGCCGGGATTTGCCCCGGTTCCGGTTCCTTGGTCTGGAACACACATTCTTGGTCATCTGGTAAATTTTGAGCTGACTATAACAAATTAAATCTAGACAATACAAAGTACATCAAACTAGCTTGATTGATAATTTCTTACACGGAATGTAGCAAAAACTTTACAGAGGTGCCAAAGAACAAACAAAAGTAATTCAGATATGCGCAGAATTGCTTGTACATAACCTAGAACAAATATTTTGTATAAAACTATAAAAGCCTGCACGGCTGCATCTAGTGCCAGAAAAACACTAGGGAATTGAAGTTGAGCTTAATGTTATTAGCTTATGTCCTGTGAAATGGGGTGTTTTCGGCATGGCTGTAAGCCTCAGCCATTTTTAGTCCATTATAGCCTCTATTAATTAACACCTAGCATCAATAGAAAAAGGAAAGCCCTTCCCCTTTGAGGCCAGCATCTTGTTAAACTGTCAAACCTTGAACATCACATTGTGCAAAGGAGGGTCTCACAAATTTCACAATCAATACTACAATCAGTTATCACAATGTGCAAAGAGTGTCTCCAGTTGAATTTTTTTGTACAAATAATCTATTTTTTATTTGAAATTACAAAAATATACCCGCGAGAATTTTTTTTACAAAAATAGGCTCAAGTCGCTCAATGGGAGAGCGATTGGAGCCTATCGCCCAACCAGGGGCCGATAGAGGCCTTGTCACCCGCCTATTGGGCGACTGCATCCAGTCGCCCTTCCATTGGGCGGCTTTCATGCAGTCACCCAATAGGCGGGCGACTACATGAAAGTCCCCTATGAATGTTTTAAATTTTGTCAATTTTGTAGTTTTAAATTGGTAAAAAATCTGCTGGAGTTGTAATAAAAGTTTATGTTCATTGTATGTTGTAGGTGCATAAAAAATTTTGGAAAATTTTTTAGGAACAATTGACCGTAGAACGATCGGTACATACAATGGTAAGTGATATTTTGATGTTACTGAGAATTCGTGTCTCTGCTCCAACTACGGCTCACAACAAGGTGGCGTACTTTATTTTTAGACTGCAAGGTGGAATGCTCATCCAGTACGAAAACAAGATTCTCTTCTTCTGACTTTGAGATGCAGATTTCACGCATGAGATCACGCACTTGGCAGAAATCAGTAGTCTTCCCAGTGTCACGAGTCCCTGTTTTCGATCGTTGTATCATGCTCCTGTTAATAATGCATGTAAAGTGTTCCTCTGCACTTCCTCGGCAGCCATACTTCTCACTTCCCTCGAGTAACCCTCTGCAATCCACCGCCTCACTAAACGTCCATGCCTGACGTTGTGGTCTTGAGGGAAAATCGATAAATACAAAAAGCAAGACTTGAGATGATAAGGTAATCCATCATAGCTTGAGGTAAGGATTGTTCTCCAACTCCACACTGATATGATCATTCAATTTTCTCCATTCCAAAGTGGTTTTAGGTTTGGTTGCCAGAAAGCCATCTATAGTGGTGTCGAGACCCGAATATACAAATCCGGACTCTACTGTGTATTCTGCACTAGTCCAGGATCACGCTAGTGCACACAGCGCAAACAAAGATAAATATCATCCACATCACGATATTCTAAAGAAAATCCAAATTATATTAATAACCATCAGAGTACGACCTTATGGCCAAGCTTACAATTATTAGCCTGAAGGGCTTTTAAAGAATCTAACAGCGGAAAACCAAAATTAAACGTAGTAGCCATTCGACATGCCCACAGGCAATCGATTGGGGAGCGAAGTCCTAATCCGTGAAGTCCTCATAGTAGCCTCCTTCTAGCAACTCCTGCTGATCTGGTCCTTCCTCCTCAACTGAGCAACAGGGGCATAAAGCCGTGAGTACTTTGGTACTCAGCAAGTCGTGTGTAACAAATAAATGCAATATAGTATGCAAGGCTTAACAATGGATGGCTGAAAGGTTAGTTTTGCATAAAGCAACAATTTGAAGTAAATACAATTAATAGATTGAAAAGCATCTTTAACAAGGACATTAGATAAATAATCAAAGGAATTGAATATAATCACAAGTGAACTAACCATTCACTTCCTAGCTCAAACCAACCAGATTTCATAAAAAACTTTACCCCTCGTGTGAAATCACCGAGCATTGTCCATGACCGAGGACACGGCTATTCGAATAGTTTTACACTCTGCAGAGGTTGCACAACTGTACCCACACGATGTGATAATCTTCACGTTAAAGATAATCACAACAAGGCTTTTACAATGATCCATCTCCACATGATCCCACTCGCTAAGGTTTCGCCGTCGAGTAGGGTAACCCCCTAGTCGATAATTGCCCCCTCTTGCGCCACAACAACATTGGTAGTAAAAACCAAAGTGGAGACTTCACAAATTATTATGCCAGGTCTATCCCATACTAGACATGTGGTTTGCACGATTAAGCTCAGATCAATGACGCACAAAGTTAAGTCCTTAAGAATTACTTAGGCGAAGCATCCACATCCCAATGTGCAACCAGCACCCCCTTTACTGCACGATCATTCGCCCAAGTGAAAGCCAAGTTTGTATAACCAATGCCCATGACACTACCCATGTCATGACCTACAAATTTTATAACTGTGGTTAACCACCACGTTCAAGTAAACCATTAAGTCAAGATTAATTAATCACATGTGATGACAGACCGAACGTACTAATATTAAGCATGGCTAAGCAATTAGACGTAACGCAGGTGACAATTATTATTTTATCACTAAATAATTCCCAATCCTAAGGTGTCAATGGAATCATGGTAGTCAAATTATCATGGAGGAAATAGCCAATTAGGATCATAACTACCAATACAAGGCTTTAATAATAAATAGCCATGCATGATAATTTGAAACGAAATAATACATAATAGATTGAAAAATTGGGTTCAACATGATCAAAGAATATGACTTGCCTTGGCCTTGCTCAGCTGAGGGCTCTTGAACTTCAAATCCAACTTCCGCTCCCTCGAACACGCGATCTAACGAGAGAGAAAACGAGGCGAAAAGACAAAATAAATTCAAATAAAATTCAAATGAACTCCAAAAGCTTTCAAACCTGAACCAAAAGGTAGAGCTCAATTTTAGATGAATTTAGGAAAAAGAATCGGGTCAATCGGACTTAGGACGAGAGAGAACGGGCTCTTGGAAAATTGGATCTAAAGAAAATCGGGGAAAATAGAAAATTGCACTGTGCTGTGGACCGGGCGCACGGGGGAACGGGTCTACGGCTGACTTGCGGGCCCCACCGGGCAGAGGCACGGTGCACGGTGGACGGCGTCCACGGGGAGGCGAAGCGTCGGCCTGGCGTCAGCGCTGACGCACGCGGGCGCAGGTCCCGAGGCGTCACGGGTGCGGGCGCGGGCGCGGTTCCGCTGGCAGCGCGGGCGGCGGGTCTGGCCAACGGCGGGGTGCGGCGGTGGGTCTGGCCGACGGGGTCCGGGACGACGGCGGAGGCTCACCGACGACGACGTTGACGGCGGCGACGGCGGCGCTACCGGTGAGACGAGGCGGGGTCGACGGCCTCCGAAGGCAGCAGACGGCGGCTCCGGTGGCGGGCGCACGGGCGTCGGCGACGGGGAACAGCGGCGGAGGCGGCGGCTCAGGATGAGGAAACCGAGGGGGGTCGGGTGCCTTTTTATACCCGGGAGGCGAAGAGTCCTGGCGACGCGGACGTCGAGTCCGGGGCGGAGACGGCGGCGGCGGAGTCCCGATCGGAGACGAGGACGGAGAGTCCGGGTCGGAGACGGTTCCGACAGGTGGGTCCCACCTGTCGGTGGCCCAGGGCGACGGATGGCCAGGATGCGGGGCGTGGGCGCGGCGCAAGCGCGGATGACGGCCACGTGGCGACCATCGCGCGGGTCAAGGCGGGCGCGGGTGCGGTCGCGGATGCGCGACGCGTGGCTGGGGCGGGGCAGGCCGGCTGAGGCGGTTGGGCCGAACGGGTTGGGCCGACTGGTGGGTTTCGGCCCACTGGCCGGTTTGGTTTTTCTTTTTCCTTTTCTTTTCCAGAAATTCCTAAAATACTTTTTGAGCTCTAGAAAATAGCAAATAAATCCAAAAAAATCCAAAAAAATTCCAATAAATTCCTTGAGACACAAAGAACTCAAATAAAATAACTTTGGCAAGTGTTCATGTTCAGATTAATCATATTGAATCCTTTTAATTCATAAAAATTTCATTTAAGCTTTAATTAATTCCAGAAAAATTCAAATGGTGAATTTATTTTAAAAGCTTCAAAAAGACTTTGAAAATCAGGATGTTACAAGTGGCAATGGCAAGGGGAAGTCCACCACATTTTTTTAGAATAAGTTCTGCTTGCTCCATCAAAGGCTTTTCAGTTAAATTATCCTTTTCAGACCCACTAAAAACCTTTAAAAACGATTCAAGAATGTGAGTACCTGATGCAGGGGAATCCTTTAAATCCCCTCCGCACCAAAAGTATAAGGATTCAAGCGGATTAATAATCGGACATATGGTTGAAGAGCAACAAGCAATCAAAGGCTGGCACGTGCTAGGAGAAATTTTAGTCACATGCATCAGTGTGATGTTGTGTTGAGATGACCCATGGGACGGAAGAAACGAAAGGAAAGCCCACGGGACCAAGTACATCTAGAAAGAAACAATGAGTACTTTTAGTTATTCCTTATTTTAGTAATTTTCAAATATTAGGATCCTATTTTCTATTCTACAAAGTTGAGAGCAGTTTATATTTCAGCATTCGGGTTTTTTCTATATATTTCAGCATTAAGTTTTTTCTATCTTTATATCGTGTGAGCCCCTCTATGTAAAGTGAGGTGTGCATCCTGTAATTTAGACCACGGACTACTTCCATGATTGAAATTACCCCTTTACGAGTTAAGAAGCCCTAGATGATACTTCATCTAGAATGAACCTTAGTTTATTGTGTGACTATGCACAAAGGAGGGTCGAGATGGCACGCCTGAAGGGAAAAGAACTTAGGAGAAAGAGGAGATCATAGACTGAGATGATAAAACCTTAGGGAGAAACTAGATTGATTCTTCTTACTTCTTGATAATAATTGATACATGCTATCCTTTTTATAAGGACAACTTAACTTATCCCAAGGAACCATCTCAACTTATATCTAATAGCTCAAATTTATCTATAAAAAAATAAATTCAGCTAACAAGAAAAGTAACTATTCTTATCTCTATTTCCCAAATATTAATGCACCATGGGTCAAACACGAACAAACACGAGTGTTACAGTACATGGTACTGTTCACACGCACCGTGCGTCAAGGAAGCACCAATACAGCTCCCAACTAATGTACGCGTGTCTGATACGTATTCGATACGGCATCGGTGAAGTATCGGCAAATTTCAGCTAAAAAGGAAATTAAAAAAAAATCCTCCAATACATCTGCGATACGTTGTAATACGCCTTTAATAAGTCTGGCCCAACAATTTCAGCCAGCCGGCCCGGCCCACATGCATCATTACTTGGCCTCCCCCTGCCCCTTCCCGCATTGCCTCCCCCCGCTAGCCACTACCGCCACTGCCCTCTCCCCGTTCGCCACCGCCGCCACCGTCCTCCCCTCGCATCGCCTCTAGCGCCGCCTGGAGGTGACCCTCACCAACCTAATCCACCGCCATCGCCTCTAGCTTGATCCTCTACCTTTGCCTCCTTCATTCTCTCCACTCCCTCTCTCAGCTACCCCTCTCTCTGTTTCTTTCTCTCCCTACAAGCCGACGGGCGCTGCCGCCCAAATCCGCCACCCCCGGTGGCCTCCCTCGCCGCCAGTGGTCTCCTCCAACTCCCCTCGGCTCCCTCTACCCACTACCAACCTCGGTTAGCCCCCCGCCACCTACAACCTCAACGTCGCCAAACTCTAAGGTGCGCCACCGCCGAATCTACCGGTTTCGGTGGTCTTCTCTGACGTCGGCTACTTCCCCGACCTCTCACCTTCCTCTTACTTTCCCTACCGAAGGCCTATGCTGGCTCCTCCTCTGACTCTAGCGCTGTAGAACTCCAACTGGCGGGTTTATCTTCCTCGGCTTCGGTGGCTTCAAATCTATGTGTATTCTCGACTTGATTAATACTCAATGTTCTACTGTAACTCTGTAACAATGAATTTTCTATGGTTGCAACCATGGCATTATGCTTCATTGATCTATGGGCTATGGTTATCATATTAAGATGGCTTGGGAGGCTAGGAGCTACTGTACAATATCAATTGTAACTGCAAGATTTACTATTAGATTTTCCTTAAACTAAAGTCATGCACTGATTGTACTACTACAATTATTTTCTATCCTGATTAGACATTATTGCGGCTGTTGTTCATTCTTGTAGATTAAATAATGTCACACGCATTAAACTATGATGAGAAAGAGTTGATCTTATTTCACACAACCCATGGATGCTTATGATTACAATGTTCTATATAGGTTGACATCAATTTTGAGGAAGAGCCGATCAGAACTGGAAAGGGAAATAGACTAACTAGAAAGTGCTATCTTGCCCCGTTGATTAATGGAATATATAGCATTCAATTCATTAAGATAATCTCAGTTTCTCCCTCTCTCGTAGCATGTTTACAATTTTGTATTTTTCATACACACATACACTTACCGTATCGACGTATCCTTGTTTTTGGAAAATATCGTATCGTTGTATCCATATCGCCATACTCATATCAGGACATCTACCTATACGTAAACAGTAATTCCTGCGCATGACAAACCCTCCATTTGCTCCTTTGTGCTCTTCGATTTGGCTATTCACTGCAGCGCCCACCAACTACTATTCAGTATCCCTTATTCCCTAGTACCTACGTGATGCTTTTGACTTTACAGTCTCTAACAAGCCACTTTTGGCCATTGATTTTCATAATAATACGTTTAAAAACATGAAAATAGGTTAAGAAATCCCCCATACAAACCTTTGAAATCTAAGCAATTTGATGCTTATGTTATTTCTGGGTTTTCTTGTCATATCGTGTGCTTTATTCAAGTGGATTGTTCCAAGAAAAGCAAAGCAAGGATGATGTGAAGTATCCTTCCTGTGTAAAGAGAAAAGACAAATATCTATGTTTAAAATAGCATACTTGCAAATATGCTGTTGACAAAGATGGTAGCAAATATCTTGCAAAACAGTTTTGCTATTGCACAGGCGACCGAAATTTTTTTATCTTTCAGTCACCTGAAATTACATTCTCAATCAACTGAAATTGCAGCCCCCCTCCAAAAAAAAAAACACCTGCAACTTTAGGTGATTCGGAGTGCAACTCCAGGTGACCTGAAATTGCACTCTCAATCAACTGAAATTGCAGACCCCTCCAAAAAAACACCTGCAACTTTATGTGGTTCAGAATGCAACTTCAAGTGACTGAAAGATAAAAAAAATTCAGTCGCCTTTGCAATAGTCACTCCCCTTGCAAAAGTATGTTAGCCACTGTTTTGTAACATAGCCTCACTCTTCTGTTAGAATAATTAAGGGATTTTGCAGTGGCATGTAAGAATTTATCTGTGGAATTAGGTGGCTTCTAATAGACAGCCCTATAAATATTATATCATAATTTAAAATAGCTATATTTATATTTAAAATTAACTATTAAAATATTTAATAAACTGTTGTAATAAATAGTAGAAAACCCTCCAAGTGCTCAGATGGATTTTAACGATTTTTTTTGACGGAAGGATTTCAACCATTCTGGTGTGACCATGTGATTGAGTTTGAAATTATTGTTAGAGCAAGGCTAATAATACAGCCTTCAGCTGGCTGTATGAACACTTACAGCCCACTTTTCAGCCTATTCATATAGTAGTTACAGCCAGCTGAAGACTGTATGACCCACCCCTTCCTCTCACAAAGTTTCTTGGTTCTTGTGCTTCAGCTGGCTGTAAGCTTACAGCCCACCTCTCTTCTCTCTCCTCCTCTCTCTCCTCCACCTCAGCATACAGCCAACTTACAGCCCCTTATAATACTTGCTCTTATATATGCAGACCAAGTGTGATTTATCTGCGTGTAGATTCGAGAGTTTCTAAAATGATGCCACAAACATTAGGTTTATAAATTTATAATGCTCTGCTTCTCGCTTTGTAGCACAACACGTCAGCGTCTACAAGAAGCATCTCAGTCAAGACCAGATAACTAAATATTTGCAAGATTTGCTATGATTGGATGGTATGAGCCCTTTAGAAGTTGCTTCGCAAAATAGGTATTCCAACAACCCCGTGTACTCTTATGCCATATTCATATTAACTTTTAAAATCTATTTTTCTATAATAAATAATTTTTCTATAGTATATAGCTTTTAAACGGGGTATCTTTTAAGGTGAGAGTTTTAGTAGATTATAACTGCAGTGACTTCATTTATATCAACTAAAATCACACATGAGTGTGTCTCTTTTTATAAGCTTATTTACAAACTATTACTATTTATAAGTGAAAACTAAAATCCAAAACCAAAAATCTATATGAACATGCCCTTAAAATATGCCAAGAATTTCTTTTGATCTCTTACTCTTTTCCTCTCTCGCCGCACAAAGGACACCTTTTGTTTGGTGGAAAATCATTTCAGTCTTTAGAATTCGACTACGAAGGAAAAGCATGTGAACAAATGAAACATAAGTATTGAAGATGGTTCCGAGAACCCGAGAAATTCTGATCCTCCTTTGACCGCAAAATACGGCCTGAACACAGCAGTCAACAAATGGACGCAAGCATAATTTAGAAGCTCCACCAAACGCCACACTTGGTGCATGCATTCAGCTATTGTGATTGGTGTGAAAAGTAAATTCTTTTCCTTTAGAACATTACTGACGCAGCCAAGCATCCCCGTAGATCATCGCATATTGATGAGCCTATACAAAGTACAAGAAACTAAACAAATTCTACCCCATCTCATAATTAGCCAAGCAAAATCGCCCATACAGGACTTCAACACGATCATTGGCGGAACCTCAATGCATTACCGTGTTCATGAAGATGAACACGGTGTATATATCATTTCAATCACAGCATATCTGAGAAAAAGGAGAGTTTTTCAGTCACAGATTTCTAGTTTCGCCTCTGCACACGTATGAGCTGAGCTCATCCACAATCAAACACTCCCTGACATCGGGAGCATGCCAGTTTTTCTGCGCTAGGATTCCAGCATCTTCTTTTGGACTAAAGAAAGTTATACCATATAATAAGTGGACACGAGTCATCGGTCATAAATATAATTAATTCATGAGTGTGAACTTGAGATGTGGTTTGTTCTTATTCTTGGCCAGTTGGTCCCGCAAGCGTTCCTTGATATCTACTCGGCCAGTTTCGAGCGAAACTTCCTTGAGACTTGGCAGGAATTGTATCCCCGAAAACCCATCACCGCCAATAAAACAACCGCGCACCCGTAGCAGCTCAAGCTTAGGCGTGGCATTTTCTTCAAACTCAACAGGTTCGAAGGTAACTATGCTACTAAGCTCCAGCTCCGTCAGACTATTGAACGTGTCGGGACGGAAATGTAAGCGGAGTTCTCTCGATTTAAATGACCCCTGACGAAGACGTAGAATGGCAAGATGTGGCAGCTTCCCAAGTACTACTATGGCATCATGCTCCAGTTCGGTACTCCGTAGGGTCAGCTTGGCTAGCATCTGCATCTGCTCGATCCATGTAGGCAAGTTGACCAGACAGCCATACAACTTAAGGCTCTGTAGGTCATTTGGAGGTGGGGACAGGTCATCCAAACAGCCTTCTAACCCAGGCTCGCCCTCGGCGCGCATTAACAAGGACCGCAAGTGGCCGTGATTGGCAATAGCAGAACAGAGCTCCTTGCAGTTTTTCTTGTTGATGCCAGTCACTCCTAGCTTACGCAACTGAGTGAGCTTCTTGAGCTCCTTCAGCATGGCCTTTCCCCGTGCAATGTTGACTACACCCAGTGTGTGCAGGGCCTTCAACCTCCCAATCCCTCTGGGCACTTTAACACCATGCCTGTCCCAGCCTCCATACCAAACACAAGCCTCAAAACAGAGATTTGCTCCGTAAATAGATTTTCTCCGTAAATAGCTCTTGTAAGCTGCCAAGGGCTGATCAATTTTTCTGTCGTACTCAGCAAACGACACGAGACCGGCACGAAGGTATTTTAGCTTTGAGAGCTTAACAATGCTTGCTGGCAGTGTGATCACAGCTGTACCTCTGATATCCAGAGTCTCCAGGTCTGACAGATTACCAAATGAATCCGGTAGATGGTAGATACGTATAAGTTGTTGATTGACACATCTTAGAGACAGGTACTTTAGGTGGCGAAGGTCCCCGATTGGCACAAGGTCATGGTCCTGCAGACCTTCTACGTCTTCTAAATCAAGCACTCGAAGCAATCTCATCTTCTTAGAAATGAAAAATGATTGCCACTCTCCAAATACGGTCAATGATCGAATGTGGGAAACGTCCAGGATGCTTCCCAACACATCCTTCTTTTGGTCTCTGCTCCAACTACGGCTCACAACAAGGTGGCGTACTTTATTTTTGGACTGCGAGGTGGAATGCTCATCCAGTACAAAAACAAGATTCTCTTCTTCTGACTTTGAGATGCTGATTTCACGCATGAGATCATGAACTTGGAAGAAATCAGTAGTCTTCCCAGCATTATCAGTCCCTGTTTTTGATGGTTGTATCATGCTCCTGTTAATAATGTCTGTAAAGTGTTCCTCTGCTACTTCCTCGGCAGTCTTGCTTCTCACTTCCCTTGAGTAACCCTCTGCAATCCACCGCCTCACTAAACGTCCATACCTGATGTTGTGGTCTTCAGGGAAAATCGACAAATACAAAAAGCAAGACTTGAGATGATAAGGTAATCCATCATAGCTTGAGGTAAGGACGGTCTTTATCTTGTCAAGTTCTGGATTGTTCTCCAACTCCACACTGATATGATCATTCAATTTTCTCCATTCCAAAGGGGTTTTAGGTTTGGTTGCCAGAAAGCTGCCTATAGTGGCAATGGCAAGGGGAAGGCCATCACACTTTTGTAGAATAAGTTGTGCCTGCTCCATCATGGTATGATCAGTTAAATCAACTTTTTCAGTCCCACTAGATACCTGAAACACAATTCAAGAAAGTGAGTACCTGATTCAGGGGAATCCTAAATCCTCTCTTCACCAAAAGTATAAAGATTCAAGCGGATTAATAATCGGACATATGAATGAAGAGCGACAATCAATCAAAGACTGGCACGTGTTAGTACAAATTTTAGTCTCATGCATCAGTGTGATATTGTGTTGAGATGGCATTGACTCTTATTCGGATGGAAAAATTGAAAGGAATGCCCACGGGGACCTAGTACATCTAGAAAGAAACAATGAGTACTTTTAGTTATTCCTTGTTTTAGTAATTTTCAATAGGGAGTGACTATTGCACATGCGATTGATTTTTTTTTATGTTTCAGTCACCTAAAATTGCATCCTGAATCACTTGAAATTGCAGGTGCTTGTTTTGGAGGGGGCTGCAACTTTAGTTGATTGAGAGTGCAATTTTATGTGACTGAAAGATAAAAAAAAATTCAGTCGCCTGTGCAATAGCAAAACTATTTTCAATATTAGGATCCTATTTTCTATTCTAGAAAGTTGACAGCAGTTTATATTTCAGCATTCGGTTTTTTCTATCTTTATATCGTGTTAGCCCCTCTATGTAAAGTGAGGTGTGCATCATGTAATTTAGACCACGGACTACTTCAATGATCGAAATTACCCATTTACGAGTTAAGAAGCCCTAGATGATACGTCATCTAGGATGAACCTTAGTTTATCGTGCAACTATGCACAAAGGAGGGTCGAGATGGCACCTAAAGGGAAAAGATCTTCGGAGAAAGAGGATATCATAGACTGAGATGATAGAATTTTGAGAAGATATTAGATTAATTCTTCTTACTACTTAATAATAATTGATACATGCTGTCTTTTTTAGGGACAACTTAACTTATCCTTAAGGAACCCTCTATCTCTATAGAAACCTATGTCTAATAGATATAATTTATCTCTAGAAAAGTAAATCCAACTAACAAGAAAACTAACTATTTTTATCTCTATTTTCCAAATACTAATGCACCCGTGAGCCTAACATGAACAACACAAGAGTGCGACAATACCATGGTACTGTTCACGTGCACCGTGCATAAAACAGTAATGCATGCACATGACAAACCCTCCTTTTGTTTCTTTGTGCTCTTCGATTTGGCTATCCACTGCAGCGCCCACCAACTACTATTCAGTATCCCTTATTCCCTAGCACCTACGTGATGCTTTTGACTTTATACAATCTCTAACAAGCCACTTTTGACCATTAATTTTTATAATAATATGTTTAAAAAACATGAAAATAGGTTAAGAAGTCCTCCATACAAACCTTTGCAATCTAAGCAATTTGATGCGTAAATCATTTCTGGGTTTTCTTGTCATATTATATGCTTTATTCAAGTGGATTATTCCAAGAGAAGCAAAGCAAGGATTATGTGAAGTATCCTTCCTCTACAAAGAGAAAAGTCAAATATCTATGTTTAAAATAGCATATATACTTGCAAATATGCCGTTGACAAAGTTGGTAGCAAATATCTTGCAAAACTGTGTTAGCCACTGTTTTGTAACATGGGTGGGTTCTTTTGGGCTGTGGTATATAGCTTTGTGTTTAAATTTTTGAATTTTGGCTGTTCGCAAGAGATATTACAAGGAGGGATACAGTCGCATGCGATCTTGGCCAGTATAGTTGAAGTCGGTATAATGTGTACTATAATCAATTAATAGACTCCATTTTAAAAAGCACACCATTTGAAAGCTAGTTACTGTAGTAAAAAGTGACAAGCCAGACCACAGCCTGACCGAACCCAGCCATAGCATCACTCTTATGTTAGAATAATTAAGGGATTTTACAATGGCATGTAAGAATTTGTCCGTAGAATTAAACGGGCTAAATGCTATTAGTAATTGAAAATTTTATTGGTGCCATGGTTACCGTGTTCTCTATTTGAAAAGGACATGATGCATTCATGCACTACTGATCTTAGGTACCCAAAAAAAAATTCATAAATGTAGTACATATAATATTATACACACTTACAAAATTCAATGTAAAATTCATCCGTATAGTACTAAAAAAGAGCACTAGTGTATCATGCACGTATTTTTTGGTTTTTGATACCATAGACGAATTTGGTAGTCATTTTCAAAATGTACATAATATTACATGTACTGTATGTCTATATCCAAATTTTGTTTTTAGGTATTTCTGGAATGATGCATCATCTTGATAAGTATCATATGTTTTGG
Source organism: Dendrocalamus latiflorus (assembly GCA_017311315.1). Taxonomy (NCBI): domain Eukaryota; kingdom Viridiplantae; phylum Streptophyta; class Magnoliopsida; order Poales; family Poaceae; genus Dendrocalamus; species Dendrocalamus latiflorus. The sequence continues at coordinate 41,230,852 of CM029653.1, read as the reverse complement.
AGCATAAACAATTTTTTGACAGATTGTGGCAGCATGTGTTTGTGCTAATAATTTAGTAAGATGTCAGTAGATTGTAGTACATGTAGTAACAGATTTCACTTGGAGTGTGGCTGAAGTTTGATAAAGGTACGTATCCCACATTAATTGGAGGATACATCGGGACCAATTTTCCTTGAGATTTCGGTGGCATATAGTGTGGCCCAATAATTGTGTCCTGAAAAATGAATATTTGTACTCAGGTGTAAAAAAATGGCTATTTTCCATCTATTTAATTTAAGATCTTTGCAAAAAGTTCCTCCTTTTCTTTTGGGAGGACTGTGAAAGCCCTTTTTCCACCTTTGCTTATTACTTGGAATCTTTTAGAAATCAGGTTTGACAAAAAAGGGAGAAAGGAAGTTTATTCAGCACGCGTACATAGTTGCATGTTCACGAATATTACCCACATGGGCAATATATGGAATATTCGCAATATATGCTATGCAATCACCGTTTTTAGTGCACTCATACAATCAACTTTCGGTTTTAGCACCAAATTAAAATGACATTAAGATGTGGTCTATAGTGTTCGAGCACCCTTTAGAATTTCAACTTCAAATTCAAAATGTGTTATAAGAAACAAAAAAAAGATAAAGTTACCGTAAATAGTAGCTTCTTTTGCCTTTTCTTTTGATTAATCATTTGTCAGATGTTTCTCATTTTTGCTACTCTCAATATATAACAAATTTGAACTTGAAATTTCATATATAGGTAGAGGAAATTGAGGAAATACATTTTGAATTTGCTTGGAAGATTTTTCATATTGATTTGGTGTCCAGGTGGAAAACGATTGCATGAGTGCACCATATAGCTAGGGTAAATGCAGCATGCATTGCCTTCCCACACGTACTGCCTAAATTTCAGTGAGTTATGAAACTGCTATGTGCCATAGCTGATAAATCTGAGGTCATGCCTAAACTGTAAGAGCAGTTTTTCTATCCTTGAGGAGGTACCAAGAGGTACAAGGTACCAAGAGGTACCAAATTAGATCCAGCCGTTCAATCAGTGTGATCAACGGCTCAAAATTTGGTACCTCTTGGTACCTTGTACCTCTTGGTATCTCGCGTCCGGTACCACTAGGTACTGCCAAATCTCAGTCGTCCGATCAGTGTGATCAACGACTCAAATTTGGTACCTCTTCCCCCTCAAGGATGGTAAAATTTCCCAAACTGTAATAGCACGCCTGAGGCCTGAGCAGTGGCAATCCTTGCCATATACTCCTACAGAATACTTCAAATCAAAAGGAAAGGAGCATGGTAAAGTATTTCATATGTCCCCACACGTACCTTCTTTTTGAAGAGGTCAAGTGCGGCGGCGTCCCCTAGAGATTTCAGCTCGTATGGTTTGGAATCAGAACAACGCCTAGCAACACTTGCGTCCCTTGTAGTGATTATGATCCGGCTTGCCTTCTCAGATTTAGGTAAATGAGGTATTATAGAATCCCATTCTGTGTTGGACAATAGATCATCAAGAACAATGAGATAAGTACTTTCTAGAAGCTGGAATGTCTCTTTTCTCAAATCTGCAATTTGCATCCCCTGTAACCTTTTTCTCAATTCTTCGATTTGCATCCTATCAGCATCTCCAGTATTTTCTGTGTGTAACCGCAGAGCTAAGCTCCTAAAGAACTCCTCAGGATTGAAAGGATGCAATACAGTAACCCAAGCTCGCTTCTGAAACTTGCCACTAAGCTCTTCGCTTCCGTAGACACTTCTAACAAGAGTTGTTTTTCCAATACCACCCATTCCCCACACAGAGATCACCCGACAATGACTCCAGAGAATTAGTTCGATGACTTCAGGTATTGCTGCCTCTCGCCCGACGAGCTGAGATTCCTCCAAAGCGGCTTGCATCGTCCTATTGCGAGCAAGGCTCTTTCCAGTGGCCGAGTTAGTTCCATCCATGCTCGTAGACTGATCCTCCACTATATCATCGGTGACTCCTGGTTGGATGCTATTGGCAGCGGTGGCATTATTTGAGCTAGACTCGGGCTAGAAAATAATAAGCATGAAGTTAATATTTATGTGACCAAAAGCAGAATTTAGATTAACCAAACACTAGTGAGAAAAGCACATTCACACAATAATAGAAAATTTTAGATGAAAACCACAACTATCATCATATATGGAGAGTGAAAAAGAAATATTTTTTTAGAAAAGTAGTACATAATATTTGCATGATGCACTGTTGTGGGACTGCAAGACACACCTTGACATCCTCAAGTAAACTTTGAAACAATAAGATGCAATAAACATTTAGACAATTCAATGTGACAGGATTGCGGAAAAAATGTTTCTTTAGCGATTAACATGTATTTTGCTTTTACGAGTGGTTGATCACAATCAAACAGCAATATTACCTTATTGTAGAAGACATAAAGAGGTTGATCTGTTGATAATTGATTGAGCTTTGATACTAGGTTTGGCTGCCCTGTGCATAGTCTTGCAATTTCCACTTTCTCCGTGGACACTACGATTCGGCTTCCATTCTTCCTGTCAGGGAAGCATGTTTTGATCCAATCCCACTCCACTACAGTGGACAGGTCATCAATGACAATCAGGTACCTATTCTCGTTCACGTATCTATGGAACTCGTCAATCAAATGATCATGTGCTGTAACCGTCATCTTCTTCAGAACACCAACCCCTGTAGCTGCTCCTTCTTCTGCCTTCCCCTTTGCTCGAAGAGAATTCAAGTAAAATTGTCTGACCAAGCTCTGGAAGAAATCGTTTGGATTGACAGGATGCATCAACTTAATCCAGGCGTGGCATCCAAACTTCGTGTATATCTCTTGATTGTCATAGACTTCCCTGATGATGGACATTTTCTTGAGATCATCGCTTGCTCCTCCCCACACTGAGATCACTCGAAGAGCTTGGTCATCTGCGGTGATCAGTTGGCAAAGATCCACCTTTGGTTCGTCCTTGTTTGCTGCAGCAATCCTTGGTTCATCAGTGCCAAATATTGCTGCGCTGCTGATTATGCTGGATCGCCCAGTAGCGGTGGCAGGGTTGGAATTAGAGTCTTCGATGAGGCGGTAGCGCAGGTTTCTCTGGCTCACATCCTCCACCCTAGCCTTCAGCTCCTTAATCTCCTTGGCGATGCGGTGCCGTGTTCGCAGCGTGCGAGGGAAGCACCACCAAGATGGCTTTTGCAGATGAACAGAAAAGTCTTGGAGGCAATCCTCGGCATCGTAGGCCAGGTCACGGACCTGCTTCACCCAGGTTTTAACCACCTTCTTCTGGGCCCGGTCCTCGTCTGCGGCCATGAGAAATGTCTGCATCATCTCGAACTCATCCTTGATGAAAGCCAGATCACGTTGGACCCCAAGCTGCAGAGCAACTTCGTCCGCAACGGCAGATTTGGCCTTGCCGAGCGCTCCATCCAGCACGGACTTGGCAACACTCACCACCGTCGCTTCCATTGTTTTGCTTATTTGTGTGGAGCTGGGATTGCTGGAATTTTGTGCGATGGAGCTCAATGATGGTGCAGAAAAGGCATCCTGGGGATGGATGGATAAGAAGTAGCTCAGCTCCAGGACTGCAGAAGTTAGCATTTCAAATGAACTTGCTCCAGCCCGTTCCTGTCATAATCGCAATAATTGATCAATAAAAAGTAGGTCCTGTAGATAATGCGGATTGGGTCCTAAGCTACAACAGGGCAGCCAAATAATTCGCAAAAGACGAAACTTTTGAAAAGTTTGATAGTGTAGCTAGCCACAGGTAGCTTCTGTTCTCAGAACAAAGGTGGAGACGCCCTCCAGGAGCCATCCACTTCCATGACATTGCCAACCAGTAGCGCGCGAATCCACCACGAAGGAAATCCCATCGGGGTTCTAGGCACGACGCATAGAATAAATAATTAAAAATCCCAAATCTACTATGAATGAAGGAAACCCCATCGGGATGCTTGGCACAAGGTATAGGATGATACTCTCCAAGTGAGATATTGTTGGACCGAAATAGCGACAGAGGGGGGGGTGAATGACGCTCAATACTCTCGAAAAACTCAACCCCCGACAAGCACAAATCAGACCGTTCCTTGGGCAAACATTCCAGAAACCTGATTTTTCAGAAGATAAGGCTTGAAGCTTCACAAAACCAAAGGAATTGAGACTTCCATTTGTTCTCTTGGTCCAGTATAACAAGGAAATGATTATACCAGCTCAAGGAACCTAAGAGACCACAAAAATCCAACTCAACAAGAGGAATTTCAGATTTGCACAAGAAACTGAAAGTTACTGGCAGCAGCTACAAAAACTTAAATTCCCACTCAATCCTTGAATCTTTGGCCACGAAACTTTGAGGATAGCTACTCAATAGCCATAGGAATCTTCATGCCAAGTTTCGTCAATTTTCTACAAGGAAATTAAGAACAGCCTCAAAAAGAAGAAAGGACTGAAATCTGAAAATATTCAGAGGAGCACTCAAAAACCCAAATTTCTTCATGGTCTCAAATCCTTTGCTAATGAGACTTTCCAGATATCTCATAGATAGTCTTAAGACTCTGGATACCAAGTTTCAAGTCATCTTGCAAAGGGAATCAAGATTTAACGCAAAACCCTAGAAAAGACACAATTCTGAAAATTTGCACGAGCTGAACCAAAAAGGTCAAATTTCTCCTAAACCCTTGATCCTTTGCTAATGAAATTTTGCAGACAAGGAAGCAATAGCCATGGGACAATCCAGATCAAATTTCATGCTATTTCTCCAAGGGAATCAAGAATGGCATCAAAAACCTAGAAGCCCAAAAAAAACATGAACAGAGTAAGCCAAAACTGAAATCTGAGAATCAAACTCGGTTTGCTCTTGGGATTAAATAGCCAAATGGCTTTTGAGCATCACCCATATCATAGCAACCCATTTTGGCACTCCTTAGCAACAAAGAACTCAAAACAACGAAAGTCAAGAAATCATGCAAAAAGGAGAAACGAAGAACAGAGGCTACGAACAAATAAACCAAACTTCAGATTTCATTTCTTGGAACACAATGAATACAGAGGAGTCCCGATACCCCGACTTGATACAAAAGGAAAGATTACAAGGTTTCTCTACTCAATCCCTCTCCTCACTCTCTCCAATCTCAAGAACACCACTCAAGAATACATGGAGGAAAAGTCTCACATAGAAAACATCGTAGAGAACAGAGGGAGCACTTCTCTGTCTCTCCAACAACTAAAGACTAAAGGAAAACCACCTCCTAAAGCCTCTTTTGACTAGAGCTAACCCTAATTCCCTTCAAAATGCTCAAGTGGGCATGCAGCCCCTCAATCCTATTTATAGCCTTGGCTAACGGGTCTCCGCCCCGTTACGCCTGCTAAATCCAACGGCGCCCGCTCCCGCTTGTGCAGCCTCGCGAATTTCCCGATTCGCCCCTCCTGCACCTTCCGGGAAGCTTCCGCGCTCCTTGCCTCGCACGCCTCGCAACCACCTCGAGTCTACGTCGTCTTCGACACATCCCGACCGTTCTGACCTCAGCGCCACCTGCGCCTAGTCCGGTCCACGTGTCTCGCCACGACTCCACCCGATTTCCTGCAGTCACACAGACAAGAAACACGTCAAATAGCACCGTTCGACACATGAAAGCGTAAATACCATCACACTTACCATATATGAAGTCCAAACCTGTCAACACATTAGAATATGCATCCTAAGCCCAAATGACCAGGTTTGACCAAAGTCCGACCGAGCCTGATTGCGCCACGCAACGACTCGACTCCGAACTACTCAAACCAAACTCGACTGACCTAAACCTTTGTCAATTACTCATCACTTTCATGGAGACACGACCACATGATCTCTCAGATATGATCTCTATTTATATTAGATAAAGTTTCAGTCAGAGATTTTTTTTAGTAGGATACGATATCTACTTATGTTGAATAAAGATGTTGTCAGAGGTTCTATATAAAGAGGTACCTTAGGCTATGGGTAATGGGGCAAAACCATGCGAAAAATACACATCCACTGAAATTCTAGCTGCTACTTCTCACAGGGCCTACTGTGCACATTGGTACTAACACACCGGTGCATAGTGTTTCATCTTTGGACGTATGGACAACCTTTCGAGGCCACTGATTGATAATGATCGCCTTCCGAGAAGGCTAGTCGAGACGTTAGAAGGTTGACTACTTTTAATATATCGACACGTACTGCATTGAACTGGACTACTTTAACACTTATTCCACTGCATTGTGCGTCTAATGATAACAATTTATGATCTCTTACTCATATAACTTTCTAGTTTATATAATTAAAATTTTAATTTTTGCTAATATAACATACCAGTATCTTAATAATTGCTTCCAATCCTCTCTTTTTGGGAGACATATCTGAACTCACCTTCAACCTTTTGAAAAGTTTGATAGTGTAGCTAGCCACAGGTAGCTTGTGTGTCACGCCACTGTTCTCAGGCACGAGTGGAGATGCCCTCCTGGAGCCATCCACTTTCATGAGATTGCTTGCCAGTGGCAGGGTTCACAATTTCAGCAAAAATTTATCAAAATTTTGGAAATTCATCCCTCTCGTTACCCTCCAAAGCAAGAATGATTTGGTTAAAATTTGGCTGAATTTGTCACCATTTAAAATTTTCCAAATTTTATGCAAATTTGGTTAAGTTTCATCAAAATTCAAATGCCGTTTGAACATTTCATTCGAATTTAGGAACAAAAATAACGAATTTCGTTCGATTCATTGCTTTCGCTGCCAGGCGAAAACTTCTTCAAACCGAAGAGAGTTTTTTCCTGACCAGTAGCACGCGCGCATCCACCATAAAGGAAATCCCATCGGAATCCCATGGATATCCCAGTAGCGGTGGCAGGCTTGGATTTAGAGTCTTCGATGAGGCGGTAGTGCAGGTTTCTCTGGCTCATATCCTCTACTCTGGTGTAGCACCCTACGTAATTATATAGGATACTACTATAGAACGTCATTACCAAAGTGAAGAATAAATAAGAACAACAAAAGAAATCACAGAGTTTAAAACTTTATTAATACTTTAAAAGAGAACCAACGGAAGATGGATAAAATATTTAAAATATGGGACCGGTCCACTTCTAATCAAATAAAGAACGAATGAAACAACAAAAAGTGGCAAACCACAGTGCTGAAAATTCGAGTGCTCCCACTCATGTATGATGCTATCACTCCACTGGCCTTTTACCTGAGACTGCAAAGAGCAAGCGTGAGATTTGGAAATCTCAGCAAGTACCCAACAACAGTCGTAACACAAGAGTAAAAACAAGTAATGCAACCACGTGAAATAAAGCATAAGCATGACAAGTAAGCAATGGACATAAGGCAACAAACGAACAACTGATATTGTAAATACTGTCATGAATGGAAGACGGATATTATGAGAACTGTGTATTAAAGATATTTGTTATGTGATAAGTTATAGTAAGGGTGCCGGCGACCTCATCCCACATACCCGGTTATACGAGAATAGCCAGACACAACCTTGTCCTCAATTGTATAACCGCAGACGGGGTGTAATATCCTGTGTAACGAGAATGTACGGCCCCCCGTACGTTATCAGGTTGGGTGGAAATGACCCTTATATGTGGGTAGCCCCAGCGTGATAACCCTTAGTTCGTTATTTAGCGAATTATCCATGATATAATTAGAGAGTTGTGATTGAATTAAGGTAAAGTTATGAAAAGGCATCCTGGGGATGGATGGATAAGAAGTAGCTCAGCTCCAGGACTGCAGAAGTTGGCATTTCAAATGAACTTGCTCCAGCCCGTTCCTGTCATAATCGCAATAATTGATCAATAAAAAGTGGGTCCTGTAGATAATGCGGATTGGGTCCTAAGCTACAACAGGGCAGCCAAATAATTCGCAAAAGCCAAAGCTTTTGAAAAGTTTGATAGTGTAGCTAGCCACAGGTAGCTTGGGTTCTCAGAACAAAGATGGAGATGCCCTCCTGGAGCCATCCACTTCCGTTGCCTACCAGTAGTGCGCGCGCATCCATCACGAAGGCAATCCCATCGGGATGCTAGGCACAACGCATAGAATAAATAATTAAAAATCCCAAATCTACTATGAAGGAAATCCCATCGGTATGCTTGGCACAAGGTATAGGATGATGCTCTTCAAGTGAGATATAATCTCTACTTATATTAGATAAAGTTTCGGTCAGAGATTTTTTTGAGTAGGATACGATATCTACTTATGTTGGATAAAGATGCTGTCAGATGCTCTATATAAAGAGGTACCTTAGGCTATGGGTAATGGGGCAAAACCATGCGAAAAATACATATCCATCGAAATCCTAACTGCTACTTCTCACCGGGCCTACTGTGCACATTGGTACTAACACACGGTGCATAGTGTTCCATCTTTGGACGTATGGACAACCTTTCGAGGACACTGATTGAGAATGATCGCCTTCCGAGAAGGCTAGTTAGAAGGTTCACTACTTTTACTATATCAACACGTACTACGTTGAACCGGACTATTTTAACACTTATTCCACTGCATTGTGCGTCTAATGATGACGATTTATAATCTCTTACTCACATAACTTTCTAGTTTATATAATTAAAATTTTAATTTTCGCTAATATAACATACCCGTATCTCAATAATTGATTCCAATCCTCTCTTTTTGGGAGACATATCTGAACTCACCTTTAACCTTTTGAAAAGTTTGATAGTGTAGCTAGCCACAGGGTAGCTTGTGTGTCACGCCACTGTTCTCAGGCACGAGTGGAGATGCCCTCCTGGAGCCATCCACTTCCATGAGATTGCCTGCCAGTGGCAGGGTTCACAATTTCAGCAAAATCTTATCAAAATTTTGGAAATTCATCCCTCTCGTTACCCTCCAAAGCAAGAATGATTCGGTTAAATTTTGGCTAAATTTGTCACCATTTAAAATTTTTCCAAATTTTATGCAAATTTTGGTTAAATTTCTTCAAAATTCAAATGCCGTTTGAACATTTCGTTCGAATTTAGGAACAAAAATAACGAAATTTCGTTCCATTCGTTGCTTTCGCTGCCAGGCGAAAACTTCTTCAAACCGAAGAGAGTTTTTTCCTGACCAGTAGCATGCGCGTATCCACCATAAAGGAAATCCCATCGGAATCCCATGGATATCCCAGTAGCGGTGGCAGGCTTGGATTTAGAGTCTTTGATGAGGCGGTAGCGCAGGTTTCTCTGGCTCACATCCTCCACCCTGGCCTTCAGCTCCTTAATCTCCTTGGCGATGCGGTGCCGTGCTCGCAGCGTGCGAGGGAAGCTCCACCGAGATGGTTTTTGCAGATGAACAGAAAAGTCTTGGAGGCAATCCTCGGCGTCGTAGGCCAGGTCACGGACCTGCTTCACCCAGGTCTTAACCACCTTCTTCTTGGCCCGGTCCTCGTCCGCGGCCATGAGGAAGGTCTGCATCATGTCGAACTCATCCTTGATGAAAGCCAGATCGCGCTGGACGCCAAGCTGCAGAGCAACTTCATCCGCAACGGCGGATTGGGCCTTGCTAAGCGCTCCATCCAGCACGGACTTGGCAACACTCACCACCGTCGCTTCCATTCCTCTCCAATGGTTTTGCTTGCTTGTGTGGAGCTGGGATCACTGGAATTTTGTGCGATCGAGCTCAAATGCCGGTGCCTGGTCTAGCGAAGAAGGGATGGATTGCACATCCAGGACGTCATAAATTCATATTTCAAATTGACATGTGCACCTTGTTACCTGTCATAATGGCAACAATCGTAAGGTAAAAAAAATCATGTCCTATAGACTCAATTTTTTCAGAGAAAAACTATGTGACGGTATAATGTTCCTAGCCAAATCGATGGTGCATGGCTTCACCATCCCATAGTGAGGTTTCAATGCTTTAGATCACACCTACACCATAAAGTCAAATCCTTATCCACTTGAACCCATCGACGCTCACAGCCACCATCACTGCATCTCTCCCCCCGCATGGTTTTTGCAGATGAAAAGAAAAGTCTCCTTGCCGTGGACGTGGAGGTCGGAGTAGCAAGCTAGGACGGGCCAACTCGGGTGGTGGCGTAGACGAATCGACGCGGAGACGGCCAGGTGCAGCTAGCAGTGACTCAATCTGCACAGTGACTGCAAGTGAGTAGGAGTGACGTCAAGTGTGTTGGCCCAGGAACGGAACCAGGCGTACATATGGTGGTCGAAACTCACACGAACATCTCTGCACAACTTAAGACACACCAGAGATTTGCGCTGCGTCAATCCGCTATAGTTTTTCTGTTTTTTCTCTTCTTTATATACTGCTTAATATAATAAAAATGGTTACAAGACCTTAATGGTGTCCTAACTATACCATTAATTCTTCTATTACATGTATGCAGTCACTATCTACATTATACTCATTGACTCAGTCGTTACTCAGACGCCTAGTGATAACTCACGACCACTGTGCTTCTTCCATGACCGCTCTTCAATCACGTCTGCTACGAGTATTTTGACTACGGTTGCTCGACCATGCCACCAACCGCGGCTGCTCAACCATGCATACTTGACCATGGTACTTCTACCGCATCACCGATCACGACTTGTCAACTTCTGTGCTTCAACAGCACTTCCGACCATGGCCTCATCGACCACTTCACTGACCACTGCTTGTTAACCACATCTCCGACCACACAAGTCTTCCGAGCACAGACCAGTTCACTACAGTTTATGAGTACCGACCGTCGACCACTGTAGCAACAACTACTGTATCTACTACTTACGACCACTGTAGTTCCAACCATTGTAGCTATGACCACTGTTCACTCCACTTACGAATGGTTCACTTTAACTTACGACCACTGTAGCATTCAGACACACCGACTACTATAGTACTCAACTACTACAGTGAATCTTTGACCACTGAGTACTAACTGCTACAGTACTCCACCGAGTACCAACTGCTACAGTACTCCTCCTGAGTACTAGTTGCTACAGTACTCCTACGAGTACCGACTGCATTGACTCACGACTACGACCACTACGCAGTTCAACTTACGACTGGTCTTCGACTCCAGAGTCTTCAAATGCTCTCCAACTCCAGGTCTTCGACTTACTCGACACACGACTATAGAGTACTTGAACTTACCAAGTACTCGACATGACTACACAGTACTCAACACATGAGTATTCGAATACGACCACTGAGTACTCAGCACACGAGTACGACCACGTGGTACTCAAACACTCGAGGATCTCTGTACTCGAGACAACTTCTCAGTACTCAAACACACCGAGTATTCGACACTGATCACACTAACAACAATACAACAAGATTAGTTCCAATAAAGTGAGCTTCACCGGCGAGAGGTGAGCGAGCATCATGGCCATGGGGTGAGCGGCGCGGAGGCGTCAAGCATGGACATGGCAAGCAAGTGCGATGTCCATGGACAGTAGGAAGCGAGTGTTGTGGCAGGACGTGGAGCTTGTGCTTGCTTCCAGCCCGAACATGGGGTAGTGGAGACACACAGAGCAAGGCTCGCGCACCATGTGAGGAAGCTCAGAGGCCATAGTGACCGTCGGCGAGCGAGCGTAGTGGCGAGCCACGAGCCAACAGGAAGGTAGTTGCGAGTGGGCAAGGTGGCAACTGGTGGCCATGGGCCGAGTGTGGCCACAAACGGTGAGCTGGTGGTCGGTTGGGTGTGGGCGGCGAGGTTGTCGGGTAAGCCCAAATTTGATTTCTTTTTTGCGAAACTTGGTCAAATTTTAAAACTTTTGTGTCACTTGACAAGTGTATTCTGAAACTTGGTAAAAAGTCATTCGAATTTTGAAACTACTATGAAAATTGACTAAATTTTGTTTCAAAACTTCTATGAAACTCACATTTGAAAACTTTTTGAAATGTCATGTTTCATATATGAACCTCAGTGAAACAAAGTTTCAGTTTTGAAACTTGCTTCAAGATTACATTTGAAACTCAATGTTCAGTTTTTGAAACCTAAAAAATTCACGTGGAAACTCAAAGTTTCAATTTTTGAAACTTTGTGAAACTTGCTTTGCATCCGTGTTTCATTTGCTTTTTGTACGAAACTTGCAAAGAACATGTATGAGATCTTCTAAAATTTCTTGAAACCCACTGAACCTTTTTTATGAAACCCACCGAAACTTCTTGAAACATTTTAAACTTTGTTATGAAACACTGAAACATGCTTGAAACATTAAACCCAAAAAGCTGAAAGTTTATTAATCTTTTATGCAACTAAACCACATGAAATTTTAAACTACTATACTATTGAAAATGCATTCCAACGATATAGTGTGGGCTATCAGCCCCATTACTTTAATACTGATCGGTTCCTAAACTACAATGGGAAAGCTAAATAATTCAGAAATTAAAAACAAATCTTGTTGGTTCAGTTGATCTAATGGCGATTGGGTCATTGTAAAATATATTAAGGGAGGATGATGCACCAAGCCTCTACACAAACCTACAACTTTGCACAGATCTAGAGAATATTTGCATGTGCCGGCATGGATTAATCTAACTAGGAGATTTACCTGTTCAATTACAAGGTTAGATATTATATAAAGTTATCTTTAATATACCACTCTACTTCATATAATTAAAATACAATTATAACTGTGCGGCTAGATATTATGATACAGTTATCTTTGATATACAACTCTACTTCTTATAATTGAAATATAATTATATTTGTTATATAACTCTAATATCTATATATGATTAATCTGCACTATTATAATCTGACCTCACCAAAATAAGTGGTGGAGATTTTTCTCTTTTTCTTTTGATTAATATGAGAATTTCTAGGGTTTCTCTTTTTTATGATTATTATGAGATTTTTTTGCCCTCAAAACGAAAGAGGTGACTTGTATATCACCGGTTATTTTTATTTATATAGATAGCAATCATGTGCAAATGAATAGCAAAGTCTTGGAGGCAGTCCTCAACATCGTAGGCAAGATCACAGACTTGCTTCACCTAGGCTTTAACCACCATCTTCTGGCTCCACTCCTCGTCTGCAACAATCAGGAAGGTCTACATAATCTCAAACTCGTCTTTGATGAAAGCCAAGTCACACTAGACACCGAGCCACAAATAGAGCTGGGAGTCAGGCCGGGCTTATCCGTGCCAGCCCAAGGCCCGGTTGCCTGGCACGGGCATGCCACATGGCGGGCCGTGTCGGCAAAGCATGAATGGTGGGTCGGGTTGGGCCTAGAAAGTCGGCACATTGGGTGACACGACATATCATGTTGTACTCAGGCCAGCTCGGCCCGGGGAGCATAGCCGGCATGGTGGCACAGTCAGCACACCAGCGTGGACAGCCGCCTCGGCCTCTGCCTCGCCTCCCGTTGCCATCCCATGGGCACTAGTACCATCTCACGGTGATCCCTACTAGCCATCACAGAACAAAGAGAGGAGTAGAGGGGAAGGACTAAAGGAGTATACCGGATGGCCTTGATGATGTTGTGGGTAAGGCGGAGGCCAGACTATTGGAAGGTGTTCTTCAGGTCGTCCCCGCCGTCATCGGTGGCTTTACCACCGACTGCCGGCTTGGCCTCGACGAGGAAGGCAAGCATGTCATCGACCATATCGGCGTCGTCGGGGTTCTTGCCCCTCTTCATGTGCTCGTTGATGAAGATGAGCTTCTTTGTGAGGTTGAAGATGAGGTTGCCAAGGTTGACGACCTTGTCGCTGGACCTCACCCCACCCTCGGACAACGGTGGGGACCTCCTCCCACCCTCGGACGATGACGGTGGCCTTCCTCCACCCCCGAAGGCCCGGACAACAGCGTGGAGGGGGTGGTCGGGAGAGCCATGGCTGGGGAAGGAGGGCGACAGTGCGGAGGGGGTTGCTAGGGGATGCGCGGCCGAGGGAGTAAGGCGATGACATAGAGAGTGTCACCGAGGGAGAAGGGAGACAGCCCAGGGAGGTTGGGGGAGGAGGGAGGCGGGGAGGCGCGGCTAGGCCCGCTGGGGTGGTAGGAGGCGGAGGCATGATTGAATTTGAGGTGGGGTGGGGGAGGAGTAGATACTAGTCTCTCACTCCCTCTAGACTAGTAGTAGAGCTGAGCATCTAAGCTGAGAGATGATTGAGACAACGGTTGGGAACAACATTCAGACTTTAGAAGAATCAACATTCCAGAGCAACGTTCGAGAGAAGCAACGGCCCTCATTTCTTCAGACCCCCTCGCCTATAAATTCACTTTGCTTCTCATTTCTTCAAAGCTATCCAATCTCTCATTTCTTCAATATCCCTCTACGCTTCCCATTTCTTTAACATCTCTCTACACTCCCCATTTATTCACCATCCATACACTATACTACTAAGGAGTCGGAGTACTAAGGAGCTCCCAAGTGGTATGCAGAGGAGTTGAAGCACAAAAAGGGTATGAACTCGACATACATCATGTTAAAGAAGTTTCAAGGGTACTAACATATCATATCCATTTTTGCCAATGCTAAATCTCAAAATAATGAAATGGTAGTTACTAATTCAGATTGACAGATTGCTAGTCATTTTGAGAGTTTTTAAGACCTTTTTATAAAGCAACAAAGATTTTATCTGATGTTTATTATTCTACCTCTTGCTTAGTTTAGAATATATTTAGTTAATTGCAGATAAGATTGTCAAATCTAAGGAGGATACCCTTTTAGGCCATACTGTCGTAGCAATGGAGCAAAATTTTATTAAATATTTTAGTTCTATTTCATACTTGCATTGCTTTGCTATTATTTTTCGAACCTACAAAAAAAAAGTTGGTAGGTTTGTAGGTTGGTATGGAGGGAATAGGTGAATGCCTCGATTTCGATTACTCGGAAGCTTTCGCACATATCAAAGAAGAGTTTTTTCATGTTTTCCGTATGTATCATGACATATTTAGCAACATCACAAGATCAAATGCCTCATAGTAGACGTAACAAAGAAAGACAAACTTGACATTACACTTGTGGAAGAAGTTAAAGGGTCCTCTCAGCCTTAGGCGTCATCGAAGTGAAATTCTGTCTTAGAGCATGATTTTACAAATATTGATCCTGATCTTACTGGCGGAGGTAAGATAGACTTGGTCGAGTGGTGGAAGAACAGCAAGCAGATATTTTCTATGTTGTCACATTTCTCACGAGATGTTCTCCTGGTACTGTGTCCACAGTCTCTTCAGAAGCGACATTTAGCACGATAGGGAGAATAATCGAAGAAAGGTGATCTTCCCTCACGCTCATGATGGTGGATGCAATCACATGCGCCAAAGATTGAGAATTAGCTAAAGAGCGGCAATAGCATCAACTGGAAGATCCTAAAATCGTGCAGGCGTACGCTGATCTCGAACGCAAAAATGACCTGGACATTAATGAACAAATACTATGTACGCATGTTGTTATAGTTTGTTTGTACATATATTATTACTGTACTTTTTTCCTTACTTAGAAAACTCCAATATGGGGCGTAAGATTTTTAACGAGGCGGTAACATTGTGTTTTAAAAATATCAATAAAATTCCACCTTTCTTTGAAATATTTACGTTATTGTGTGCCTATGTTTTTTGTTTTTATATAACTAATTCAATTTTAACTAATTTTTAACGAGGCGAGTACGAGAGAAAGGAAGATGGCAGCTGCCGCCACCATTGTCGTGTATAGTTATTTCAGGCTGGACTTGAGCTGGCACAACACGAACGCCGGCACGGCATGAACGCCGGCACGATGAACTTTGGGAAATGCATGGGCTTAGCTAGGATGAGGCGGACCGGCATAGCATGGCACGGAAGGGTGACTGGGCCAAGCCGGCATGGCACGACGCGACAACGAAATACGATGAGTCTGGACTGTGCTGGCATGGTCTAATGCCCACCTCTAGCTGCAAAGTAACCTCCTCTGCAACGGTAGACTTGGCCGAGCCGGGTGTCATGCACATCTTGCCGGAAGCTCGGAAGAACGCTAGGCGTCAAGGCCCAGGTCCATTAGTCCAAGCAACACCCAAATACCCAATAAACACACGGCCCAAGTGCCCAACAAAGCAAGAGATATACTAGCGACGCACGGGCCAAGGCCAACACCAAGTCGAGGAGTACCGGCGCTAACCCTAGATCCTGGGCGGCCAGGCGGAGACGCAGAGTTGTAGGAGGAGTGGAGGATGGCGCGGCGCGGCGGCGCCCAGGCGGAGGAGTCGGCGGGAGCTTGGGAGGCGATGGTCGGGCCGCCAGGGAGCGCGGGAGGCCGGAGGCGGGAGGCGGGGAGCCCGGCGGGAGGCACGAGGCGGGGAGCCGGGAGGCGAGGAGCTCGGGACTGGAGTCTGGAGGCGGGAGGCGGGGAGCCCGGGAGCCGGGGGATCCGGGGACGATTTGAGGAGCGGGAGCGGGTCGACCGGTGACTAGTACTACAATCTGTCGGCTGGGGAAGTGTTGCTTGGCTGAGGCATAGAACAAGAAGAAAAAGAGTTTGCTTGGCCGGGGGATTTGAGATTTTGAGGAGCAGTCGGCTGAGGCACAGAGGCAGTGAGGCCTGACCGAGTGACCGCAGTCGGTGACTGTTTGAGCCTTTGAGGCTTTGAGCCTTTGATCCTTTGAGGAGCAGAGCTGCAGAGGAGCTGAGGATTTCTATAGTTTTTATTTTATAAAGGTACAATAAATTCTATTTATTCTAGATTTCATATTTGTGTATTTAAGTATTAGTTTTGATAGCTTGTAAAAATTTTATGTAGATTGTAGAATATGTAAACTAGCTTGTCAAAATGATGGTACTTATATAGTTATATTTTTACCTCTGCAGAAACAATGATCTGAGGCTTGTTCAAATTCAAAATGAATAGAAAGGATTTGAATAGCTATTTTAGCAAATTGTCAAGCAGAAGTACCAAGGAAAGCGGAACGGTGGCTGCACATGTACAATCTCAACTTGAAGTCCAATCGAACCAAGTCCAAGCACAACAACGACCACAAGAACAAGAGGCTGCAGCTGAACAACTGCAACAAATGAATGAAGGTATCGAGCGAGAGATATTCAAAAGACTTGATCGTGAGAAAATCAAGAAACGATTTCAAGACATGAAAACTGGAAGAATGAAAATGTCTCGTTCTCCTAGACGTACTTAGTTATTTACCGGTATATTTTTTGTCTTCTTTTTTATTGCATCTTTTATATTCTATTATCGAATTGTGACACTACTGATTTATCTATCTTTCACAATTGACAGGTTATTTCTTTTACAACTCATCTACAATTGTGGATTAAGCTTCATTAGTGAGGTATTTTTTGATTGTCCTTCCGTTATCCACATATGTTAACATGTGAATTGTAGTTGTTGTTTCTATTTCGTATCACATACTTTTATTAGTGTGTTTGCAACATAGTTTGATCGTGGACTGTTTTACTTTTGGGTACTACTGTTTATTTCACGCGTCCGACTTTAGCTTATCTAGTTTTTTTCTTGGGTCTGCGCCACTGTGATTTCGCTCTACCTATAATTTTTTCTTGGGTCCGCCACTGCTCGGCACCATCGTTCTCACTCCTCTCTTATTGTTCCCCTTTGTTTGATGGATCTCACAATGCTGGTGCGCGATCTAGAGAAGCTTAGGATGGTGCCGGGTCCAGAGACGCAAGGTGGAAAGCAGCAGCAGACAGCCGATGCGTTATTGTCCTTCTACTGTGTTTGTTGTATTGCTGCGAGTGAATGTTCTCCTCTGCAACACAGTACCCAGAGTTCAATTTCCTTGTCTGCGTGGTAAGTGAAGACTGCAGAGTAGTACATGCATTTTAATGACGGATTGGGGTTGTCTGCCTCGTGGGCGAGGACTGTAGACTGCAGAGTAGTGCATGCATTTTCCTGACAGCAACACGGCGTCGGTTGTGATTTCGTTGTCTGCCTCGTGGGCGAGTACTGTAGACTGCAGAGTAGTGCATGCATTTTCATGCGGCAATACGGCGTCGGTTGTGATTTCGTTGTCTGCCTTGTGGGCGATCACAATGACATCACAATGACGGCATTGATTGTGGCTGTGCAGCACAGAATTGGCTAGCGCCTGGAGGCATTGCTGAGCTTGTTTCACAGTCAGATGCAGCGGTAAATGGAGGCCTTTGAGTGAGTCGTCGTCAACTACCATGGAAGCCACCGGATACCACTCACACCACGACAAGACACATCATCTAAATTCACGGGCTAATAGCAATGAACATGCCCTGACAACGGTAGTAGTGTGTGGCCACCTCCCGTTCGGATACTATGCAACAATTCCAAGCAGAAAATTAGATTAATAAACTATGGAACAATTCCAACAACAAAAAACTACAAGGAAGAATATCCATAGCTAGGGATTCTAGGCATATAAGCACAAATAATAAACTAAAAGAAATCGCTGTTGTTGCTCTCACCAGGGCTAGGAGAAGACGCTGTGGATTGGTCCAGGATGGAGATCAATCGTGGCAAGCTTCCCAACGAGGTCCTGGGTGGGCGCGGGAAGGCGACCCTGCCTTGGGGAGTGCTACGGGGCGGGAGGGTCTGCGGTGGTAGCAGCAGGGTGAGAGAAGCAGCGTAGTGGTGGACAAGGTTCTCTATAAGTTGTTTATTCGAAGCCATTCTCTCATCGAAGGCGGAGGTTGTGGGTGGCGGACCAGCCGCGGTGCTCTCGCGAGAGCCCGACGAGGAGATAGTAGGACAACAATAAGACAGTTCTGTAGGGAGGCGAGGGAAACTTTCCTAGCAATTTGGCACTTGGCCGACCAGGCCCGGACTAGAGTGGAAAGTTGCCATTACCAGTACCACCTCCCACCGCAGTTGAGCAATAAACGGGCCAAGTTACAAGCTAGCCAACCAAAGGACGAAGTTGGTGATGAATGGCCTTGATACGGTGTTGGCCGGCGAAGGTTGGGATACATACAGAGCAAATCCACTTGCCAGGAAGGGTAACTCACTGGAGTACTGGAAGATTGTTTCAAGTAACGGATAAGTCCATTTTGCCTCCCTCGATTGCAAATCCTCGAATATGAAATAGTTTAACTTATGCCTGTCAACTATTAAAATCGGTGCAAATAGTCCCTCATCGTAAATAATTGTGGTATTATGCTGATGTGGTGTCCAACGCAAACGACAAAGGCGGTGCGGACTAAGCAGAAGTGGCAGATGGGTGAAGGCGACACGGACTGGGTGCAGGTGGCCGAAGGCGGCGCCAGCTGGGACAAAGTGAACCCTAGCGCTACCTCTATGCAAGTAGCCCCAAGGTGCCTCGGGGCCAAACGGGTGGGGTAGGGGAGAATAGTGGTGAAAAGATGTTTGCATTTTTATACATGGTATGGAGTGGGTACCATTGAGGAACCATCGCTGGCGAGTCCAGTCCGAACGATTCCTCCTAGACAAAAAGATGGATCAAACAAAATACAAGAAAATAATAGATTGAACACAAGAGATGAGGGAACTTCTTCTTCCTTTCTTTTATTACTTTCTTCTCTAAAAGTTATAAGTGATAGCCGTTGAGACCTCCTATTTATAGACTAAGCGATGAGGTGTCCATCATGGGCCAAGGCCTCAGGCCCAAGCATAGGTTTCCCAACACTCCCCTTGGGCACTCATCTGATACGTTCATGCCTCATTAAAACTCCATAAAAGCCCAATCTGAAGAAAGAGTACATGATACATGTTATACTATGTTGCACGAGTTGCCTCATTAAAAACTTTGACCGAGAAACTTCCAGAAAACTCGTCAAGGAAAAAGAGTATAATTTACCCAATTTTATTTTAGTCCACAAGATTTATTCTATGGGTACTCGATCTTTGTGATCAAGTTTTAATAGTGAGCTTGAGAAGAATCTACCCCTGAGTTATGCACTTCTCTAAGTCTCATCATGCCAATTCCATGTATACACTTTTTGAAGTTAGATGCTGAAAGTGACTTAGTGGATAAATCTGCAAGATTTTCACACGACTTAGTATGCAGTACCTTAATTTTATCTATATTTTGTAATTCATGGGTATAAAAGAACTTAGGTTAATATGCTTTGTAAGATGACTCTTCACATAGCCTGTCTGTACTTGTGCAACACAAACTGCATTATCTTCATAGATAATCATGGGAGCTTGTACGATATTCAACCAACATGACTATTGGATGTGGTGAATCATTTGTCAAAACCAAGCATTCTCATGTGGCTTCGTACAACGCTATGATTTTTGAGTGGTTCATCAAAGTTGATACAAGACTTTGATTAGACGATTTCCATAAAATTGCAGTTCCACCACATAAGAATACATAGCCTGTTTGTGACCTAGCTGTATGCGGGTCTGACAGATACTCAACATCTGCATAGCCAGTCATATTCAGGTCTTGGCTCTTTTTGTAGAATAATCCAAGGCCTTTACTTTCTTAAAGGTATCGGAAGATGTCCTTTATTCCCTGCCAATGCTTTTTTGGTAGGTTCTGCATTATACCTAACTAATAAATTTACCACAAATATAATATCTGGTCTAGTACAGTTTGCTAAATACATAAGTGCTCCTATTACACTTATGTACGGGAATTCTGGTCCTAGTACTTCATCCCCCTCTTCCCTAGATCGGTACGAATCCTTGTCTTACTGTAAAGATCTTCCGACCATCGATACTTTTGATAGGTGCATATTTTCAAAGACGAACCTCTCCAACATCTTTTGAGTGTATGCTAACTGATGCACTAATATCCCTTCAAGGACATGCCCAAGCTACAAGTTTAGGCAATATTTGGTTTTACCTAAATCTTTCATTTCGAAATCTGACTCCAAGTAAGAGCTTGCTCCCTTTATATCTTTCAGGGTTCTGATGATATTCAGATCATCTACATACACTAAGATTATACAAAATCAATTCTAGAATTATCATATAAATACATAGGGACAAGCCTCATTATTCGTGTAGTCTTTCTTGCATAGAAAGTCGTTTAAGCGATTATACCATATTCTGCCTGATTGCTTAAGTCTATACAGTGATTTTTTGAGTTTCACACTGTACATGTTTCTATTTGATCTGTCTTGATTTGGGACAAGGATACCTTTAGGCACCTTCATATAAATGTCCGAATCCAAGTTTCTATAAAGATATGCAGTTACCACATCCATCAGTTTCGTTTGTAAATTCAAGTTCACTACCATCGAGATTAAATATCTAAAGATAATACAACCCATGGCTGGGGAATAGATTTCTTCATAATCAACTCATGTACGTTGAGTGAAACCTTGTGCAATAAGTCTTCCTTTATATCTTATAACATCATTTTACTTATTTCTCTTTCAAACAAATAACCACTTATGCCCTACAGAGTGCACATGGGAAGGCGTATAGCTTACAGGCCCAAACACTGTTCTTTTATTCAGAGATAATAATTCAGTTTCTATTGCCTTTTTCTAATATTCCCAATCCGATTTTTTCTTGCATTCAACAAGCGATGCAGGCTCTGAATCAAGATCGATGATTGTGGCAATTTTCTTTGCAAAATAAATATCAACATTGGCTATTGTCCTATTCATGGATTCTCCAATGTGCATGTAGTTTATAGCTATTTCATCATGGGTTGATTCTTCTAGTGCTTCTACTTGCTCACTGCTCTTTTCAGTTGCAGGAGCAAGTCCATTTAGTTTTTTTAGCTCTGATGCATGACCACAAATCCATGCTGGTTTCTCCCTCCATGGGAATGTTTAAATCCGGTATGCTTTTTGTTGAAGGTGTTATGTCGATGCTAGGTCTAAACTGGCTCCCCTTCTGGTTCTGGGGGACTTTAGTGATTGGTTGTGTCAAGTCCTTCTTATCCTTTTTCACCAAGCGTCCCTGGTTACTTGAGATTTGAGGGGTCATCCTTTTATTCTAAGGCTTTTGGATGGGATTAGGGATGTCTTCAACTTTCTTTGGTATTTCAAACCTCTCCGATGCGTTGTGTGTAGGAAATGTGACTTGGTCACGCTCTTTAAATCATTAAAGTGGTCAGGTAATTGGTTTACTAATGCTTACAAATCAATGATCTTCTGAACTTCTCTATTTGCTTCACTAGTATGTGGGTCATGTGCATGGATTCTTATGGCTTGCTATGTAATTTCTTGTCATTTTTTATCAAGGGGTTGATTTCCTCCCCGTAATGTCAGGAAACTATTGTAACGCCCTAGGGTCCAAACCGGCTCAGACCTAACCACATTCTGGATAGGCCACGAACACGTAGCAACCTGCTTACACTTTCGTCCTCTCTTCGCGCAAAACGGTTAACCGGAGGTGCTACCATTGGAACTCCTAGGCTTATATGTAAGTGCTTCTCAAGGTAAGCTAGCAAGGTGGGACTAACCCAGAAATTCATATGCACACACACATGGGCCAACATGGGCCGGGGTGTCACATACATCCCCCCTTGAAGGACCTGATGTCCTCGTCGGACCAACATACCCACACCGGGGTAAATGATAAGGATCTCCCCTCTTGGCACATGTCCTTGCATTTAGTGCCAGCACATATGTCATTCCGTGTGTCCACTCCGGGCCCACATGCGCCATGCGCCATATGCCCGTGCCCCTGACACGCACGCGTCCATCTAACCGCGAGAGTTGGCTTTGATACCATTTGTAACGCCCTAGGGTCCAAACCGGCTCAGACCTAACCACATTCTGGATAGGCCACGCACACGTAGCAACCTACTTGCACTTTCGTCCTCGTTTCGCGCGAAACGGTTAACCGGATGTGCTACCATTGGAACTCCTAGGTTTATATGTAAGTGCTTCTCAATGTAAGCTAGTAAGGTGGGACTAACCCAGAAATTCATGTGCATACACACATGGGCCAAAATGGGCCGGGGTGTCACAACTATCTTCACCAAAAATACTATCAGCGAACTAGGTGGTGTACAAATCTTCCATCATGGGGTCTAAATACCTGATTATGGATGCTGTCTCATAGGGCCCATTACAGTACGCTGTGGTGGAGGTATAAGTACATAAACTTTGCAGCCAAATCTACGGAGAGAAATTTTCGGTGCTGACCCTTGCGCTAGTTGCATAGGTAAATGGATGTTATATGCTGATGGTCTAAAGTTGATGAGAGTTGCTGCATGCAGGTCTACGTGTTTCCAACATATAGTTGGTAAATTACAATTTTGCAAAAGCAGACAGGTAATAAATTTAATTCTTTTAATTAATACTATCGCTAGTCCATTCTAGATGTGGATATGTGGTACAGAATGCTCAACTTTAATTCCCATTACCGTGCAATAATCATCAAATGCTTTTGAAGTAAATTCTCCAACGTTGTCCATTCTAATGCACTTTATATGATGATTAGGGAAATTATTTTTAATTTGAATTATCTGCGAGATCAGCTTTGCAAAATCATGATTTTTTGTAGTTAATAAATATACGTGTGACCATTTCGAGGAAACATTGATGAGCACTATAAAATATCTAAATGGCTCTAATAATGGCTATATGGGACCGCAAATGTCTCCTTGGATGTGATCTAGGAATACAACGATTTCATCCTTCACTTTCATAGTAGAAGGTTTAGTAATTAATTTGCTGGTGGTACATGCGGGGCACACAAAATCTTTTTGATTCGGGAAATTCTTTACATTGATATTATATCCCTATAAATTATTAATTATATTTCTCATCATCGTAAGATTTGGGTGGTCTAACCTATCATGCCAAAAACAGAAGAGTTCAAAGCTTCTAAATATGGTTTTCAGGGTAGTATAGACCACAGGTGCCTTAATATTTGTGTAGTACAACTCAGTCTCAAATGAAAGAAGTCTTTCTAATAACCTTTTTCCACTTGATTCACGCTTTGTAATGAGTAGGTGTTCGTTACCATACTCTTCTTCAGTTTCAACATGAAAACCGTTAGAGCGAATATTCTTGAAACTGAGTAGAGTTCTAGTTAATTCTGGGTACAATAAGGCTTCTTGAATGGCAAAAGTTGTGCTCATTGAGAGTATAATTGTGGCTCTTCCTGAACCTATTATATAAGCATCGCTACCGGCGTTGGTCGTAAGACTGCTAACACTCTTTCTAATTTACAAAAAGAATTTTGTCTATCTCAAGATGGTATTTATTGTGCTGCTATCAACTTAGCACACTTCCTCTATAGGACATCACACGTGTTCTAATATAAAGTATTTTATTAATATGTAGTAGAAGACAATCAACACATAAATAAAATACTTCAAATATCATAACATGCCATGCTATTATTGACTGAATAAATGAATTAATTAGTTAATATCATCCAACCATCATGAGAAAATAAATTATTTGAGTACCATCTAACTTATTCCTTCCACACGTGAAATAAATGACAATTAAAGTCTAAATTTATTCTGTGAATTAGATTGAATCTGCTAAAAAACTAGAGACTTTTGCTGCTATCTTCTCAGGGGAGATATGCTCTTCCTGGGAAATCATGGCGACGGCAGCTGCAATGTCAAGAGGGATTGCGGCTGCAGTAGTGGAATCAACCTCTATTAGTTCAGGCAGCTGCTCAGAATTCTCCCCCTCAACAAAGGCAAAATGGGTTTCATGCTACTCTTTGCCACCCTTCTTCTTCTTGCTTAGAAGGCATCGACGACATGTTGTGACTCTTTACAGATCCGCGACATGTGCCCTCACTTGCCACACTTATAGCAGGTTTGGTCTTGCTAACCATAGGGCTTGTCGTCCCTCCAGTTTGCTGGCCTTATTTTTTGTGAAGCATTTGACTTTCCTTTCTGGGCTGTGGCCTTACCTTTCCTTTCCTTTCCTTTTTCTTCATTATAGGCTTCTGCACCTTATATAGCTTCCAGCGTTGCCCTCATGGCTAACGGAGTTCCCAGGTGCCTGTGCGATAAAGTTCTTTTGGAGAAATCATCCTAAGCATCTACAACTAGCATAAAATCAATCAATTCAACATACTCTTTGTAGCCATTTTGACAATAGTTGCACGCAGACTGCACTGCATTAGGGTGGAAGGTGGAGAGGGTCTTCTCAATCTTCTGCTCATCTGTGACCTACCTGCCACAGAGTTGAAGATTGGTACAAATTCCATGTAGAGCAGAATTATACTCTCCAACTACCTTGAAGTCAGCAAAACTCAATCGGATCCATTCCTGCTCTGCCTGAGGAAGAATGGTGTACTTTATTTTCTCGATCCGCTTCTTTAGCGTAGTCCTAAGGCTAACACGCTCTTCTCTGCTATGTACTCATTCTTGAGAGTGAGACAGAGATGGTGCCTGAGGAACTAAAGTGCCTAATTATTTTCCTCGAGAGTGGGTTTGGCATCTTCCAATGCACCAATCCCAACGGTGGTGCGGAACTTCTTGGCTCCAAGTACAATCTCAACGTCGGAAGCCCAACTTAAGTAATTTTGGTTATGCCGGGCTAGCTCCTCGAATTCTCAGTTCGTGATGCCTGTTATCTGCATGTGTATAAAAGGAATATAAAAATTTACTACAGGCAAAGATTGCATAGAATAAGTTGGATAATGGTACCAAGACTCTCGTAATGTTCCAAAAAAAATTCTATGCATTTTCTATAATTTTACTATTAATTTCAGTGATTAAAGGTAATTTAAATAATTACGATTAATCAAAACAGTAAATGAATACAGAAAAACATAGAAAGTAATAATAACAGTGCTAACCATGCTTCAAATGTTAAATTTGTGAAAATTTAAAGCGATCTAGATAGGCAATTAAATCTACGAGTGCTTCGATAATTACCTTCCGATCCACTGGAGCGACTCGTGTTGATAATGTGTTGAGAAACTGTCACTGGCGAGTCCAGTCTGAGCGATTCCTCCTTGACAGAAAGATGGATCAAACACAATACAAGAAAATAAAGAATTGAACACAAGAGATGGGAGAACTCTCCTTCCTTTCTTTTATTACTTTCTCCTTTGAAAGGGACAACTGATAGCTATTGAGACTCTTATTTATAGACTAAGTGGTAAGATACCTACCATAAGCTAAGGCCTTAGGTCTAGATCTAGGTTTCCCAATAGGTACAAAAGTTGAACTTTTGAGAGCAAAGTCCTAACTACCTCCTGCAAAAGCCATGGAAGCCGCCTCAGATCACTGCCGACTTTTGACTTCTTGCGGTTTATACAAGCTTTCGGCTTTTTCAAAAGCCTCATCAGCCTTTTGACTTCTTGATGAGTGGCTCCGCTCAGTTGAGCTGAAAAGCTGTGGCTTGTGGCTAAAATTGCACTGTAGTAGCTGAAATTATACTGTAGCTGAAGGTGGCTTATTTGACGTAATTAAATTTAAAAAAATCTTAAAAATAGAAAAAAATATGTTAACTCATCACAGACAACGCGAATGAATACGGGAAAAAAGAACTAGCAAAAAAGCTCAAAAAAGCGAAAAGTTTAGAAAAAGATGAAATTTACGAATAATGAAAAATAAGCCAGAAGTCCAAGATTCAAGCCAAAATGAGCAGGGCATAAAGCTGCAGCGAAGCCGTCCCAAAGAAAGCCCTAGTCAGCTGTACATCTAAGGTGGCTGTGACGTGGCAAAAACAGTCTTCTTTTTTTTTTCCCCTCTCCTTTCTTCTTCCCCGGCTGAGGCTAAGCAGACGTCGCGTCCCGCCAAGGTCTTCCGCCCACCGCTGTTGCCGTGGTCTGCTCTCCTGACCATCACAGCAGGCTGAGGAAGCACTGCCACAACGGTGTCTTTGCCACTGACTGACTCGACTGAAGCAGTGCCATCTTCACTATGGCTTCCTCTCGATGTGGCGTTGCAGCAGGGACAAACTCTTTTGAGAGGTCACCACACCCGCCTCCGAAGCACTACCTCTGCAGCTCTACTCTTGTTGCTGTTGCTGCTTGAGGCTAGATTGGGACATCGTCGGCAGCTTGGGCGTTGCTGCTTCTTCAAACTGCACTGATTTTAGGTACCACAAGGTCGCAAGCCTTTCGCGAAGACGCAGAATGGCCAGATTCGGTAGCTTGCCGAGGACCTGCAAGGTGGCATCCAGCCCCAAAGTGGAGTGCAAACTATTGAGACAGTGTTAGACCATGTAGCTAGGTCTAGAATTTTTATGATGATGAATAATTGACAACATTACTTACTATTGTTATTCGAGGTGTGTGCGTGTGGACTAATATCGATCAAGTTGGTGAGAACTTGTGCTGGGAAAACGTTCTTTGGTCTTTGCATGTGCAGGTTGGGCGTGGAGACGGTCATGGTCGGTGACGAGAAAGACCGGGATTAGGAGGGGAAATTTGATGCCCAAGCGGTTGAGGATGTCACGAGGTGGTCGGGCTCATGCTGGAGCACATGGAGATCAAAGGTGGATGATGCGTGGAGAAGATACAAGAGGTGCGGTCCTGGAGGCTTCGACGCGCGATGAGTTGAAAAATCGGAAGTGTGAAAACCCGTGTTAGGAAGGGTTTCGGGTCCCTTAAAAATTAGCGGGCCAAAAGTCTAGTTGAGTTAAAAAGGCCCAAGCTCAATTGGATGAGTGATATTAGAGTTTCTAGTAGATTGAAAAGAGAAAATAAGTTTGCTGGTGCTCCTGTTGGATCTACTTCTGTTTCTGCGGAGCCTTCTTCTGTACCTGGCAACCAATCTTCATCTACAGTAGGTATAGTTTCTTCAAGCACACATAATGCAACAGCAAACTCTGTTCCGAGAATCCCTATGGCTCCGTCCGACGATATCTTGCTTTCTTTTATATTTTACCGTAGTGTTAGCACAGACACACTACTAGTGATTAGAAGTCGGACGTGGTGGCCGGATAAAGGTGGTCCAGCCATGAGGCTTTACATGGCTTTTTGGACAGAACGTGCTGCCTTGTTTGGGAAGAAAAAGATTGCAGTGGCGCATTTGATTTTTTCATCTGAAGCCAACGTCGACGTCGTCTGGTTTTTTTGTCTCCGTCTCTTGTCTTCGTTTCGTCACTGCGCACGATCGCGTGTGTTGTCCGCAACATCGTCAATACTCGATCCGCAAAGCCAATAATGAATCATGGCTGTCCTTCGATCCTGCAGGCCAGTGCTAGAAAAATAGCAATAACATTCGACGTGTAGACCAGCCAGTCATCATCTCACGTCCTCGGTTCCCGTGAGTGAGCAAAACAACTGCATCACTTAGAGCAAGTACAATAGTATAGCTAACTAGTGGCTATAACACTTGTCCATTTCATCTATAGCCTTCAAAAAAGTAGTTTATACAATAAGGTAGCTATTACAATAACTATTTAGCCCCACGTGTAAGAGAGTGAAATGCATATTTTTACGTGCTATAGCTAGTTGTAATTTAGTAGCCAGCTTCCTTCTCTCTCTCTTCCTTTCTCTCTCTGCCACATAAGATTTTGTTGATATTATATTTGTTATAGTCTATTGATTAAGTCTTATTGTATCTGCTCTTAGTGACTTTCTTATCGCATGCGTGGTGCACTCAAGTAGACATTTAGCACTTGCTTTGCTTCTACACGTGTGAAGGAAGTCACACTGAAAGGCAACACACAGAAGGTCAGTTTCAAGGAAAATAATAATACTTCTTTTATTCCTTCTATTTTTTGTGTGTTTTCTTTGTCGTAGGTTTGGACGAATAGAAAATAGTAAGATTGAGAAAAAGTTTTCGTTAAGCACTGCAATTATTCATCCGCTTCTGATTGCCATCGACGATCCTACAGACAGGATGACTCAAAATCTACCTTACTTGAAATTCTAATAAAATTAGGACTGTTACTTCTATTATCACTACTACAGAAAGCCTCATAGTAGACGTCTCATCACAGACGGTTTTGTGAAACCGTCTCTGATGAACACTATTACAGACGGTTGTAATTTGGAGGCCGTCTGTGGTATTTGTAGCGGGAAAATGGATTATCACAGGCGGTTATTACCGAAGTATCACAGACGGTCTGTATTAAAAACCGTCTGTGATAATCCCAAATTATCACAGCCGGTTATTAATAAAAAACCGTCTGTGATAAGCTGATTATTTAGTTAAAAACTGTCTGTGATAATGCTAAGGCATTTATTGCGCTGATCAGACCGCATCTGTCTTCATTTCGATCCAGATCTAGCCACTGCTGCGCACTTTTTCACTCGGGAGGAAGCTAGGCGATTTCAGACCAGTTAATTTGGTGGGAAGAGGCAGAGATTGAGCTTTGAAGATTCAGACTTTCCTGGTTGCTGTAGATATGGTTAGTAATGAAATTTATTTTTTTCTTTAATTGCATTACAATTTAGGTATAAGTAATCCATGAGTGGTTATTGAAGATGGTTAATTTGCAAAATTGTTGGTTATATAATAGCTGTTGTGTTTGTAATATGAATTGAGCTAGAAAATTAAGTCTCAATATAATAAATATGGCCGGTATATATGTAGTTATAATTAGTTAATCTAGATTTTAATACTAAGTTGTTATATATGTACGTAACGTAGGACCGAAGCTGGATGTATACCGCGAGCCGTGTGAGTGAAGAGTACATTAATGGCGTTTCTGCTTTTATAAGAGCCGCCGAGGAGGATATGTTGAATAAGGGGGTGGAATATATGTGCTGTCCATGCACTGACAGCGAAAATTTGAAGATGTTTAAGAACCGAGGGCAAATTGTAGCGCACTTGATTCGGAGGGGTTTCAAAAAAGGATTATACGTGTTGGACCAGTCATGGCGAAGTGAATGATCATATGCCGCCGGATGACATCGCCGGTGAAGTGAATGATATGCCCCCGGATGACATCGCCGGTGAAGTGAATGATATGCCCCCGGATAACATCGCCGGTGAAGTGAATGACATGCCGCCGGTTGATGTCGATTGTGACTCGGATTCGGATAGGTTGCACGATGATAATCTGGATCAGATGCTTCGCGATGTAGAAGAGAACTATGATGAGAGAGAGTATGTTAAATTCCGTGGCTTGATGGAGGACTCAGAGAAACCTTTGTACACGGGCTGCAAGTACACGAGGTTGTCGGCCGTGCTTGAACTGTTGAAATTGAAGGCAAGCAACGGTTGGTTCGACAAGAGTTTCACGGCACTGCTAGGTCTTTTAGCGGACATGCTTCCAGAGGGAAATGAGTTGCCTAAAACCACGTATAAAGCCAAGAAGGTTCTTTGTCCGTTGGGAATGGAAGTAGAAAGAATACATGCATCCCCGTTTGAAAAGGTTTTTTGCAAATCCAAAGGAGGCAAAACTGCTGCGTTGGCACTCGGAGGAGCGCAAGAAGGATGGAATGATAAGACACCTTGCTGATTCCGCGCAGTGGAGAAACATCGATAGGAGTTTTGCAGAGTTCGATGCAGAACCAAGGAATATATGGTTTGGACTGAGTATAGATGGAATGAAACCTTTTAGTAGCATGAGCAGCCGACATAGCACATGGCCCGTGACTCTCTACATCTATAACCTTCCTCCTTGGTTGTGTATGAAGCGAAAGTACATTTTGCTGTCGATACTTATCCAAGGTCCAAAACAACCTGGGAATGATATCGATGTGTTCCTAGCACCCTTGGTGGAAGATCTAAAAGTATTGTGGAACGAAGGGGTACAGGTATGGGATGCATACAAACGAGAGAACTTCACTCTGCGCTCCTTATTGTTCTGCACCATAAATGATTATCCTGCCCTTAGTAACTTATCGGGCCATAGTACAAAAGGTGCCAAAGCTTGTACTCACTGTTTAGATGGTACCGAGAGTGTGTGGCTGAGACACTCACGCAAAACCGTCTAAATGCGTCACCGCCGGTTCCTTCGGAGGGCTCACCCATACCGCAAGAAGAAGAAACAATTTGACGGAGAGAAGGAAGACGGTTCAGCTCCAAGGCATTTAAGGGGACACGAGGTTTATGATATGGTTAAGGATTTAGATGTTGTCCTCGGAAAGGGACGTAAATTGAGGGCTCATGAGAAGAACACCTGGAAGAAGAGATCAATATTTTGGGACTTACCTTATTGGGAGTACCTAGATGTTCGGCACTGCATCGACGTCATGCACGTAGAAAAGAATGTGTGCGACAGCTTGATTGGTCTCTTACTGAACATCCGTGATAAAACAAAGGACGGTGTCAACGCATGGCTTGACTTGGCTGACATGGACATCAGGCCTGAGTTAGCACCGACATGCACTGATAATGGACGAACGTACCTTCCCCCTACGTGTTACACTCTGTCCAAGGCTGAGAAAACAGAATTGTGCCAGTGCTTGCATGGTGTCAAAATTCCGTCTGGTTACTCCGGCAATGTGAAGAAACTTGTTTCGATGCAAGATTTGAAGTTAAATAGCATGAAGTCTCATGATTGTCATGTGCTGATGACACAGATGCTCCCTATTGCAATTAGAAATATTTTGCCGATCAAAGTCCGAGAGACAATCATGAGGCTATGTTATTTCTTTAACACAATTGCTCAGAAGGTCATCGATCCCGAAGGACTAGATGCTCTGCAGGACGAGGTGGTGATGACTCTATGTCACCTTGAAATGTATTTCCTTCCTTCGTTTTTTGATGTCATGGTCCATCTCATTGTTCATGTTGTGTGGGAGATATAAATGTGCAGGCCCGTATTCCTACGTAGCATGTACCCATTTGAGAGGTTCATGGGAATTCTCAAGTCCTACGTACGGAATCGTTCTCGGCCGGAGGGCAGCATCGTCGAAGGTTATGCAAGCGAAGAGGTCATTGAGTTTTGTGTCGATTATATGGCTCAGATTCAACCGATAGGTGTCCCTCAATCTCATCATGAAGGGAGGCTGAAGGGTCTCGGAACTATCGGAAGGAAAGCAATCACTCCAGATATGGACACGTATACTCAAGCCCATTTCACGGTGTTGCAACACATGATTGAAGTGGCACCTTATGTGGACGAGCACAAGGATGTGCTTCGGCAACAGAATCCAGAGCGGCCGGATGTTTGGATCATGAGGCAACACAACCGTTGGTTCAACCAATGGTTGAATGAGCATATCGCTAGGAGCTCGCCGAGTGAGACGCTGACATGGTTGGCAAAAGGGCCGACATTTACAGTTGTGACATGGCAAGGATATGACATAAATGGGTACACATTCTATACGCAGTCTCAGGATGTCAAGAGCACTAACCAGAACAGCGGTGTCCGCATAGATGCATTCAGTACCGATGGGTCGAGAAACTCGTACTATGGCTTCATAGAAGAGATTTGGGAGCTCGACTATGTGGTTTTCAAGATCCCCTTATTTCGCTGTCGTTGGGTGCATCTCCCACAGGTGAAGGTTGACAAGTACGGTGTCACGACTGTGGACCTCCAACGTGTCGGGTACAAAGATGAACCATTCGTACTCGCCAATCAAGTTGTTCAAGTTTTCTATGTAACCGACCCGGCAAATAAGAAACGCCATGTAGTTCTTCATGGAAAAAGGAGAATTGTCGGAGTGGAGAATGTAGTGGACGAGGAGGAATACAATCAATTTGACGAGTTACCTCCTTTTGGAAATGGCATAAAGGTCGACGATGAACAACGTGACGAAACTAGTTACGTACGCATTGATCATGATGAAGGGCTAATTTTTAAAGGAAATAAGCAAGTACAATAAGAATGTATATGTGAAAATGTGTGATGTACTCAATTTTGAGATGTATATGTGAAAATGTGTGATGTAGTCAATTTTGAGATGTATATGTGAAAATGTGTGATGTACTCAATTTTGAGATGTATATGTGAAAATGTGTGATGTAGTCAATTTTGAGATGTATATGTGAAAATGTGTGACAAAATGTATATGTGAAAATGTATATGTGTATTGGCATTTATGTATATGTGTGATGTATTTGAGAATGACAAAATGTATCAAGAAATACACTGTGTGAATGCAGCTGGTTGGTGTTGTATATGAATGCAGCTGGTTGGTGTTGTATATGAATGCAGCTGTTTGGTGGTTGATATGAATGCAGCTGTGTAGTTATTGGTGTTGTCGTAATAACAACAGCCGGCAAAGGCTTATCACAGACGGTTCTGAACTTAGAACCGTCTGTGATATCATATCACAGACGGTTCTAAGTTTTGAACCGTCTGTGATAGTTATATCACAGACGGTTCTAAGTTCAGAACCGTCTGTGATAATCTCCCTATATATACCCTCTCGCTAGGGTTTCCCGTGCGCTGCAGTTATTCGATCTAGAACTAAATCCCGAGCCCATCGTCGCCGCCGCCTCCCCGAGCCCTTGCCGGCTGCCTCCCCGAGCCCTCGCCGGCCGCCTCCCCGGACAAAGACGTCGCCGCAGCGTCCTCCTCCTCCGTCGCCGCCTCCCCGAGCCCGTCGCCTCCTCCTCCTCCTGCGTCGCCGCCTCCTCCTCCTCCGTCCCCGCCTCCTCCTCCGTCACCAAAACCGTAAGGTCATCAAATCCCTCCCCGAGCTTCATGCTTACTATTAGGGTTTAGGGTTGATGCTTGATGCTTCATACTTAGTGTTAGGGTTTAGGGCTTACTGTTAGTTGCTTACTGTCATGTATATGCT
This sequence comes from Dendrocalamus latiflorus, assembly GCA_017311315.1. Classification (NCBI taxonomy): domain Eukaryota; kingdom Viridiplantae; phylum Streptophyta; class Magnoliopsida; order Poales; family Poaceae; genus Dendrocalamus; species Dendrocalamus latiflorus. Next base: position 41,197,469 of record CM029653.1, on the reverse strand, counting down.
TACTGTTAGTTGCTTACTGTTATGTATGTGCTTACTGTTAGTTGCTTACTGTCATGTATATGCTTACTGTTAGTTGCTTACTATCATGTATATGCTTACTGTTAGTTGCTTACTGTTATGTATGTGCTTACTATTAGTTGCTTACTGTTATGGTGTCTGCTTACTGTATATTCAAGTTTGTTATGCTTACTGAGATTGCCTGTGGGATTTACAGTTGCTCGATGATGATAAATTCATATACTGAGATTGGTTCATTCGGTCTTTCAGCTCTAATAGCTGTCGGTTCATGCAGTTTTCAGGTTATAGCATGTTATTAAATTGATCTGTTAGGATTTAATCTTGACAAGTTAAAAGACTGAATTATTGGGCAAAGTTAACTTGTATGGTCTTGATCTGTATGAATACTGCTGTCTGAATATATGCATGCTGAATATATCTTGATCTTGAGATTGTAGAGTTTGTATCTAGAGCTCAAAATACTGAATTCATTATTTGGCATAACCAATCAAGGAAGAGTATATGATTTAGTAGCGGGACGGCCAAGATTAATCTTGTGCAACCCTACAATTTGAGAGCACAAATTAACCAATCAAGGAAGAGTATATGATCAAAGGGCATGAAGCAAGTAACGCATTTTAGTGTATCCGGTTCAATGACCTTAAAACACTAGTTTGTGTGATTTGCTTCATAGAACTTTGTTTAGAGACCTTGTAGTGATAGTATTACAAAATTCAAGGCCACATAGACCTTCAAAGGGCATGAACCAAGTAACGCACTCCAAAGTATCCTGTTCAATGAATTGGATACTCTGGTTTGTGTTATTTGCTTCATAGAACTTGGTTCATAGAACTTTGCCAATATGATCACTTGCCCACAAAATGAGTAACATGTCACCTGCGCATAAAGAAATCTTGCGATTGTTGCAAAAGATACATTGACCATTTGGATGGAAAGATGAACTGTTTCGTCAGGCGCATGACTGCCGATTCGAAGCATAGCATAGCATCCGAGGCACATCCGATGCCTGCTGCTGTGTCTTGAGGAATGCCAAGAGCTGGTCTTCAGATGTGGCAAGAGCCTGACGAAACAGTTCATCTTTCCATCCAAATGCTCCATGTATCTAGCCAAAAAAACAGCAAATGAAGCAAGTGACATACTCTAGTGTTCCCTTCAATGAACCGGATACACTAGTTTATGTGATTTGCTTCATAGACCTTTGTTTAGAGACCTTGTAGTAATAGTATATGCCACATAGGCCTTCAGGGGGCATGAAGCAAGTAACACACTCCAGGCAAAAATTTCAAGGCAAATTTATTACAAAAGTTCAAAAAAAGGCATTCCCAGATTCTAAGGTGAGCAGCCGACATAGCCGACTTCTTCGGTGAGCATCTGCTTCTTCCCACTTCTCCTCTTCATCTCTGGTCTCTGGATCACGTACGCTAGTAGCGATGATTCAGTTAGATGAATCATCGCTACTGGCGTACGTGATCCAGAGACCAGAGATGAAGAGGAGAAGTGGGAAGAAGCAGATGGATAGTCGCTCAGCGAAGAAGTCGGCTATGTCGGCTGCTCACCGAAGAATCTGAATGTCTTTTTTTTTGCACTTTTGTAATGAAAGTGGCTTGAATTTTGCGGGAAAAAGGACTTGATACATTGGTTTGTGTCATTTGCTTCATAGAACTTTGTTTAGGGACTTTGCTATTTGGTTTATAGTATTAGCAACTAAAGTAGGTGCTAAGATAGGCACATCACCCCCTCTTTATGTCCATATCACCCCCTCCCTTCTCCCCCTCCCCTCTACTCCTCTCTTCCAATTCAATATGATCACTTTCTCATCTTATCTTGATAGACCCACAAAATGAGCAACATGTCACCCGCGTATTCTTCAACATCATCGCCGGAGGCGTCTGCTCCAACATCAAGATGCAAAGGAAGAGGGCTATCAAAGAAGCCTGAGAGCCGACAGACCATCACAGCGGTAGACGCATCTGGGGTCCCTATCCTTCCTAAAAAAAGCGGTAAACGCATTCCGAACCATGGTCGGAATAGTTGCACGAGAACAAATTGAGATCACATACAATTCGTGGAAGAACGTGCCTGACACTCGGAAACATGAGCTGTGGACCGAAATTTTGGGATCATCCGAGTTCCCAGAAGAACACCTACACGCTGTGCAACAACAAACCTACAAAGCGGCGTGCAAAGCATGGAAGAACTTCAAGAGCACGCTTGTCAAGAAATACGTGGAGACGGACGAAACCCCTGTTCATAAATACCCATTCCTGGAACCACAATGGGAAGAGTTCAAGGCGATGAAAACGATCGAAGATTTCAAAAGTACAAGTGTGGTGCACAAGGCCCTCCAGGCAAAAAACACACCCCCCCACAAACTTGGCACAGCTGGGTATGCGGGTAAAATCCCGCAGTGGAGGTTGGAGGATGAGCTGGCAGCTGCACAGGACATCGCCCCGCCGTTTTCCAATATCCCGGATGACTGCGCTTGAAATTGGCTTAGAGCAAGGTCATCTACAACGACATCGGGGGACGTCTCCTTTCGAAACCCTGCAAACCAGCAAGTGTCCCAGCGCCTGGTAATATATCGATCGAACTACGTAGCTTGTAATTACTCCACAACTTCGTACGAATTGAAATGACATGTCGTGCTCTTGCAGGAAGAGCTGAGTTTTCAATCTACCCTGGGATCATTCCAGGGAACAAGGGAGAATGATATGCTCTCCGTGGCCCTGGGAAACAAGGAGCACCCGGGTCGTACGAGAGGCCTTGGGCTTTACGTTCCTTGGAAACATGGTTTCCAAGATGACTCCGACATGTATCGGCGTAGGAAGAGAAACAAAGCCGAGCGTGACGCACAGCTACGAGAAGAGATCAAGACATCTCTTAAAGAGGAGCTACTGGATTCGCTGGCTGATGTAATCAGAGATGAGGTGCGGAAACAGACAGAAAGTCAGCAGGCCGCCACCGCCGCTCCTGTGCTAGCTAGCCCGCACAACCATCCGAGTAGCTGCGCGTCCAATCCGACGCAAACCCCGGCCAAATTTCCTGTGGACGACATCCTGGTAATAATTATTACCTCTCGAATGCTTGCTCCATTTATAGGCCTATTCGAGTAGCTAATTTTGTATCGTTATGTAGGAGCCTACGAAGTGCAGGCTCCAAGTGAGATATGGCTCCATTCCCTTGTACGCTGCTTGGGGCCAGGCATATTCGTCTAGTATCGGGGCCATGGTGCACGGTCAAGCTTTAGCGTCAGGCTTCGCAAAAGTTAATGTGGATGGTGTGCATGTCAGTTTTGAGGCTACCGAAGCCCCCTAACGACGAGATCGTGACTCTAGGACAGGCCATCGGAACATTCATCCAGTGGCCCAAAAGCGACATCTCCCTGGAGGCTTCTTCACCGGTGGCAGGACTAGAGCAACATGCACTGGTGCCATCTCCATTACAACACCAGTCGGTTCCACCACCGGATACTGCACCGGTGCTATCTCCACTGGTCATACTCTCGCCAGAGCAACTTGCACTGGTGCCATCTCCATTACAAGACCAGTTGGTTCCACCACCGGATACTGCACCAATGCTATCTCCACGGGTCCTATTCTCGCCAGAGCAACTTGCACCGCTGCTACCTTCAAAGTCGACTGCCATTAAGTCGGCCTATAGCCGAGGCATCAAGGCCAGCAAGGGCAAAGCAAAGAAGACCAATGATGATATTCCGTACCTACCTTTGGCCCGCAAATTCGTGCTTGGTGAGCCGTTGCTCGAGGAAAAAGACCTCCAAAAGCTACCATATAGTTGCATGCAATTGCACACGTGGTATATGCAGCAGTCCAATAAGCTAGAGGGAGAACGGACTTCAAGTATCACTGTCAAATTCACGTTGGAAGATTTACACCACAGTCTTCAAGAGTGTATGTTCGTGGTCGCCTTGAGGATTTATTCGATCTGTTCACGTTCAACGCTCTTGACGTCTCAATCATTCGATGCTGGACGCTGTAAGTGTGTACAATCACAGTCTCTGTTAATGTCATACCGATAAATGCCATATCTAATTTTTTGCTTTCGTGTGTATATATATAGACACATGCTGATTAAAGCTAGATCATCCAACTCATCACCTGGTTTCTTGGACCCACAATTGGTCGCCAAGGATACCATCGACCAGGATACACCCCTCGTCGAGAGGTACATTGCAGCAGGACTGCTGGGTTGCGTCAAGAAGGAATATGTACTTATGCCCTTCCATCAGAACTTTCATTGGATTTTAATAGTAATTGTACCAAAATGGAACAGGGTATATTACCTTGATTCCCTAAGTAAGAATAAAATGGACTTCACAGTTGTCAGCCAAGTAATCGATAGGTAAGCACATATTCCCCATACCTATCTACATTGTACTCTTTCTTTTCCTTCCAAATGATTAAGGTTAACTTTTTCGAATTACGTAGGGCGTTCGTGATGTACATTGAAATGGGAGGTGACTCGAAGCACGGGGCCAAAGGCCTGCTGACACATGTTCGAGATTTTAAGGTATTCGCTATTTCACATTAATTAATCCTATGCAACAGTTGGTACTAATGCCTCTTGAACTAACACATTCCATTTTTTGCAGTGTCACCAGCAGGAGCCGGGCAACACATGTGGATACTACGTTTGCCAACATATGGAACTACTCCTCGATTCCTCGAGGCTCACCAATCGCAAGGTTTGTCACTCTTCCCATAATTACTTCATACTTATCACGTGACATATATACGCACATTGATATTCCTATCGACAGGCTGCGTCCATCCAGTCAACTGCATTGAAACAGTCTGATCTTGAAGGGATTCGAGGAGAGTTGGCGTACTTTTTGCTGACTCAAGTCATAAAGCCAGGAGGACGGTTCCACTACGCACCATGATTTCTTATTGGTCTTATCACTAAGTGCAAATGTAGTGTAGATCTTTTGTAACTGTACATTTGTTAATGCATATTTCATTTCAATTCAATTAATCGATTTGCGAAATGGATGCATGCTTTATGTTTGTGAAATGAAGTACGATGTCAATTGGATGTTTTATGTCTGTGAAATGTATCTGAAAGGAAATGAGATGTGTGAATTGTATGTTTTTTGTCTGTGATTATCTGCTTGTTTCAGAGGGCATGGCTAGCATTTCCTGAGGCTAGCCAATAAACAGAAATAGATTCTGTTGGGGGGCAGGAATATCACAGACGGTTTTTCATTAAAAACCGTCTGTGATATGGGATAATCACAGATAGTTTTTAATGAAAAACCGTCTGTGATATCGGATAAATCACAGACGGTTTTCGAACCGTCTGTGATAACTTGGATTATCACTGACCCATAATTTCAGACGGTTCAGAAAACCGTCTGTGATGACGTTTCTGAACCGTCTGTAATGTGGATTTCTGTAGTAGTGTATTAGGATTAAGATTTCTACTCCCTTTTAAATGCCAGCTATTGAGCACTATATAAAGCCACAAAGGATAGCCATGAAGAATCTAATCCATGAAAAGATTAGAAACTAGATTATTCTTTAATACTAGATTCTTGTATAAAGCAAAGATCTAAGAGTGCTTCATCAAATCTCTCTTTTATCATTATTATTTTAGTTCTCTACGAGATTTATCTATTTTGTTGTTAATATCATGTATGCTCATGTCATATCTCGCAACTCTGACACAATCTAAAAGTTGCTGCGCATATGAAGAGATATCAAAGCATATACAAACAGTCCCAAAGACACGATACTGGTTAAATATCAGCTACTCAGTCCGCTCCAATGACAAACAAAAACAAACAAAAACCTGCCAAGTGATGACTATACAACCAACTTCTGGTTCTGGATCGTAAAGCTAAAGTAATCAGCTTTCCTAAGGATATCGAGTAACAAGACTAGAGACTAAAGACCCTATATTATTATTAGTCGGTCGATCAATGCACCTACAGCACCTACAGCAGCCAAAGAAACAAGTGGTTATTACGGAATTTTTTGTACGAATAATCTATTTTTTATTCGAAATTACATAAATATACCCGCGGGAAATTTTTTTACAAAAATAGGCTCCAGTCGCCTAATGGTTGGGCGACTGGAGCCTTTCGCCCAACCAGACCGCGACACAATATGTGTCGCTGCATAGTGGAGCGACTGCATCCAGTCGCTCTTCCGTACGGCGACTTAAATGTAGTCGCCTTTCCGTTAGGCGACTAGCATGCAGTCGCCATTCCGTTAGGTGACTGCATGTAGCCCCCGTGATTGTTTTAGATTTTGTGAATTTTGTAACGTTGAACCGGTAAAAAATACGGTGAAGTTGTAATAAAAGTTTATGTTCATTGTATATTGTAGGTGTGTAAAAAGTTTTAAAATTTTTTTTATGAAAGATTGAGTAGAGAACGATCGATACATACACTGTTAAGTGAGATAGTTTATGTGTGGAGAAGAGATGATAGACTTATGTAAATTTAAATAAACTTCATAATATAACTGTGAGTAACATGCCGCATGTTTTTTCATTACATGCATAACATATATAGCATCTGCAGCACGCCTCACTCGTCACCCTGGTGTGCCCCGTCACCGCGCCCGCGTCCTCCCATACGGCCTCGCTTGGCCCTCCTCCGGTGCAACGGGTTAGGACGATCTGAAAAAGTAAAACGAGCAGGAGGGTGTCTATCCCGTCCCTGCGCTGGTGGAGTCAGCTGCACCTCTGGCTGTGTGCTCTCCGGTGCACCGGGGAGGGCACTGCCAGAGAGAACCTCCGGTGCTGCGTCGGAGAACTGCCCGGGCCACTCCGCGAAAAACTGGTCCACATCGTCCTGGCCTGGGGAGACGCCGTGCTGCTGGTAATTACCTGCAATATTAATATCGTTAGTACGTTGCATGTCGTCTTCGGATAAACACGATATAAGACCCTCTGCGTGCCCGTAGCTGGCGCCATCGAGGTAGGAGGAGGAGGGGCGTACACCCCCTGCGTGGGGAAGACAGGGGTGTGCGTAGGAGGTGTGAAGTGAACCGGTGTAGGAGGCCCTGCCCAGGCTGAACCCCCTGGCTGCTCCGGGTGAGGTGGTGGAGGACGTGTCCACGTAGGTGCACCAGAGTAGTGCCACGCTGGTCGGGGTGGCACTGGTCGACGAGCAGTCGGAGCGGTGGGCGTGGAGACCGCCGGTAGCCTCGTGCAGGACAGTAGGCTAACAATACGTCTACACCCCTCGTGCATCCGACGCGCAAAGCTGACGCCCTGCTCATGGGTCAGGTGCACACCACTGGCGACCCTCTCCAGTAGTGTGCCGGAGTCGGCCCATAGGGCAGAATCGACGTCAGCCTGGACACAAAGACATGAAATGGTCGATTATCGAAACGACATTACCATTTGGGAATCTTTGAAATGACATGTAACATACCGCGATGTGAGCGTCGCGCGCGAAGTGCGCGGTGTACGTGTCCGTCGGAGCGGCGACGTGTGTGGCAGGCGGGTCTACCACATATACGAGCCTGGTACGGGTCCGCGGCTGGTACCAGCGCAGGTACTCCGCGTACTCCTTGCTGTTGTACGGGCGGTCCTCCTCCACGCGGTCGTCGAGCGCACCCTCCCACTGCTCGACCCAGGGCTGCATCCTCGACGACCAGTCCGTGCCTCTTTTCACTCCCTTCGCGCTGTGCCTGCGTATAGAACCATTACGTAATGTGAGATACTTGCGAACGCAGTAGTAAGTATGTACATATTTAGCACAAACGATCACTCACCCGTTCACGTGCCGCGGAAGCGATGGTCCGACTGGTACAGGAACCGGCTGCCGTAGCCCGAACTGCCGCATCACCCGCTGGGGTGCGTAGTCCTCCACGTAGATGAGGTACACGAGCTTCCGGCGGGTGAGCCAGAAAGCCCGGTCATGCCAGCAAAGTGAGGACAACCCGCCAGGAGCACGGGCCTGCACTGCCGTATCTGCGTACGGCTCCCAGCGCACGTCGTCGGCTGTGATGCGGTCGAGCTGCTCCACAAAGACCCGATACGCCCGCGTGACCTGCACGTGCGCGAACTGTACCTGCAAGAAAGACAAGTTGTTTAGAATGACGATCGTCAATAAGAAAGAAATAGTTGACTGTGATAATACTTACTCGACGACGGCACCAGATAGAACCCATCGTCGGCCGGTCGACGTCTCCCCCTGGATACATCTCGGGCCCGTACGGACCCATGTCGTCTAGCACAGGTCGTCCGAGGCTTAAGCGCTCGAACGACCACAACTGCAGTAGCAGGGGACAGCCCGTGAGGATCGAGTTCGCCTTGATCCTCGTGCACGCATCGCACAGCGCGCGGTACGTCGCGGCAAGTACGGCCGATCCCCAGCTGACCTGGTGGGGCTCGCCGTCAGCGATCGCCCTCGCATAAGCGATAAGGCGCGCATCCACTGAGTTGCCGTGGCTGGTGGTGAAAAGCACCCAACCAAATAGCCACAGCACATACGCGCTCCAGGTGCCATGAGACCTGGTGATCGTCTGCCTGCGGAACCATGCGCTCCACCTGAATGCAAACAAGTTGTTATTAGTACGTAATACCACAAATAAGAGCTTCGAAGACACGATCGATTGTAACCACGTACTCGGTACTGTGTGAGCCACCTCAGTGTCGACCCATGGGTCTGATCCTCTCCGAAAATGTGGTGGTCATCGGCCGGTACAACGACACCCTCGAATCTGCCTAGCAGGTCAGCGCGCCAGTCGGCCGGGGCCTCCGGTAGGAAGGCAGCGTCTCCCGCGATCGGAAGCCCAAGAAGCAGGGACACATTCTGCAGGGTCGGCGTCATCTCCCCGAATGGGAGGTGGAAAGTATGCGTCTCGGGCCGCCAACGGTCCACCAAAGCCGTCAGCAGGGAACGGTCGAACGGAAAGCGTCGTGATTGCTCCCCGCACGCCTCGTCCCCGCCCTCGTCCCCGCCAGCGGCTCCATCCTCGTCCGTGGCCTGCACCATCCGGGCAAGAGGGAGTAGCCCGGCATCCCGCAGCCTGCAAACAAAGTGAAGGTCAGCACGGAACGAACTTACGGTCGCACTAAACGCTCGAGTAGTGCAAACCTGGCAGTCCAACAAGGGTCGAGTCCCCAGGCCACGCGAGGTGTGCGTGTCCGGACCACTCCCAGCTCAGGCGGCTCGTCCGTGCTCCCCGGTGGCGGCACTAGACGGGAAGCGCGATGAGAGCGGTCCACGTGCTCGTCCAACAGCGCGTACCGCCACTCGGAGTCACGTCCAGCACGAGTCATACCTGCAAAATTTGTACAATAATTTAAACATTAAATTTTCTACATCTAAATTTGTACACTAAACTTTGTACATCTAAATTTGTACACTAAATTTTCTACATCTAAATTTGTACAATAATTTCAACATTAAATTTTCTACATCTAAATTTCAACACTAAATTTTCTGCATCTAAATTTGTACAATAATTTCAACATTAAATTTTCTACATCTAAATTTATACACTAAACTTTGTACATCTAAATTTGTACACTAAATTTTCTACATTTAAATTTGTACAATAATTTCAACATTAAATTTTCTACATCTAAATTTCAACACTAAATTTTCTACATCTAAATTTGTACAATAATATCAACATTAAATTTTGTACATGTGCATTTAAATACTATATTTTGTACAATAATGCATTATAAATGGTATACAAAATTTATAAACTAAATTTTCTAAAGTAAATTTCTAAACTTAATTTCTAAACTATATTTTCTAAACTAAATTTCTAAACTACATTTTCTAAACTCATTTTCTAAACTATATTTCTAAACTAATTTTCTACACTACATTTTCTAAACTAATTTTCTAAACTATATTTCTACACTAATTTTCTACACTACATTTTCTAAACTAATTTTCTAAACTATATTTCTACACTAATTTTCTACACTACATTTTCTAAACTATATTTCTAAACTAATTTTCTACACTACATTTTCTAAACTAATTTTCTACACTAACAAAAAATATAACACCAAAAAATTACCTGAAAATCGCGCACTCCCTCATATCTTCTCCTCCTCTCCCTCTCTTTCTCTCCCCCTCCTCTTCTCCTCCTCTCCCTCTCCTTCTTTCCCCCTTCTCTTCTCTGTGTTGCGCGGCCGAATGAAAACAGTGCGGCGTTCGTCGTGGCCGAGCGCGGTTTTATATCCCACACGCAGTCGCCGAACCGTTGGGCGACTGAATTTCAATCGCCCAACGGTTGGGCGACTGCATGGCAGTCGCCTAACGGTGGGGCGACTGCAGTTAATCGCCCAACGGTTAGTAGACTCTCCAGCTGTCGCGTTCTGGTTGGGCGAAAGGCTCCAGTCGCCCAACCATTAGGCGACTGGAGCCTATTTTTGTAAAAAATTTTCCCGCAGGTATATTTATGTAATTTCGAATAAAAAATGGATTATCCGTATAAAAAATTCGTTATACACATACCTTTTCAGTGCTTACAAGCTACTAGATCATTTCAGTATAACACATGCAGGTTGCCTTGCCTTGATTTATCTCATCAACCACCCTAAAGGGGCAGTTGGTAAGATCTTGAAATGATACAAGATACACTGATACAGGATTGTAGAAACTGATCGCTCGTAGACATAAAACAAGTTTAACAGCACATCTGATAAAGTTTCTTCGTACCCCTGATTGGTGATGAGAACTAGGCACCTGTAATTGACCTGAATTAAGCACCTGCAATTGACCAGTTTGCCTAAGGAAATTACTACCGCAAATTAAGGTCCAATAAAAACCTTGTTGAAGCGATTAGAGCCACATCGAGCAAGCATGAAAATAGATATCGAAGGAATGAGTAATGCACAAGGAATCAAAGATTGGTTACAAGACCATGCAAATAAAGAACACTTTTTCTGAAAGAGCCATTAAGTAACATATTGCTCGTATCTTGGACATGCTGATCGAAATGGTTAAGAGGTATGCATATATTAGGGTATATATAATGGCATAGACAATTATTATTTATAATATCTTCTATATTATTTATAAACAGCACTAAAGACAGTTTATATAAATATATTACCCTTTTGCATATTTTTATAAATAGTTTCTTTATAATATAATATATCTTATTTGTTATGTTACAGTTGACTACTGTATAAAAAACTTCCAATTCTCAATTATCTCTCTTCTCTATATTATATCGTGCCTTACATAGTAAGATTTATAGACAGCTCATACTATACCATTATACATGATCTTAGTGGTCTAACTCTTCGGTAATATGTATAGTTGTGAATAAAAGAATCTCTCTAACTTAGCTGAAATCAGAGCTTCTCCATCCAAACCCTCACCCTACTCCCCACTACCGCCAGTGAGGCTGCGGGTGTCGTCGCTGGCCATCCTCCACTTCTCTTCATCGCCGCTGACCTCGATCCGCGCCGGCACTGACGAGATTGAGCTCGATTCGCGCCGATATATTGCTCCTCCTCTCGGATTCCCTCGTCTTCGGCGTTGATTCAAGTTCGCCATCGTCAATTTGAGTTCAATTTGGTCTTCGTCTTCATTGCCTTCCGAGAGCCCGATCCGGTGTCATAACCGGCAATAGCTGAAGGACTGATGAAGGCGCTGAATTCTGAAGATAACGTTTCGCTCTCTCCAGGCTCATTGCAACAGACGGCTGAGATGGTGTTTTGCCGCGGGAAGAAGAATCAATGGCTCTCATTACTCCAGGCTATAGCTTGTTTAGTGATTTAATGATCCCACTTTGATTAATGTTTAAAGCTTAGTTAATCTGGATATAATCTGGATGTAATTACCGTAAAGACTTCTTAGTCTTAATCCTGAATTATGTACTCTCGTATATAAACGTTTCCGGAAGGAAATAGAAGGCATCGCAACTCGCAAGTATTCTGAAATATACTGTAGCCCTAGTTTTACTCATAGCTGTAGCGTTTAGCTGTTCTTGGCGAATTTCCCCTTTTCATCCCCAGATTCGAGTTCTTTCCACCTGAGATTCGGATCTCCCTACTCGGGATCTGACATCCGGTGATCTTTTTCATCCTCAAGCTCGGATTCGCCAGATTTGCCGCTGCCGGCTCGGGATTTGCTCGGATTCGCTGGGATTTCCTGCGCCGACTCGAGATTTGCTCGGATTTGATGGGATTTCCCTCCATCGGCTCAGGATTTCCTAGGATTTGCCGAGGTATTCCTCCGTCGGCTCGGGATTTGCTCGGGTTCGCTGGGATTTTCCTCCACCGGCTCAAGATTTACTCGATGTTGCTCCTCATCGCCACTCGGTGCTACTCTTCATTGCCACTAGACCGAGTCTGCTGCTGTTCTCGGTTCTGCTACTCTTGGTGCTACACTGTTCTGCTACACACTGCTCTCAGTGCTGTGTTATTTGATTGCTGAGTTGTTGCTGCTGTTGGCTCGACTGGTTCAAGATGGCAAAGTCTGATTCATTGTTTGTATTCACTGCAACCATACCTGTGCTAGAAATTCATTGTCAGGCTCAGGATCTGCTGAAGTATCAAGCTTTTTCACAGCCACATGTTTCCCATTCTCTAGAACAGCATAATATACTCTTCCATATGAACCCTCACCAACCAAAGCCTTTGACCCAAAATCATCTGTCTTTTCTTTCAGTTCATCAAATGATATTCAGGTACTTCAATGGGAGGAGGTGCTTTTGTAGGATCACTGTTTGAAGTAAAACCGTTACCTGAAATGCATAAGGTCTCAGCATCAGAAGCATGGAATGCAGAGAAATATATAGAGAAATAGTATGCACAAAACAATAATTGATATATCACCTAATCACTCCTTGAATAAACATCATGAAGTACTGGATCAATTAAGATAAAGCTATATGCAATAATTCAATGAGCAAGAACCATGAACTAATCAGTGCTGCTCAACTGAACCAGACAAGCTTCCACGAAGATGTTGCATAAACCAATTTTAGCTAGGTTAGCATTAAATAAAATGGTATGATTATATTCGATGTTGTTATGGCGTCACCTAGGCGTGTCTTGGCGGCTGGAGGCTAACGTCGAGGCCGTTCACCCAAGCCTGGAACTTAGGTGAGCGCCTAGGATCATTGGGTCATGTTGCACATAGAATCAAAATAGCAGCTTTTACTAACATTATTTGTTCATCTAAACTAATAATCTAAACTAATAAAGCACCAGTTCAAATTATTTTACATCCACCCAACAATTACCTGCTCCACAGTCATGACCTTAACTACGTCCACACCACAATATGCACCCATAATTACACCATCATAAAAACGTCCGCACCAGATTAACTCTTCTCTATTCTCTCTCCTTACCCAACCATATCCGACGGTCATCCTTTAATGGATCTGCAGTACCCCTCCACCCCGCGCCCCCGCTCGACCTGCGCTGCCCCCTCCCTCCGCCTCCCCCGCGCCTCCCCCTCCTCCCCCGCGCCTCCTCCGCTCCCTCCGCCTCCCTCTTCTCCGCCCTCGCCGAGGAGCTCTCCTCCCGCCCCGCCACCCCTGCCACCACACCACAAACCCAACCCGACTCATCAAGTCCACCACACACAACACACCCCACACACACCCTTCCCACCTTCCCTTCTCCCCCACCCAACCACACCACACCCCTCGCCGCCGCCGCCGATCCACGGCCGGCCCTCCCTCCCGATCCGACCTCCGCCGCCCGGATCGCCCCGCCATGGACCAGGTGAGCCCGCCCGACCCCTCCGATCGCGCCGCCGCCGGCGCTGTTTCCACTCTTCTCTCTCGCTCTATCCTTACTCCAATCCAATCAATGTGACGTAATGGCTTCGTGGGTGTGCAGTACGAGAAGGTGGAGAAGACCGGGGAGGGCACGTACGGGGTGGTGTACAAGGCCAAGGACCGGCAGACCAACGAGACGATCGCGCTCAAGAAGATCCGCCTCGAGCAGGAGGACGAGGGCGTCCCCTCCACCTCCACCGCCATCCGCGAGATCTCGCTCCTCAAGGAGATGCAGCACAGGAACATCGTCAGGTATGTACCGTGCCTCCCTCTAGCGTGCGCGCGTGCGTGCTGTTCGGAGTTGGATGATCTGGTCTCAGTATCGATCCGCGCAACGAATTGGATGTGTCGTGTGGATGATGAATCGGATGGCTGGACTTGTGCCGTGCAGGCTGCAGGACGTGGTGCACAACGAGAAGTGCATATACCTCGTCTTCGAGTACCTCGACCTCGACCTCAAGAAGCACATGGACTCCTCCCCGGACTTCAAGAACCACCGCATAGTCAAAGTCAGACACTAATACTACCCCCCTCTCCCTTTGCTTTGCTCTGATGTACTATCGTTTATTTACTAACAAACTCCACTGCGGAGTATGGGAATGTATTGACCATTGCTCCATTTTGCTGTGATTATGTTGATATGTAATACTGTTCAGTGCTCTTTGTGCAGTCCTTCCTCTACCAGATTCTGCGGGGCATCGCGTACTGCCACTCGCACCGCGTGCTCCACCGGGATTTGAAGCCCCAGAACCTGCTGATAGATCGGCGTACCAACTCATTGAAGCTTGCCGACTTTGGATTGGCCAGGGCGTTCGGCATTCCTGTCCGGACATTTACTCACGAGGTGCGTTTTACTGCCCGACATGTCGTCGGTCTGGTACGTTGTGATTTAAGGTGCCTGCATGTCCGACATGCTGGTAGATGAAATTGTCCTGCTATGTTTTTATCAGGGAAAATAATGCAGTTACCTTTGGCTCCACTGAAAATTAACACTGCCCCCCTTCGTTGTAATGCATTTTGTAATAGTTGAATTCAGTAGGCGACATGTGTGCACACTTTTCTTCATGCTGTCGTACACTACTGCCTGACTCAATCGAATATTGTGCATGTATTCATGGAAATAAGAAATTTCTGGACTATGTCATGGCTGCCAACGGAAGGTTGATGTCTCTCATTAGTGTCCTGTGTCCACTGTTTTGTGGTACATCTTAAGATTGTTCGCTTCTTTCTTTCCCTTCTCGCACTTTATTAAGTGCTTTATGAATCAATGGTAGATGATTTTGCTGGCCTGCTGTCATGGTGCTTCCTTGTAAAACTTGACTTTTACTCTCCTGCATGGCAATATCTGGTGACATCTATAAGCTCAGCACAGACGTACAAACCTTTTTCTTCATCATACACCATCAGAGCATGCGTTTCATCCTTCATGCCACCACCTGCAAAACAACTATCGAAATTTCCAGAACATAGAATGACGCATACATAGTTAAAGCTCTTGTTAATATAGACAAAGGAGAAGAAAAGTAGAAGCTCTTTGCCAAATTCCAAATTTGATGTCCTTTTGTCTTGAGGCAAACCTAGCTCCAGGTTTAACTGGAGCTGTACTTGTTTTCATTTTAATCTAACCAAACTGTGGTTTATTAGGTGGTGACACTGTGGTACAGAGCACCTGAAATTCTTCTTGGTGCAAGGCAATATTCCACCCCTGTTGATGTGTGGTCAGTTGGTTGCATTTTTGCTGAAATGGTGAACCAGAAGCCACTATTTCCTGGGGATTCAGAGATTGATGAGCTGTTTAAGATTTTCAGGTCTTCATCACAAATGTTGTCCAGTCTTGCTAAGTTCTTCCGTGTTTCTGAACAAAGATCTAACCTGGGATATAATTCTCTTCTGCGTTTATGTTCATGCAGAATTATGGGCACTCCAAACGAAGAAAACTGGCCAGGTGTTGCTTCATTACCCGACTACAAATCAGCCTTCCCCAAGTGGCCACCCGTGGTAAGTTATACATGACTTCTCTTAATTGTTGTGAAAAAATGGGATAGAGTTTGAAGTTGCAGTTGGGGACTGAAAACTTTTTATTGTATTCTGCTCGCTATTATAACTTTTGGACTCTCATCTATGCAAGTGTAGATGATAATAAAGCATTACTGTGATTGTGATGCTGGATATTTTTGGTTGTAACACGTGGTGCATGCTGCAGGATCTTGCAACTGTGGTCCCGACACTCGGACCTTCAGGAATTGATCTTCTTGCAGTAAGTCAGACCTATGAATGTTTTCAGATACCATAATTAACTGCAGTTAATTACATGTTTGAATTCAATCAAACATGTAATTAACTGCACTTGCTACAAGTAGGTCGTTCCTTTGTTTGCTGACGCACTGCTCTTTACGTTCCATTTCAGGTCCTATGTTGAGATTTGGAATGTGCACTGAAGTATTCCAATTTGATTTATCTCCCACGTCAGCTGATGCAAATGGCATAGTTCCTGTCTACTCCAACGCTATGTTGAACTCATCACAGAATTTTACTGAAAATCTCCCTTCCAGTTGGGCTCAGAAGGTCAAGAACAGGAGGATTTTATACTCCGAGGCCATCCCTATACAAGGTTCGACATTTTTTTATACTCCGCCCCATTTTCTAATAATATATTCATCTAAGCTATGTTGTTCCTTTTTCTTTCCTACTGTTGCCGCACTTCATACATTTGTTCTGTTGTTGTAATTAGTATCTGTAAGTTTACATCTGTCATAATTCCAAGATATTCGCATGCTCCTAATTGACGGCTTTTGCTTGGATATGGTAGTACTTGGCCTAGCAAGTTTATTGTTTTGTGCTAAACATGTTGGCCGTCTATTACATTTGTCCATAATGAAAGAGCAATGGGTCGGTAGTGCTATTGTTTTTATTGTGAATTGCCTCAACACATAATATTAAATGGACTTGCTAAAAATGCTATATCTCTTTCCACAAATATGTCTGTATACAAAGTATCTTTCAGGAAGAGACTTGCTATGTTTAAAACATATAAGACAAATGAATCTTTGGGAATTCTTCTCATATACCAGATTAGGATGTGATTTTAAAAAGGCATATGAGAATATAACCGAAAATAATCAAGTAAAACATTTTATTCTTATTTTTTACAACCAGAAAAGACTAGCATACAGGATATCAAATTAGATGTCACATGCAAAAGGAAAGTATTGCACCTGTAGACTGGATCAAGCACAATGCCTGTTGCTGCAGCTATATCTTTAACAAACTTAAGCTCCTCGGCTGTGTTCATGGCATAACCTAAGCCCTTAGCCTGTCAAGTGGAAGTTGCAGTTGAGCAGCCAAATGTTCACAAATTCAACCAACTTACATGCATTCGATGGATTCATTATTTAGAGTTCCATCACAGATGTGGAACTGTCAAATGAACAAACAAGTCGCATGACAATTATGTGATATGCACATAAACATGGTTATAATTAGAGGATGTAGTGCACCAAGGCAGGGCAGACTATTAAATACTGAAAGTTGTAGAATATACTCACATTTTCAATGCTGACTATATCAAGTGAATCCAAACCAGATTTAAGTCCATCAATCAGGCCTTGAGCATAGTCGTAGAAGTATCCAGGGTCATCACAAATAGAGATGAGGCAAATTATGTAATGGAGAGGTGAATTGGTTGTTCCAATCTATACTGATTATGTGCAATAATAATCTCATTTACAGTAGCATTTTGTTTTTTTGTATATTGCAGGTATGGGACAGAGTTCATGGATGAGTATCAATCTGTAATGACCAGGAAACTTGGTCTAGCTAAGTATAATAAGCAGCTAAATGCGCCGGCACCTCCTCCTTCCTCCTCCTCTTCCCTCCCCACGCGCCGCCTCCTTCTCCTTCCCTCCCCACCCCGCATCGCCCCTCCTCCCCTGCCCTGCCATCCCGCACCGCCGCCTCCTCCCCCGCGCCTCCCCCATCTCCGCCTCTCCCCCGCGCCTCCACTCCCGCCGCTCCCCCCGTCCTCCACCGCGCCGCCACTCCCTCCGCTCCCCCCCGTCCTCCACCGCGCCGCCGCTCCCCCATCTCCACCTCTCCCCCGCGCCTCCACTCCCTCCGCTCCCCCCGTCCTCCCCCGCGCCGCCGCGCCCCTCTGATATCTCCGGCCGCTTCGGCGTCGTTCTGGCGGTGGGACAGGTGGTTCCACCTCCCGCTGCACGACCCGCCGCCGCCGCCCGCGGCCGAGCGCCTGGAGGCGCCGGTCCCTAGCGTACAAGCGATGCATGACGCTGCTGAGGTCAGGTCAGTGTACGCCACGCTCTGCCTCCTCCCGGCGTACCGCGTCTTCCGCCTCCTCTGCGCCAACCAGTCGTACAACTACGAGATGGGCCACCGCGTCGGCTCCTTCGCTGTTCCCTTTTCCCGCGCCGAGGAGGCCGCCATGCGCTCCCACCGCTTCGTCCCCGTCGACGGCGTCGAGACCCAACCCGGCCGCCTCGTCGTCTCCGTTCAGTACCTCCCCAGCCTCGCCGCCTTCAACCTCGAGATCTCCTCCCTCTCTTCCTCGATGTTAATCACCGACTATGTGGGCAGTCCAGCCGCCGAGCCCATGCGCGCCTTCCCGGCTTCACTCACGGAAGCTACGGGCTCCGCTTTCCCACCGTCCTATCAGCAGCAGCGTCCACACAGCTGGGCGCCGCCTGCGCTCTGGCCGCACGCGCCGACGCAGCAAGCGAGATTTTTGCCACCGCTAGTGCTTTACGCGTCACCAACGCCCTCGCCCCCCACCTTTCAAGGTGGGTACCTTCAGTCGCGTCTGAGGGGGGAGTCTGCGCCGGTGACCATACCTCAGGTGGGGGAGAGAAGGAGCCCCGTGCACCGCCATAACGTGCTGGACCCCACTAGAGGATTCATTTTGCCACCGCCATCTCCGAGGAGAGTAGGAGACTCAGGGGCAGCAGGCGCACAAGAGTCTCCATCAGAGAGCAGCCGGTCGTTTGGGAGGACGGAAGGACTTCGGATGGTGGAACCCTATGCGAGCTCATCACCAGGACCCAAGGTGATTCATGGCTTTGGCACTTGCTCAACTGATATTTACACCTCACATGCACTTAAGAATGAGGTACTATCTCAACTCCCAACCTGTCGGGTGGGGTTGGTGTTCACACAGGCCGTCGGGAGGAAGGTCTGGCCTCGCCTCCGCTTGACCGGTAGGTGTTTGAGGAAATGCTCGTGAGGTCTGGTAACTCTTAGCGGTTTTGGGCGGTGCTGTGTGGGCTCTCCCAGAATTATCCAAGCATTGCCTTATAATCTTTTGCCCTGTGTAGCAATAGGTAATGTGCCTATTGGTTTGATATTGGCTCGTAGCCTCATAGCCTGCGTTTTTTAACCTGTTGATATACTAGCTAAAATGCTGTACTGGAGCATCTCAGAGGAAGGTTGTGTTTTCGTTTCAAGGCCTTAACAATTAACACCCCTTTGATCCGATGATCAGGCTATCAGTTCGTTCAAAGTTAAATGAAGTGGTCATCTGCTGAGTGCGTTGGCAAGTTCAGTTCCTTTTTTCTCTCAGATAAAGCAATTGATTTAAGTGCAGTATTTTTTTCTCAGGAATTGTTCCATGTATGTCTTATTTCCTGCCGGTTATACTGTTGTCTTATTGGGTGCATGTCACAACTTTGAATTATGAAAATAAGAATGACTAAATTATTTATGTCGGAGCATGTAACTAAAATTGCTGCTGAGGGAGTGGCACCTGGTCGACTACATATAGCGAGGGCTTTGGTTGAAGCAGGTTATGTAGAGAATGTCAGGCAAGCATTTAACAAGTACCTTGGTGATGACGGCTCTGCATATGCCATGTAAGTGCTACAACTAATACTACATCCCAATGAGCATTTCATGCTGAAACAAATGTTTGGTGAATAATGGTGTGTGTGTTTTCTGCAGAGGAAGTGAGCCATTTGCTAAGACTGTGGTGCAGTTGATTAGTCGTACTGGGGGGTGTATCTGCATTAGCTCACCCATGGGCATTGAAGAATCCAGATGCAATCATCAGGGTCGTGAAAGGTGCTGGTCTTAATGCTATGGAGGTCTGCAGAAGTGATGGAAAAGTTGATGGTACGTCTCTTGTACTATCATGAAAGCATTTTTTAAGATAAATTTACACATGTAATTTTTATGTATCAAATATAAATATTTCAATAAATATCAATAGCTAAAATTTTAAAAGTTTGACTGCATATATATTTTAAAACAACATGAATTTGTCATCGGAGGGAGTATTTAGGAGCTTCTTTGATTTGGTATGGATTTCCATAATGCTGAACAAGCACAGTTCCTGTTTAGCTTAATTGTACATCACATAATGACTGAAAATTTACTATGCATTTATGGTATTCTGATCAAAGCAAGGCCCAACTAAAAGAGTTGCGGTCTAAAGCCCCTTACCTAATCAGAGTTGCTCTAAACTCATATTCAAAGTAGCACGTAAGTACACCCAGTGTGTTTAATCAATTCATTCTTCATGCCTGCTTGCAACCGAGGAAATGGTAGGTGGGAAGTTGCTCTCCACTTTTCAGTTTCAGCCATGTGTGAGATCCTGTTTATATTTTGCTCAGGCCTAGCTGATGTTAATATTGCTGCACGCAGAGAGGAGATCCAGCTTCATGGAGTGGCTCTGCGCTTTCTTGAAGGGGACGAAGTACGGGGAGCCGAACCGACGGCGGCCTTGGGTGACGGCAGGAGAAGAGAACACGCTCCGGCAAGAAGAACCAATTAGACCAAAGGTAATGATTTCCCCTTTCTTCCACAGTCTGTCATTTTCTTCTCTGCTTCTTTTCATATCTTCAAGAAGTACCATCTCACAATTAACATCCAATACGCCTTGCATTTGTAGAAGGAAGATCCACCTAGAAATGACACTGAAGAAATGGACCGTGCAATTGCACTGCCACTTGCAGAGGATGCCAAAAATCCTAAAGGTACATATATCCATATATGTGATGTCGAGATCATACCTTCCCGATTTGTTTCCTCACTACGTGCCAGTGTTAAATTTTGCGCAGAGCGAAACCATGATAAGGGAGACAACGATGAAGACATTGCTAGGGCCATACAGGACAGTCTGAACATGAATCCTTACATGCCACACAATCCTTATGCTCCCTCTCAGGCCTTACCTATAGGATACAGGTCAGCTATTTGCGTTCATGACCTTGTCTCCAATGCGCTGAAACAGCTCGTCATGTGTAAAGAAGCCATTTATCCTGCAGGGTCTGTGGGGGTTGCAAGCATGAGTTACGACATGGCCATTACTTGGGCTGCATGGGAATGTACTGGCATCCTCAGTGCTTCCGTTGTTCTTCCTGTGGCCACCCTATCGGTGAGACCGAGGTAACAATCCTTCATTTCTTTCAAGAAAATGTGTCTTAGTGTCTCTCAGAAAGTGATCGTTCCCTTTTTTTCCTTTTCTGTTTCCTAGATCACTTTGCTAGGTGCTGATCCATACCACAAATTGTGCTACAAGGAGCTACATCACCCAAAATGTGATGTCTGCCTTCAATTTGTAAGACCTTTTCTGAATGAACTCTGTTCATAGAAGATTAGCATTCCATTGGAAGACCATTGCAAGAAAACCTTCTTTTTGGGTGTATTTCTGCAGATTCCAACGAACAGGACTGGCCTGATAGAGTACAGAGCCCATCCATTCTGGGGACAGAAGTATTGTCCTTTACATGAGCATGACAGCACGCCACGCTGCTGTAGCTGTGAGAAAATGGAGGTACATACATTAGAGGAACTTTTAAAGGAAAATTTGTGTTTCTTCTTTTGTTATATATTTGATAGCTTAAGTTTCCGGAGGCTTACGGAGGCTCCTCTTGTTATGCTATAAAGGTGGTGTTCTTGCGTTCATAGACTAATCACTTACCATCGATGCCTTTGTGATCTTTGATTTTCCACCAATGTAACCCTTGTTCATTCAGATTGTCGGATGTCTTTTGAACCTTAACGTCGAGGTTTTTGACTCCATTAGCCTTTGAAGTCCCAACAAATTTGCAATTCAAAGAAGTAAATATAGTTTCTTTACGATTAAGAGCATGGCAGAGGAGGTAACAAAATAAAGTACTACTACTACTAAATGAACATGACAACGTATAGGCTTTTATTTAAACAGGCATTATGCCAGCTCAGACTTTATTAGATGTTACTTTCCAAAAAAGGAAGGAAAAACTTTCCAAACAAAACTAACGTATTCTGCAGCATCCATTTGAGAACCCGTATCTCTCTCTATCTCTCTCTCCTTCACGTATTCTGCATGGAAAAAACGTATCAATCTCTTTGCAATTACGTTTGAGCGCAGAAATTTTTTCATGGGATTGTGTCGTGGTGATCTCCAAGAGTGCTCAAGGAGATGCTCCTATTACACAAATAATTTTGTGTAAAAAAATCTTAGGAATATATACACAAATTAAATTCGGTGATTATAGACCTCCATCGGCACGCTCGATAACTTCGTCCGTCAGGTACAATACTACATATTTCTGACTGTTTTGTATGCACTATGGCCGTTCAGCATTAGGGTTCCTGGTATCTATTGATTGCAGTAGATAATACTTTTAACTAAACTGAAATTCTCTTTTGTATGCACTATGGCCGTTCAACATTAGGGTTCCTGGTATCTCTTGACTGCAGTAGATAACACTTTTAACTAAACTGAAATTCTCTTTTGTTACTGTATATATGTAGGCGTTGCCACTGCTTTTGCTGCTAGAGATGTCCTTGGTAAACTGTAATGTGGTTATGTTAATCATTTGGTTGTTTTCATGTGCATCTCTGAAATGCCGCCGTGGCGTTAGCACGGGCACTATACTAGTACTATTAAATATTCGAGTTGTGAAAGTTTTCAAAAAAAATGTTGATTCGGCTGCTGAATTATTGGATGGTCAGTAAAATAGAAGGATTCTTTGCCCGAGGGAACATTAGTACTGGCATGCTGCAGATACCAATTCTAGCCTGATAAACAAGTGATATAACAGTAGCAGGCCTGAAAATTACATTAAGAAAAAAAGGCACTGAAAATGCTGAAGATAATCCAGGAGGGCTCAAATGTATTACTCTGACAGGACGTTCAAACTAATGGCTGAATAGTACTTAAGACTATATACCTTCTGACACTATGACAGTAAACTTTTAACATTTTCAGCCAACAATCTGATCTATATACAGCTAGCATGATGTGGACCGAACATCTCCGTAGCTTTTGATATATTATATTGCATGAAAATCGATTTTCCATCATAACTGCAGGAGGGAATAAAAGTTAGAATTGATCAATAACCCCAAAACTAATTAATTGTTTGCAAGTTAGACCAGTATGTCCATTGTACTGGAAAAAAACATTCATCTAATACAAGTTCTATCAACCAGCAGGGGTGAAATTATGCACGGTGCCTTTTGTTAATACCTAGGCATACAAACTATCGATTGCATTATACTCTTGTCAAAATCGCAATTTAACATGGACAAAGATTAAAAACATATCATAAACAACAAACGTACCATTTGTCCTTTCCGGACTGTTGAGAAATTCATTTTCATGCTCGTGATATGGTGTGTCAAAATGAGCGCAGCAAAACCACCGACGCATAATGACCTATTGACTTTGCCTTTTGCTTGCTTTTTCTTCCTTCCTATGTGCCTTCAGTTTGAAAAAAAAAGGAATGCATATTTGATAACAATACAAATGGTCAGGCTAATACTAGCAATTCAATTACAATAGTCATATTCCAGAAAGACAAAAAAGAAGATCGTACAAGATTGCATGGTATGGATCCAGTCCTGCTTGTTTTGGTTTCAACTTCTCACTTCTGGCTTTTATTTTCTTATTTTTGTTTTTTCTGACATTTTAGTTTTTTAGGTTTTTATGTCTTTTCTTTTTTTTTCTCATATTCCTTTGTAAAAAAAGTCATCAGTAGTTACAGTACAAAATAAATCAGCTACAGCAAAATAAAACATAAGCAAAAAAAAACCCTACCAGTCCACATTCTATTCTTTCTTCAGTTCAGGAAATTTCAGCTAGTTCAATTGACTTTGGTTACTCACTGAATATCTTCTCTAGCGGATCTTATGTACCATTGACTTGTTCCTGCCTTTAGGTTCTCGGGTCCTCCTTACTCTAGGTTCATCCTGTGGCCAAATCACAAAATTTTTATCCTCAGACAACAATAACAGCTTCCGCAACATATGATGTGATACATTCACATGGCATTGGCAGACTTTTCGGTATGTATGATATATTCAGAGCAGAACTACAGCAACGAAATGTGCACTGAAACATTGAGTTCATGCAAACAAGTGAACAAGTCGTTCAAAAATCACCGATTTAAAACATTAAACATCGCCTCGAAAAGGCTTAAGCCCAAACAACCTATTAGAATTTCAAGAACCACAAGGCAGGCAGAGATGGATCGGCAAATTCGGCATTCCCCACCCCAATTCCCAATTGCCAAACTCGACGAAGGCACAGTAGCGAAACCCACCTGCTGGGAAGCGAGAAACGGAGAAGGCGGACTTGGGTAGGCTCTGGGCTCCATGCGGCCTGCGAAACTTGCGACCGTATTCGTGCGAGCGAACGGTGCATCCCACGGCCCAGATGGAGCTGAGGGGCATCTTTGATGTCTCTCCTCGTCGGAAAACGGATTGTACTCCGTTCATTTCGATTTGAGTTTTTAATTTATTTTTTATTATTTTTAAATTATATCTTTTTAGGTTTTTATCTTATTTTGAGTTTTTTGTCGGTTCTTTTTCCCGTATTCGTTTGTATTGTCTATGATGAGCTAACTTGTTTTTTATTTTTAATTTTTTTAAATTTTAGTTACGCTAAATAAATCACCATAAGTTATAGTGTAATTATACAATTTTAACTATAAATTATCTTATTTTAATCTAACCAAGTGGCATATGTGAAATGTGGAGTAGGATGGATGATCCCTACTGTCTGCTGCTGTACTTACGTCGCTTTTTGCCTTTTTTTGTTTTGTACCTGCGTTTTCTAGCTTGTTAGCTTCTAGTCTCTATTGCTTTGTTAGCTTCTATTGAGCACCTGAGCACTTCCAAGATGATTTTCTTCCGCTGCGATTGTACGTTTTCATTGGGGCGCCCACATTATGTCCAGTCAGTGGAAAAGTCAGACTGGAGCAAAGTAGGAGGAAGCAATCGTTCGAAACACCATGTATGCCTAAGGCCCGTTTCATTAGGCTGAAAAGCTATGGTTTATGATTAAAATATATTGTAGTAGTTAAAATTTTATTATAACTGAATATAGCTTATTTAACGCAATTAAATTTAAAAATAGAAAAAATATATGTTAGCTCATTACGGATAACGCGAAAGAATACATGAAAAAAATTAGCAAAAAAACTTAAAAAAGCTAAAAGTTTAGAAAAAATAAAATTTATGAATAGAAAAAAATAAGCTATAAATTAGAAGCTAAAGCTAAAATAAACGGGACCTAAGGAACCACAGAGGGACGACCTACGAACAGCGCTCAAGTACGACGCCCATTCCCTTTTCAGTTCCCAGCACTAAATAAAGCACGAGACACAAAATAAAAGAGCTTCACTATAAGTAAACTTTGAAGGTCAAAAGAGAGAGATTCTTGCTGACTGTCTCAATCCAATCATGAAAGCAAAGGCCACACCATCCGTTCATCCACTAACTTGTGCTATAGCCTTTCTCCCCAACCGGGAGAGTTTCTGCAGTATGTTTCTGCGTTGCATTTGCGTCATGCTAATGCTAGCCTTTCTCCCGTCGCTGTCGTGTTGCATTAACGAGTAAAATACCGTGCCTTGCATTGGAGTCTCAAAAGAGAAGGTGTATATCATCAAACATATAATCATAAACCATGTCATAATCCTAACATTTTTCTATAATTTAACTATGGGATCCAGAAAATACAAATTACTGCATAGGATCCAGAAAAAGCAAATTCAAATATATGTTTATGAGCTTATACATTCATTAGGACCATGTATAAATACCAAAATAGATCACTAATATTGTAGCTAGCATAAGGAGCAGATGAACGGAACCCAAATGTTTTCTTATAGTATTGAGTTTACAATATTTTTTTGCAACAAACAGAACAATAATATGGAATAAACAAATATCAAACTTACACCATTAATTTGTTTCTCTAAAAGCCATATCTTATATGCCATCAGCCTAAAGGATGCCAAAGTTTCATGAAGAAATTAAAATGTATACAAGGTTCAATTCATAACTAAACTATCAAACCTTGAACATCACACCATGCAAAGAAGCGTCTCACAAATTTCACAATCAATGCTACAATCAATTACCACAATATGCAAAGAGTGTCTCCAATTCATTGCCAGGTTGACAGTGCTTCCCTAGACATGTTTGAAGAATAGTGATTCTGTAGAGCCATTTTTCAATAGAAAAAAAGGAAAAGCTAAAAAAAGAACAACAAGATGAACTGTAATCATGACAAAGGCTTATTTATCTCAAATTAAGGATTCCGTAGAATTGAGTAGAAGAAAGAAAACTTATCTAGCAACAAATGAGTAAACTGCTAAGGCCTCACGAATTGAATTTCAGAAGTATATAATGAAAATCCAAAAGAAACAACAATTAAGGAACCAAAACCCCATTTAACTTGGAAAGTAAATTAGTTAATTCTCAAAATTAAAACCAGATATGTCATTTTGGTTCGTAATGATCCTACAACAATCATACAATGGTACACATTTTGCATTCAATGAGTCAAGCATGGTAAAAAGTAGATCAACGTGAACGCATCCTATAACTAACGATGCAATAGGATCAATAGAGGACATGAAAGACAGAATAATCACAAACTCAAAGACGCATAATGCTTCTTCAAATGCTAAGATATCTTCCTTTGGTTGTACTCGATGCATCATCAAGTCATATGAGTAATGATCCCATTGTTCAAACTTTGCAGCCCACATGATGCAACAACCCCATTATTCAAACTCTGTAGCCCACATGATGCCTCCTCTTCTATAAGGCCGTAGGCTGCAACCATGCTGCCCCCTTCCTCTCTGTTGTGCCACCTCCCGTTGGGCACTGCCAGCTCCTTCTTCGATCCGAAGCCGAGCAACACAAATCAATAATTAGTTCGATTTTGAGTACAATGAAGAGAAATAAAGAACCAACTGTTTCTATAAGATGAATCAATAACTGAATCCATGCAGTCGACGACCTCTACTCCATCCTTGCCAATGTCGACGTGCTCAAGGTGGGATTCCCCTCTACGCTCTTGTCCTCTATTGTGCTGCTGCTCACGTCGCTAGAGTCGTTCCTCAATGCGTATAGTCGCCATGAACCTTTCCTCCGCTCTCACCTCCTACCGCCATCAAGCCATCTCTTCGGTCTCCATGGTTATCACACATCAACTTCGTCCTTAGTTTCTCCCACACGTGTAAAGGAGAAGCCCATCCATGACCAGGACTACGCGGATTGTGAGGAGAAGGGAGAGGACTACCCACCGACGTCGGCCAGCAATAGAAGTACTCCCGAGGAGGCTTAGATCGCCGGGGGGGGGGGGGTATGGGAGGCGGGAGGGAAAAGGCATCCTCATCTTGGCTTCCCTTGGTGCATTCTGTAAGGAAGAAGGTGCGAGATGTGGGGTGGAGATGCAAGATATGGGCACGTGGGGGATGGAGTAGTTCGAAAAAAGAGAGTAACAAGCCTGATAAAGAGGGCACATACGTCAGTCTACACGACTTGTGCGACGATAATAATAGGAGTGATGGTGAATGAACAAACTTCTCTTTTATATTAGCAGAGATTAGTCAACTGGAATATAATCATCCAGAGCTAGCTGGTGTAAAATTTTTGCTTTTTAGCCCAAAATTTGAAAGTTTTTTACATATGGACCCCTGGAAAAAAGATTTGCAAAAATGGACCCTTACCACGGCGCCAAATCATATAGCGCCCAGAGTACATGTCACGGCGCCATATGATTTAGCGCCGTGTATTGACACGTCGGAGCCACGGTGGCACAAAACGGTGCCATGTCACACGGCGCCATGCTATGCACGTACGGCGCTGAATGTAGTGGCGCCGTGTACTGCCTTAGCCACTCAAGCGTGGTCGCCGTGCCTTGCGTCCACCTATTTCGGCGCCAAACATACGAGCGCCGCACGTAGCTTACACGGCGCCATAACATGTGGCGCCGAGATGTGTATATAAGGCGCTCGACTGTTTGGCGCCTCTTTTGGCGCCAAACATTTGGGCGCCGTATATACACATCTCGGCGCCACATGTTATGGCGCCGTGTAAGCTACACCTGACAAAAAACACAGCAAAACAGCAAACTTTTCTGTAAAACATATGCACATACACAGACATACACACATACATTCACACATGAAACATCTGAAAACCTAAATAACAACATCGTTATCAATAAGTCTCAAAATACCACATAAATATACAAAAGTCTCAAAATATCACATAAGTCTGAAAATATGACATGTCTATAGAAAAAGTCTCAAAACATCACTGCCTCTTGGCCTTCCCCTTGCCTTTGGCTAGAGCATCACTCCCTGGAGTATACGTGCTCGGGGGACGAGCCGAACGACGAGGCCGCTGCGAAGCCTGAGTAGACGGTGCGTCAGGCATCTGCGACATCCCAATCTCGTCGTGGGTAGATGCCTCCTCGTCCTCGTGCTCCTCCTCCTCGTCATCCTGCTCTGCCTCCTCGTCCTCGTGCTCCGCCTCCTCGTAATTCTGCTCTGCCTCGTCGTCGTCGTCGTCGTCATCGCCCTGACTGAAAGTCGGAGTGCGTGACGAGCTCCTCGTGGACTGGCGCGTGCCGACGTGTGATGACGAGGCTGCAGCGGCACCCGAGCGCTGGGAGGCCGCCGGTGGTGATGCGACGTCCGTGCGTGCGCGGCAACCACACCGACCTGCCGCCCGACCGAGGCGACGTCGAAGTCTCTGCAAGTAATGATATGTCATAATTGCATACATGCTGAATCGATCTAACCTAGCGAATTATCTTCGTACCTGCAGGAAGTCCCTCAAGGGGTGGCTCTCGCTGTCCAGGTGGCCGAGAACCTCGTCGATCTCACGCACCGAGGTTTGGAGAGAAGTCCCCTAAAGAAATAAGTAAACATAAGTGCAAGATAAACGTATGGAACCAAAGTATTGCAAATATCATGCTTTCCGTACCACTCGATCGAGAATCGGAGCGGCCTCGACCACTGTGCCCTCCCTCGCACGCCTGTCGTACGCAGTGTCCTCGTCCTCGGACGAAGCGAGGTCCGCGTAGTCGACATCAGTCCACTGCTGCCTCAGCCTGTAGCGGGTGGCAGAATGGTACCAGGACAAGTACTCCCGGAAGCTGGCGTTGCTGTGAGGGGTACTGTCCGGCTCGCAGTTGTCCTCCATCCTCCTCCACCACTGGACGTAGTCTCGGTGGTAATGAGCGAAGTCCGTCACCTTTCGTTGGCGGACCCTGTCGAACCTGTACATATAGCAGATGTCAACAATAGTTGTTAGTACGAACAAAAAGAATTTTAAATGAAACACAAATTGTTACTTACTTGTGCAACTCAACAGAAGTCGACATCCCCTCTGGGGGGAAGAACTGCACGAGGCCGAACTGACGCGCAACTCTGTGGGGGAGGTGAATCTCCACGGCGTAGAAGCAGATCAGCGGACACCTCATCCTCCAAATATGGGAGTCCCTGCGGCACATGGTGCTGAGCGGTAGCGCTAGAACCTGTGCCTCGGAGTAAGGCTCCCAGGACACCTAGTAAGCGAACACACGATTAGCCATGTACAAAAACCAAGAACTGTAGAAAAAATAAATGCAGTACCAATTTCTTACCATCGTGGGAGACAAGGTGTCAAGCTCGTTGCTGAAATCCACGTACGCCCGCTGAGTAGTCGCGAACGGGACTGACACTGCATCCCACAGGTACGCAACAGTGGGGCCGAGGTCATCCACACCCTGTGGATGCCAAGGCTGCGCCTGCAACACTCGAGGGCGCCCCACTGGAATGCGTGTCCACATCCACACCTAGCAAGCGAACATAGGGGCAAACATACGATTAGCCATGTACGAAAACAAAGAACTGTAGGAAAAATAAATGCATTACCACACCTGCAGGAGGAAGACGCAGCCACCAAGCGTCGACGTGGGCGCCTTGCGTCTGCAGGCCTCGCAGAGCTGGCGGTAGAGGAACGCGAGGACCGCCGAGCCCCAGCTGAACTGTCCAGCGTCTCCCCAGTCCTGGAGGCAGTGGATGTACATCCACGAAGCAGCATCCCCCGTGGCGTCCGGGAACAGCACTGCCCCGAACATGTGCAGGACCCAAGCGCGGCAGTGGAAGGTCACCGTGGCGTCGTCCGCGGCATCAGGGCATTCACCAAAGGTAGCCCGCAACCATCTAAGGTGGACCCCCGAGACGCGGCCTCGCCTGGGATTATCTGGTACAGGAGGCAATGGCGTGCCCAGGAAGGCCTCCACACGTGCCCTCCAGCCCTCAGACACCGCCGGGCCGACCACCGGCTGTCCCCTGATGGGAAGTCCAAGTATCATCGCCACGTCCTGCAGCGTGACGGTCATCTCCCCACAGGGTAGGTGGAACGTGTGTGTCTCTGGCCTCCACCTGTTAATAGTACAAGGAGAAAAGAATTAGTTACGTATGTAAGAATATAGAAGCGAAAACAAATAGACCCGATAGAGAAAATGCACCTGTCGACAAGTGCGGTCAAAGCTGGGTGGTTGAAAACCGGCATGCCCCGCCGTATTAGGTTAGCGACCGTGTGAAGCCCAGCACGACGCAGCAGTGGGGTATAGCGGTTGTCGTATCTCATCAACTGGATCGCATCATGGGTTCGAGGACGAAGTATGGGTATGTCCTGAAAATTGCTATAAAAGTTAGCTGCGTGACCATCAAGTTGAACACATGTACAATTCGACCACACACATACCTGGCCGTCCTCCGTGAGCCTGCCGCGGTGCTCCCTCTCGTAGAACTCGTCTAGCAGCCGGTATCTCGCCATCCTGTGATAAATTTTAGAATTCAATGTTTAAGAAATATTCAAATAAGAAATTTATAAAAAATATTTATAAATAAAATAAGAATCAAATTGAATTATGAAATTTGAATCAAAATGAAAGTATTAGAGATTTACCCTTGGTTAAATACATGTCAGCTTGTATATGATTTACCCTCCATCCCCGTTTCTCTATCCCCGGTGTCCCATTTACAAAGTTGATCATTTTGGATATACTCATAACTAATTTTAACATATATGTCAATATGAACCAAACAAAAAATTGAAAGGGAATCTATAGTTTTTTTTACGTATTTTGCAAATACCTTTATGAATAGTTTTCACTGGTAGCTTATTGATAATGAGGGCAACAAAATGATATAAGTCTCACCAATAAACGATAAATGCATCTATTCTCCGACATCAATCTTACTCAAATTTCTAAATATTCATCAATCTCACAAAAATCAAATCCTAAAAACGATTGTATACACAATACTACTCTTACATTACGCATTTCTATTGCAAATCTAACCTAAAACCGATCCAAATTGAACTAATTTCATCTAGGGTTTCAAATATTCCCCCACGAAATGTAGCTCAAATAATCCATATCTATTGCAAAAAATCAAGGGAGGGGAGAGAGTTCACCTTACTTGTTCGATTTGGAAGCAAAACCGTGAGAAAAATCGGTGGATTTGAGAGGATTTGGAGGGGGAATAGAGGGGAGGCGGCGGCGGTTTACTGTTTGAACATAGCAGAGAGAGGGGGAGCTGGGGGGCCGGGGGCCGCGCTCGGGCTTAAGTCACGAAGCACGGCGCCAGCACAGTTAGCGCCTAGGGTACATGAAACGGCGCCACAGACCATGGCGCCGTGCTGTGCCACCGTGGCTCCGACGTGTCAATACACGACGCTAAATCATATGGCGCCGTGACATGTACCTTGGGCGCTATATGATTTGGCGCCGTGGTAAGGGTCCATTTTTGCAAATCTTTTTTCCAGGGGTCCATATGTAAAAAACTTTCAAATTTTGGGCTAAAAAGCAAAAATTTTACCTAGCTGGTGGGGTATTTTAAAGAGTCGCTAGAGCGTACATACGCTGGACAAGTTGAGCTTTCTGGGAATTTTATACGGTCGTAGTCGGACGTTCCTAGAACACACGCAAATCATTCTTGTAACAACTTTGCTCGATTGACTGTTCTCGTTCAGGAAGGAGCAATAAATCAAGCAAGTGCAGCAAAGGATAGTCAAATAAATCAGGACCTCTGTTCTTAAAAAAAAAAAAAGGATTGCAGTGTGCTTTAACATTTGTGCTGTTTACCGTTAACGAAAGCATCAAAGCACTTCTTAGAAAAGAAAAAAAGGCTACTTTGGTTTGGTGTTTTGCAACTATTTGATTTATCGTTGTTGCAAGTTTTTTCTTTGAATTTTTATCTGAAACTGAAGTTTTTAGGTGGCATCTAAGAGCATATGCCGGCTCTGGGGTAGGCCAGAGGGGCACCGGCCTAGGGCCCCAGGCCAGGGAGGGCCCACCCCCCCCCCCCCGCCAGACTACGGCCAGAGCCCAGAAGCCTGCATGCATGCGTTTTGTGATTGCGGCCGGAGTATTCATGGGCTGGCTCAACGTTTTGTATACAACTGCATGCATACAACTAACGCCGTAACACGGATTCGCGGAACGCCTCGACCGTTCGACACTTCGACTAACGCCAGAGCCCAGAAGAACGCCGCGCCGTCGCGCCGATTCGCCGAAGTGCCGCCCGAACGTGAAGTCGACAAGTCGTGAACTCCGTTCGCGGGCCGCGGCTTCGACAGTTCGACGTGATCGTCTCCTGCGCCTGCGCGCAGCGCGCTGCGCCGACATCGTGGCCGTGAGGCCGTCGCAGCCCGAGAGTCCCGATCAGGCGATTCACCTTGCCATCTGCATCCGTCGCCCCGCCTCCCGATTGCTTATTTGCTCGTCGCCTCTTGGATCTCATTCGCCGTCTGGTTTCTCTGAATTCTCGATTCCATCTGCATCCGTCGCATCGCCGAGGTCAGGCAAGTAGGCAACAATTTACATCTAGTGATCTACTCATGAACTCATCTACATCTACTTCAAAAATTAGGTAGGATTTTATGTTCTTGTTGTGACTGTACCTGTGACTGTAGCCTCAGCTGAAAGGAGTTTCTCAAAATTGAAATTGCTGAAAAACTATTTGCGGTCTACTATGTCACAAGAAAGATTGAATGGCTTGGCTATGTGCTGCATTGAGAAGAATATCTTGGACGACATTGATCTCGATGTTATTATTAATGATTTTGCATCAAGAAGTGCTAGAAGAAGTTCCTTTTTATGAAAGACATTGGATATTTGTCGCTCCTATTTGAGGTAAATTAATTCTTACTAGTTACATTTAGTTTATGAACTAGTTAGTACCTAATTAGTTTATCATGTTAGAACTATTGATTTGTGTCATTTTAGACAATATAAAGTTTAAACTGCATATTTTATAAGTAGAAAAAAAATTATAGTAAAAGACCTATAGAGCCGAATTCACCCTAAGGCCCTTGAAAATGTTGAGCCGGCCCTGATATGCATTGTTGTGCTAAGAAGAGGGGCTAAGATCATTTTTTTTTGGCTCTTGGAGTCGGTTCTACCCATAACCTATTGCATCAAGAGAGGTTAAGAAAAATTCTCTAGAATCGGAGCAAGTGCTTGGTCCGGCTCTAGAAATATAAAAAAATTGTTTCCTTTCCAACCATTGCTGCTGCCTCTGCGTCTGTGCTGCTATTGCACTTTCTGCTGCCCCTCCACGCCGGGACGCCCTTCATCCTAAGCCATGGAGACGCCGCATGGCCCTTGCCGCCCTCGTCTCCTGCTCATGTGAAACCATGCGTCCTCGAGGGATGGCAGGAAGGATTGGTAGCCGATTGAGAAAGTATCGTAGGAATTCTTTTTTTTTTTAACTCCTGGGTTGGTCTCACCGTAAATGCTAAACATGGAAGCGTTCTTGGCTAACTAGATCTAGCTTACTTGACATTTTTAGCTCGTTTAGCACAATGCACATGCCCTAAGAGGAACTCCAACGCGGTTTTGTTGGAACGCATCCAACAGCTCAACAAGCAGTAGCAGCCGGCAGCACGTACAGTCTTCGACTCGGAGACGTCGAACTCCATCACCGACGCTCCGATCCGATGCGCCCAATAATGCCCCGCGCAAATCCAACCCAACCCCATGTCCCCATCCATGTTCGCAAGCAAGCATCCAGTCCAATCTCTAATCCCTCCAGACTCCAAGACCAGAGCACGACGCGATACATTGCACGCAGGCACGGTGGTTAGGCTTTGCGGACCGGTTTGTTCGCCTCCCACACCACGGGACACAACGCAGGCGCCGCACGAGGAGAGCAAGGGAGACCTGTGCCAGCCGAGCAGGAGCATCTGGTGCCGCCGATCTTGGAGGGAGATGGGAGAACGAAGAAGGCAGGAGCAGAGGAAGCTAGCGGGAGGTGACAGGGAAGAATTAATGGCGCCGCCGCCTGAGGAGGAGGGTGGCGGCGCGAGGTGGCTGCAGCGGGAGGTGCTGCTGGGCCTCGCGCTGGGGCAGTTCGTCTCGCTGCTCATCACCTCCACCGGCTTCTCCTCCTCTGAGCTCGCGCGCCGAGGTGCGTGATGCGCCCCGCCCGACGGCTAGCGTACTACTGTTGCCATCTGTATTGGCTTACGACTGACGAATGTTTCGGAATTAATTCTTCTTCTTTTCCTTTCATTGTTTACTATTCGTTCTTCAATAGTTCGTTGCTGTTGGTTTTCCTGTTGGATGGTGGAGACAGCGCCTTCCGTGGTAAAGTTTGGATCTTTGTGGTGTGGTAATTTCCTGAAAAGATTGTTCTTCTGACTTTTCGAGTGGTGCTACGGCGGAGTTGGAGAATCTGAATTGCTTACTGTTCTTGAGTTCTGTTGCTTTTGTTCGACAGGGAAGATAATTTTTAGAGCCTTTCGATTAAATATGGGGTTTAATACCCCTTCCACGACTTTACACAACATCTGATGCGATGTGGCTCTCCTCTTTTAGTTTCTAGGGCTTTAACGAATCATCACTGGAGGAAAAGATGAGTTTTTTTATGAGTTCTTCTGTGTCAGTTTGAATGTTGTTATCTTAGTTCACAAGGCGCTGTGCTTGTGACGCTTCACTTTTGTTAAGTAGATTCGAGTGCCAAAGTCTCAACATATAATATGTCATATTGAGATAATTGTGTGTTGACACTGCAACGTGTTTTCAGGTATCAATGCACCAACGTCGCAGTCCCTCTTGAACTACATCCTTCTTGCTCTTGTATATGGAAGTGTACTCATCTACCGGAGGCAGCCTCTCACGGTACGTCCAGCATCCTCTGTTCTTGATCTCTGTATGTCAGAACGAACTGTCTGATCAGAAAGTTTAGGCATGATAAATTTTGGAAACGTAACCTGTAGCTTATGCCACTCATGTACATCCAGCATCTTCTGTTTTTCATTCCTGCTCTTATGCTACTTGTAGCTTTCAGCACATGTCCAACCTGTAGCATATTCTTTTTGGTTAGTAGGTTGTTTGGTTTGCATTGTCTCCTGTTATTTTCGACTTTTCAGCTGGCTTTTTGGCTTTGGCTCTATTCATTAGACTAATAAGCCACAAACAAAAAAAAAAAACATGCATGTTTTCCTTTCCTTCTATATGATTGATGATTGTAGGCTACAAGTTTGGCACATCTTATCTCTATAGACAGGACGGGAAAAACTTTTTACCTCTTTAAGGGGATACCCTCCTATTTCATCAGCCATCTATTTTGTCTCAAGATTCACACTATTTTATCTTGCTGCTGCTCGCGTAGGGGAGAGGAGGTAGCTGCTTAAGTGCTGTGCTGGAGAGGCAAAGGGAGAGTTGGTGTGCAGTGCTGGTGTGCACGGAGAGTGAGAGAGAGGTTGCTGCTGCAGTCAATTAACCGGGGAGAGCTCGATCTGTAAGGAGAGAGGAGAGCCTGTGCTGTTTGCTGGTTGGTTTGATGAGGTTTGGCGTGAGATCGATTGGTGTGGCTATGGGTTTCTGGGATTCGGTTTGCATAGTTTTTTGTGTTTTTGTTGTCGTCGTGGAGGTGATGGTCGAGAAGTATGATAGCAATGGAGGTTTTAGGACATGGTAGAGAGGCCTTGAAACAGGGGGAGAAGACTATTCGAGTGGTGACTTTAGTTGTCATGTTTATTGTGGTATTAGTAGTGAGAGTGATGCTAATAGGAGGGCCAGAGGTGACACCCCGGCCCATATTGGCCATGTATGTGTGCACATGAATTTCTAAGTTAG
The DNA here is from genome assembly GCA_017311315.1 of Dendrocalamus latiflorus. Taxonomy (NCBI): domain Eukaryota; kingdom Viridiplantae; phylum Streptophyta; class Magnoliopsida; order Poales; family Poaceae; genus Dendrocalamus; species Dendrocalamus latiflorus. Next base: position 41,161,328 of record CM029653.1, on the reverse strand, counting down.
TCTCACCTTGCTAGCTTACCTTGAGAAGCACTTACATATAAGTCTAGGAGTTCCAAAGGTAGCACCTCCGGTTAACCGTTTTGCGCGAAGCGAGGACGAAAGCTCAAGCGGGTTGCTACGTGTGTGTGGCCTATCTAGAATGTGGTTAGGTCTGAGCCGGTTTGGACCCTAGGGCGTTACAAATGGTATCAGAGCCGACTCTCGCGGTAACATGGGCGCGTGCGGGTCAGGGGCACGGGCATATGGCGCATGACGCGTGTGGGCCCGGAGTGGACACACGGCATGGCATATGTGCTGGCACTGAACGCACGGACATGTGCCAAGAGGGGAGATCCTTATCATTTGCCCCGGTGTGGGTATGTTGGTCCGACGAGGACGTCGGGTCCTTTGAGGGGGTGTCTGTGACACCCCGGCCCGTATTGGCCCATGTGTGTGTGCACATGAATTTCTGGGTTAGTCCCACCTTGCTAGCTTACCTTGAGAAGCACTTACATATAAGTCTAGGAGTTCCAATGGTAGCACCCCCGGTTAACCGTTTTGTGCGAAGCGAGGACGAAAGCGCAAGCAGGTTGCTACGTGTGCGTGGTCTATCCAGAATGTGGTTAGGTCTGAGCCGGTTTGGACCCTAGAGCGTTACAAATGGTATCAGAGCCGACTCTCGCGGTTGCATGGGCGCGTGCGGGTCAGGGGGGCAGGCATATGGCGTATGGCGCATGTGGGCCCGTAGCAGACACACAGCATGACATATGTGCTGGCACTGAACGCACGGACATGTGCCAAGAGAGGAGATCCTTATCATTTGCCCCGGTATGGGTATGTTAGTCCGACGAGGACGTCGGGTCCTTTGAGGAGGGTGTATGTGACACCCCGGCCTATGTTGGCCCATGTGTGTGTGCACATGAATTTCTGGGTTAGTCCCACCTTGCTAGCTTACCTTGAGAAGCACTTACATATAAGCCTAGGAGTTCCAATAGTAGCACCCCCGGTTAACCGTTTTGCGCAAAGCGAGGATTAAAGTGCAAGCGGGTTGCTACGTGTGCGTGGCCTATCCAGAATGTGGTTAGGTCTGAGCCGATTTGGACCCTAGGGCGTTACAGTGTTGGAGTTGATGTTGATGTTAGTATGGATAATAGACGTGTGTGTAGTGGTGAGTTCCTTTGCAATGGTGTTTTAGGTGGAGGACCAGGTGAGGCGATGAAGACAATGTCTATTACGCGCACAGTTACTGTAGCAGCACTATTTATCATGGTACCGTAGCACGTGGGTACTGTTCACCACAGGTTCTGTAGCACGTGTGTACTATTCACTCACGATTAGTTTCCTTTCTTAAGGATAATATTTATTTAGTTAGTTTATTTCATTAAGTTAGAGATTATTTTCTTACGAGTCAAGTCAAGTTATTCCCATAAAAGGGATGCGACTGTATCTTTTTAATCAAGCAAAAGATGGATAAATAAGTCTATAGTCCGTAAAGTCCAACTATGGTTGCAATCTGGGCTATTTATAACTCTTGTATATTTTTTATTCCTTTCCTTGACATTGCTACAGAAGTATTCTCGAGCGAAAAGAACTTCATTCCATTAAATGGAATGCTGGTGCAGTATGTCTCTTCCCTTCTCTGTGTTTGCGCAAAGGCATACTTGCTTGTTGAGCTGTAGTAGCCGTTAATGAACGTCAGACACTTTGGTAGAAACCAAGGACCTTTTTTGGTGGAAAAGTTAGAATTAACTAAAACTTTTTTATGGAAACACTGAATGTAATCACCCAACTGAATCATTCCAAAGCCCACATCCTTAAGTTGCCTAAGGCGGGCTTGGTTCACTTTTATACACCTGAATATCTTATCCTAACCCAATGAAGACTTCTTTTCATATTTCTTGGCAATTGGCAGCCATCAATTTTCATGACATGGCTTTTTCTATCAGGTGCTCCCTTTTCGAATTTTTTTGTACGGATAATCCATTTTTTATTCGAAAATACATAAATATACCGGCGGGAAAATTTATTACAAAAATAGGCTTCAGTCGCCCGCCCATTGGGTGACTGCCACTTTTCGCCCAACCGGGTGGCGACAAAATTTCTGTCGCTATACGACCGAGCGATTTCAATCAGTCGCTTTCCTATTGGGCGACTGCATAGTAGTCGCCCAATGGATGAGCGACTAAAAGTGCTGTCGCCCAATGTAGGAGCGACTTTACTCAGTTCCCGTGATTTTGTAGAGTTTTGTGAATTTTGTAGTTTTAAACTGGAAAAAAATTTGGTATAGTTGTAATAAAAGTTTATGTTTATTGCATGTTGTAGGGGCATTAAAAATTTTGGAAATTTTTTTTAAGAACATTTGACTGTAGAACGTTTGATATATACATTGGTAAGTGATATTTTCATGTTTCTGAGAATTAGTTTACGAAGAGAACTGGTATGTTAATATTGTTAAATGACTTGCTATCTGAATCATTGAATGTGAACAGACGAGATAATAACCTTATGTGAATAGAAATAAACATCATACTACAGTTGGGAGTAACATGCCGCATACATTTTTATTACATGCATAACATATAGCATGATATGCGACTAACCAACCCAACTGCTCGTACCACCTACTGTGTGGGCCGGGCCACTTTCCCTTCCTCGCCCGCTCGGCGTTGAACTCCTCAGCGGCCTCTTTTGCCTTAGCCGCAATTTCCCTCTTTCTCTCGCGTTCCCTCTCGCGAGCCTCCCGCTCCCTACGGGTGCACGCTTCGAGATGAGCTTGCGTCTCGCGTTGTATACGCAGGGTGTGCTCGTTCTTGCGGCGCTCCTCCTCCAGCAACTCCTTCTCCTTTGTGACATTCCACTCCTCGAAGTCGAGGGTCCATTGGTCCGCAGAGTGGATCTCAAGATCGATCCATTTGCGGTAGGCACATAGGGGCTCCGGAGACTGTAAATAAAAGAGAGATATTGTTAGTGCGTGTTGTGAAGGAGAAAAGGTAGAGGAAAATGGTGCATGTGGTCGTTACCGGCTGCCGATAGGATGCGGTGTCAAAACGGCGGTTGGGGTAGTCACTGGAGTAGTTTGCGCAACCCCAGTAACGCATACTTAGACTGATGCGGTGCTTAGACTTGAAGAACTTGCACACATCCCCGCACCAACAAAGGGGAGGTGTCTCCCCCTCAGGTGGTAGTTGTGGCGAACGCTCGGTGGGGACGTCTGGGATGGGGTTGTTGCTACGCGGGCGCTCTTTGGGGGGGCCTTTCATCGTAGCACGATGGGCTTGTTCTACCCGGGCCTGTATAGCACTTATTTTCTCATCGCGGGCGGCAGCTGACCGTGCTATGTCATGGGTCTCCTCCCAATCATTCACCATCTTGTCCCATTGCTTCTTCTTGCCTTTGTCCATCCCGGTGGGGTGAGGGAAGCGCGGTGTAGTATGGGGTTTGGATGTGCAATGTTTGCTGGGAAATAGAATGCACACCAATTTATAGGGTCCGTTTTCTCTCTATTCCTACGTGTAAAGCTGGTCCGCGTGGTCGTAGCAGTGAGCAAAGCTGCCCTGTTTTGTCATCTCACTGAGCAAAGCTGACCTCTTTTTGTCATGTCATGTCACTGAGCAAAGCTGGCCTCTTTTGTCATGTGTGTGCAGAAAGCAGTCCTGTTTTGTCATCTCTCTGCGCAAAGCTGTCCTCTCTTGTCATCTCACTAAGCAAAGCTGTCCTCTCTTGTCATGTCACTGCGCAAAGCTGCCCTCTTTTGTCATCTCACTGAGCAAAGCTGCCCTCTCTTGTCATCTCTCTGCGCAAAGCTGTCCTCTTTTGTCATGTCACTGCGCAAAGCTGCCCTCTCTTGCCATGTCACTGCGCAAAGCTGCCCTATTTTGTCATGTCACTGAGCAAAGCTGCCCTCTCTTGTCATGTGTGTGCAGAAAGCAGTAATTGCGTGGATTTGGTGGATTCTCTACACATCCCGAATTTCTGATCGATATTGGGAACTCAGATGTACTCACCGAGCGTGTTTGCGCATGGCCAGGTCGACTGGATCTACCTCGTTGTCTTTGCCGGCACGGCGGCTGGCCTTGTGATCTACTCGTACAAGTAATACCCCCTTCTATTGTCATGTCAGCTGCACCTGCTGCATTCTGACATGACTACATGGTTCTGTACTGTGCCATTTGCTCACTAGTGAGAGCTCTGATTGCACGCAGGAGCTCCAAGGAGGCCGAGGAGACGGCACAGGTCGCCGGGGCTAGTGACGAGCTTGGTAAAGAATGGGATGAAGAGGCTGGAATGCAGAAACCGGCGCGGAACACCGGTGTCGGCGATGGCGGACCGATCTCCAACGAGGAGTTGTCATCAAATGTCAAGTCACCTCCAGGAAACAGGCAACAGACAGTGTTGCAGCATATGCATACGGTGGAGAGACCTCAGACTGAAGGTCGGCTATGTGATATGGAGGGACTATTTATATACTGGCTTCTATTTGGAGAAGCTAAAAGATAGGCTCCTCTAGCTCCTACTAGCTCTACCTCGCTCTAGGGATAAAGATAGTAATTACAGAAGCATCATATACCCTACTCATCTTAATATTATCTCACGTATATATCCCTCACTCACTTTTCTCACCACCAACCCTCTTCTTTAAAAACTATTTTTTAACCACTATCATTTATTTTTACAGTTAAAAATTATTAGTTATAACTAATGTAAGCAGACCTATAGACTCACTGGGCTCATTTCAACTAGGCAAAATCCTTCGATGGAGTTTCTTTTTCACATGTCCTTACATATTACTGGGTGTTTCATCGGCATGTCGGTTTGGACCCGGCAGTGGCAAGGTGGCAAAGGTTACGGCTAACTTGTCGAGACGTGTCAAGATGCCCTGGAGATGCTCCAGCAACTCTAGAGTTGCGGCGGGCCAAGCGCCCAATCCTAACGGCCCAAAAAACGTGAATACTTCGGAGGCTAGAGTGCTTGTCTTGTAATGATTTGGGTAAATGCATTATTACCTAGCGAGTATATTTTGCGTTGTAATAATAGCTGAGAAACAGACATTTAAAAAAAGGGTGAGTGGAAGATAAATTTTCACAAGGATCGATTGCAGGAGTATGCAGCAGCACCCTACTTATTGGAGACAAACACAATTGAACAAAAATATTGGGTATTGTTGTAGCACCCCACATAATCATATGGGATACTACTATGGAACGTCATCGCCAAAGTGAAGAATAAATAAGAATAATAAAAGAAATCACAAAGAGTTTAAAACTTTATTAACACTTTAATAGAGAACCAATGGAAGCTGGAATAAATGTTTAAAATATAGGACCGGTCCACTTCTAACCAAATAAAGAACGAATGAAACAACGAAACAGTGGCAAACCACGGTGCTGAAAACTCGAGTGCTCCCACCCAGTGGCGGACCCAGGATTTGAATCCAGGGTATGCCTAACTAAAAGAATATTATCCTATGTTGATATAATCTAATACACAAATTCGGTAAACGGTTCGGTAAAAAACATATATATCTAAAAGATCTCATAATACCTTAAATTCAACAAATAAGTTCGAAATTTGCATAACTGATAATATAAATTGTTCAAATGTAAAGAAGCATGAAAGTGTCTTACATAAATAGAAGATTGCAACACTAGTTTAAGGCTTTTGCTTTCCGCTTCTTCATGGCCATGAAAATGTGAACTATGTCATCCTCGTCGACATTGGAGAAGATATCACGCTCAATAAAAGTGACCAAACAATCATTCAATAACTGATCACCCATTCTATTTCTCATCTTATTCTTCACTAGACACATTGCAGAGAATACTCTTTCAACAGTTGCTGTTGCCACCGGTAAGATCAATACCAATTTGAGGAGCAAGTACACCAAATCATAAAGATCATGCTTCTTTGTTTCAACAAGCTTAATAGAGAGCTCACCAAGATTATTCAGGCCTTTGAATCTATCATCCTCTCTCATATCATCAATATATGTATCAAGTTGGAGTTCAAGTTTCATGAGATCAGAGCTTGCAATGTCTTTGGGATAAAAACTTGCAAGTCTAAGTATTTTTTGTGCATCAAAAGAGGCAAATGAATCGGAGGGGTTGAATGCCGACATACAAAGAAGCAACTCCATACTAACCTCATCAAACCGATTCTCAAGCTCTTGATGAACTCTATCAATGACACCAATATATACCTCTCTTCTATAGTGGTCATCAATTGTTTGTTCAGGGTAAAAACGATGGGATCTTCCATGAGGTTCATATTTAGCATCCATTGCAGGAACATCAATGGAATATTTGATGCAAAATGATGTAACCTTTCCTAAGAAACCTTCCCACCCATTAGACCTCATCTGTTGCATTCTTTTCTTTGCCAAACCCACAAGTGTCATCGCATTAACAATATCTTGGTCTCTCTTTTGCAAAGAATTAGACAACTCATTTGTGTAACCCAGAATGACAAGCATCAAGTGTGCATTGAAAATAAACTCAAATGACTCAAATGTAAGAACCATAGCATGTATGTTAGGCCAATCATCCTTTTGGGTGTGATCATTTCCAAGAGTTATGAGTACTTCCCGGATTGTATCATACATGTCAATGATATGCAAAATAGTTTTGTAGTGAGAACCCCACCGAGTGTCACCGGGCCTAGCCAATCCCATCTCTTGATTTAACCCACTTCCACTTTCTATTTCATCCAAGTCAAGTGCCTTCTTCAATTGTTGAGCTCTAACATCTCGAAGCATATCATGACGTTTGCAAGAAACACCAACTATATTCAGCAAGCGTGAAACTTGACCAAAAAAGGTTTGGCAACCAACATTTCCCTTGGCAACAGCAACAAGAACTAACTGAAGTTGATGTGCAAAACAATGCACATAATAAGCAGAAAGATACTCTTTCATAATCAATGTTTTCAGCCCTTTAACCTCTCCTTTCATATTACTAGCCCCATCATATCCTTGCCCACGAATTTGAGTAAGAGTCAAGTGATGACTAGTAAGCAAGGACTGAATTGCTGTTTTAAGTTCCAAAGAAGTGGTGCCAGAGACATGAACTACTCCAAGAAACCTCTCACAAACCCTCCCAAGTTTATCAACATAACGCAAGCAAACAGCAAGTTGTTCTTTATATGATATATCACTAGATTCATCAGCTAGGATTGCATAGTGGTCATCTCCAAGTTCTTCAATTATGTATCTAGTGGTTTCAATAGAACAACATCTAATAATTTGCTTCTGTATACGAGGGGAAGTCAAAATGCAATTACCTGGAGCATTTTTCAACACCAACTTGTTAACCTCTTCATTATTTCCAGCAAGCCACTTCAAAAGTTCAAGAAAGTTTCCTCTATTGTTAGATTCTTCACTTTCATCATGTCCACGAGAAGCCAATCCTTGATGCAAAAGATACCTCAAACATCTAAGTGAATAAATCAATCTAGCCTTGTACTCAACTCGATCCTTTTCTGACACCTTGACAATGACAGTATCAATTTTTGTACCCTTTTTCACAAATAAATTGTATTTGTCTTGAGCAAACTTGTGAATAGTTGAGCAACAATGTTTGTCAAGTGATTTAGCTCCTATGTTCCAATTATGCCACCCATCCATTACAAATTTTCCACTCTCTTTGCCAAACAAATAGCATATGAAGCAAAATGCTGCATCCTTCTCAACACTATATTCAATCCAAGGGTACTTATGAAACCATATAATACTAAAGCGGCGATCTTTACCATAAATTTTTCTAATGGGGTAATTATAGGCCCAAAGTTGGCATGGACCTTTTAGAATGTATCCTCTTCTGGCCGCATCTTGATCATTGACATCATATCTTGAAATAGGCACCCTTAAACCTGGATCATGTTCAAGGCAATCAACATTATAAACCAAAGGTGGTTCTTCTTCATTTTGAGTTGGCCCTTCATCCACCACTGGATCTGCAGGTGGTGTTATTACATCTTCACCTGATCCTTCAGTCACCACTACAATTGGAGAATTATCATCTATAGATGGCCCTTTTTCAATTAGAGAATTATCATCTACAATAGGATCAGACGGTTGTTCATCTAAAGCTGAAATTGGTGGTGGTGGAGCACAAGATACATTCTTTTTTGCTTCATGTTTCTGAAAAAGCAATGCAATACTTCCGTTCTTCCTCTTCATGCCTCTAGCCTCTCAATTCAGTGCTAATGTGTGTTGTAGATCTAAAAAAATAAATGATCATATTAACCATTTAGCATGTAAAATATTTAGATTTTAGTCTAACAATGCAAGACTATAGCCCAAATTAATGCAGACCGCAGCTAAAATCTAAAATCTAAATTATTAGTCTAAAATCTAAAGTCTAAATTACTAAATTGATAAAAAAACAAGTAGAGAAAAATTACCCTCAAGCACCCAGCTCTTTTTTCCTCATTTCCTCATTTTCCCCGGGATTGAAAATTATTAAATCGGCATCATCCTCATTTCCTCAGCTCTTTCTCGGCCAGTCGGCCTCTCGGGTCTCGGCCTCTCCGCTGATCCGCTCTCCCAGTCTCCCGACTCCTCCCTGATCCCTCCCGTCGGCCTCGACTGCCCTCAGCGGCAGCGGCGCAGCGCCTCCCTCTCCCTGACTCCCTCAGCTCTCTCGGCCTCTCGGCCTCTCTCAGCTCTCCCGACTCCTCCGGCCTCCCTCAGCTCTCCCGACTCCTCTGGCCTCCCTCAGCTCTCTCGGCCTCCCTCAGCGCCTCCCTCAGCTCTCTGACTCTCTCGGCCTCCCTCAGCGGCTCAGCTCTCCCTCAGCTCGCCTCGCTGGCTCGCTCGGAGGCGCCGAGGCGGAGGCGCCGAGGCGGAGGCGGAGGGCGGAGGCACGGAGGCGGAGGCGGAGGCGGAGACCGGAGGCGGAGGCGGAGACCGGAGACCCGAGGCGGAGGCGGAGACCGGAGGCGGAGGCGGAGGCGGAGACCGGAGGCGGAGGCGGAGGCGGAGGCGGAGACCCGAGGCGGAGGCGGAGACCGGAGGCGGAGGCGGAGGCCGGAGGCGCCGACGCGGAGGCGGAGGCCGCGCCGAGAGAGCCTGGCGGAGTGGAGGCGGATGGGCGCTGCGCTGCGGTGCGTCGGCGGCGGAGCGTGGGGCGTGGCTACTGGCTTCCGCGTGGGTTAGAGGCTTAGGGCAAAAAAAAATTTTGGGCCAAATTGTGTACTGTTGCGGGTAGTCCTGGGCCTATATGGACTACCCGCTGGGCCCGCCCCTGCTCCCACCCATGCATGATGCTATCACTCCACTGGCCTTTTACCTGAGACTGAAAAGAGCAAGCGTGAGATTTGGAAATCTCAGCAAGTACCCAACAACGGTCGCAACACAGTGAGTAAAGACAGGTAATGCAACCACAGGAAATAAAGACAAGCATGACAAGTAAACAACGGGTACAAGATGAAAGCAATGCATAACTGATATCGGAGATACTGTCATAAATGGGAGATGGATATCATGAAGACTGTGTATTAAAGATAGTTGTTATGTGACAAGTTATAGCAAGGGTGCCGGCGACCTCATCCCACATACCCGGTTATACGAGAATAGCCAGGCACAACCTTGTCCTCGACTGTATAACCGCAGACGGGGTGTAATATCCTATGTAACGAGAATGTACGCCCCCCCGTACGTTACCAGGTTGGGTGGAAATGACCCCTATATGTGGGTAGCCCCGGCGTGATAACCCTTAGTTCTTTATTTAGCGAATTATCCATGGTATAGTTAGGGAGTCATAAATGATTTAAGGTAAAGTTATAAGGGTAACGATTTAATACAATGAGCCCGAAGAGACAGGATTGATGATACTGGGTGATAAAGTAACCGATACATCATGGACAGATTATATAGAACAAAATTAAGGTAACTAAGAGGTGGCGAGGTTAAGGCTATAATAAAGTTATGAGAAGTGAAAAGATGTGCTAGGGGTGGAAATAGAAAGATATAGTTTCTAATAAGAGGGCGATGTGGAATCATGATAAGATGATAGTGATATAGTAATCAACCTAAAGAGGTGTTATAATGTAGCCCACACAAGTTTATCAACCAATCAAGTTTTATTATGTGATAAGTGATTATTAGTCAAATTAACATTTACTAAGATATAAAGATCATGACTCACATAAGGAACTGTACCGGCAATACATCATGATATCGAGAGGATTTAACACAGAAGCGTGATACTTAAAGGACTGCTAGTGATTTTAACCTAAGTCTACAACATGATCACCCGCTACCCCCATTAACAGTTTAAGTATGAACTCTAAACATTACTTAAAAGCATGGATATTATAACATTATTACCAGAGTATTGTAATAAACCTAAAGACATGTGAAATAAGATAATCTGGAACATCATGGCAGGAATACAATATTAAGTGTATATAACCAGCAAGCATTAACAATAACCAGGTAAGCATTAACAATATGATAAGAACTAGACTCGCATTAACAATATGATCCTAACTAGGCAAGTATAATAATAACCAGGCAAGCATGAATACTATTATAACAATCAGGCAAGTACTAGAGAGATGATAATAACCGGGTAACTTTGGTGACAGGATATTAACCAGGTAAACTCAGTGATATGATAATAACCAGGTAATTCATTGATATGACAATTGTACTCGATGACAATGGTAACGAGTAATCATGAAAGATGTGAAATGTGGAATTAAAATAATTGGGGATAAGTTCATGCACGATTACAAGGAGTGAAAAGGATTGCTGGGGTTGAGGATAGGAGATAAAATCAGATGGGAGATGACGAAGGATGATATGACGGTGGTAGAGATCCATGAATGATTCTCACCCAGCATTACAACTTAAATCACGCCAAGGGGTTGTCAAACAACTAGATTTTATTACGTGATAAATTGTTATTAGTCAGGTTAACAGTATCATACATAATTCCGTCGAAACCAGTCAAGCAATAACATACAAGTAATGAATTAGGGAACTGGTAATTAAATATATCATTCCGAAGCTAAAGATTACTAGTGGTTAATCTTATATTGAAGTCACTCCTATACTACCCCTACCGCAATTTAAACATCATTTATAATTACTAATTAGAGCTTACAACTTAGACATTAACCATAGCATTTTAATACATCTAAGAATCTAAGGTATTAATTAACATAAAGCATGAAAAACAAGGTAACCTAGAATCTTATGGTATGAATACAATATTAAAAGTACATAACTGGCAAGCATTAACATATGACAACAATTAGGCGAGCGTTAGTAATATGATAACAAGCAGGTAACTTTTATGGTATGGTATTAGCCAGGTAACTTTAGTGACATGCGAGTAAATAGGTGAGCATTAGGTGATATGATAATAGATAGACCAGCTTTAGCGATATGGTAATGGTACTCAATAGCAACAGTAACAAGCAATCATGTGAGATGTAAAATGTGAAATGGAGGGGTTACGGCTGCGAGGTACTTGCTTTGAGTACGCTCGGTGGACAGGCTGCATGGAGGAACTGGAATGCACAACTATACGAACGCTTCTCGGTAGCTGCGTGCGAACCTCATGAGAGAAACCTGCACTAGACTATGCGGCCACCACAGGTGCGTCGGTTCCACCACGTACTTCCTCATCAACCCTGCCCATCCGTACCCCAACACCTGAGTCTTGATTAAGAGCAGAAGGCTGGCGACGAAGGAGATTTCGCGCCTGAAGAACGCCTTGATGGTGGTGATGAGTTCGCGGCAGCGTTGGGTCGTCGGCACGGCCAGCCGGACCTGCTCCACCGGCGACACCTCCTCGTCGTCCTTGTGCGCTCGACCGCATCGCCATCCCCTATCTCTGGCTTCATGGCCGCACCCGAAAGCCGCCGCAGCCGTCCGCCGACACCACAACGCATCCGCGCTGCCGCCCACTGAGTGCCGTCGTCGCGCCTGCGCTGCACGCCCCGCCGACTCCGCGCCTCGCCGCTGCCGCGCCGCGCGCCTCCCGCCGCCGTGCCAGGCCGCCGCCGCCAGCCGCGCGCCGTCGCACGCCTCCGGGCCGCCAGCCGCCGCAGCTGCCGGCCATGGCGGGCGTGTGCGTGCAGGCACGCGTGCGGGCGTGCGACTCGGCGCCGCCGCCACCGCAGCCGCCGGCGCCGGCGCCAAAGAAGTCCCATGCATCTCCATGCGTGAGAACGAGAGAGAGAGATTAAAGGAGAGAGATTATACAGGAGAGAGGGAGAGATACACGGGGGTGGTTATGGAGAGAGAGAGAGAGAGCATTTTTTTTACGGGTGCTACAATTGCTCCTTCGAATTCACAAGACTCTCGGGAGATCGAAGGAAGGAACAATGTATAGGTGTATTACATACGAATGAAAGGACTAGCAACAATTTGGTTCAGTCCTCTATGTTGAGATGTGGTTTGTTCTTATTCTTGGCCAGTTGGTCCCGCAAGCCTTCACTGATTTCTCGCCAGCTTTTGCTGATTTCTCGCCAGCCTTCCGTGGTTGAGCTAAACTTGAAGTAAGATTTGTCGGGAAACTTGAGCGAAACTTCCTTGAGACTTGACAGGAATCGTATCCCAGAAAACCCATCAGCGCCTGCACGAAAACAATAGCGCACCCGTAGCAGCTCAAGCTTAGGCGTGGCTTTTGCTTTAAACTTGACCGATTTGAGGTCCCATAGGCTATCAAGCTCCAGCACCGTCAGACTTCTGAACGTGTCGGGACGGAAATGGAAGTGGAGTTCTCCCTCCTTAAATGACTCATCATGAAGACGTAGATCGGCAAGATTTGGCAGCTCCCCCAGTACTACTATGGCATCATGCTCCAGTCGGGCACTCCGTAGGGTCAGCTTGGCTAGCGTCTGAATCTGCTTGATCCATGTGGGTAATTTGACCAGAGTGCCATACAACTTAAGGCTCTGTAGGTCATTTGGAGGCGGGGACAGGTCATCCAAACAGCCTTCTAACCCAGGCTTGCCTTCCAACCCAGGATCGCCCTCGGCGCGCATTGACAAGGACCGCAAGCGGCCGTGATTGGCAATAGCAGAACAGAGCTCCTTGTAGTTTTTCTTGTTGATGCCAGTCACTCCTAGCTTACGCAACTGAGTGAGCTTCTTGAGCTCCTTCAGCATGGCCTTTCCCCGTACAATGTTGACTACACCCAGTGTGTGCAGCGCCTTCAACCTCCCAATCCCTCTGGGCACTTTAACACCATGCTCGTCCCAGCCTCGCAACCAAACGCCAGCCTTATAACAGAGATATGGTAGTGCGTCCAAGTCATCAATAGATTTTCTCCGTAAATAGCTCTTGTAAGCTGCTGAGCCAAATTCCTTCAAGGGCTGATAAATTTTTCTCCGCTCCCAGCTGTGGTAGTCACTACCAGGCATGAGACCGGCACGAAGGTATTTTAGCTTTGACAGTTTAACAATGCTTGCTGGCAGTGTGATCACAAATGTACGTCTGATATCCAGTGTCTCCAGGTCTGACAGATTACCAAATGAATCCGGGAGATGGTAGATATATACACATCTTCTTAGAGAGAGGTACTTTAGGTGGCGAAGGTCCCCGATTGGCACAAGGTCATGGTCCCGCAGATCTTCTGCGTCTTCTAAATCAAGCACCCGAAGCAATCTCATCTTCTTAGAAATGAAAAATGGTCGCCACTCTCCAAATACGGTCAACGATCGAATGTGGGACACGTCCAGTAAGCTTCCCAAGACATCCTTCTTTTGGTCTCGGCTCCAACTACGGCTCACGACAAGGTGGCGTACTTTATTTTTAGACTGCAAGGTAGAATGCTCATCCAGTACGAAAACAAGATTCTCTTCTTCTGACTTTGAGATGCTGATTTCACGCATGAGATCATGAACTTGGAAGAAATCAGTAGTCTCCCCAGCATTATCAGTCCCTGTTTTTGATAGTTGTATCATGCTCCTGTTAATAATGTCAGTAAAGTGTTCCTCTGCTACTTCCTCGGCAGTCTTGCTTCTCACTTCCCTTGAGTAACCCTCTGCAATCCACCGCCTCACTAAACGTCCGTGCCTGATGTTGTGGTCTTCAGGGAAAATCGACAAATACAAAAAGCAAGACTTGAGATGATAAGGTAATCCATCATAGCTTGAGGTAAGGACGGTCTTTATCTTGTCAAGTTCTGGATTGTTCTCCAACTCCACACTGATATGATCATTCAATTTTCTCCATTCCAAAGTGGTTTTTGGTTTGGTTGCCAGAAAGCTGCCTATAGTGGCAATGGCAAGGGGAAGGCCATCACACTTTTTTAGAATAAGTTCTGTCTGCTCCATCATGCTATCAGTTAAATCAACCTTTTCAGTCCCACTAAATACCTGAAAAAACGATTCAAGAAAGTGAGTACCTGATGCAGGGGAATCCTTTAAATCCTCTCTTCACCAAAAGTACAAAGATTCAAACGATAAAAAATCGAACGTATGAATGAAGAGCGATAATCAATCAAAGACTGGCACGTGTTAGTACAAATTTTAGTCTCATGCATCAGTGTGATATTGTGTTGAGACGGCGTTGATTCTTATTCGGATGGAAAAATTAAAAGGAAAGCCCACGGGGACCAAGGACATCTAGAAAGAAATACTTTTAGTTATTCCTTATTTTATTATTTTCAAATATTAGGATCCTTTTTTTATTCCTGAAAGTTGAGAGCACTTTATATTTCATCATGGGTTTTTTTCTATATCTTTACGTAGTGTGAGCCCCTCTTTGTAAAGTGGGGTCTGCATATTGTAATTTAGACCACAGACTATTTCAACGATTGAAATTACCCATTTTACGAGTTAAGAATCTCTAGATGATACTTCATGTGGGATGAACCCTTTGATGAACCCTAATTTATCGGTAACTACCGTACAAAAGAGGGTCGGGATGATATACCTAAAGAGAAAAGATCTTAGGAGAAAGAGGAGAACATGGACTGAGATGATATAAACTTAGGGAGAGACTAGATTAATTCTTCTCATTGCTTGATAATGATTATGGTTATGAGCCAAACAGAGGATAATGAGGCTACAGAAGACCGCAATGGTTTACTCAGAGCCTAAAACTCACAGTAGAGAGAAGTGTAGAGTGCATGTACCACACTTGGTTATTATTTAGACCTTTTCTTATAAAAATGTTGTCTCCCCTCTCCATGGTGTCCTAGGGGCTATATTTATAGCAATAAGAGAGGTTGTTTATACAAACACCTATTTGTGGTCTATAATAGTGAGGGCTAACATGTCCTTTCGTTGGCATAGCTATATTAGACCTGCCACGTAATTATATACATAATATACTTTTGTCCCAGTGGCCCGATTAGGCCAAGGGGGAAGCCCCCCCCCCCCACACACACACAACAATAATAATAATTGATACATGCTATTTATTTTATAGAGATGACTTGACTTATCCCCTTAAGGAATCATTTATATCTCTATGGCTAATAGATGGAATTTATCTATGAGAAAGTAAACCCAACTAACAATGTTTCCCAAACACTAATACACTTATGGGACTGATATGAACAATACACAGGTGTTGTGGTAGTGGTACCGTGGCTACTGTTTACGCACGTGAACAAAAGGCGTAAATAGTGATTACTGTTTACCCTAAGGGTGTGTTTGGTTGGTGCCCAATTTTTTTTTTGCCAAAATTTGGCTAGCCCTAACAATTTGACACTTGTTTGGATGGTTGCCAATTTTTTGGCAAGCCTATAGCTCTATGGTGATTCCCTATGTATTTTTTTTGCCAATCTTGGCAAAATTGTGGCAATCAAAACCCCAACCAAAATTTTAGCTAGCCAAATTTTGATAGGATTGGTTTGGGCACCAACCAAGCATACCCTAAGGTCATCCACTGCGCCCACCAACCACTGTTCAGTATCCCTCATTCTTGTTACCAATGTGATGCTTTTGACTTTGCATGGTCTCCAATATGCCATTTTTGGCCATTAATTTTTGTAATAATATATTGTAAAAAAACATGAAAGTAGGTTAAGAAATCCTCCATACAAACCTTTGCAATCTAAGCAATTTGATGTGTAAGTTATTTCTGGGTTTTCTTGTCATATCATGTGCTTTATTCAAGTGGATTATTCCAAGAAAAGCAAGGCAAGGATGATGTGAAGTATCCTTCCTCTACAAAGAGAAAAGTCAAATATCTATGTTAAAAATAGTATGCTTGCAAATATGCTATTGACAAAGACGGTAGCAAATATCTTGCAAAACTGTGTTAGCCATTGTTTTGTAACATAGCCTCGCTCTTATGTTAGAATAATTAAGGGATTTTGCAGTGGTATGTAAGAATTTATCCCTAGAATTAAACGGGCTAAATGCTAATGGTAATTGGAAAATTCGTTGGCGCCATGGGTTACCGTGTTCTCATATTTGAAAAGGGCATTATGCACTCATGCACTACTGATCTTAGGTACCAAAAAATTCATAAATGTAGTACATATAATGTTATACAAACTTACAAAATTCAATGTCAAATTCATCTGTATAGTACTAAAAAAGAGCACTAGTGCATCATGCACTAGTTGTCCTTTTTAGTTTTTGATACCATAGACGAATTTGATATTGTCATTTTACAAATGTACATAACATTACAGGTACTGTATGTCTATATCCAAAATTTCTTTTTAGGTGTTTCTGGAATGATGCATCGTCTTGATAACTATCGTATGTTTTGGAGCATAAACAATTTTTTGACAGATTGTGGTTGCATGTGTTTGCACTAATTTAGTAAGATGTCAGTAGATTGTAGTACGTGTAGTAACAGATTTCACTTGGGAGTGTGGTTGAAGTTTGAAAGGTACTAACCCACATTGGAGGACACATCGGGACCAATTTTGCTTGAGATTTTGGTGAATGAATATTTGTACAAAAAGGTGTAAAAAACAGCTATTTTCCATCTATTTAATTTAACTATTTAAGATCTTTAAAAATTTTCCTCCTTTTCTTTTGGGAGGACTGTGAAAGCCCTTTTTCCACCCTTGCTTATTACTTGGAATCTTTTAGAAATCAAGTTTGACAAAAAGGGAGAAAGGAAGTTTATTCAGCACATGGGCAATATATGCTATGCAATCACCCTTTTTTGGTGCACTCATACAATCAACTTTCGGTTTTGGCACCAAATTAAAATGAAAATTTTCAAAAAAAAATTAAGATGCGGTCTATAGAGTGTTCTAGCACCCTTTAAAATTTCACTTCAAATTCAAAATGTGTTAGAAGAAAGCAAAAAGATAAAGTTGCTGCGAATAGTAACATTTGCCTTTTTTGCTTTTGATTGATCATTTGTCGAATGTTTTTCATTTTTTGTTACTCTTAATATATAATAAACTAGCAGAGTACCTCGCGTATTTGTGCGGCTAGAATTGTTTCAAAGTTAGTAGTATTAAATGATATATCTTAGATGCTTGGAATAAATCTATATATCTTATAGGCTATTTAGATTTTTAAGACATCATAAACATTAGAAATGACAATAGAAGCTCGAAGAAAAATACAATTTGATGAATGTAATTAAAGTATGAACTTTCATGAAAGAAAATCATTAATCATAATAAGTTGTTGGGGGGAGAGGGGATTTAGAAGTGTAACCACTCTCTATCATGCATGTATCATTTAGCTACAAGCCCGGCTTCTTCCTCCATTAGTTATTGTTTTTCAAAATGTATGCATACACATGTATCTCTATTTTAATCTAAAATATTACGTTGATGTGTGTGCTGCAAATTATCTTATTAGTTTGTATGGTATTAAAGTATCCTACTCACGCATACACCGATGCACCATGGGCGACCTACCTTAAACTTATCTTTCCTCACACACTGGCTACCCCACCGAACTGTGTGTCCTTTATCTTTTCTCACTGCCATAATTTTTCTACTTCAACATCCAATAGAAAATCCAATTCTTGATCAATCCCTCTTAACTTCTACCCCTTCTAATGAAGTACTCAACCACATAGTTATCTTCTACTTTTTTAATTATTGCTTAATGCTAACCATTGTGACATCACACACGTATACACATGCAACTATCACCAATCCCTATCGGGGACACCCATCGCACTCTCTCTGGTAGCATCAGTATATTCCTCATGGCTACGCCATCTCTACTCCGAGCTCCTTGCTCCTCTGCTTCTGTACATCTGTACTTCTATTCATATAGATGCACGTATATAACTATGCATGATGTATACATGCTCGATGTCCTCTTCTCCCGTGTCAATCGCTATCTTCTTCGATGTTGGCCAATTCAACGCTGTGGCTTTTTCACTAATTGTGGTGACCTCTCACTTTCATTGATACCGGCATGTGTGCTTTAGTCATTGTCTAATAATATGGAGAAGCGATGGCATGCTTCTAGTTATTCGATGGTCCTATATCATCCATAACTCATCTTCACTGCAAAGCTTCATTTTCTCTCTACCAAGCCTTTTCCATCATCAAGTTTCTTTGTCCACTGACTTCTTTAACAATGCTGACGCTCACCACTCATCATCGTAATCCTTGGTTTCTTCCACTCTAGCTTTTCTCTTCAACGGCTCTTGCGAGCAGCACAACATTGTCCTTGTCGAATGGCTAAAGTGAGCAACGTGATATTATCCTCATCTCCATTGCTGTCACATCGACTCTTCACTTCCCTGTGGATCAATATCTTCTTTCCAATACAGATTGACGCCCTTGCACTCTTTCGTGATCTTCTCTAACGCCATTCGTACTATTCTCATTATGGGCCTGTTTGGCAGAGCTCCACCAGCTCTAGATCCACGAAAAACAGATCCAGATTCAATTTTACCAGCCAAACACTTCTAGCTCCAGCAGCTCTACCATGGATCTGCTCCACGAAAACAGTGGATCGACCCCCAGATTCATGGATTTGGTGGAGCACCTCAAGGGGTGCTCCACCAACTCAAGTTTGGTGGAGTTAGAGAAAATTACCCACCACTGCCACTGGTTACACAAAAACGGTTCGTTCTTTTTCTTCTTTCTCGCGACCGAGCTCCGACTGCTCGTGCGCAGGAGCACCGCCGCCGCGCCGAGCCGTCGGCCGCGCCCCGCGCCGCCGCGCGCACCCCGCCGGCCGCGCCCACCGGGGCCGTGCCCTGCCGTGGCCGCGAGCTCCTGCCCTCCTGCGCGCGAGCTCGTCGGGAGGAAGAAGAAGCCCGTGGCTTTTTTTGCATTTTTTCATTATGCCCCTTGACGCGTGGGCCCAGTTTGGCAGTGAGATAGAGAGAAGCGCTGGAGCTGTACCAAACACTTGGATGAAATCCAGATTCACGGTGGAGCTGCTCCACGGTGGATTTAGGTGGATCTGGTGGAGCTGCTCCACGGTGGATTTAGGTGGATCTGGTGGATCTGGAGCTGGTGAAGCTCTACCAAACAGGCCCTATAACTTTCATTTTTATTCAAAATTTCAACTATTTTTTATTGGAGGTCGTATACTTATCAAATTGTTAATCTATTTAATTTATTCCAAAGTTTATTTATTTGGGATTTTACTTTGGAATTCGTATGAAAATTAGATTGCAAATTTTCTTTTATTTTTTATTCTAAATTTAATTATTTTTGGTTGGAACTAGTATACAAATCCAATTGCTAATTTTTCTTTATTTTTTATTCCGAATTGAGGTTATTTAAGGATTTTACTTTATCCAATTGCTAGTTTATTTTATTTTTATTCTAAATTTTAGTTATTTTTGTTGGAAGTCATATACAAATCTAATTGCTATTTTTTTATTTTTATTCTGAATTATATTTATTTATGGATTTTACTTAAGAATTCATATAGAAATCAAATTGTTTTTTTATTTTATTTTTTGTTCTTCATTTCAGTTATTTTTAAACTGTACTTGACATCGACTCTTTCTTTTAATCTGGACTGTTATGATCTAGACCCACCACAATCGATAGTGTACATCGTTCTTTCTTTTTCCACCGATTAACGTGAGAATTTATAACCTTAAGAGCGAATGTAGTGCCTTCTTTTGCTATCACTTTAATAATATAATAGATAGATTTAAACTTGAAATTTCATATATAGGTAGAGCAAATTGACACTACTACAAAAAAAAGATCATTCTGGACGTCTCATTATAGATGGTTTAACACAAATCGTCAGTGATAAAGTTACCACAGATGATTTTACAAGATAGATTATTTAAGTTCACCGCGATGGAAAGAACCGTCTGTGATGACCTACTTATCATAGATGGTTTTTATTTCGAACCGTCTATGATACATCACAGAAGGTTCAGAATAAAAATCGTCTATGATATCTGTACTTATCACAGACGGTTCTTATCTAGAACCTCTGTGATAATATTTTATCTTATTTGCTCTCGCCAAATTTGAATTTCCCGCTCATCTCGTTGAATTTGCCATTTAAAATATAAGGCTCGCCTATTTTTCTTATCATCTCCTCTTCTCACTTCTACTCCACTCCTCTCCTTCTCTCTTCTCACTTCTCCTCCTCCACTTCTCCTCACCAAATTTTTTCTTAAAAATAGAAAGCTCGGTCAGCTCTTTTTCTCCTCATTTCCTCTTCCCTCTTCTCACTTCTCCTCCTGTTCTCCTCTTCTCATTTCTCCACCTCTTCTTCAATCCCATCCATTCAATTTTACTATAAACTTGGATTCCCAAAAATATAAATTTTTGAGCATCCAAGCTACGGTAAAAGAAAGAACCGTTTGTGATAACTGATTATTACAGACGGTAAAATTACCGTAAAGTTACAGTAAAATTATCCACTTTTTTAGCTTTGGCATAGCTATCACAGACAGTTTTTACTAAGAACCGTTTGTGATAACTGATTATTACAGACGGTTCTAGTTTTGAATCATCTGTGATAATAAATGATCACAGACAGTTCTAGTTTTGAGCCGTCCATGATAACAGATGATCACAGATGGTTCTAGTTCTGAACCGTCATTGTGTTTTCACAAACGGTTCAAAAACTGTATGTGATAACTCCCATTACAATTGATCCATGAAGTCTGTGATGATGGTTTCAAACCATCTGTGATGAACTTTTATGTGGTAGTGTGAGGAAGTATATTTTGATTTTTTTGAGGATTTTTTTATGTTGATTTGGTGCCCAAGAGGAAAACTATTGCATAAGTGCACCATATAGGGTAATTGCAAAGCATGTATTGCCTTCCCACACGTACTGCCTAAATTTCAGTGAGTTATGCAACTGCTATGTGCCATAGCTGACACATTTGAGGTCATGAATAAATTGTAATAGCACGCCTGAGGCCTGAGCAGTGGCAATCCTTGCCATATACCCCTACATAACACTTCAAATCAAAAGGAAAGGAGCATGGTAATGTGTTTGTCCGTTCATATGTACCTTTTTATTGAAGAGGTCAAGTGCGGCATCATCCCCTAGAGATTTCAGCTTGTAATTCAAAGAACAACGGCTAGCAACACTTGCGTCCCTTGTAGTGATTATGATCCGGCTTGCCCTCTCATCATTAGGTAAATGTTGTATTATAGAATCCCATTCTGTGTTGGACGATAGATCATCAAGAACAATGAGATAAGTACCCCTTGCTAGAAGCTGGGATGTCTCTTTTATCAAAGCTGCAATTTGCATCCCCTGTAACCTTTTTTGTACACCAGCATCTCCCATTGGTCTAACGTCCTTTCCAGTATTATCTGTGTGTAACCGCAGAGCTAAGCTCCTAAAGAACTCTTCAGGATTGAAAGGATGCAATACAGTAACCCAAGCTCGCTTCTGAAACATACCACTAAGCTCTTCGCTTCCGTAGACACTTCTAACAAGAGTGGTTTTTCCAATACCGCCCATTCCCCACACAGAGATCACCTGACAATGCTCTTGGAGAATTAGTTTGATGACATCAGATCTTGCTGCCTCTCGCCCGACGAGCTGAGATTCCTCCAAAGCGGCTTGCATCGTCCTAAGGCTCTTTCCAGTGGCCGAGTTGGTTCCACCCATGCTCGTAGATTGATCCTTCGCTATATTATCGGTGTCATTATTTGAGCTAGACTCAGGCTAGAATATAAGCAGAAAGAAGTTAATATTTATGTGACCAAAAACAAAATTTAGATTAACCAAACACTTGTGAGAAAAGCACATCACACAATAATAGAAAATTTTAAATGAAAACCACAACCATCATCATATATGGAGAGTGAAAAAGAAATTTTTTTTAGAAATGTAGTACATAATATTTGCATGATGCACTGTTGTGGGACTGCAAGACACACCTTACATCCTCAAGTAAACTTTGTAACAATAAGATGCCATAAACATTTAGACAATTCAATGTGACAGGATTGCTAAAAAAATGTTTCTTTAGCGATTAACATGTATTTTGCTTTCACGAGTGGTTGATCGCAATCAAACAGTAATGTTACCTTATTGTAGAAGAGATAAA
This sequence comes from Dendrocalamus latiflorus, assembly GCA_017311315.1. Lineage (NCBI taxonomy): Eukaryota > Viridiplantae > Streptophyta > Magnoliopsida > Poales > Poaceae > Dendrocalamus > Dendrocalamus latiflorus. Next base: position 41,138,947 of record CM029653.1, on the reverse strand, counting down.
GAGGTTGATCTGTTGATAATTGATTGAGCTTTGATGCTAGGTTTGGCTGCCCTGTGCATAGTCTTGCAATTTCCACTTGCTCCGTGGATACTATGATTCGGCTTCCATTCTTCCTGTCAGGGAAGCATGTTTTGATCCAATCCCAATCCACTACAGTGGACAGGTCATCAATGACAATCAGGTACCTATTCTCATTCACGTATCTATCAAACTCGTCAATCATATGACCATGTGCTGTAACCGTCTTCATCTTCTTCAGAACACCAACCCCTATAGCTGCTCCTTCTTCTGCCTTTCCCTTTGCTCGAAGAGAATTCCAGTAAAATTGCCTGACCATGCACTGGAGGAAATCATTGGCATTGAAAGGATTCATCAACTTAACCCAGGCGCGGCATCCAAACTTCATGTATATCTGTTGACTGTCATAGACTTCCCTGATGATGGACATTTTCTTGATATCATCGCTTGCTCCTCCCCACACTGAGATCACTCGAAGAGCTTGGTCATCTGCGGTGATCAGTTGGCAAAGATCCACCTCTGGTTCGTCCTTGTTTGCAGCAGCAACCCTTGGTTCATCAGTGCCAGATATTGCTGCGCTGCTGATTATGCTGGATCGCTCAGTAGCGGTGGCGGGATTGGAATTAGAGTCTTCGATGAGGCGGTAGCGCAGGTTTCTCTGGCTCACATCCTCCACCCTGGCCTTCAGCTCCTTAATCTCCTTGGCGATGCGGTGCCGTGTTCGCAGCGTGCGAGGGAAGCGCCACCAAGATGGTTTTTGTAGATGAACAGAAAAGTCTTGAAGGCAATCCTCGGCATCGTAGGCCAGGTCACGGACCTGCTTCACCCAGGTCTTAACCACCTTCTTCTTGGCCCGGTCCTCGTCCGCGGCCATGAGGAAGGTCTGCATCATGTCGAACTCATCCTTGATGAAAGCCAGATCGCGCTGGACCCCAAGCTGCAGAGCAACTTCCTCCGCAACGGCGGATGTGGCCTTGCCGAGCGCTCCATCCAGCACAGACTTGGCAACACTCACCACCGTCGCTTCCATTCCTCTCCTATGGTTTTGCTTGCTTGTGTGGAGCTGGGATTACTGGAATTTTGTGCGATCGAGCTCAAATGCCGGTGCCTGGTCTAGCGAAGAAGGGATGGATTAAGAAGAGGTAGCTCACATCCAGGACGGCATAAATTCACATTTCAAATTGACATGTGCATCCTGTTACCTGTCATAATGGCAACAATCTTGAAGTAAAAAAAAAAGTCATGTCCTACTGACTCAATTATTTTAGAGAAAAACTACTGTTCCAACCAAATCGACGATACAGGACTTCACCAACCGATCGTGACGTTTCAATGATTTAGATCTCACCTACACTATAAACTATAAAGTCGAATCTTTATCCACTTGAACCCATATTCCACGCTCACAACCATCCATCACTGCATCTCTCTCTCAGCAAGGTGATTATGTTCATCAGCTCTGCCAACCTCTTCTTTAGTAGCTCTTTCATAGCTCAGTGGATTCTACTAGTCTAGCTCAGACGCCTCCTTCAAATCAGTGCCGGCCGGGGGGGGGGGGCGAGCGGGGCGGCCGCCCCGGGCCCCCAAAGTGTCGGGGCCCTATATACATGTATATGTTATGTAGAGTATAGATATACGTCTCGCTTTTCTCCCCATGCAGCCAAAAAAACGTTGAAATGAAAACGATTCGGTTGTTCAGGCACTTGTCTGAACAAAGCTGCAGCTGTTCTATAAAGTAAAACAGACAAAGAGGGCTTGTTCAGGCCCTTCTTATGAATTAAGGCTTCCGTTAATCATTGTTCAAAGGTAGTTACAGATGAGAATCAGAAAAAGATTAGGTACATTTAATGCATATATATCAGTACAAACAGTGAGCAAATGATTGTGAAGTAATGGTGCTTTGATTGTGATTTCTCACCTATGTTAGACTGGTCCTCGTAGCTTTGGTTTACAAGACTAATTGCGTAGTGTAAAAGATAAGATACTTCTGCATGAATATAATGGTAACGTATGCTTGAGGAGGATAGATTCACTGCCCATGCAGGAATCAGTTGATGGCAAAGATAAGATACTTTATGTATTGAGAAGAAATTATTGGATGAGATTGATATCAATACCATCATCAATGACTTCGCATCTAGAAATGTTAGAAGAAATTTTTAAGGTAATATCTATAAACTCTTTGAATCTTTGATATGAATTTTTCTTTAATACATAACGTATTTTAAGTGTTTGTTGGTAAAATTATATATATATATATATATATATATATATATATATATATATATATATATATATATATATATATATATATGTGTGTGTGTGTGTGTGTGTGTGTGTGTGTGTGTAGATTTATATTTAGATATTTATACTAGGGCCCCTATTTCTAGTTTCGCCCCGGGCCCCTAAAATCTTAGGACCGGCCCTGCTTCAAATACTTCTTAGGTTCTTGACTTTAGTGCCTCTTTTCATATGACACCACCGTCGTCCACTAGTAGTCGCTTCCATTCCTCTCCTATTGTTTTGCTTGTTTGCGTGGAGCTGGGATTCCTGGAATTTTGTGCGATTGAGCTCAAATTCTGGTCTAGCGAAGAAGGGATGGATTAAGAGGAGGTAGCACGCATCCAGGATGGCATAAATTCACATTTCAAATTGACATGTGCATCCTGTTACCTGTCATAATGGCAACAATCGTAAGGTAAAAAAAGTCATGGCCTATAGACTCAATTATTTTAGAGAAAAACTATATAACGGTATAATGTTCATAGCCAAATCGATGGTGCAAGGCTTCACCATTCGATCGTGAGGTTTCAACGCTTCACCTACACCATAAAGTAAATCCTTATCCACTTGAACCCATCGACGCTCACAGCCATCCATCACTGCATCTCTCTCTCTCCCCCATCTCCTTGCCGTGGAGATCGGAGTAGCAAGCTAGGATGGGCCAACTTGTGTGGTGGCATACCCGAATCGACGCGGAGGCGGCCAGGCACAGCTAGCAGTGACTCAATCTGCGCGGTGACTGAAAGTGAGCAGGAGTGGCGTCAAGAGAGCTTCACCAACGAGAGGTGAGCGAGCGTCATGGCCGGGGGTGAGCGGCGTGGTGGCGTCAAGCATGGACGTTGCAAGCAAGCGCGATGTTGTGGCCGGACGTGGAGCTCGTGCTTGCTTCCAGCCCGAACATGGAGCAGTGGAGGCACACAGAGCAAGGCTCGTGCATCGCGTGAGTAAGCTCAGAGGCAACGGTGGCCGTCGGCGAGCGAGCATAGTGGCGAGCCACGAGCCAACAGGCAGGTAGTTTGCGAGTGGGCAAGGCGGCAACCAGTGGCCATGGGCCGAGTGTGGCCACAAACAGTGAGCTGGTGGTCGGTTGGGTGTGGGCGGTGAGGCCGTCGGGTAAGCCCAAATTTGGTTTCTTTTGCAAAACTTGGTCAAATTTTGAAAGTTCTGTGACACTTGACAAGTGTGTTCTGAAACCTGGCAAAAATTCATTTGAATTTTGAAACTGCTATGAAAATTGGCTGAATTTCTGTGACACTTGACAAGTGTGTTCTGAAACTTGGCAAAAATTCATTCTGCTATGAAAATTGGCTGAATTTTGTTTTGAAACTTCTATGAAACTCACATTTAAAAACTTTTTGAAATATCATGTTTCATATATGAACGTTGGTGAAACAAAGTTTCAGTTTTGAAACTTGCTTCAAGCTTATGTTTGAAACTCAATGTTTCAATTTTTAAAACCTAAAAAATTCATGTGGAAACTTGAAGTTTCAATTTGTGAAACTTGCTTTGCATACATGTTTCATTTGTTTTTCATACGAAACTTGCCAAAAACGTTGATGAAATCTTCTAAAATTTCTTGAAACCCATTGAAACTTTTTTTATGAAACCCACTGAAACTTCTTGAAACATTTCGAATTTTTTTATGAAACACGTTGAAACCTGCTTAAAATTTTAAACCCGAAAAGCTGAAACTCTATTATTGTTTTGTGCAACTGTGAAACCCTATGAAATTTCATGAAACTACTATACTATTGGAAATGCATTCCAACGATATAGTGTGGGCTAGCAGCCCTATTACTTTAATACCGATCGAGTCCTAAACTAAAATGGGAAAGCTAAATAATTCAGAAATAAAAAAAACAAATGTTGTTGGTTCAGTTGAACTAATGGCGATTAGGTCGTTGTAAAATATATTAAGGGAGGATGATGCACCAAGCATCTACACTAACCTACAACTTTGCACAGATCTAGAGAATATTTGCATGTGCCGGTATGAATTAATCTAACTAGGAGATTTACCTGCGCAATTGCACGACTAAATATTATAATAAATTTATCTTTAATATACAACTCTGCTCCATATAATTGAAATACAATTGTAACTGTGCGGCTAGATATTATGATGCAGTTATCTTTGATATACAACTCTATTTCTTATAATTGATATACAATTGTATTTTTTATATAACTCTAGTATCTATATATGATTAATCTGCACCGTTATAATCTGACATCACTAAAATAAGTGGTAGAGATTTTTCACTTTTTCTTTCGATTTATGTGAGAATTTTGAATGACCATGTGAGAAGGTCCTAGTTTATGATGAACCATTATAATTTGGGATATTTGAAAATTTGATTGGCTTTATTGCTAATCGATTAGGGAAGGTCGATCAGACTGGCAATGTGCCACTGGTCTGACCGGTTGGTGCAGCGGTCTAACCGCCCGAGGTTTGGCGGTCTGACTAGCTGAGGATTGTTCAGATGGGGACTTTTGGCTAGAATTCATATTTATGGATTTTGAGTTGAGGAATGGGTTATGGTAAGTATGGTTAGAGGTTTTTACGTTGTATGATCTATGTTACAACTAATGTGAGTCAGGTTGTGAAGAACTTGTGTTCGGAAACGACTTCTTTGTTTTTGGATATGCAGGGACACTTGGAGTCAATCATGGTCAACGGCGAGGATCGAGGCTAGACTCATGGAGGAGCTGAGGCCCAGAATGATCGAGGATGCCGGGTGAGATAGTAAGCTCAAGTATGGCACGAGAAAGGCGGAAAATGTTGAAAGCGAGTTCGAACGACGGGATGGTGCTACGTGGCTTGCACGGGCCAAGTGAGCCATGGTTCGGTGAAACTGAGATGGGAGAGACTTGACGGCGTGTGGCAAACTAGTGGTGCACCTATACATGGCAAGCATGGCGATTGCTTACGATGGATGGTGATGACCGGGTCAACACGGGGTATTTTGGTAGTTTAACTAAAATACTGGAAATCATCTTGGATCAAAACCGTGGCATGTGGGCAACATGTTGGAGAGCGGTTAGATTAAGGTGGAACTGGTTTGATCGAGGCGGATCAAGGCTAAAGATTTAGCGGATGCACACTTATGTGCTTTGAAAAGCATGCATAAGTGAAATCCATGTGAGTGGGGTTAATGGGTTTCTTCCATTGTAATAGTAAATAGGATCTATTAAGAGGTGTAGGTGGCTGGTTGCCCACCTATAGAAGGAGGTGGGATGGAGACATATGGGTTAACATCCAACGCCTCTCTCATGTGCTCTCTTGTTGAGTGTTAGGGTTTGAAAGTGGAGCACTTGGTGTGCTCACTGTCCTCTAAGGTGGAGTGACTGTAAAACTATCTCTCTCAAGCAAGTAATGCATCAATCTTTGATGATCTCCATATCTATTTCTTGTTTTGCTTGATTTGCTCTTGTTTCGGATTGTTTTGATCTCTCCTCTTCTCTCTTCTTGATTTTGCTGTGCCAAGGATGTGATTAAGATGAAGATAACTTCTGAAAATCAATCTCCTATCATCTAGGTACTTTGATAGCAGGTTCATCAAGAAATCCAATTTTGGTTGATTTAGGCCTCATTGAGTGATTTCTTGTTTCAAGGGTTTTTGGGTCAGGTTCTTTGGTGTTCTAACTTGCTGTGATATGTCGGAATACATCTAGAGCCATCTTGGCCATCATCTACCCACGAGCAAGTTGTATTCACCGTTTGGGTTTTTGGCTCAAATTTGGTGCACCTCTCCTTCAAACTGAAAAAAGTCTCAACTTTGGCCATATTTTTCATGATTGTTTATTGGAATAGATTCACAATCCTCTAGAGAAGATTCCGACAAAATTTCATATCATTTGGACCTACGGATCAAAAGTTTTCTCGATTTTAGTTTTTGAAATCGGACTGAAAATACTATTCATTGCCTTGATTTTATTGTAGCAGCGGTCAGACCGCCATTAGAGAGCGGCCAGACCACCAAGACCAGTCAGACCACCAATTCTACGCCGGTTAGACCGCCGGGAAGTGGTTGCTTTAAGATTTTGTGATCTTGACCCATTTGTCTTGAGTTTTTGGATGAAAATTCTATTTTCTGCAACTCTGTAGTTGTGTGAGAATAGAATCTTGAATACTTGGGGAAAAATTCAAGTTGGCACCATTCAACCCCTCCCTCTGTAGCCATCCGGTTCAATAAATTTCTAGGATTTTTTCTTTTTTAGGATTACTGTGAGATTTTTTTGCCTTCAAAACGAAGGAGGTGACTTGTATATCACTGGTTGTCAGTGGTGCCAGTAGTGGGCGGTGGCCGACGTGAGGAAGGCACAGCCCGCAGCTGTACGACGTAGGCGGCGGCGCAAGGGAGGTGCAAGCGGCGGACGCGCGGCCGGGAGGCGCGGGCGGTGGCACAATAACGGCACAGCGGCGGTGTTGCAATCGGCATGGTGTGGCGCCGACGGCGGTGCTAGAGACCAGCGCGGTGGCTTGAGCGCAACGCGCAGCCGGGCGCGACGCAGGCCGAGAGACGCACAGGCGGTGTGGCTAGCATGGGTCAGAGGCTGGCGCGATGGTTTGGGCGCAGTGAGCGGTTGGGCGCAACGCAGGGTGGCGGCGCAGCAAGGCTGGAGGTCGGGCGACGGCGTGGTAAGCGCAGGCCGGGGGCGGCACGGGCCATGGTGGGCGGCAGCAAGCCATGGCCGACGCGTGGTGGCGGTGCGTGGTACGACGGCGGTGGCCAGCGGACGACCCAGCGTGTTGGCGATGACCGGCAGAGGCGGCCGGCGGCCGGTGGCAAAGGCGCGGCCAAACGGCGTTTCGCTCTATCGAACGGCCATTCGCACGGCCAAAAGTTGTTCGCTCGGCTGAACGGCGTTTCACAAGGCCGAACGGCCATTCGGGTAGCAAAACGACGTTTCGCACAGCCGTGGGGCTAGCAAACCTGTGTCCTCTCCAATCAAGTTTATCTCCTGTCATTCCTGTATAGAACTCATCTTTGCCTGATCGGTTGCTTTCCATTCCATCGTGTAGGATCTCACACAGCTGTTGAGGAGCGTTCATGCAGTTGTACATTCTAGGTCCTTCGTGCACCGTGTCTGCCGAGCGTGCTTAAGGCAAGTACCTCGCAGCCGTAACCTTTCCGTTTCACATATCATGTGTTTTCATATTACTTGTCACCTTGTCATTGAGTATAATTATCATATCACTTATGCTTACTTGGCTAATATCATATCATTAAAGTTACCTAGCTAATATCATATCATTAAAGTTACTTGGCTGATATCATATCACTAATGATACCTGGCTAATATCATATCACTAACGATACATGGCTAATATCATATCACTAATGATACGTGTTTAGTTGGCTGGCTGCTCTGACAAGCTGCTGAAACATCTTCCTCTCGTTTATGGGATCCATTCCAGCATTTTGGGGTGGAAAGAGCTATGCACATACCTTTTCAGTGCTTACAAGCTACTAGATCATTTCAGTATAACACATGCAGGTTGCCTTGCCTTGATTTAACTCATCAACCATCCTAAAGGGGCAGTTGGTAAGATCTTGAAGTGATACAAGATACAGGATTGTAGAAACTGATCGCTCCTAAAAATGGGGAAGAAAATGATAGCAAGTATAAGTAGACATAAAACAAGTTTAACAGCACATCTGATAAAGTTTCTTCGTACCCCTCCTGATTGGTGATGAGAACTAAGCACCTGCAATTGACCAGTTTGCCTGAGGAAATTAATACCACAAATTAAGGTTCAATAAAAACCTTGTTGAGGCGCTTAGAACCACATCGAGGCAGCATGAAAATAGATATCGAAGGAATGACTAATACACAAGAAAGCAAAGACTGGTTACAAGACCATGCAAATAAAGAACACTTTTTTCTGGAAGAGCAATTAAGTAACATATAATACCAATACTAAACCTGGGGGGATTCCGGCCCCCCAGGGCATCCACGTCGCCCCCGCCCGCGCGGCCGCCCGGCGCGTGGCGGGGAAATTTTGGTACGGCCGGCTGAGGTGATTCCCTCATATTTTTCGAAAATTACGTAAAGGTCCTTTTTCCTCGCGAAAAGGTCCCTGGTAATTTTTTTTCACCCAAATTTTTGCAGGATAGCGCCCCGCGGATTTCTAAATTACGTACGGGTCCTCGTTTATTACGTACAGGCCCCCGGTTTTTTACAAAAAAATCCTTTTGCTTTCCCATTTATTACGTACAGGCCCTCGGTTTTTCCCGAAAAAACCCTTTGACTTTTTCAAAAATACACATGTGCCCTCGATTTTTTAATTTTTTTTTACAAACACCTCACGGATTATCGCCTCTTTTACTTCGGTACACACGGTGGCTGGCGCGGCGTGTCGCCGCGCCTATGAGGCTAGTTGCTCATATCTTGGACACACTGATCGAAATTGTCGTCATGTACATATTAGTAATCTCTCTCTCCCTCCCTCCCTCTCTCTCTCTCTCCCCCATGTGGCCTACGTAGCCCATAAGGCCCAACAAATCCTGCGTATAATATAGCTCCTCAATAATGAATAAAATGCACAGTTGAGAGACCATGTGGTCGTGACTCCATAAGAGTGATGAGTAATTGACAAGGGTTTAGGTCAGTCGAGTTTGGTTTGAGTGGTTCGGAGTCGAGTCGTTGCGTGGCGCAATCGGGCTCGGTCGGACTTTGGTCAAACCTGGTCATTTGGGCTTAGGATGCATATTCTAATGTTTCGACAGGTTTGGACTTCATATGTGGTAAGTGTGATGGTATTTACGCTTTCATGTGTCGAGCGGTGCTATTTGACGTGTTTCTTGTCTGTGTGACTGCAGGACGTCGAGTTGGAGTCGTGGCGAGACACGGTGGACCGGACTAGGCGCAGGTGGCGCTGAGGTCAGAACGGTCGGGATGTGTCGAAGACGACGTGGACTCGAGGTGGTTGCGAGACGTGCGAGGCAAGGAGCGCGGAAGCTTCCCGAAAGGTGCAGGAGGGGCGAAACGGGAATTTCGCAAGGCTGCACAAGCGGGAGCGGGCTCCGTTGGACTTAGCGGGCGTAACGGGGTGGAGACCCGTTAGCCGTGGGCTATAAAAGGGATTGAGGGGCTGCATGCCCACTTGAGCACTTCAAGGGTTTGATTGAGTCTAAAGAGTCTTTAGAGGGTTGTTTGGCTTTGGCTCTTTAGTTGTTGGGAGAGACAGAGTTTGTTAGCGTGCTCCCTCTGTCCTCTACGATGTCTTCTAGGTGGTAGAACAGAGAGTTGGTCTCCTCCTCTAAGCATTCATGAGTTGTGTTCTTGAGTAGAGAGGAGAGGGATTGAGTTGGGAGCTTGTAATCTTCCTTTTGTATCAAGACGGGGTATCGGGATGTATCTCTATTCCATGTGAATCAAGAAATGAAATCTGAAGTTTAGTTTTCCAAGTTCGTAGCCTCTGTTCTTCTTTTTCCCTTTTTGCAAGATTTCTTGATTTTCGTTGTTTCAAGTTCTTGCTTGCTGGAGAGTGGCAAAATGGGTTGCTATGACATGGGTGATGCTCAAAAGTCATTTGGCTAGTCAATCCCAAGAGCAAACCAAGTTTAATCTCAGATTTGTCTTGTTGGCTTGCTCTGTTCATGCATTTTCTTGTTCTAGGGTTTGGTTCAGATTTTGTTTCCCTCAACGAGATGGCATGAAATTTGATCTGGATTATCCCATGGCTATTGCTAACATATCCTCAAAGTTTCATGGCCAAAGGATCAATGGTTGGGGAGTAATTTGGTTTTTGGTTTAGTTCTTGCAAAATTTCAGATTTGTGCCATAAATCTGAAACTCTTGCTCGTTGGTTGAAATCTTTTGTTTTCTGAGAGTTATTTGCTATTTAGTTTGTAGCTATGATTTTTTAAATCAAAGAGAGCAGCTTATTTTGGGCAATTCTTTGTTTTATTGAGCCCCAGTTCCTTCTTATTGTCGGCTGTTCTGCAGCTCTGTTCAGGTGTCTTTCCTCTCTTCAGTTAGGCTGTTTTGGTCTGAAAAAGGGGCATTCGACTGCTGCTTCTGGGCATTAGTTAGAGCCTTCTGATTTCTTCATATTTCCTTGTTTGGCAGTCTTCTTTTCTTTTTATTTTTCTCAGGAGCCAAGCCTCTGTTCGCAGTTTCTTTAATCTGTTTTGGTGCTTCGGTTTAGCAGTCTGAACACTGTTTTGTGCCGTCTCCAGTTCTCGTTTTGAGAGCAAACCGATTCATGTTCTTGGCCTATGTTCATTTGCTGTCAGCAAGGTTGTACTCGGACAGAAAGAAAACTAAATTTTCTTCTCGTCCTTGCTTGCTCATTAATTAGGCTATAACAGGAGCATTTAGTTGAGGTCTCTTTCTATTGCAACGTGAACTCTTCCTTCTAGTGCTTCTTCCTTTTTCCTTTTGACTGATTTTCAATCATTTTGCATGCAGTCCAAACTGCGATATTTTCAGCTGAAATTTTTACTGGATAATCTCTGATTTATGCTGAATTTTTTAGTGTTGCATGCGTTCCAAAATTCAGAGAAATTAATTTTAGTTTTCTGTGAGGTGTTGTGTTTTGCATTCTTTTTGAAAAATCAGTGTTCGATTTCTCGGGGGCGATATTGAAGCGAGCGACATTCACCCCCCTCTGTCGCCATTTCGGTCCTACAACAGTTAACAAAACCCTTAAACAAAATATCTTTATTAGCTTATCTAACATGGTATCAAAGCTTCTTCACCCAAACCCTAAACCTACTGCCCACTACCGCCAGTGAGGCTGTTGGTGTCGTCACTAGCCGTCCTCCACCTCTCTTCATCGCTGCTGACCTCGATCCGTGCCAACGTTGACGAGATTGAGCTCAATTCGCACCAATCCATTGCTCCTCGTCTCAGATTCCCTCGTCTTCGGTGTTGATTCAAGCTCGCCATCGTCAATTTGAGCTCCATTTGATCTTCGTCTTCGAGCCCAAGAGCCCAGATCCAGTGATCTTCTAAATCCTCAAGCTCGATGTTTGAAACTCGATGTTTCAGTTTTTGAAACCTAAAAAAATCACATAGAAACTTGAAGTTTCAATTTTCAAAACTACGTGAAACTTGCTTTGCATCCGTGTTTCACCTGCTTTTTATATGAAACTTGCCAAAAACATTGATGAAATCTTTTAAAACTCCTTGAAAACCACTGAAACTTTTTTTTATGAAACCCACTAAAACTTTTTTAAACATTCTAAGCTTTTTTATGAAACGCGCTGAAACCTGCTTGAAACTTTAAACTCGAAAACCTAAAACTTTATGAATCTTTTTATGCCACTGAAACCTCATGAAACTTTAAAACTAAAAACCTAAAACTTTATAAATCTTTTATGCAACTGAAATATCATGAAACTCTATAAAACTACTATACTGTTGAAAATGCATTCCAACGATGTAGTGTGGGCGGCTAGCAGCCCCATTACTTTTATACCGATTGGGTCTCTAACTACAATGAGAAAGCTAAATAATTCAGAAATAAAAAACAAATCATGTTGACTAAGTTGATCTAATGGCGATTGGGTCGTCGTAAAATATTTGAGGGAAGACGATGCTCCAAGCCTCTACACTAACTTGCATGTGCCAGCATGGATTAATATAATAGCAAGAGCAGTTTTCCTATCCTTGAGGAGGTACCAAGAGGTACAAGGTACTAAGAGGTACCAAATTAGATCCAGCCGTTCAATTAGTGTGATCAACGGCTCAAAATTTGGTACCTCTTGGTACCTTGTACCTCTTGGTACCTCGCGTCCGGTACCACTAGGTACTGCCAAATCTCAGCCGTTCGATCAGTGTGATCAACGGCTTAAATTTGGTACCTCTTCCCCCTCAAGGATGGTAAAATTTCCCTAATAGCAATTGTGTCGTCGTAAAATATATTGAGGGAAGACGATGCTCCAAGCCTCTACACTAACCTACAACAACTTTGCACAGATCTAGAGAATATTTGCATGTGACAGCATGGATTAATCTAATAGCAATCAGGAGAGAGATTTTTTTTTCACAGCTATGCATCTTATTCATTAGGAGAAGTTATATATATACATGATTAGTTGGGTCTCATAGGTTATGTGGCCCACATGGCTGAGAGAGAGAGAGAGAGAGAGTTAAGACACTAATATGTACAGACTATTAACATTATTCACCACAAATGAGTCAAAGACTACCAGCCAGAATAGACTATTTGACGATCACTAATTATAAGATTATGTCTTAATACATCCAGAATAACCAAACTTTCCCTATAATATCTATGAGCCTATGACTCAATAATTTGGTAAACAAAACTGAGCCTTGTTACCCCATCCTACACCAGGCAAATTTAACCTAGTGCAGGCAGTACCCAACTTGGTTACCATCAGGAAACAGCACCGTGATTAATGAGGTGCGATGGTGGTGGTACCTTCCATATATAGTTTGGAACATGATCTTCCAAGTAAGAAGCATGAATCTTATCCTGAATACTTACCTGAGCACAGTGCAAAGAAGGTATACTGTCTCAGCTGCAAAGAAAACGACAGTTGACAGGAATGCAACTAAACAAACCTCAAGCAGAACAGGTCCATAAACTTCTCTCCTGAACTTCCTTTTGTTTTTGTTATCTTACACCAAGTTGTATGCTTCATTGATTTTCTCAGCACCAGCATTTTGCCATGCTTTGAGTAGCTTATTGTTCTTATTTTCCATTTGTTTCAACCTTTAATAAAAAAGTATTAGGAAGTCATGTCTTCAATGGAGTAGACAGTAGTTCACAAGAATGGTACATATCAGAAAACTTCCACAGATTTTCTTTCTCTTGAGCTAACTGAAACTCCTTCTCTTTCCTTCTCCTTTTTAGCTCGTTTATCTCACAAATTAGTTGAGCAATTTGCTGTGTGAGTGGTGCCTATGCAAAACCATAACTTTAGCCACACAGGCATGAATACTACCAGTCATAAAAATTATGTTACTACGAACAGATAAACTGGACAAGATACGGTTTGTTACAGATGCAAACCAAAAAAGATTTATGAACAGAAAGCAAAAGCTAGTGGAAATAAGGTGACTAAACCAACCATTTCAGCTCTAGGTGGTTCATACAGATGCAGATCTTCAAGTTCCCTTTCAGCAGTAGCAAGAGCTTAGCTTTCAATACCCTTTGCTGATGAGATTTTTCTTGCCTTTTCAGATCTTCCATGTCATCAAATGTAGTTTTAAGTCGCGCATTCTGATATAAATTATAAAGACCAATAGTTCAGCAAAGCACCTAGCCCAGACGGCTTCACGGGCGCATTCCACAAACGCGCGTGGCCGGTGACCAAACAGAGCGTCATGGATGCAATTCAGGCCCTTTTTCTCCTTCAGGGGCGTTGCCTGCACTGCCTCAACAACGTGTTGATCATTTTGTTGCCTAAAAAGAACGAAGCTAAAGAGATCACAGACTACCGTCTGGTTAGTCTTGTACACAGCTTCACCAAAATATTTTCCAAGGTCCTAGCAAATTGGCTCAAAAAGGAACTGTTGACCCTCGTGAGATCAAATCAATCTGCTTTCATCTCTGGAAGATCAGTTCACGACAATTTCCACTTCATCCAACTCCTCACCAAAAACCTCTAAGTCAAGAAGAAACCATCCGTCTTGCTGAAGCCTGACATTTCCAAAGCATTCGACTCGGTTTCGTGGCCATTTCTACTGCAAATCCTTAAACATTTGGGCTTTGGCGCAAGATGGCATGAATGGATATCGATGTTGTTAGCCACTGCTTCCTCCGCAATCATGGTTAACGGAAGCCCAGGGAAGCCAATCCGCCTAGCCGCCTAGGCCATGGGCTAAGACAGGAGACCCGCTATCCCCTATGCTGCTCCTGCTAGTGATGGAGGCCCTCAACGCTTACTTCCGCAAGGCAGACTCTGTCCCAGCCCTAAGCCCCCTGGGCGTGCAAGGGTTGCAGGAGCGCACATCCTTGTACGCCGACGACGTAATTTGCTTCATTGCTACGAGACGTTGTGACTTCCAAACAGTCAAGGAGATTCTTTACAACTTCGAGCAAGCTTCGGGTTTGTGTGCCAACCTGCAGAAGAGTCTGGTCGCTCCTATATGCTGTTCACAGGACGAGATCAATCTGGCTTTGCAAGAATTACCTTGTCAGCTTACTCCTTCCCGGTCAATTACTTGGGCTTGCCACTCGCCCTTTCCAGATTGACTAAACCTCAGATCCAACCTTTGGTAGATCGCTTCACCAGGAAGTTCCCGACTTGGAAAGGAAGTCTGTTATCATCAGGAGGTCGTCTCGTCGTGGTCAAGCAAGCCCTCTCCATGGCACCCATCTACCACCTTCTATCGCTTGACCTACCATCTTGGGCATTAAAAGCAATTGATTAAAAGGAGACGTCCCTTCCTCTAGAAGGGCTCAGAGGCCTTCATGGGAGGAAATTGCCTGGTGGCGTGAGAAACTGTTTGCAGACAGATGGCTCTTGGAGGCCTTGGAATCCTTGACTTCAAGACAATGGGCTACGTGCTGCGTCTACGCTGCTAATGGGGGCAAAAAACTAAACAACCACGCGTCTACGCTTCATGGGAGGAAATTTTTCTGACAATCTGTTGTTTTATGATTTTTCAACTTGCTAATTCTGCAAAAACAGAAGAGCAAAAGATAGCAAAACCAAATAAGAAAAATTAAGCTTACGAAATCACGGGTGACCAGACGACGAAGCACTGAGGGGTCAAGTTGAGGCGATGTGGTGCTGCTGGTTCTCCGCGCCGTCTTGCGTGCGTAGCCGATGAGATGATGCCGCCTGCGAACCAGTTTACGCCACTAGCAAAACTTCAATCACGCAATCATCAGACCACCGCATGCAATCCAATCACACGCCAGCCAAAAGTATCCTGAATCAATGCGTGAATGCACGTTTCCATCCACTCAATGCATGCCATCACAATTATCCATCAAACCAATATCTATCAGCACGTTTCTTTTTTTTAAAAAAAATCTGCATGCAAGTCAAACGATGCACTATTGATGACATTACTTCCTGTACAACTAGGACAAAAAGAGTGCAGCACTTTTAGGCCCCGTTTGGCACAGCTCAGCTTCACTAGTGAAGCTGTTTTTTTTTTGTTTCAGCTTCACGAGCAGCTTCACCGATGAAGCTAAATCTGTTTTGGAAAACTGTTTGGCAAAACAGCTTCACCAACAGCTTTATGCATGGCTGAGAGAGGGTAATTATCCAAAATACCCCTGTCTACGTGACTTGTTCTAACATTTGGAGTTGTATGTTTGTATATGGTCATATGAATTAAAAAATAATATATTTGAATGAGTATGAATTAAAACATTAAAATAATAAATAATAAAAAATTAAAATCATTAGGAAGCAATATTAGTGCCTTGTTTATGTTTCGTGAACGGGAGAGGTGAACGGGATGGACTAGTGGCAAATGCGTGTAATTTTGGTGAACCAGAGGGGCAGTGGGTTCCTAGGACTGCGGGCCTGAGGGAGAGAGTTGTGAAAAGCTACTTTTTTCAGCTTCACCTCTCCCCATTCCTTTGTGAGCACAAAAAAAGGAGCTTCACCTATGAAGCTGTTTGCAAAAAGGGTGTTTGGTAAAAAACAGCTCACAACAGCTCATGAAGCTGTTGGTGAAGCTGTGCCAAACAGGACCTTAGACTTCTCTGTGCTAGGCTAAAAGAAAGCTATGCTTCGGTTGCTGTCCAATCAAAGTAAATCAATGCTGCTGCTGGTTAATATTTTTCTCGGACCATAGATGCATGACGAGGCTTGCTGCTCGATCCTTTGCTATGCTTCAAGCGCACGACGATTTTTCACGGAGACCGAGGCGAAAGAAGAAACCGTCGTGCGCGATGCCAACTGACAAGAAATCGCCGATCTCCTCGCCGACGTACAATCCGAAGCAAAACAAGATGCCGGACAACGTAAACGAAAGCGCCACCTGCAATTTCTCTTCTCCTTAAAATAGATCTATTATTTCTAAATCATGGTGCCTACAAGGTGCTCTTTCCTAGCACCCTTAAACCCTAGCACAAAATTAATCTCCTCAAAAGCCACAAGATTAGCCTTCAACCCCACCTTTATTTATAGTCTAGGGACCAAAACCTGGGCTTACCTTAAGCCCACGAGTTCTAATCCAATTCCAACACCAAAGGGACCCGAAACCCTTCCTAACACAGGTTTTTCCAAAATTCCAACTTTTCTAACTCGTCTCGTGTCGAAGCCTCCAGGACCGCACCTCCCGTAGCTTCTCCACACATCATCCACCTTTAATCTCCAAGCGCCCCAAGTATGAGCCCGACCATCTCGTGACCTCCTTGACCGTCTGAACCTCGGATCTCCCCATCCTAGTCCCGATCCACCTCGTCACCGACCATGATCACCTCCATGCTCAACCTGCACATGCAAAGACTAAAGAACATTCTTTCGGCACAAGTTCGTCCAAACTCGACCAACGTCAATCCGCACACACGCAACACAAATCGCATAACGCCGCTAAACAAAATTACCAAATATTCAACATCACAAATTAACCATTGTCAATTATTCATCACAAAATATTCTAGACCTAGTCGTATGGTCTAACAAGGTATAATTTTACAGTTACTTCCATGAAGGATAAATGGCTCCTCTAGATTAACATATCATGATACGAAGCAAAATTATATGGAATGTAATGCTGGAAGCTTACATGAACCTAAGGTACACATGTACATATAAAAGACTAACCTGCCTGAAGTTGTTAACTTGAATATTAAATGGGTTTTGATAATCATCACCCAGATGGAATCAACCCAAAAATCATCCAAATTTCTAACCTTTTGATTCGCGTTGCGATTCGTGCTCCAGTGTCCTCTCCAGCAAGTTCTTCTTCTTCTTCGGCGGTGTTAGGACTCGGGCGGTGTCTCTTCCGGCAAGGTTTGTCAGGGTTTTTCCTTCTTGCCGGCGAGCCCGAGGGGAGAATCCTGGCGCCTAGGGTTCATCGTTCCCCCTGGGCATAGAGAGAGCCCAGGGTGGTGGCCCGGCGGTGGGTGGCGGTGGGGGCAATAGGCAGGGTAGAAGGGTGGTGGGCGGTGTTGGAGGGAGGCGGCGGCAGAAGATACTAACTATTAGGTTGGACGGGGACGGCATAGCTGGGCGGGGTAGGGGGCGACACGACGAGGCTGTGGGGGCATCGCCGGCCGTGGTGGTGAAGGAGGGGCAGGGGGTGGTGGGGGAAGGTGCGCGGAGCTACTCCGGAGAGAGGAGGGGGCAGCGTCAGTGATAAGGAGAGGGCAGCACGGAGGGTGACGACGAGGGGGCAGGAGGCAGTGGGGGCGGAGACAAGGTTAGAGTTAGGGTTGTGTATGAATCTCAAAGCGATCCGACGGTGGAAAATTTAGCTGATTTTTAAGAAGAAAATATTCGGGTGATAGCTAGACATACCCTACTAAATTTCTTGATGGCATCAATGACTTCCTTTCTTGGGACAGTTGCACCCACAGGAAACAAATTTCAGTGATGCAGGAAGGCCACCGTTTCCAACAAAAGGAACATACTTCAAAAGAATAACGACAGACATAAACCGTAGAGTACCTTACACGTATAATGTATTAGATATTATGTTATAGGATTACAGCAAATCTAGTAGGCATTTTCTTTTGCTCTAGCAAAACTCTACCAACCATGCCACGCCTTTACAAAAGTTAAGGGTAGAGCTTAAGGAGTGAGACATGTAGTACCATACCATTGAGCAGCCACTCGGACTTGCTGTTGGTGTCGATGTTGTCGTCGGCCGTACCCCCGCGAAGGGATACCTCGACATGGCCGGACTCCTCACCCCTCTTGACGAAGGCTCCGACGCTGGATGCCCTCCCGAGAACCTGTAGGCGATCGCGATCGCAATCGCGGTGTTGGTAAGTAGCTAGTACTATTACAATAGCAGCAGTAACAAATAGATTGGAGCGAGCCACTCCAATCTAAAGCGAAAGCGAAGCGTCGGCGGTGGTGCCGTACGTGGGGTGTCTGCGGCGAGGGCGAATGCGATGGCGCAGACGATGGAGCTCTTGCCGGAGCCGTTGGGGCCGACGACGAGGTTGAGGCGCGCGCGGGCCGGGGCGGCAGGCGAGGCTAGGCGGTCGTAGGTCATGAAGTTGCGGAGCTCGATCTCCACGATGTTCCCCGGCACGTAGTCGTCCTTCCCTCTCTGCGGGGAGGCGGAGGCGAGCCTGGCGCGCTTGGCTGCGCGGGCGGCCGCCACGATCTAGCGCTTCGACCCCCGACGAGATTGAGCCTGAGGTGCTTCAGAGTTCAGATTCGATCGAGCCTGGCACGAGGCCACGGGAGGAGGCGAGTGGAAGAGGGAGCTCCTAGGCTGGATGGGATATGATGCGGTGCGGAACGGATGGCCGCTCGCGGCGGCGACGGGGCGGCGATCGGATTGGGGTGCGTTTCCTTCCGGACGGTTCGGCGGAAATGGGGGAAGAGAGGCGCCAAGGCGGAGGCATGCGACGATGTGCTGCGCCGCGCACTCGCATGGCCCAAGGAGCCCGAGTCCGACCCATTAGGCCCATAAACAAAGGCTCAAATAGCTGTAGCGTTTACTCATTATGTGGGCTTTTGTGGGGCCCATTTAAATTGTTACACCTTCCCTGGGTATTTTCGGACTTCATCATTTCTGAATGAATAGAAACCATGTGAGTAGAACCTTAAATCACAGGTTATTTTCCAGAAAACAACATGCATATCAGCTTCAACATGTGCGTAACTCCGAAACTAAACTGGGGATACACAATCTGGATCGCTCTCATGAAGACAACAGAAGAAAAAAAAAGTGCGGGATACAAGTCACCAAAGACCATGAACAGGGCAGTTCTAATGGCAATCCCTTTCACTGTGGCAGGCTAGCTAGCCCAGACGGCAATTCTTACGCAACGAATAAAATGCCCATATGAGTACTGACTATCCAACCGAAGCCAAGCGATGTGAGACATGACGATACTGGAACCAAACGTCCATGTGTCCATGCGAGCCAAGGTGATTTACAGGAAGGCGTCCTTCTCGAGCAACTTGAGGACCTCGTCCTGGTTGTTGAGCTTAGCAACGTCGATGGGCGTCTTCCCATCCATGTTTTGGAGGGTGCTGCGGGGCATTCGAGACAGTCAAAACACAAGTGAAGGGATCACAGCTCGCAAAGGGAAGAAGACAGCTGATTTTAACTTACACTGCAGCGCCGTGCTTGTTCAGCAGCAGATCCACGCACTCCTTCCGACCATATCCAGCAGCGTAATGCAGTGGGGTGTTCTTGTTCTTATCCAACGCGTCCACTGCAGCACCCGCCTCAAGAAGGATTTGTGAACACTTCAACTGAAATCCAAAAGTCCACCCAATTCGTTATCACTACTGGAGTACTGGTGGTGTGCGATCTAGAGAGGTTTTATTCATCATATACCCTCCTCATAGATGGAAATTCAGGATTTACCCTCCTGGCCCACGTGTCAGTGACTTACGATGACCCTACATGTCATTGAGGCGGGAGGGTAAATCCTAGATTTGCAAAAAAAAAGGGAGGTTATATGATCAAGAACCCCATCTAGAGAAGCTCAGGATGGTGCCTGGTCCAGAGAAGCAGGGTGGAAAGCAGTAGAGACCAGCAGGTGCATTATTGTCTTTGTGATGTGTCTGTTGTATTGCTACACTTTATCTTTCTGGAGTATACTATCCAACCTCTTCTCTAATTGTTCATAGCATTTTTGAAATTGCCACTCACCTAAAGGCTTTTGAAAATGATCCTTTACTATGGGATGCTGTAGTTGCCATAAAAACTAAGTTTTTAAAATATTAGAGGGCAATTCCTATTTTATATGCATTCACCTTTTTCTTTACTAAGGTTTTCTCAAGTTGACTTTTTACTTGGTAAAGTTTTTAAAGAGACAGCCATCCCATGTAATTTAACAAGTTAATAAAACTCATTATGTCATTGAAAATAAGTATCTTAATGATTAACAATGTCTACAATTTTCTATAATTTTTCCATTTTTTAATTTTCTATAATTTTTTCTTAATTTTCTACAATTTTATGATTTTTTCACTTTTTCTTGGCTTAACGGGCTGAGCGTGCTGGCATGGCCTGTTAAACTCTAACTGTGCCTATACTGGCACGGTTATAGGCCGTGTTTGGACTCAGACCATGACTCATGAGTCCGCATAGTATAACCTATTTATTTGACCGTCCTAAATGGATTGTGTCTAAATGGTTGTGGCCCTGTTTGTTTCCACTTAAGATTATTATAATCTAGCTTATAAATTATAAGTGGAAACAAACAGCCCAGATTATAAGATAACTTATTATAATCTAATAGTTCAGATTATTGTAATCTAATAAGCTCAAAAAAGGAGCTTATTTCAGCTTATTTCCCACCTTTTATCTTAATGACCACAAAACTTTAGGAATATTACCCACCTTTGCCATTCATCCAAACCCAAATCCCGTGCCTCTCTCTCCCAGGGCATTGTAGTCTTTAAACATTCGAATACAATAATCCATAACTCTGATAATCCAGGCTGCCAAACACCTGACAGCTTATTTTCCACCAGCTTATTATAAGCTAGCTTATATAATCCCTACCTATAAGTTAGATTATAATAATCTTAAGTGGAAACAAACAGGGCCTGTATCTGCATCGGGGCGTACCGTGCCGCAGCACTACGCGCGCATCCACCATGAGAGAAATCTCATTGGGATGAAGGCACAACGCATAGAATAAACAAATAAAAATCCCAAATCCTCCGAGCGGGCAGTCGTTATTGTCGCTCTGCTCGGGGGAGCGACGGTGCACGGGCCCAGGACGGCGGCCGTAGGAACTTCTCGGCGAGGTCGTCCATGTGCAAGTGGGAGGAGATGCCCCGCCCACGGGAGAGCGGCTAGGCGAAGCCCCACGCTCTGCAGCAGGACGGGGAGGGGTAGGAGTACAGCGGGGGCGTAGGGTTCGACGAGGCTTTCTCGGAAGTGTGGGTTCAGAGCCATTACCTCTCGCCGGAGTCGGAGGTGGCGGGCGGAGGAGCCGTGGTGGTCTCGAGAGCAAAGGGCGAGAGACCGACGTAACAGGGAGTAATACTAACTAGCTGCAAGTGCGCGGCGGCACGCCGTGCAAGCTACGTTTCGTTAACATCAGGGTAATACATGAATGTTAGTAAAATACTGGGATTTTGGTGGATGGTTTGGTTAGCTTGTTGATTTGGTACGGTGATTTATTTGGTTACGGAGAATGTTAGGAATAGTCCCACATGGATTGTGGGAGAGGAGCAAGCACAACTTATAAGTGTGAGGGAGCCCCCACCCATTGGACTAGTCTTTTGGGGGGAGAAGGCCCAATACCACTTATAAGGTTGTTGCTCCGTTGCTCCGTGGGCTAGATGTGTTCAGCCCATTTAAACCTGTGGCACTCAGTTGGACCTAGGCATGTGGCCAGAGTCCAAAAGTTGTAACAATTGGTATCAGAGCCCAGGTGCCTAACATCTCCTTGGACCTCATGGTTGCAGAAGTGTCCAATCCATGTGTGAGGGGGAGATTGTTAGGAATAGTCTCACATGGATTGTGGGAGAGGAGCAAGCACAACTTATAAGTGTGAGGGAGCCCCCACCCATTGGACTAGTCTTTTGGGGGGAGAAGGCCCAATACCACTTATAAGGTTGTTGCTCCGTTGCTCCGTGGGCTAGATGTGTTCAGCCCATTTAAACCTGTGGCACTCAGTTGGACCTAGGCATGTGGCCATGGTCCAAAAGTTGTAACAGAGAAGAAACGTGAAGTATAAATTTTTTGAGTAATCAGTTTGCATGTAAGGGTGTGTCAGCGGCGTTGACTGAAACTGTGGCTCATTCTGTTGTATGAAGAAGCATGCGCTGTTTTAGTATATCTGGGCGAAAGGAGTAGAACACTTTTTCATTTTTCATGATTAAGAATCATGTATACTGCCATGGAGAAATGTAGAGCATAAAACCATCGATGCTACATCAGGGAAGTAAATAGGTTTGTTTGATGGGTTCGCAATATAAGCTGTACGAGGAGGCAGTGCTGTATTATGTTTTGCTTTCAGCCGTATGCTGAACGCCATTGTGATGCACCTTGATTACCAAGTAGGAACAAGCACAGATTGGTGCTTATGGATTCAACAGGATTACAGATCTGGAGGCACAATAATATAAGAATAAAAGCACAAGGGTAATCTGGTATAGTTATACAGAATTCGTTTCATAATAGTAGCTTTCATCGTGTGATCGTGGTAGAGCAAGCATATTTGTATACGAACTGTTTAGCATGTTTTTTACAATGAGGAAACCGCAAGGTTTCGTTACAAGGAAAACGGTAAGTAGCTTGCTGTTACAGAGCACAGAAACAACCATGAAAGGCTGCTATGTAACCATGGCAGTTTTTATGTTACTCATAGCACCGGTGGTCGTACTTTGTACAACAAAACAACTATAATCTCCAATACCGAAGGCTGATAACGATAAAAGCACCAACCATGTTTATACCTTACAAAAGAAAAGCTGTAGCGAATGTTCAGAACAGCAGGGTGGCAGGAAGGCATGTTCTTATGTGTGAAGCGCCTGGTGAACCTTACTGTAAGCAAATCGTTGAAGAAACGGTGTAAGGTTATATACTGGGTGGTTATTTTACCTGTGCTAATCATTATTGTGGTTTACTAACATAGTATAACATACCTTTTGTGGGACATCAGTCACATCACTTTTGATATTAGGAAATAGCTCTTTTGCAGCTTTTTTTTTTTTGTGTGTTCGGTATGTAGTGCCCTGCAAAGCAAAGGTATGGTCAGCGGTACTATTAGCCGAGAAGCTATAATAGGTACCTATTTTTTGAGGCCATGAGTAATAAGTAGTAGTACAATGGATTAAGTTGAGGTACTTTTTTTTCCTTCTTTAGGCGACTCATGGAATTCGGCTTCGGCAGATACAGTGGTTTCGTGCATCCTCTTGTCGAACTGTGTTGCAAATAATGCATAAAAAAAATTAAGAGAAGATACAAATGTTTACATAAAAAACTCTTGTGAAAAAAATCACGGACACACAAAAGACAAATCATTGCGACTCTGATTCAGTCTCATCTCCATGTAGGACTCATTTCCCTCGTCCTATATATATATATATATATATATATATATATATATATATATATATATATATATATATATATATATATATATATATATATATATATAGGAAGGCGAAATAGGACTCCAAGGAGTCCGGGCACCTAACCTATCAACCATTCGATCGCTTTGAGATGTGTTATTTTGTAGTAGGTATGAGAGACTAACGGGTAAACCCAATAGCAAATACAATTTTCCTTAGAGCAAGGCTAATAATACAGCCAGCAAGCGGGCTGTAAGGTTTCTTGCAGCCTTCTCCTAGCCCACCCATATAGTAGTTAGCTCTTCATCATTAATACATGGCCCACCTGTCTCTCACACAAAGTTTCTTGGTTCTTGTGTCGAAGCCGGCTGTAAGCTTGCAGCCCGCTTATCCTCTCTCTCCTCCCTTCTCTCCTACATGTCAGCATTTAGTCAGCTTACAGCCCATTATTATACTTGCTCTTAGAGCAAGTTTAATAGTATAGATAGCTGCTACCTCCAATACATTTCCATGTCATCAAAAGGTAAGATGCAGCCAACTCATACAATAAGCTGGCTATAAGTTGTCTCTACAAGAGCTCTCAATCATTTAATACATACATGGATATTGGTCATTTAATACATGCATGGGTATAGCAGTTAGTTCTATTGGTACATGCATGGATAACACCTCTTTTCCTGTGCTATAGCCTGACTCTTGCATGGGAGCCGGCTTGGCTCTCTCTCTCCTTTTCTCTCCCCTCCACATAGGACTATGCTGACATGGATTCCCTTATAGCTAGCACAGTCAACCTTATTAAACTTGCTCTTAGTAGTAGTGCAATCTTGATTTGTAATTGCCGTAAATATCCAGCAATCCTGATTGAGTCGTCAATCATGACATGAAAATTAATGTGTCATTAAATTGTGAATCCCGCGCACAGATTTCGTGCTGAAGTAATGATTTTTGAATTAACGTGAAAAAGGTATGTGAATCCCGAGCACAGATTCTCATTGTAATCAAATCGAGTATTATACTCAAAAATTAATTTTAAGTGGTCGACGTACAGCATAAAAAAACTGTGTTGACTTTCACTAATTTTTATACACCGCACGAAATCATTTTGAGCGGCGAATTCTCACGTGATGTTAGCAGTTAAGGTGAGAATCTTATGTGAATTTTTCAACTCAATCGGACAACAAAATGCTATGTTAAATGGTTGATGGAGACGAATGTCACATAAAAAACGCGTATGTTGACTTCCATTATTTCCAGTAATTTTTAGACGCCGCACAGAATGATTTAGAGCAGCGAATTCGAACGTGATGTTAGCAGTTAAGGTGAGAATCTTATGTGAATTTTTCATCTCAATCAGACTTACGGCATAAAAAATCTTATGTGATCAAAATGGGTATTATACTCAAAAAATAATTTTAAGTGGTCGACTTACGGCATAAAAAAACGGTGTTGACTTTCACTAATATTTATACACCGCACGAAATGATTTTGAGTGGCGAATTCGCACGTGATGTTAGCAGTTAACGTGAGAATCTTATGTGAATTTTTCATCTCGATCGGACAACAAAATGGTATCTTAAATGGTTGATGGAGACGAACGTCATATAAAAAACGCGTATGTTAACTTCCATTATTTCCAGTAATTTTTAGACGCCGCACGGAATAAGTTAGAGCGGCGAATTCGAACATGATGTTAGCAGTTAAGGTGAGAATCTTATGTGAATTTTTCATCTTAATCGGACAACAAAATGCTATCTTAAATGGTTGAAGGAGACAAATGGCATAGAAAAAACGCGTATGTTAACTTAACGTGGAATAGGTATGTACATCCGTACGGTAGTATTGGAAGTATGCTCGCTTATACATATAAATTTAAAAGTCTAGTGTGCATGCAAAATATCATTACGTGTAACACATGATGAATCATTGTAATCAAATTGGGTATTATACTCAAATCACGTGGAACATATCATTACGTGGAATGAGGCAAGACCGGGGGAAAAGCGTTTTATAGAATGGAATCGAAGAGGGACGGGGTTTCCTATTTTGCTTGCGGTCTGCAGAAGCAATGGTTCAAACAGTATTCCAACCCGTTAATCGTCAATTCTCCATCTCACTGTGCGTACGCGATCGGATGGCTGTCAATTGAGGTGTCCGGACATCTAATAGTACTTAATATTTTTACAGAACTAGATTGCCGAAATAATAAAAAAGAGTATATTAGCTTGAACAGTGAGGATCATTAGGCCTCAGAAATTCCCGTACTGATTACCCAGATAACAAATGAAAACAAAAGTAACTAACTAAACAGTCGCCGGCGTATATGCAAATAATGATTACCCGAATAATGATCTATTTATGGCAAATAACGAGATATTGATTACCCAGAAGCACGCCCTGACGACCTCGCACGCCATCTCGTCCTCCAACCCGTTAATCACTTTTCTACGACTGTGCGCGATCGGACGGCTATGCGTTCAGGAGTCCGGACTCCTAGTAGTCCTTAATATTTTTACTATATATATATATATATATATATATATATATATATATATGGGAGTATATCTAGTGCTAACAGACTTTTCAGTGCTAACATGCTAAAACTTCGTCAGAGCCATCCGATCTGCTCCGTACGGCTCGGATCCAGGAAGGTGGGATGCCCCAACTCACTTAATCAGTTTTTCACAAAAACCCCCGCCCGGATGCTTAATCAGGGATCGATCTCTCCCGTCCGCTCCCCTCCCTCCCCCCGCACTCCTCCCTCCATCTCTCCCATCCGCCCCTCTAGCCCCGCCGCCGCCCTCCATCCCTGGCCGACGCGCCGCTCCAGCCCTCCATCCCCATCTCCGTAGCCCTGCCTCCCGACCGCCGCGCCGCTCCAGCCTCGTCGCCGCCCTCCCGTCCTCCATTCCCGGCCACCGCGCGGATTCGATCTGCTCCTCCCCAGCCTCTCGCCTCCCTCGTCCCCGGCGCCGGCCCCCGGCTCCCTCCCCGGATTCCCCTGGCGCCGCTCCCCTCGGCTCTCCCCAGCCTCCCCCTGGCGCCGCCCTCCCCTGCCTCCTCCGGCTCCCTCTCTGGCCGTCGGCGCCGCGCTTCGGCTCCCTCCCCGGTCCTCGGCGACGCCCCCCGGCCCCCGGCGCCGTCTCCGCCCGAGCGCCGACGCCGCACCCCGGCTCCCTCCCCGGCCCTCGTCCCCGGCGCCGGCCCCCGGCTCCCTCCCCGGATTCCCCTAGCGCTGGCCCCCGGCTCCCTCCCTGGCCCTCGGCGTCGCACTTCGGCTCCCTCCCCGGTCCTCGGTGACGCCCCCCGGCCCCCGACGCCGTCTCCGCCCGAGCGCCGACGCCGCACCCCGGCTCCCTCCCCGGCCCTCGCCGACGCCCCCCGGCCTCCCCCCGAGCGCCGACGCCGCGCCCTGGCGGTGAGATTTTCTTCTTGTTGCTAGAATAAAAAATGTTCTTAGTTCGTGCTTCAATCAAATGTTCGTGCAATTTGTTGGGTCCGAAAGTGTGCAAAAGGAGATGAATCCGAAAACCATAAGCCGAAAAAAGTCTTGGTTCGTGCCATTTTATTGGCTCATGTAATTCGACAAGAACAGCAGACGAAATTAAGCCTAGATCAAGAAATAAAGCCAATAAGCCATGGGTTTGTAGGATTTTGCATAGCCAATCATATTGGCTGTAACTTTGAATCCATATGATTGTCACATATTACTAAAAAAACTGAAACAATGTGGCTTAACTGAACCTTGCATAGCTGTGATTTGTAATCCTTGCATCAAGCAGCTATTTTATTGTATCATAAACTCATGATTACTGTATCACCTTGTATAAAGCAGCTATTTCATTGTATCATAAACTCATAATTACTGTTCAACAAATTGTAGGCCTGCTTGTTGGAGCCTGTGAGATAGTTTTCACTGGAGCTGTTTTTTTCCCCCTTCTGACTGCAGGGAGTTGGTTCTGCTGTTAACAAACTCAACGACCTCGTGGCAATGATCGCCGAGGTGAAAAGTATTGCAGAGGCTTTAGGGTGGCTTCAAGAAATGTGTCTGAGGACTTGAAAAGAATTCATCGTTAGTGCTAGGACTCTCCTTTTTTGTAACAAACTCGAGCAGTCAATAAAAATTAAAATGTGGCACTCAATGGTGAACAATTTTGGATCATTTTCTGTCTGCTGCCTTTTGTCGTGGTAATGCAAATGCACCAGAAAAGTGTTCTTTCAGTCGATGAGTGATGCAATGACGAATTCCAGTCGAAGTCGAGACAGTGAACAAAAAACCAGTAAACGGTGGTGACGCTTCTGCCCGTGACGCTTTTTTAACTCATACCAAGCTTCAGATAGGTGTTGGTTTGGAGGACATCATTTGTGCAATCAGATATCATCTCTTGCAAATTTGTCTCCTCTGTTTCTCCAGCCCAGACCCCTATTTCCTTGCAAAACAAGGAAATGCTTTTGCTAGGACTCTGGCAAATGTGTTGTTGCAGACATTTTGTTACACACATCACAAAACATAATCACAAGTTGCACAGTCCGTGGCATTCACACACACAAAAGCATTCTCAGGCTTTCACACACATTGGCTAATAGCAAGACATGATACATCAGTTCATGGCAATAACACTCACTCAGACATGCTTTCACCATTTCGAATACATGACAAAACACATTAGTTCACTCACATAGTACTACGTAAATTTGTCCATAGGACTACATGAATGGATCCCAGAGCACATGCCCAGAAGTACTTATTACATCAGTTTAGAGATGGTTCTCACTTCTCCATGCCTAAAGAAATTCTCCATGCCATCAGTTCTCCATGCCAAAAGAAATTCCTGCCAGAAAAAAGATGGTATCAATAGGCTAGCAACTACAGGCTGAATAAAATCCACAGGTTGACACAGCAAAATTACAAATCCAGGAAAGAAGAAGCGTCATATGTTTTAATGCTAAAATTCGTTGCAGCTCGGTACACTATATACAAAACCTACAAATCATCTTCACAGCATATCCACATTAAACTTGTTTAGCTACAACACACCTGATGCGGGGGCGTCGCCGGACGGGGCCGCGAGAGGCCAGGGAGGGAGCCGGGGGAGGCGAGCAGGGGGGTGGCGAGGAGGCGGAACGGCGCGGGGAGAAAAATCACTGATCGGCGCGGGCGGACGGGAGGCGGAACGGCGCGATGGCGCACCGCCAGGGCGCGGCATCGGCTCTCGGGGGGAGGCCAGGGGGCGTCGGCGAGGGCCGGGGAGGGAGCAGGGGAGCGGCGCCAGGGGAATCCGGGGAGGGAGCCGGGGGCCGGCGCCGGGGACGAGGGAGGCGAGAGGCTGGGGAGGAGCAGATCGAATCCGCGCGGTGGCCGGGGATGGAGGACGGGAGGGCGACGACGAGGCTGGAGCGGCGCGGCGGTAGGGAGGCAGGGCTACGGAGATGGGGATGGAGGGCTGGAGCGGCGCGTCGGCCAGGGATGGAGGGCGGCGGCGGGGCTAGAGGGGCGGATGGGAGAGATGAAGGGAGGAGTGCGGCGGGAGGGAGGGGAGAGGACGGGAGAGATCGATCCCTGATTAAGCATCCGGGCGGGGGGTTTTGTGAAAAACTGATAAGGTGAGTTGGGGCATCCTACCTTCCTGGATCCGAGCCATACGGAGCAGATCGGATGGCTCTGATGAAGTTTTAGCATGTTAGCACTAGATATGCTCCCTATATATATATATATATATATATATATATATATATATATATATATATATATATATATATATATATATATATATATATCTACCCTACTCTATAATACATCAAAATTTTCTTTACTAAATCCACCCCCCTCAACCACCCCTACAGTCATACCTAATCTAAGTCCACCCAGATTTGTGTACCAAAGTAATTCAACTTCATACAAATGAATGGCCTGGATCTCTCCTTAAGCCTTCTTCTCTTACTCATTGAAGATCCTAAGGTCAAAATCATTTGGATCATGCACATCATGAACCCAGAACCCCACCCGTCCGTCCACGCAGCCGTGTCGTCCCCCACGACCAACCGCGACCGTGGCACGGCATCTCATCGGCACATTTCGCGGTTGAAAGCTAGGGTTTCCCGTTCCCGTGTCGTGCCCGCTCTCCGATGGGCCCAGCCGCGCCGCCGCCGGACGCGGCCGGCGGGGAGCCGGAGGCGTGGTACGGCAGCATCCAGTACCTCGTCAACATCTCCGCCGTGGGCGCCGCCTCCTGCGTGCTCGTCTTCCTCCTCGTCAAGATCCGTTTTGACCACCGCTGCATCCCGGGGCCCTCCGCCCTCGCCGCCAAGCTCCTCGCCGTCTACCACGCCACCGCGCCGCACATCGCGCTCCACTGCGGCGCCGACGCTGCCCAGTTCCTCCTCTTCGAGCGCGCCTCCTTCCTTGTCCTCGCCGCCGTCGCCGCCGTAGCCGTCGCGGTGGCCCTGCCGCTCAACCTCCTCGCCGGGGACGCTGCCATCGCCGAACAGTTCGCGGCGACGACCATCTCCCACATCCCCAAGTCCTCGCCGCTCCTCTGGCTCCACCTCCTCCTCACAGCCGTCGTCGTCGCCATCGCCCATCTCGGTATCTCCCGCATGGAGGACGCCCTCCACATCACCCGATTCCGCGATGGCAACGGCAACCCCAGCGACCCCAACTCCAGCTCCGTCGCCGTCTTCACCATCATGATCCAGGGCATCCCCAAGACGCTGGCGGCCGATAAGACCCCGCTCAAAGATTACTTCGAGCACAAGTTCCCTGGCAAGGTGTACCGTGTCATCATGCCCTTCGACCTCTGCGCATTGGAGTATCTTGCGGAGGAGTGGAGGAAGGTCAGAAACAAGATTTCTTGGCTGGAGGCAAGGATGGACGCCCGCAACCTGTTTGATGAATTTGTGCATAATGAAACCGCCCAATCAGGGGCGGATTCGTTTGTGAGGAGATGCAAAGAGCTGTGGGCAATGGTTGCGGAGAAATTGTGCTTGATGTAAAAAGTAACTGTCATCTGTTATGTGATCTTTCATTCTGTTGAGATTTCTGTTACAATATCTGTATGTATCTGTGCTAATTCTGAATGATTTCTTAGCATCCTTTTCCCAGCAGTCAGTTTGTACAAATTTACATTTATCTTTTGGTGCAGTTCCAGGTGAGTACTTTTGTGCTCTTGATGCCAGTGGCAGAAGATATGATACAGGTCAAAGACCTGAACTTACTAAGGGAACAGTGGAGTTTGTTGCTCCAACTGAATATATGGTTCGGCCACCAATGCCACGTTCCTATTTCTTTCTTATTGATGTGTCAGTATCCGCAGTTCGAAGTGGGCTGCTTGAGGTACATTCTTTCTATTTTTGTTGGCTTGTTTTGAACTTTTGATCTTTCTGAGGGTCATCGTTTTTGTATTGATAAAGCATATTAGCGCTGCAGGATGTTCTTATATAATATATTTTCTGTTTATGATTTGACATGCGCTTTCTTCCAGGTAGTTGCGAAGACCATCAAATCATGCCTTGATGATCTTCCAGGATTTCCACGAACACAGATTGGATTCTTAACCTTTGACAGCACATTACACTTCCACAATTTTAAGGTATTCCCTACAACTTTAGTTATCATTTTTTCCTCGAAGCTGCATTTTATCTCTTTATTTTGCAATATTGCTGCTTGTATTCTGTGCTTGTATCAGTCTTCTTTGACACAACCTCAAATGATGGTGGTTGCCGATTTGGACGATGTTTTCCTACCGTTGCCTGATGACCTATTGGTTAATTTGGTCGATTCTAGACATGTTGTCGAGTCATTTCTCGATAGCTTGCCAAATATGTTCCAGGACAATGTAAATGTAGAATCTGCTCTTGGTCCTGCACTTAAAGCAGCATTCATGGTTATGGTAAGATGCTTATTTCCCTTCCATTTATTTTATATTTGAATTTGATGATTTATCATTGAAATAATTCTGTTGGTTGTTTTCGTGTGCCTTTTGTTGCACTGTTTGAACTAAATTATGGACAATTATGGCATCCCTTTTGTAGAGTCAAATTGGGGGGAAGTTGCTGGTCTTCCAGAGTACATTGCCATCTCTTGGTATTGGTCGTTTGAGACTTCGAGGAGATGATGTTCGTGCATCTGGAACAGATAAGGAGCATACTCTCAGGGTACCAGAAGACACCTTCTATAAACAGATGGCTGCTGAATTCACTAAAAATCAGATCGCAGTGGACATAGTTTCTTTCAGTGAGAAGTATTGTGATATAGCTTCCTTAGGTGAGACTTACTGACAAGGACTCTGGAGAAAAGAACCTTTTATGTTTTCTATCATGTTGTTCTTTATTGTGCTATACATACTTTTGTAGGTTCTCTGGCGAAATATACTGGTGGTCAGGTGTACCTTTATCCATCATTCCAGGCAGCTACTCATGGGGAGAAACTTAAACATGAGCTTAGCAGAGACCTTACACGAGAGACTGCTTGGGAATCTGTTATGCGTATTAGATGTGGAAAAGGTTCTGGATAGGAACCTATATGTTGTACAACACCGGATAGGAGGGAGACTGATTTATCCAGAATCTTTAAGATTCTTGCCATTATACATCCTGTCCATATGCAAATCTCTTGCTATCCGTGGTGGTTATGCAGATGTCTCTCTTGATGAACGTTGTGCTGCCGGTTTCAGCATGATGATACTGCCTGTAAAAAGGCTGCTCAATTTTATCTATCCTTCTTTGTACAGGGTTGATGAAGTATTGACAATGGTATGTTGTATTTCCTTCCCACTTAGCTGATTTAGTTCCTTTTAACCAGTTTGTCACTTGTAGATTTTTTACCTCCAAACTGCGGAAGTCAAATATGAAATGAACAAAATCAACTTTTAGTATGTTCTGTTTGGGATGGGAAGAATCAGTATAAGAACTGATTAGTCTGTTCAGCTACTTTGGAAAGGCCTTAACTATTTTGTTTTGTATGAAGCTTCTATTATACTTTGATACTTTGTAGAGCCTTCAGGCATAGTTAAGTGAAGCTCGGCAAGCTGATTTTTTGGTATATTTGAAGTCATATGTTTTTTCTTCTTTGTTTAGGTGTGGTTTGCTAATCAAAATGAATGTTGAGTTTTTCACGAACCAGATAGGATTGATGGATCCTTGAAGCGGTTGCCATTAACCTTGCAGTGCTTAGACACTGCAGGTTTGTACCTCCTTGATGACGGGTTCACCTTCAAATCTCTACCCCTCTATAATACACCAAATTTTTTTTTACTAAATCCACCTCCCTCAACCACCCCTACAGTCATGCTAATCTAAGTCATATTAAAGTATCTGGATTGGTCAGACGAAAATTGTATCGTCATATTAAAACTGATTTCACAATATTATGTATTTAAAATATTAATATATATGATTATTAGACTGGTCAAAATTCATAAAAACGACAGGGTCACTCTAAAATATTCCAAAGGAGTATATGTATCATGAGGTAAATCATATGACGTACGTATAAGTTTGTGATTCCCTATTTTTCCCATTGGCTTTGTTGATGTGAAAGGCCAGAAAGGCGTAGAAGGATGCACGTAGAAATGAGGTGTGCGTTGGTCGATGTGACTGTGTTGGATGCACGCTGTACTCGAGGTAAAAAACAATGGAAGTGAGAGCGCCAAGTACCCACATGTTTCTGTGTGTTTGACCACAGTAGTTCCAAGTTGGACCATCAAACATTTGCCTTGGAGTAGTAAAAAAGGGAGGAAAACTGGCATCAATATCATGTTTGCTTTGAGAGCCAGTTTCAGAATGCGCAGTTTTATAGAATTTCGGTAGAAAGCAATTAATTTGTATAGAGTTCACGTGATAACGTTTAGTTTAATAAGTAACAAATAAAAATGGTCAACAACTATAGTTTTTCTATTTTTTTGTCTATATCCTTCACTGAATTTGTCCTTTGAACACGTTGGTTTCTTAACATACCTTTTTTTTCTTTTTCTTTACATTATCTGTGAAGATATAACTATATTTTTGTAAGTTTGTATTTATCTATTTATTTTAATTAAATTACTTATGAAAAGCTAACGTTCGCTACACCATCATTTCAATTAAAAAGGCAAAAGCTACTGTTAAAAGATAAATGCCACGCAATGAACCACAATGTCCAATCACCATCGGAAATCTACGCTTATCATTTTGGCTCCGCATACGGCCACGTTGCTATTTACGACCACGTTGGCCTTTATGACTACGGTGGCATTTTCGACCACTTTGGCGCTTACGGCCACATTGGTATTTTACGACCCCTTTGGCCACGGTCTGCAGTCGGAAGTCGATGAACTTCGACCACGTTGTTGTTTACGACCAGTTTGATTGTGATCGAAGGTCGACCGGAAGCTTTACGGCCACATTGGCCGTGATCAAAGGGTTTACGACCACATTATCCATGGCGGGAGAGTTACGACCACTGCAGCTCAATCTGAGCCTGGTCGGAATGGTATTGCGGACACATTGGCCATGGTCGAAAGATACGACCACGTTGTCCGTGGTCGGAAGTCGAACGCACCGTGATGGTCGTGGTCGAAAGCTATTACGACCACATTGGCCATTTTGTTTGCAGTCGGAAGCTAGCTGAAGCCTTTACAAGTAGTCGAAAGCTATTACGACCACGTTGGTCATGGAAAGAAGCTAGCCGAAGGGTTTACGACCACATTGTCAGTTGTCGGAAGTCGGTAGTCGTAGTTGCGTCTTCGACCACAGCGGGCTTCGACCACATTATCGAGAGCTGCGGTCGGTAGTCGAAGTTTCGACCACGTTGTGACGTGCTCAGGACGTGGTCGGACGGGACTTCGACCACTGTGAGCCCATGTATGTGGTCAGAAGGGGCTTCGACCATGGTGAAACTCGTGCACATGGTCGGAAGTGGCTTCGACCACGACGAAAAGTGTTGTATGTGGTCGGGAAGGGCTTCGACCAGCGCGAAACTCGGTGCACATGGTCGGAAGTGGCTTCGACCACGACGAAAAGTGTTGTATGTGGTCGGGAAGGTGTTTAAATCACGCGATAAATGGCCGTAGCTTCTGTTAACCGGTCGTATGGTCTCGCGAAGCGGTCGCAAGACCTGGGAATCGGTCGTAGGCTTTTGAGCATTGCCTGTTGGGTGGTTCCGACCGGTCACGTATTTATGTGACATTCATTATGTGACAAAACTATTTGGTTATACAATATATGAGACGTGAATCTTAATGAATCTGATTGTTCGTTTTATTTTTTACAAATTTTATCTTGTTTTGTATTTACCGTAGCGTTAGCACGGGCATACTACTAGTATATATAGGACGAGGGAAATGAGTCCTACATGGAGATGAGACTGAATCAGAGTCGCTTACTACAAATTGATATCATGTCTGATACAACTTACGGATGCCCTAACACCTGTTATGCCACGTTTGGCATGAGGCAACGAAATATCCAACACAGATACGGAATGAATTCGGATAAATTTCAACAGCAATGTTGGGAGTTTTTGAGCAGTTGCCAGTGGCATACAAATGTATCCTTGGATCCAATCCTTTTAGTTTCTTTGATAATTTTCTGTTAAAGTACTCCTAATTTATACTTATCATTTGCCTGATTTCCAGAACATCGTTACATCGTTTCTGATGGATTGATCACATATTGCATTCTGGGCTTTTCATAACTATTGTATATTCCTTGACATTGCTACAGAAGTATTCTCGAGCGAAAAGAACATTTCATGAAATGGAATGCTGGTGCAATAAGTCTTTCCTTCTCTGTGTTTGCGCAAAGGCACACATGCTTGTTGAGCCGTACTAGACGTTGGTCTGTTCTTTAATAGCTTCTAAAAACGGCTTTTGTCTTTTGCAACAGTATCTAACCTTTAATCAGAGAATTGTTTAAGACGATGTCTACAAATTAATTGTAGTACACGTTAAAAGTCTAACATCTGTATCAATCAAAATCGCTAACGAATATCTCTCTCCGTAATCTCTGTTGCAAACTGCTAAAATTCAAAAATTTTAGCAAAAAGCTATAAACCGCAGCCATATCAAACAGGCCCTACCGTCACACTCTTTGGTAGAAACCAAGGACCATTTTTGGTGACAAGTTAGAGTTAACTAAAACTTTTTTACGGAAACACTGAATGTAATCACCCAGCTGAATCATTCCAAAACCCATATACTTAAGTTACCTAAGGCGGGCTT
This sequence comes from Dendrocalamus latiflorus, assembly GCA_017311315.1. NCBI lineage: Eukaryota > Viridiplantae > Streptophyta > Magnoliopsida > Poales > Poaceae > Dendrocalamus > Dendrocalamus latiflorus. The sequence continues at coordinate 41,103,333 of CM029653.1, read as the reverse complement.
GGTGGCCTTTTATACACCTGAATACCTGATCCTAACCCAATGAAGACTTCTTTTCTGATCCTAACCCAATGAGGACTTCTTTTCTGATCCTAAGCCAATGAAGACTTCTTTTCATATTTCTTGGCAATTGGCAACCATTAATTTTCATGAAATGGCTTTTTCTACTGTTTTAGGTGCTCCATTTTCTTGGATTTGCGTTAGCAATGTGCCTACTCTACTCAACTGCACTGTACGTACGGCACTGAAGGTATAGCAGGATCGTTGAGCTTTATCTGACGATCCTGGCTATTTTCAGAGTTGTCTGACAAACCTGCATCTATGTTCCCTTGCCGGTTGCAGACATGCGGGGCAACCATGCTAAACCTCTCGCTCCTGACTTCAGACGTGTAGGCTGTTCTGATCTGCATCTTTGCTTATCATGAGAAGGTCTGTCTATTGTATTTTCTACACATCCCGAATTTCTGATCGATACTGGGAACTCAGATGTACTCACCGAGCGTGTTTGCGCATGGCCAGGTCGACTGGATCTACCTCGTTGTCTTTGCAGGGACGGTGGCTGGCCTTGTGATCTACTCGTACAAGTAATACCCCCCTTCTATTGTCATGTCAGCTGCAGCTGCTGCATTCTGACATGACTACATGGTTCTGTACTGTGCCATTTGCTCACTAGTGAGAGCTCTGATTGCACGCAAGAGCTCCAAGGAGGCCGAGGAGACGGCACAGGTCGCCGGGGCTAGTGACGAGCTTGGTAAGGAATGGGATGAAGAGGATGGAATGCAGAACCCGGCGCGGAACACCGGTGCCGGCGATGGTGGACCGATCTCCAACGAGGAGTTGTCATCAAATGTCAAGTCACCTCCAGGAAACAGGCTACAGACAGTGTTGCAGCATATGCAAACGGTGGAGAGACCTCAGACTAAAGGTCGGCAGTGTGATTTGCAGGACTGATTATATTAGTTTCTGTTTGAAAAATGTGAGTACTTCGGAGGTTGGGGTGCCTGTCTTGTTATGATTTGGATAAATGCATTATTTCCTAGCGGGTATATTTTGTGTTGTAATAATAGGTGAGAAAAAGATAAGTTAAAAAAAAGGTGAGTGAAAGATAAATTTTCACATGGATCGATTGCAGGAGTAGACAGCAGCACCCTACTTATTGGAGGCAAACACAATTGAACAACATTGGATATTGCTCGTTTGAATTCGCAAGACTCTCGGGAGATCGATCGAATGAACAACGTATAAGTGCATTACATACGAACGAAAGGAGGACTAGCAACAATTTGGTTTTGTCCAAACCAAACAAACCAGGGCAAAATCAGACAGCGCTATTCAGTCCTCTATCTTCAGATGTGGTTTGTTCTTATTCTCGGGCCACTCGTCCAGTTGGTCCCGCAAGTTTTTCTTGATTTCTTCATAGTCCAATTTGAAAACAAATGTGAGTACTTCGGAGGCTGGGGTGCCTGTCTTGTTATGATTTGGGTAAATGCATTATTTCCTAGCGAGTATATTTTGTGTTGTAATAATAGGTGAGAAAAAGATAAATTAAAAAAAGGTGAGTGAAAGATAAATTTTCACAAGGATCGATTGCGGGAGTATGCAGCAGCACCTACTTATTGTAGACAAACACAATTGAACAACAATATTGGGTATTGCTCCTTTGAATTCACAAGACACTCGGGAGATCGAAGGAAGGAACGATGTATAGGTGAATTACATACGAATGAAAGGACTAGCAACAATTTGGTTCAGTCCTCTATCTTGAGATGTGGTTTGTTCTTATTCTCGGCCAGTTGGTCCCGCAAGTTTTCCTTGATTTCTCGCCAGCCTTCCGTGGTTTCTAAGTAACGTTTGTCGGGAAACTTGAGCGAAACTTCCTTGAGACTTGACAGGAATGGTATCCCCGAAAACCCATCACCGCCTCTCAGAAAACAATAGCGCACCCGTAGCAGCTCAAGCTTAGGCGTGGCTTTTTCTTCAAACTGAACCGATACGAGGTCATCTAGCCCACCAAGCTCCAGCACCGTCAGACTTGTGAACGTGTCGGGACGGAAATGGAAGCGGGCTTCTCCCTCCTTAAATGACCCACGACGAAGACTTAGATCGGCAAGATTTGGCAGCTCCCCCAGTACTACTAAGGCATCATGCTCCAGTCGGGCACTCCGTAGGGTCAACTTGGCTAGCATCTGAATCTGCTTGATCCATGTAGGTAACTTGACCAGACGGCCATACAACTCAAGGCTCTGTAGGTCATTTGGAGGTGGGGACAGTTCATCCAAACAGCCTTCCAACCCAGGCTCGCCCTCGGCGCGCATGGACAAGGACCGCAAGCGGCCGTGATTGGCAATAGCAGAACAGAGCTCCTTGCAGTTTTTCTTGTTGATGCCAGTCACTCCTAGCTTACGCAACTGACTGAGCTTCTTGAGCTCCTTCAGCATGGCCTTTCCCCGTGCAATGTTGACTACACCCAGTGCGTGCAGGGCCTTCAACCTCCCAATCCCTCTGGGCACTTTAACACCATGCTCGTCCCAGCCTCGCAACCAAACACCGGCCTGAAAACAGAGATATGGTAGTGCGTCCAAGTCATCAATAGATTTTCTCCGTAAATAGCTCTCGTAAGCTGCTGAGCCAAATTCCTTCAAGGGCTGAGAAATTTTTCTCCTCTCCCAGCTGTGACCCTCATGAATAGGCACGAGACCGGCATCAAGGTACTTTAGCTTTGAGAGCTTAACAATGCTTGCTGGCAGTGTAATCACACGTGTACGTCTGATATCCAGTGTCTCCAGGTCTGACAGATTACCAAATGAATCCGGAAGATGGTAGATATATACACATCCTCTAAGAGAAAGGTACTTTAGGTGGCGAAGGTCCCCGATTGGCACAAGGTCATGGTCCCGCAGATCTTCCGCGTCTTCTAAATCAAGCACCCGAAGCAATCTCATCTTCTTAGAAATGAAAAATGATCGCCACTCTCCAAATACGGTCAATGATCGAATATGGGACATGTCCAGGATGCTTCTTAACACATCCTTCTTTTGATCTCTGCTCGAACTACGGCTCACAACAAGGTGGCGTACTTTATTTTTAGACTGCAAGGTGGAATGCTCATCCAGTACGAAAACAAGATTCTCTTCTTCTGACTTTGAGATGCTGATTTCACGCATCAGATCATGAACTTGGAAGAAATCAGTAGTCTTCCGAGCATTATAAGTCCTTGTTTTTGATGGTTGTATCATGCTCCTATTAATAATGTCTGTAAAGTGTTCCTCTGCTACTTCCTCGGCAGTCTTGCTTCTCACTTCCCTCGAGTAACCCTCTGCAATCCACCGCCTCACTAAACGTCCATGCCTGATGTTGTGGTCTTCTGGGAAAATCGACAAATACAAAAAGCAAGACTTGAGATGATAAGGTAATCCATCATAGCTTGAGGTAAGGACGGTCTTTATCTTGTCAAGTTCTGGATTGTTCTCCAACTCCACACTGATATGATCATTCAATTTTCTCCATTCCAAAGTGGTTTTAGGTTTGGTTGCCAAAAAGCTGCCTATAGTGGCAATGGCAAGGGGAAGGCCATCACACTTTTTTAGAATAAGTTCTGCCTGCTCCATCATGGTATCAGTTAAATCAACCTTTTCAGTCCCACTAAATACCTGAAACACGATTCAAGCAAGTGAGTACCTGATGCAGGGGAATCCTAAATCCTCTATTCACTAAAAATATAAAGATTCAAGCGGATTAATAATCGGACATATGAATGAAGAGCGACAAGCAATCAAAGACTGGCATGTGTTAGTACGAATTTTAGTCTATAAGAGAGGTTGTTTATATAAATATCCATTTGTGTTCTATAATAGTAAGAGCTAACATGTCCTTTCATTGGCACAACCATATTAAACCTGCCATGTAATTATATACATAATAGGCTTTTGTCATAGTGGCCCGATCAAGTCAAGGGGGAAGCCACCCCCCAACAATAATAATTGATACATGCTATTTCTTTCGGGAGTGTATAGGCATCATCCGGATATTTTCTTCCTAATTATCATCCAAATTTGTGACCTTTAGATTATAGATCAAGGGGCCCCTTGTTTTTTAAGGAGGGAGATTTTTTTCAAGGGAGAGAAGGTAGAATTCAAGAGGGAGGGGGAGAATTCATGGCCATTGGATATCTAATCCAATGGTCATAAATCTGGATGATAGTTAGGAAGAAAACATCCGGATGATGTTTAACAAAACCCATTTCTTTTTATAGAGATGACTTGACTTGTCCCTCTAAGGAACCATTTCTATCTCTATGGCTAATAGATGGAATTTATCTTTGAGAAAGTAAACCCAACTAACAATGTTTACCAAACATTAATACACTTATGGGCCTGATATGAACAGTACACAGGTGCTGTGGTAGTGGTACCATGGGTACTATTTACGCATGTGAACAACAGGCGTAAACAATGATTAGCCTAAGGGTGTGTTTGGTTGGTGCCCAAATTTTTTTTGCCAAAATTTAGCTAGCCCTAACAATTTGACACTTGTTTGGATGGTTACTAATTTTTTGGCAAGCCTATAGTTCTATGGTGATTCCCTATGTATTTTTTTTGCCAATCTAGGCAAAATTGTGGGCAACCAAAATTTTGGCTAGCCAAATTTTGATAGGGCTGGTTTGAGAACACCAATCAAACATACTCTAAGGCTATCCACTGCAGCGCCCACCAACCACTGGTCAGTATCCCTCATTCTTGGTACCTATGTGATGCTTTTGACTTTGCACAGTCTCCAATATGCCACTTTTGGCCATTAATTTTCATAATAATATGTTGTAAAAAACATGAAAGTAGGTTAAGAAATCCTCCATACAAACCTTTGCAATCTAAGCAATTTGATGTGTAAGTTATTTCTGGGTTTTCTTGTCATATCATGTGCTTTATTCAAGTGGATTATTCCAAGAAAAGCAAGGCAAGGATGATGTGAAGTATCCTTCCTCTACAAAGAGAAAAAGTCAAATATCTATGTTAAAAATAGCATGCTTACAAATATGCCGTTGACAAAGATGGTAGCAAATATCTTGCAAAACTATGTTAGCCACTGTTTTGTAACATAGCCTCACTCTTATGTTAGAATAATTAAGGGATTTTGCAGTGGTATGTAACAATTTATCCCTAGAATTAAACGGGCTAAATGCTAATGGTAATTGGAAAATTCGTTGGTGCCATGGGTTACCGTGTTCTCATATTTGAAAAGGGCATGATGCACTCATGCGCTACTGATCTTAGGTACCAAAAACAATCATAAATGTAGTACATATAATGTTATACAAACTTACAAAATTCAATGTAAAATTCATCTGTATAGTACTAAAAGAGAGCACTAGTGCATCATGCACTAGTTGTCCTTTTTGGTGTTTGATACCATAGACGAATTTGATATTGTCATTTTGCAAATGTACATAACATTACAGGTACTGTATGTCTATATCCAAATTTTCTTTTTAGGTATTTCTGGAATGATGCATCGTCTTGATAAGTATCGTATGTTTTGGAGCATAAACAATTTTTTGACAGATTGTGGCTGCATGTGTTTGTACTAATTTAGTAAGATGTCGGTAGATTGTAGTACGTGTAGTAACAGATTTCACTTGGAGTGTGGTTGAAGTTTGAAAGGTACGTATCTCACATTGGACGACACATCGGGACTAATTTTGCTTGAGATTTCGGTGGCATATATATAGAGTGTCCCAATAATTGCGTCCTGGAAAATGAATATTTGTACAAAGGTGTAAAAAATGGCTATTTTCCATCTATTTAATTTAAGATCTTTACAAAAAGTTCCTCCTTTTCTTTTGGGAGGACTGTGAAAGCCCTTTTTCCACCTTTGCTTATTACTTGGAATCTTTTAGAAATCAAGTTTGACAAAAAGGGAGAAAGGAAGTTTATTTAGCATGCATACATAGTTGCATGTTCACGAATATTACCCACACGGGCAATATATGCTATGCAATCACCCTTTTTTTGGTGCACTCATAAAATCAACTTTTGGTTTTAGCACCAAATTAAAATGAAAAATTTTGAAAAAAAAATGAAGATGCAATCTATAGAGTGTTCTAACACCCTTTAAAATTTCAACTTCAAATTCAAAATGTGTTAGAAGAAACAAAAAAAAGAGATAAAGTTGCTGTGAATAGTAGCATTTGTCTTTTCCTTTTCCTTTTGATTAATCATTTGTCAGATGTTTTCATTTTTGTTACTCTTAACTAGACCAGGGGCAAAGATGCCAAGTCTTCATCTGCAATACCTTTCATTTTCCTAAGAACTAGCAGATGTACCTGCGCAGTTGCACGGCTAGATATTATGATTCAGTTGTCTTTAATATATAACTCTACCTCCTATAATTGAAATACAATTGTATTTGTTATATAACTTTAATATCTATATATGATTAATCTGCGCTGTTATAATCTAGCCTCATTAAAAAATAAGTGGTGATTTTTTTCTTTTTGTTTCGATTAATGTGAGAATGTCTAGGATTTTTTCTTTTTTAGGATTATTGTGAGATTTTCTTGCCCTCAAAACGAAGGAGACGTTTTGAATATCACCGGTTGTTTTTATTTATGTAGATATATAATGAATTTGAACTTGACATTTTCATATATAAGTTAAGTAAATTGAGGAAGTATATTTTGAATTTGTTTTGAGGATTTTTCATGTTGATTTGGTGCCCAAGTGGAAAACTATGGCATGAGTGCACCATATAGGGCAATTGCATAGCATACGTTGCCTTCCCACACGCACATGCCTAAATTTCAGTGAGTTATGCAACTGGTATGTGCCATAGCTGACACATTTGAGGTCATGCCTAAAATGTAATAGCATGCCTGAGGCCTGAGCAGTGGCAATCCTTGCCATATACTCCTACAGAACACTTCAAATCAAAAGGAAAGGAGCATGATAAAGTGTTTTGTATGTCCCCATACGTACCTTCTTTTTGAAGAGATCAAGTGCGGCATCTTCCTCTAGAGATTTCAGCTTGTATTGCATGAAACGATGGTTACCAACACCAACACTGGCGTCCCTTGCAGTGAGTATGATCCGGCTTGCCCTCTCATCATCTTTAGGTAAATGCGGCATTATCGAACTCCATTCTCTGTTGGACTGTAGATCATCAAGAACGATGAGGTACGTCAGCCCTGCCAGAAGCTGGGATGTCTCTTTTATCAAAGCTGCAATTTGCATCCCCTGTAACCTTTTTTGTACACCATCTCCCATCGAGCTAACATCCTTTCCAGTATTATCTGTGTGTAACTGCTCAGCTAAGCTCCTAAAGAACTCCTCAGGATTGAAAGGATGCAATACAGTAACCCAAGCTCGCTTCTGAAACTTGCCACTAAGCTCTTCGCTTCCGTAGACACTTCTAACAAGAGTTGTTTTTCCAATACCACCCATTCCCCACACAGAGATCACCTGACAATGCTCGCTCTCATGGAGAATTAGTTTGATGACATCAGATCTTGCTGCCTCTCGCCCGACGAGCCGAGATTCCTCCAAAGCGGCTTGCATCGTCCTATTGCGAGCAAGGCTCTTTCCAGTGGCCGAGTTGGTTCCACCCATGCTCGTAGATTGATCCTCCACTATATCATCGGTGACTACTGGTTGGATGCTATTGGCAGCGGTGGCATTATTTGAGCTAGACTCGGGCTAGAATATAATAAGAAAGAAGTTAATATTTATGTGACCAAAAGCTGAATTTAGATTAACCAAACACTAGTGAGAAAAGCACATTCACAGTTTCACACAACAATAGAAAATTTTAGACGAAAACCACAACCATCATCATATATGGAGAGTCAAAAAGAAATATTTTTTTGGAAAAGTAGTACATAATATTTGCATGATGCACTGTTGTTAAGACACACCTTGACATCCTCAAGTAAACAATGTAACAATAAGATGCCATAAACATTTAGACAATTCAATGTGACAGGATTGCTAAAAAATGTTTCTTTAGCGACTAACATGTATTTTGCTTTCACGAGTGGTTGATCACAATCGAACAGCAATATTACCTTATTGTAGAAGAGACAAAGAGGTTGATCTGTTGATATTTCATTGAGCTTTGATACTGGGTTTGGCTGCCCTGTGCATAGTCTTGCAATTTCTGCTTGCTCCGTGGACACTATGATTCGGCTTCCATTCTTCCTGTCAGGGAAGCATGTTTTGATCCAATCCCACTCCACTACAGTGGACAGGTCATCAATGACAATCAGGTACCTAGTGTCATGCACATATCTTTCGAACACATCAATCAAATGACCATCTGCTGCCACCGTCTTCATCTTTTTCAGAACACCAACCCCTATAGCTGTTCCTTCTTCTGCCTTCCCGTTTACTCGAAGAGAATTCCAGTAAAATTGTCTGACCAAGCTCTGGAGGAAATCATTTGAATTGAATGGTTGCATCAGCTTAATCCAGGCGCGGCATCCAAACTTCGTGTATATCTCTTGATTGTCATAGACTTCCCTGATGATGGACATTTTCTTGAGATCATCGCTTGCTCCTCCACACACTGAGATCACTCGAAGAGCTTGGTCATCTGCGGTGATCAGTTGGCAAAGATCCACCTTTGGTTCGTCCTTGTTTGCAGCAGCAATCCTTGGTTCATCAGTGCCAAATATTGCTGCGCTGCTGCTTATGCTGGATCGCCCAGTACCGGTGGCAGGGTTGGAATTAGGGTCTTCGATGAGGCGGTAGCGCAGGTTTCTCTGGCTCACATCCTCCACCCTGGCCTTCAGCTCCTTAATCTCCTTGGCGATGCGGTGCCGTGTTCGCAGCGTGCGAGGGAAGCGCCACCAAGATGGTTTTTGCAGATGAACAGAAAAGTCTTGGAGGCAATCCTCGGCATCGTAGGCCAGATCACGGACCTGCTTCACCCAGGCTTTAACCACCTTCTTCTTGGCCCGGTCCTCGTCCGCGGCCATGAGGAAGGTCTGCATCATGTCGAACTCATCCTTGATGAAAGCCAGATCGCGCTGGACCCCAAGCTGCAGAGCAACTTCATCCGCAACGGCAGATTTGGCCTTGCCGAGCGCTCCATCCAGCACGGACTTGGCAACACTCACCACCGTCGCTTCCATTCTGAGGTTTTGCTTGTCCGTGTCGAGATGGGATTACTGGAATTTTGTGCGATCGAGCTCAAATGCCGGTGCCCGGTCTAGCGAAGAAGGGATGGATTAAGAAGAGGTAGCTCACATCCAGGACGGCATAAATTCACATTTCAAATTGACATGTGCGTCCTGTTACCTGTCATAATTGCAACAATCGTTAAGAAAAAAGTCATGTCCTATAGACTCAATTACTTAGAGAAAAAACTATCTAACGGTATACTGTTGCTAGCCAAACCTACGACTTTGCACAGATCTAGAGAATAGTTGCATGTGCCAGCATGGATTAATCTAATAGCAATCATGTGCAGATGAACAGCAAAGTCTGAGGCTGTCCTCAACATCGTAGGCAAGATCACGGACTTGCTTCACCCAGGTTTTAACCACCATCTGCTGGCTCCGCTCCTCGTCTGCAACAATCAGGAAGGTCTGCATCATCTCAAACTCGTCTTTGATGAAAGCCAAGTCACGCTGGAACCGAGCTGCAAAGATTGGTTACAAGACCATGCAAATAAAGAACACTGTTTCTGGAAGAGCAATTAAATAACATGTAGCTCATATCTTGGACACAATGATCGAAATTGTTAAGAGTTATTTACATATTAGTAGTCTAACACACTCTCTCTCTCTCTGCTCATATGGCCTATGTAGCCCATGAGGCCTAACTAATTCTGACTATACATAACTCCTCGATAATGATTAAAATGCACAGTTAACAAAATATCTCTCTTAGCTTACCTAACATGGTATCGGAGCTTTTCCACCCAAACCCTAACTCTACTCCCCACTAGTCGAAGATTGATGTGGTCGAAACCAACATAGTCGAAATCATCATGGTCAAACCAACATGGTCAATAACATGGTCGAAGATTGATGTGATCAAAGATCAGTATGGTCAGAGATCTATGTAGTCGAAGATTGGTGTGGTCGGAGGCTAGCGTGGTTAGAGACCTCTGTAGTCGAACCAGACAATGTGGTCAAAGACTAGTGTGGTCAACGATCGGTAATACCGGCTCTATGTGAGCGATCCAACCAGCTTGCGGTACTACTGGCTCTATGTGAGCAGAATGAACGCTTGTGTAGCGGTACGTTTTTTCAGAGGGACACCTTTTTGAGAGTCTTCTCCTCTCTGGGAAAACAGTAGTTCCGCATGTATTGAGCGGTACTACCACATTATGGTAGTACTGGACAATAGTCGACGGTACTACCAATCTGTAATGACTAGTTTTTTGACCATCACGAGGGGAGAAGTAGTATGGCCATATAACGGTGGTATTACCGGATTTGTTGGTTTTTGTCCCCAACGGCTAGTTTCATTGTGCGAGGTATAAATACTCCCTTGTGGCCTGTTGGGGGTAAGGTCTTTAGCACTCTATTTCTGTAACACCCCACGTAACCATATGGGATATTACTATGCAACGTCATCGCCAAAGTAAACAATATATAAGTATAACAAAAGAAATCACAAAGAGTTTAAAACTTCTATTGACATGTCAGCTGCAGCTGCTGAATTCTGACATGACTACATGGTTCTGTACTGTGCCATTTGCCCACTAGTGAGAGCTCTGATTGCACGCAGGAGCTCCAAGGAGGCCGATCGAGGAGACGGCACAGGTCACCGGGGCTAGTGATGAGCTTGGTAAGGAATGGGATGAAGAGGCTGGAATGCAGAACCCGGCGCGGAAAACCGGTGTCGGCGATGGCGGACCGATCTCCAACGAGGAGTTGTCATCAAATGTCAAGTCACCTCCAGGAAACAGGCAACAGACAGTGTTGCAGCATATGCATACGGTGGAGAGACCTCGGACTGAAGGTCGGCTGTGTGATATGGAGGGACTATTTATATATTGGCTTCTATTAGAAAAAGCCAAAAGATAATATATATATATACTCGGCATTTCAAAGTGGGGTTTTTACTCCTCTAACTTCTACATCGCTCAGGGGATAAGTTAGGGGTCACAAATATATCACATAACCTACTCATCTTAATCTTATCTCGTGTACATATCTCTCCCTCACTCTATATGTCTATCCATCACTCTATAGGATTGTGAGGAAAAAGAATGATACTGTGGCTAAGGTTTTAGCTTCTACGCCACTGGATGTGTCATTTAGAAGAGGTTTGGTGGAAGGTAATTTGACAGCGTGGTACGACTTAGTCTCTAAAGTTGTGACAGTTAACCTTACAACAGAGAAGGTGATGTGACCACGCCACATATACATACGACCAAAGTTCCCAAGAATAAACAAAAGGTGAATTCGTTTCTTCGGTTTCAATTTATTTTAAATAAGAATATGATGCTATCTAAAGATGAAAATGTATATTTGTCTAGCTATATAAGGAGGATTGCATTAACGCTACGCGCTCGTGGCTGGGGTCCACCTAAAGGGAAGCCAAATAATATATCAAGACCAAGTCAATGCCTTTCCAAACTCTTGCTCAAGGTCACCACGTCACTTTTGGATCAATTCAAGCAAGAGTTCAAGTGGAACACGTTTTGGAATCCAATTCGGCCTCCAGATCAGTTCGGATTCAGCTTGACAGGTCCAACTTCAAACGAGCATAACTTTCACATACGGAGTCCGTTCGAGGTCCATGAGTACTTGATGGAAAGCTTTTCACGTCCTCTTTCCAATGGATCCAGCCATGCCTGCAAATTCCTTCTGTACGGCCCGCAATCATCAAAAGAAGTTGCTACACCACTTATTTGGGCCTTGTAATGCATGGGCCTAAGAGGAAGGTGCTAACCCCACTATTCATGGGCGTGCTACTGTTCACGTGAACAGTAAAATTGTACCACCCCTTTATTTCTTAGTTTTGTGTGGCTTCCACTCCCCTATTTAAGGTGGCTGCATCCCCTCTAGTTTCCTTGGATTTCGTTGAGTTTAGGTTTAGCCATTGTGCAAACTGTTGTTCTTCAGTTGTGTCGGACGACCACCTGTCAAGACACCTTCGGGATCCCAACTTTTCAGTGCTTCATAAATATTTGCAATTTGAGATTGCTTGTTATCTTGTTCTTGCGTGTTCTTCGGTTGCATGCAGGAATAGACCTTCGTGGTCAGGTCAACCGTGTTCTTGGCACGGTTGATAACACTCAAAGTGTGGTTTAGCGATTGCTTGGCGTTCTGGTCGTGACCGGTTAGTAGCCGCATCGTCAAAGTCGTTCTCCTCCAAATCGAAGTTATCATCCTATCGGAAGATCGGGACCCCGTTGCCTCATCAAGTGGTATCAGAGCCAGGTTGACCGGTAGGAATTCTTTGTATCCCTAGTTAGTAGATTGATTTTTATTTCCCATAGTCCAGAAAAAATTGCCCCACAAAAAGAGTTTATTTCCGCTGTCCAAACCCCATTGTGCTTTTAGATCTGTTAATTTTGGTTTGCTAAATTGAGTTTGTGTCCGTCTTAGCATTTTCTTGTTGCTGGTCATATTTGTGGTCCATAAAACTCCCAAACAAAAATCTCCACGTCCAAAACCATCAAAATCACATCAAACCGTAATTTCCAATTTCGGCCAGAAGACTCCCTCTTGTGCAGCCGCCACCAAAAACGCCGTATCTTTTGTTTCCGATATTTTTTTGAGTGAAACCACCGCCACTAGATCCATAACTTCCTTATATAACTGCCCCTAAAATTTCGCTTCATTCCGTTAAGGCAGTTAAAAGATATCTGCGGTGCAAGTTGACCCAAATTTCCGGACTGAATCTGTAACAGTCTGCGCTTGTGATTTTTGTGCGATTTTATCTGTCGGTTTCTAGAACATGGCCCCAAAAGAAAAGTTGTAGAAAAAGCCGTCAGGAAACAGAAAAAAAAAGAATCATTGAAAAAAAAGGCAACTGAAAAAAGTTACGGCCAAAATACCAACGTCTTGTCCAGTGGACAGAAATCTGCCATTCTCAGAATTGGGTCAATCCTTGTGCTTTTCAATTCCAGATTGCATTCTATTGAATTATCTTGTGTTCATCACTCCTATACATTGTTACACACTTGTTTTGGCCTTCTCCTATCCTTGTTTGATCAGCAACATAGGCTAAGTGCTAGGTACGAACTATAATTCAATTCTGTGCAATTTCTGAAATTAATTGATTGTTCTCCATTGCTACATATCTAGCCTTCCAAGCTACACCTTTTTACTAACCGAGCAGATCACGTCGAACCGACCCTTGCAATCGCTATACACATCACTTGAGTCAAGTTATCACGAACCAGCCACCGGTTACACCACCTGTTTTGCATTGGTAAGAACTTGTAAGAGCTTGGTAAGAGTTTGAGAGATGTGTGACTTGTGAAGCTCCACCTCCTAGTAGTTTATAGGGACTTACATAATTCTTGTGTATTTCCTTGTTTTCAACTAACCATGACAGGTTCAAGATCACATTGTAGCAATTTTTGTGAGACCAACAACTTGTTGGATCGTATTAATAAGACCCTCACCACCATCAACAACAGAATTGAGGGCTCCAATGATCGCGACCGTTGTCGACTTCGACATAATCGATCAGGTACAGGTAGGTTAACAAGAGAGGTATGTGATGATGATGCCAAGTTTACAATTTCTCCATTTGCTGGTAGATATGACCCTGAAGCTTATCTTGAATGGGAAATACAATTAGATCAAAATTTTCTGTGCTATGATTTTCCTGATGATAAAAGAGTTAGGGCTGCTACTAGTGAATTCACTGATTTCGCATTATTTTGGTGGAGAAAACAATGTAGACTACCACATGTTCCTAAAACTTGGAATGCTTTGAAACAAATCATGAGATCTACATTTGTTCCTTCATATTATTCACGTAACTTGTTAAAAAGATTGCAACGTTTAGAACAAGGTAGGAAAACTGTAAGTGAATACTATGAAGAATTGAAAGCTCTTTTGTTGCGTTGTGATTTAGAGGAACATGTAGAAGCTATAGAGAATAGATTCTTAGGTGGGCTTAATCAAGAAATTAAGAACATTCTCGTCCACAAAGAATATAATTCTCTCTATGATTTGTTTATACTTGCTTGTAAGGTTGAAAGTCAGATTGAGAAAGAATTGAGAATACTTGATAATAGGACACATGAGAGCAAACCTGTGGTTGTGCCTTTTTCTGTAACTAACAACTTGCAGCAAGTTGAAAACCATGCTGAAGAGAAGAATGAGTTACTTGAGCTACCAACTCCATTACTTGAGAAGGAAGATGAGGTGATGGATGCCCCTACATCATGTGAGGAGAGCCAAAAAGATAAAGATAATAGTGCTATCATCACTCAAGGTGAGTATGCCTGTGAAGAACTACAATTGTCCACTGTTAACGCTACTTTAGAGCAAAAATTAGTGGAAAACAATTTTGATATGCATATGTTTCAAGTACAAAATTCCGACTGCATTGATTTAAGTATTGAGAATGAGTTGTGTGTCAATTCCTTGCATAAATCTTTGGCACAACCAAAAGTTAAACCTGATTCTTCTGTTTTAATTCCAAATCTATGTGCTGAAATAAATGCATTTGATTCTACCTATGTGCAATTGATACATGCTAGAGATGAGCCGAATGAAATTCCTTCTTCGAACAATTTAGGTTATATTGAGATTGATCATCCTTGTGAACTGTGTTGTTTAGAGAAGAAGTTATTTGAGATTCCCAATTCACTTTCTTTGTTTCGTTATAAATTTTTCCTAATAGGGGAGTATGATGAAAAGGGAAATTACATGGTTCATCGAATTTGGATAAATTCAGAACTGAAAGGTTCAACTTTGGAGGAGGAACACTATCATGTAGAGGAAACTAATGGCACTAACATTATCATTTCTAGTTTATCTACTGCTATTTGTGAGCTACAGGAAACCTTTCAAGAAGGGGAGTGTTGTGGGTTGCTTCCATACACCACAACCAATTCTCTATTTGCGCCGAAAAAGAATTTGCCTCTCATTGAGATCATCAATATCAAGTCACAGTCCAATACAACCGTTTCTAAAGAATGGGAGCAAAATGAAGCACATACACCATCCATTGATAACACTACCAACCAGGTACAATCGTTTCTAAGAGGTTTTACTTTATTTGATAAAGAACTTATGATATTACATAATACGAATTTGTTGCGTTCTTTGTCATGTACCGAGATTTATGATCAAGATCATGCAATACGTGAGACCACACATTTATTAAAACCGAGGACGGTTTTCTGTCAAGAAGGGGAGGATGATGTGACCACACCACATATACATACGACCAAAGTTCCCAAGAATAAACAAAAGGTGAATTCGTTTCTTCGGTTTCAATTTATTTTAAATAAGAATATGATGCTATCTAAAGATGAAAATGTATATTTGTCTAGCTATATAAGGAGGATTGCATTAACGCTACGCGCTCGTGGCTGGGGTCCACCTAAAGGGAAGCCAAATAATATATCAAGACCAAGTCAATGCCTTTCCAAACTCTTGCTCAAGGTCACCACGTCACTTTTGGATCAATTCAAGCAAGAGTTCAAGTGGAACACGTTTTGGAATCCAATTCGGCCTCCAGATCAGTTCGGATTCAGCTTGACAGGTCCAACTTCAAACGAGCATAACTTTCACATACGGAGTCCGTTCGAGGTCCATGAGTACTTGATGGAAAGCTTTTCACGTCCTCTTTCCAATGGATCCAGCCATGCCTGCAAATTCCTTCTGTACGGCCCGCAATCATCAAAAGAAGTTGCTACACCACTTATTTGGGCCAAATTGGGTCTTGTAATGCATGGGCCTAAGAGGAAGGTGCTAACCCCACTATTCATGGGCGTGTTACTGTTCACGTGAACAGTAAAATTGTACCACCCCTTTATTTCTTAGTTTTGTGTGGCTTCCACTCCCCTATTTAAGGAGGCTGCATCCCCTCTAGTTTCCTTGGATTTCGTTGAGTTTAGGTTTAGCCATTGTGCAAACTGTTGTTCTTCAGTTGTGTTGGACGACCACCTGTCAAGACACCTTCGGGATCCCAACTTTTCAGTGCTTCATAAATATTTGCAATTTGAGATTGCTTGTTATCTTGTTCTTGCGTGTTCTTCGGTTGCATGCAGGAATAGACCTTCGTGGTCAGGTCAACCGTGTTCTTGGCACGGTTGATAACACTCGGAGTGTGATTTAGCGATTGCTTGGCGTTCTGGTCGTGACCGGTTAGTAGCCGCATCGTCAAAGTCGTTCTCCTCCAAATCGAAGTTATCATCCTATCGGAAGATCGGGACCCCGTTGCCTCATCAGAAGGATGTGTTTATTTGGAACCTACATAGGAGTGGGTCTTTCACGGTTCGCTCTATGTATTTGAATTTGATTCAAGAGGGAGTCTTACCTACGAAAAATCCATTTTGGAAAATAAGAGTGTCTTTGAAAATTAAAATTTTCCTTTGGTTTCTCCAAAAAGGGGTCACTCTTACAAAAGATAATTTAGCAAAAAGGAATTGGCAAGGGAGTGTCAAGTGTTGTTTTTGTAACTCTTTGGAGACGATACAACATCTTTTCATTGATTGTCACTTTGCTAGATTTATATGGAACACAGTGCACATCACCTTTGGAATTCATCCACCATCTAGTATATCGGATATGTTTGGCTCTTGGCTTCATGGCATCGTGGCAAAACTCAAAAATCAGATTTTACTAGGTGCTGCGGCTCTCTGTTGGGCAATGTGGTTGAATAGAAATGACGTGGTGTTCAATAATGCTAAAACCAACACCTTTCTGCAAGTCATTTTCAGGGCAACATATTAATCCGGCTTTGGTCCTTGTTAAGTAAAGAAGAAGAAAAACCAATCTTCAAGAATAGATGCCAGATTTTGGAGACGGTCATCATGGAGGTCTTTGCAAAATTTGGATGGAAGTTCCGGAATAGGATTGAGGCGTAGTGTCTGTTTTTTCATGTATCTTGTGTCTTTTGTTTTGTGTTAGTTCTTGTGCTTGATTGCTCTTGGTTGTAACCATTAAGCTGCGTACGATCTTCGGATTGTAGAGGCTGGGACCTTTTTCATTCACTTAATGAAATTTTTCCCTTGATCTAAAAAAATATCTCTCCCTCACTCTCCTCACCACCAACCCTTTTCTTTAAAAACCACTTTTTAACCATTATTGTTTATTTTTACAATTAAAAATCATCTGCCATAACTAGGCAGACGTATGGACTCACCGGGCTCATTTCAACTAGGCAAAATCATTACCATGTTAGAGTTTCTTTTTCGCATGTCCTTATATATTACTGGGTGTTTCATCGGCATGTCGGTTTGGACCCGGCAGTGGCAAATGTTACACCTAATTTGTCGAGACGTGTCGAGATGCCCCGGAGATGCTCCAGCAACTCCAAAGATGCGGCGGGCCAAGCGCCCAATCCGAACGCCCCAAAAAATGTGAGTACTTCGGAGGCTGTTATGATTTGGGTAAATGCATTTTTCCTAGTGAGTATATTCCGTGTTGTAATAATAGGTGAGAAAAAGGATAAATTAAAAAAAGGTGAGTGAAAGATAAATTTTCACAAGGATCGATTGCAGGAGTATGCAGCAGCACCCTACTTATTGGAGACAAACACAATTGAACAACAATATTGGGTTTTGCTCCTTCGAATTCACGAGACTCTCGGGAGATCGAAGGAAGGAACAATGTGTAGGTGCATTACATACGAATGAAAGGACTAGCAACAATTCGGTTCAGTCCTCTATCTTGAGATGTGGTTTGTTCTTATTCTCGGCCAGTTGGTCCCGCAAGCCTTCCTTGATTTCTCGCCTGATTCGGTTCAGTCCTTCCGTGGTTTTTTTGTCTGGAAACATGAGCGAAACTTCCTTGAGACTTGGCAGGAATCGTATCCCCGAAAACCCATCACCGCCTCGACTAAAACAATAGCGCACCCGTAGCAGCTCAAGCTTAGGCGTGGCTTTTTCTTCAAACTCAACCGATTTGAGGTCACATAGGCCACCAAGCTCCAGAACCGTCAGACTTTCGAAAATGTCAGGACGGAAATGGAAGCGGAGTTCTCCCTTCTTCAATGACTTATAACCAAGACGTAGAATGGCAAGATTTGGCAGCTTCTCAAGGTCTTTTATGGCATCATGCTCCAGTTCGATCGGTACTCCGTAGGGTCAGCTTGGCTAGCGTCTGAATCTGCTTGATCCATGTAGGTAACTTGACCAGATGCCCATACAACTTAAGGCTCTCTAGGTCATTTGGAGGGGGGGACAGGTCATCCAAACAGCCTTCTAGCCGTGATTGGCAATAGCAGAACAGAGCTCCTTGCAGTTTTTCTTGTTGATGCCAGTCACTCCTAGCTTGCCCAACTGAGTCAAGGCTGGAAGCAAGCACGAGCTCCACATCCGGCCACAACGCTCGCTTCCCACTGCCCTTGGACAAAAAAAAGGTTACAGGGGATGCAAATTGCAGCTTTGATAAAAGAGACATCCCAGCTTCTAGCAAGGAGTACTTACCTCATTGTTCTTGATGATCTATCGACCAACAGAGAATGGGATTCTATAATACAGCATTTACCTAATGATGAGAGGGCAAGCCGGATCATAATCACTACAAGGGACGCAAGTATTGCTAGCCGTTGCTCTATGAATTACAAGCTGAAATCTCTAGGGGATGATGCCGCACTTGACCTCTTCAATAAAAAGGTACGTATGGACGGACAAACACTTTACCATGCTCCTTTCCTTTTGATTTAAAGTGTTATGTAGGGGTATATGGCAAGGCTTGCCACTGCTCAGGCCTCAGGCATGCTATTACAGTTTAGTCAAGACCTCAAATGTGTCAGCTATGGCACATAGCAGTTGCATAACTCACTGAAATTTAGGCAGTACGTATGGGAAGGCAATACATGCTATGCAATTACCCTATATGGTGCACTCATGCCATAGTTTTCCTCTTGGGCACCAAATCAACATAAAAAATCCTCAAAAAAAAAATTCAAAATGTACTTCCTCACACTACCACATTAAAATTCATCACAGATGGCTTGAAACCTTCATCACAAACTTCATGGGTCGATGGTAATAGGAGTTATTACAGACTGTTTTTGAACCATCTGTGAAAACACACAGACGATTCAGAACTAGAACCATCTGTGATCATCCGTTATCATGGACGATTCAGAACTAGAACCGTCTGTAATCATCTATTATCACAGACGGTTTAAAACTAGAACCGTCTGTAATAATTAGTTATCACAAACAGTTCTTAGTAGAAACCGTCTGTGATAACTGCGCCAGAACTAAAAAAGTTGGTAATTTTATGATAGCTTGGATGCCCAAAATTTGGCTAAGTCTATATTTTTACCATAACTTGGATGCTCAAAAATTTAGATTTTTGGGAATCCAAGTTATAGCAAAATCAAATGGATGGGATTGAAGAAAAGGTGGAGAAAGGAGAAGAGGAGGAGAAGAGAGAAGAGGAAATGAGGAGAAAAAGAGATGATCGAGCTTTCTATTTTTAAGGAAAAATTTGGTGAGGAGAAGTGAGAAGAGAGAAGAGAAGGGGAGTGGAGGAGTAGAAGTGAGAAGAGGAGATGAGGAGAAAAATATGTGAGGCTTATATTTTAAAGAGCAAATGCAACGAGATGGGCGAAAATTTTAAATTTGGAAAGAGTGGGTAAGATAAAATATTATCACAGATGTTCTAGGTAAAGAACCATCTGTGATAAGTACAGATATCACAGACGGTTTTGTTCTGAACCATCTGTGATGTATCACAGATGATTCAAAATAAAAACCGTCTATGATAAGTAGGTCACCACAGATGGTTCTTTCCATCGTGGTGAACTTAGACGGTTTATCTTGTAAAACCGTCTGTGGTAACTTTTTCACTGATAGTTTGTGTTAAACAGTCTATGATGAGACGTCTAGAATGACTCTTTTTTGTAGTAAATCAATTTACTCTACCTATATATAAAATTTCAAGTTCAAATCTATCTATTATATTATTAAAGTGATAGAAAAAGAAGGCACTACATTCGCTCTCAAGGTTATAAATTCTCACGTTAATCGATGGAAAAAGAAAGAAAGATGTACACTATCTATTATGGTGGGTCTAGATCATAACAGTCCAGATTAAAAGAAAGAGTCGATGTCAAGTACAGTTTAAAAATAACTAAAATGCAAAACAAAAAATAAAATAAATAATTTGATTTCTATATGAATTCGTAAATCATTAAATAAATATAATTTAAAATAAAAATAAAAAATATCAATTAGATTTGTATATGAATTCCAACAAAAATAACTAAAATTCAGAATAAAAAATAAAATAAACTAGCAATTAGATAAAGTAAAATCCCTAAATAACCTCAATTTAGAATAAAAATTAAAAAATTAGCAATTGGATTTGTATACTGGTTCCAACCAAAAATAATTGAAATTCAAAATAAAAAACAAAAGAAAATTTGTAATTTAATTTTCATACGAATTTCAAAGTAAAATCCCCAAATAAATAAACTTTGAATAAATTAAATAGATTAGCAATTTGATAAGTGTACGACTTCCAATAAAAAACATGTGAAATTTTGAATAAAAATGAAAGT
Source organism: Dendrocalamus latiflorus (assembly GCA_017311315.1). NCBI lineage: Eukaryota > Viridiplantae > Streptophyta > Magnoliopsida > Poales > Poaceae > Dendrocalamus > Dendrocalamus latiflorus. The sequence goes on along the minus strand of CM029653.1, from coordinate 41,082,673 downwards.
TAGAACGAGGGTAGTACGGATGGTGTTAGAGAAGATCATAAAAGAGTGCAAGGGCATTAATCTGCAAGGTGGAATGCTCATCCAGTACAAAAACAAGATTCTCTTCTTCTAACTTCGAGATGCTGATTTCACGCATGAGATCATGAACTTGGAAGAAATCAGTAGTCTTCCTAGTGTCACGAGCCCATGTTTTCGACGGTTGTATCATGCTCCTGTTAATAATGTCAGTAAAGTGTTCCTCTGCTACTTCCTCGGTAGTCTTGCTTCTCACTTCCCTTGAGTAACCCTCTGCAATCCACCGCCTCACTAAACGTCCATGCCTGATGTTGTGGTCTTCAGGAAAAATCAACAAATACAAAAAGCAAGACTTGAGATGATAAGGTAATCCATCATAGCTTGAGGTAAGGACGGTCTTTATCTCGCCAAGTTCTGGATTGTTCTCCAACTCCACATTGATATGATCATTCAATTTTCTCCATTCCAAAGTGGCTTTAGGTTTGGTTGCCAGAAAGCTACCTATAGTGGCAATGACAAGGGGAAGGCCATCACACTTTTTTAGAATAAGTTCTACCTGCTCCATCATGGTATCAGTTAATTCAACCTTTTCAGTCCCACTAAATACCTGAAACACGATTCAAGAAAGTGAGTACTTGATGCAGGGGAATCCTAAATCCTCTCTTCACCAAAAGTATAAAGATTCAAGTGGATTAATAATTGGACATATGAATGAAGAGCGACAATCAATCAAAGACTGGCACGTGTTAGTACAAATTTTAGTCTCGTGCATCAGTGTGATATTGTGTTGAGACGACGTTGGTTCTTATTCGGATGGAAAAATTGAAAGGAAAGCCCACGGGGACCGAGGACATCTAGAAAGAAACAATGAGTACTTTTAGTTATTCCTTATTTTAGTAATTTTCAAATATTAGGATCCGTTTTTTATTCCTGAAAGTTGAGAGCACTTTATATTTCATCATGGGGTTTTTTTTGTATCTTTGCGTAGTGTGAGCCCCTCTTTGTAAAGTGAGGTGTGCATATTGTAATTTAGACCATAGACTATTTCAACGATTGAAATTACCCATTTTACGAGTTAAGAATCTCTAGATGATACTTCATGTGGGATGAACCCTTTGATGAACCCTAATTTATCGGGTAACTATCGTACAAAAGAGGGTCAGGATGATATACCTAAAGAAAAAAGATCTTAGGAGAAAGAGACCATGGACTCAGATGATATAAACTTAGGGAGAAACTAGATTAATTCTTCTTATTTCTTGATAATGATTGTGGTTATGCGCCAAACAGAGGATAATGATGCTACAGAAGACCGCAATGGGTTACTCAGAGCCTAAAACTCACAATAGAGAGAAGTATAGAGTGTATGTACCACACTTGGTTATTATTTAGACCTTTTCTTATAAAAATGTTGTCTCCGCTCTCCATGGTATCCTAGGGGCCATATTTATAGCAATAAGAGAGGTTGTTTACACAAATACCCATTTGTGTTCTATAATAGTGAGGGCTAACATGTCCTTTCGTTGGCATAGCCATATTAGACCTGCCACGTAATTATATAAACAATAGGCTTTTGTCCTAGCGGCCTGATTAGGCCAAGGGGGAAGCCACCACCCCAACAATAATAATTGATACATGCTATTTCTTTTTATAGAGATGACTTGACTTGTCCTCTAAAGAACCATTTCTATCTCTATGGCTAATAGATGGAATTTATCTCTGAGAAAGTAAACCCAACTAACAATGTTTCCCAAACACTAATACACTTATGGGCCTGATATGAACAGTACACAGGTGCTGTGGTAGTGGTATCGTGGGTACTGTTTACACACACGAACAACAGACGTAAACAATGATTACTGTTTACCTTAAGGGTGTGTTTGGTTGGTGCCCTTTTTTTTTGCCAAAATTTGGCTAGCCCTAACAATTTGACACTTGTTTGGATGGTTGCCAATTTTTTGGCAAGCTTATAGCTCTGTGGTGATTCCCTATATTTTTTTTGCCAATCTTGGCAAAATTGTGGGAAACCAAAACTCCAACCAAAATTTTGGCTAGCCAAATTTTGATGGGGCTGGTTTGGACACTAACCAAACATACTCTAAGGCTCCACCAACCACTATTCAGTATCCCTCATTCTTGGTACCTATGTGATGCTTTTGACTTAGCACAGTCTCCAATATGCCACTTTTGGCCATTAATTTTCATAATAATATGTTGTAAAAAACATGAAAGTAGGTTAAGAAATCCTCCATACAAACCTTTACAATCTAAGCAATTTCATGTATAAGTTATTTCTGGGTTTTCTTGTCATATCATGTGCTTTATTTAAGTGGATTGTTCCAAGAAAAGCAAGGCAAGGATGATGTGAAGTGTCCTTCCTCTACAAAGAGAAAAATCAAATATCTATGTTAAAAATAGCATGCTTGCAAATATGCCGTTGACAAAGACAGTAGCAAATATCTTGCAAAACTGTGTTAGCCACTGTTTTGTAACATATCCTCACTCTTATGTTAGAATAATTAAGGGATTTTGCAGTGGTATGTAAGAATTTATCACTAGAATTAAACGAGCTAAATGCTAATGGTAATTGGAAAATTTGTTGGTACCATGGGTTACCGTGTTCTCATATTTGAAAAGGGCATGATGCACTCATGCACTACTGATCTTAGGTACCAAAAAAATTCATAAATGTAGTACATATAATGTTATACAAACTTACAAAATTCAATGCAAAATTCATCTGTATAGTACTAAAAAAGAGCACTAGTGCATCATGCACTAGTTGTCCTTTTTGGTTTTTGATACCATAGACGAATTTGATATTGTCATTTTGCAAATGTACGTAACATTATAGGTACTGTATGTCTATATTCAAATTTTCTTTTTAGGTATTTCTGGAATGATGCTTCGTCTTGATAAGTATCGTATGTTTTGGAGCGTAAACAATTTTTTGACAGATTGTGGCTGCATGTGTTTGTACTAATTTAGTAAGATGTCAGTAGATTGTAGTACGTGTAGTAACAGATTTCACTTGGGAGTGTGGTTGAAGTTTGAAAGCTACTATCCACATTGGAGGACACATCGGGACCGATTTTGCTTGAGATTTTGGTGGGATATAGAGTAGCCCAATAATTGCGTCCTGAAGAATGAATATTTGTACAAAGGTGTAAAAACGGCTATTTTCCATCTATTTAATCTAAGATCTTTAAAAAAATCTCCTCCTTTTCTTTTGGGAGGATGTAAGATCGAGGTGGCCGACTAGAGGGGGGGTGAATAGGCGGTTTAAAAAATCTCTACAAGTTAATACTAACAATTCAAGACCTATTCAATTTGCCTAAATCAAGTATACAATGCGGAAGCTAAATTCAAGTTGGTTTAGTACAAATAGTGCCTAAGTCAAGCAAATTAGCCTAAGTGCACCAACAATGCTATCCTAGGTGAAGGTTTGCAATCCTAGGTTTACAAGCAATCAAATTGAGTCTACAAATGTAAATTGCTTGAAAGTAAATAGAGTACAAGAAAGCAAACCACAAATGACACAATCACTTTTTACCGTGGTCCACGTTGAGGTTAGCCCGAACGAATCGGACCGGCTCCACGAATTAAGCCGAAACACCTCGTATCCACTAGTGGTAGCTCTTTCCCGCTCCGGGTAGGTGAGCTCCAACCTTCACAAATTCGCCGGGTCTTCTCACAACCTTCTTGAGAAGATCACCGCGCACGACGCCTCCAACGCCGTCTAGGAGTCGGCAAACTCCAAGAGTAACAAGCCAAGTCCCTCACTTGACTCTCACCACGTGCAACGAATGCACAAGCTCAATTGGACACTAAGTCCACCTCTAGATGCAACACATGCACTCTAGATCACCTCTCCTCTCTCACAAAGTGCAACACATGCACAAATGAGTGGAGAGACTCACTCTAGCTCAAGAACACAAGAATGGGTCAAGCAACAACATCTCCAACCGGCCACAAGGGGGTATTTATACCCCACACAAGAAAACTAGCCGTTGGAGCCAAATCCCTGAAAAAATCAGGAAAAACGGAACTACCGCAGTACAAATCGCGGTACTTCCGCTTTCCTCGCCAACGGTCAGAAAACTAGCCGTTTCTCAGCAAAACCGGAACTACCGGAGTACAAAACGCGGAACTACCGGTTTTCCCGAGGCTAAGTCATTCAAAAAATCGCTCTCTGGAAAAAACATTCCGCTCGGAATCCGGAACTACCGGAATCGCGGTACTATCGGAAAAATCGGAACTACCGCAGTACAAATCGCGGTACTTCCGCAAAATCCGGAACTACCGCAGTACAAATCGCGGTACTTCCGTTTTCCGGTTTTTCAGCACAGACGACACTCGGAAAAACGGTCATAACTTTTGACTCCGATGTCGGAATTGAGTGATCTTGGACTCTATGGAAAGCTTATTCAGAGGGCTACACAACCCATCTATTTGCATGACCTCAAACACATTAGATCACTGCAGAAAACACAAGACATCCAAAGAGTCACTATCACGGTCTAATGTCAAAGGAAATAGCAACAAATAATTTTAGACCATACCAAGGGATAATGCATGATCTCCAACTTTTGCAAAACACATTTGCAAACTTAGATCATGCTACAAGGATTAGGTACATGGACTTCTCACATTTACGAAACACATTCGCAAATCTAAGTCTCATGCCGCAAGGATCACAACATGATTTTCAACAAGTTGCAAAACATATTTGCACACTTTTGAAATCATGACGCAAAGATCGAATATGAGCTACAACTATTTGCAAAACACATTCGCAAATATAAGCTTCATACACAAGGAATGGAAACATGGACTTCGAGCACTTGCAAAACACATTTGCAATGCATAGTCCCATGTTATTAGAGTTCAATACATGAGCTTCGACCATTTGCAAAACGCATTCGCAAAAGCAAGCATCATGTCAAGATGAGCTAGAGCAAGTGAGATTTGAGCTATCAACACATGATGAGACTCAAACTACTAGACATGACCCCTCTTAATAGTACGGCAACCTACACTAGCAATCCGGTCTTCCAACCAAACACCAAGACCGGTAAAAGACTAGGAACGCATCCTTAGCCCTAGCTAGTCATACCTTTGCCTTGGGTCATCGTCTTGATAGGCATCAACTCATGATGCTTTCTTTTCATCAATACCATCAACTCATGATGGTCTTCACTTGATCAACACATGATCAATCTTTGACATGCTTCAACACATGAAGCATCTTCTCGATGGCCTTCAACACATGAAGCCTTTGTCTTGATAGCCTTCAACGCATGAAGCTACCTCTTCTTCATCAACTTTGACTTGATGACCTTCAACTCATGAAGTCATCCCAAATCATCTTTATTTGTGGAACCTAACCTATTCATCCAACTCATGGAAAATGTTAGTCCACAAAACAATTGTCATCAATTACCAAACTTCACCATTTTGGTAATTCATGACCATCTCAACAAATAATGATATAAAGTTGATTTGCGAGTATACAACTTGTATACAACAAATGTATACTCTAAGATAAGCTTTAATCAAAGCTTATTTATCCGGTTGTCATTAGTCATCCAACCATTACACATAATGGAGAAGTTAGATGACAACCCGATTGTACATGAGTATATATATACTACACAAGCTATATATACTCAAGTATGTATTTCAAAGTAAAGATTCCAAATATGCATATTTAAGGAAGCATGGATCAATACTTATGAAACTCCAAAATATATAGAGAGCTCCCCCTAAATGTGTGCATACAAGTGTATATAGTGAAGACATATGCACATATTCATTTTAGACTAATTGAGGAGTTCAATCTATATTTTGGATCTAAGGAATGCATTTGTAAATGAGAAAGCGATTTCGAATGCATACCTCTTTGATTTCACCTTTTCATCCAAATGAGACTAACCAAAGATAAACTCAAATAAACATATTAGTCTCATAAATTCATTTATCATTTTCACCAAAACATTATAAAGTATATGTCATTAATATCATAATGTCATAATTACATTTGTCATTAACACCAAAACCAACTTAAATGGAGCTTGATCTTTCAGAGGACTGTGAAAGCCCTTTTTCCACTTTTGCTTATTACTTGGAATCTTTTAGAAATCAAGTTTGACAAAAAGGGAGAAAGGAAGTTTATTCAGCACATGGACAATATATGCTATGCAATCACCTTTTTTGGTGCACTCATACAATCAACTTTCGGTTTTGGCACCAAATTAAAATGAAAATTTTCAAAAAATTAAGATGCGGTCTATAGAGTGTTCTAGCACCCTTTAAAATTTCACTTCAAGTTCAAAATGTGTTAGAATAAAGCAAAAAGATAAAGTTGCTGCGAATAGTAGCATTTGCCTTTTTGCTTTTGATTAATCATTTATCGGATGTTTCTCATTTTTGTTACTCTTAATATATAATAAACTAGCAGAGTACCTCGCATATTTGCGCGGCTAGATTTGTTTCAAAGTTAGTAGTATTAAATGATATAGCTTAGATGCTTGGGAATATATCTATATATCTTATAGACTATTTAGATTTTTAAAACATCATAAACTTTAGAAATGACAATAGAAGCTCGAAGAAAAATACAACTTGATGAATGTAATTAAAGTATGAACTTTCATGAAAGAAAATCATTGATCATAATAAGTTGTTGGGGGAGAGGGGATTTAGAAATATAACCACTCTCCATCATGCATGTATCATTTAGCTACAAGCCTAGCTTCTTCCTCCATTAGTTACTATTTTTCAAAATGTATGCATACACATGTACCTCTATTTTAATCTCAAGTATGACGTTGATATGTGTGCTGCAAATTATATTTTTAGTTTTTGTGGTATTAAAGTACCTTACTCATGCATACACCGATGCACCATGGGCGACCTACCTTAAATTTATCTTTCCTCACACACTGGCTGCCCCACCGAATCGTGTGTCCTTTATCTTTTCTCACTGCCATAATTTTTCTACTTCAACATCCAACAGCAAACCCAATTCTTGATCAATTCCTCTTAACTGCTACCCCTCTAATGCAGTACTCAACTACATAGTTATCATCTACTTATTTTAAATTATTGCTTAATGCTAACCATTGTGACATCAAACACATATACATGTGCAACTATCGCCAATCCCTGTCGGGGACACCCATCGCACTCTCTCTAGTAGCCCCGAGTATATTCCTTATGGTTACGCCATCTCTACTCCGAGCTCTTTGGTCCTCTGCTTCTGTACATCTGTGCATGTATATACATATGCATGATGTATACATGCTCGGTGTCCTCTTCTCTTTGGATGCATGTATATACATATGCATGATGTATACATGCTCGATGTCTTCTTCTTCCATGTCAATTATCTTCTTCGACGTTGGCCAACTCAACGATGTGGCTTTCTCATTAGCTATGGTGACCTCTCACTTTCATTGATACCGGCATGTGTGCTTTAGTAGTTGCCTAACAATATGAAGAAACGATGGCATGCTTCTAGCTATCCGATGGTCCTATATCATCCGTAACTCATCTTCATTGCAAAGCTTCATCTCCTCTCTACCAAGGCTTTCCCATCATCAAGTTTCTTTGGCCACTACTTCTTTAACAATGCCGACGCTCACCACTCATCATCATAGCCGTTGGCTTCTTCCACTCTAGCTTTTCTCTTCAATGGCTTCTGCGAGCAGCACAACATTGTCCTTGTTGAATGGCAAAAGTGAGCAGCATGATGTTATCCTCATGTCCACTACTGCCACATCGACTCTTCACTTCCCTTTGGGTCAATGTCTTCTTTCCAATACAGATTGACGCCCTTGCATTCTTTCGTGATTTTCTCTAACACCATCTGTACTACCCTCATTATAACTTTCATTTTTATTAAAAAATTCAACTGTTTTTATTGGAGGTCGTATACTTATCAAATTGCTAATCTATTTAATTTATTTCAAAGTTTATTTATTTGGGGATTCTACTTTGGAATTCGTATGAAAATTAAATTGCAAATTTTCTTTTGTTTTTTAATCTGAATTTCAATTATTTTTGGTTGGAACTAATATACAATCCAATTGTTAATTTTTCTTTAATTTTTATTCTAAATTGAGGTTATTTAGGAATTTTACTTTATCCAATTGCTAGTTTTTTATTCCAGTTATTTTTGTTGGAATTCATATACAAATCTAATTGTTATTTTTTATTTTTATTCTGAATTATATTTATTTAAGGATTTTACTTAGGAATTCATATAGAAATCAAATTGTTTATTTTATTTTACTTTTGTTCTGCATTTTAGTTATTTTTAAACTGTACTTTACATCAACTTTTTCTTTTAATCTAGACTGTTATGATCTAGACCCACTACAATCGATAGTGTACATCTTTCTTTCTTTTTCCACCGATTAAAGTGAGAATTTATAACCTTGAGAGTGAATGTAGTGCCTTTTTTCTATCGCTTTAATAATATAATAGATAGATTTGAACTTGAAATTTCATATATAGGTAGAGCAAATTGACACTACTACAAAAAGGGTCATTCTAGGCATCTTATCATAGACGGTTCAACACAAACTGTTAGTGATAAAGTTACCACAGATGATTTTACAAGATAGACTGTCTAAGTTTACCACGATGGAAAGAACCGTCTGTGATGACCCACTTATTATAGATGGTTTTTATTCCGATCCGTCTGTGATTATCACAGGCAGTTCAGAACAGAAATCGTCTACGATATCTGTACTTATCACAAATGGTTCTTTACCTAGAACCTCTGTGATAATATTTTATCTTACCCACTCTCACCGAATTTGAATTTCCTGCTCATCTCGTTGGATTTGCTCATTAAAATATAAGGCTCGCCTATTTTTCTCCTCATCTCTTCTCATTTCTACTCCACTCCTCTCCTCTTCTTTCTTCTCACTTCTCCTCTTCCACTTCTTGCCAAATTTTTCCTTAAAAATAGAAATCTCGGTTAGCTCTTTTTCTCCTCATTTCCTCTTCTCTCTTCTCACTTCTCCTCTTGTACTCCTCTTCTCCTTTCTCCACCTCTCTTCAATACGATCCATTCGATTTTGCTATAACTTGGATGCCCAAAAATCTAAATTTTTGAGCATCTAAGCTACAGTAAAAATACAGACTTAATCAAATTTTGAGCATCCAAGCCATAGTAAAATTGCCCACTTTTTTAGCTCTGGCACAGCTATCACAGACAGTTTTTACTAAGAACCGTTTGTGATAACTGATTATTATAGCGGGTCTAGTTTTGAACCATCTATGATAACGGATGATCACAGACTGTTCTAGTTCCGAACTGTCCATGATACCAGATGATCACAGGTGGTTCTAGTTCCGAACCGTCTGTGTGTTTCTACAGATGGTTCAAAAACCGTCTGTGATAACTCCTATTACCACTGACCCATGAAGTCTACGATGATGGTTCCAAACTGTCTGTGATGAACTTTTATGTGGTAGTGTGAGGAAGTACGTTTTGAATTTTTTTGAGGATTTTTTATGTTGATTTGGTGCTCAAGAGAAAAACTATTGCATGAGTGCACCATATAGGGTAATTGCATAGCATGTATTGCCTTCCCACACGTACTGCCTAAATTTCAGTGAGTTATGCAACTGCTATGTGCCATAGCTCAGGGGCGGATCTACAGTAATTCATGGGTATTCAGCTGAATACCCAAATTTTTTTGCAAAAAATCTGCTATATATTAGGTATAGTATATATATATATTAGTAATTGGGTCTCAAAAATATTCTAAACGTTCGGCCGGCGCCCCGGCAGTCCGCTGCGCCCTGCGGTCTCCCGTCTCCGTCTCCCACGACCCACGCCCAAAACGGCCCACGGTCCACTCGCGGAGCGACTCAAGTCCACAACTCCTGGCTCCTGCGACCTGCTACACAGCGACGGAGCGAGCGAGCTGCGAGCAACTCAAGTCTCCAAGTTTCCAACCCTAGCTCGCCCGGGCGGCCGGCGGCGGCTGGCGCGCTCGGCACCTCGGCGGGCGGCGGCTCGGCGCTCCTTCCTCGGGCTCTCCGCCGGCGGCCCGCAGCACAGTGCCGCAGTCCCTGTCCCTCAGTCTCCGGCTCTCCGGCGTCTCCGCCTCTCCGGGCTCCGGCTTTCCCAGTCTCCCTCGTCCAGTCGTCTGTGCTCTCTCAGATCCGCCCCTGGACAGACTATAAAAAAGATTAAACGTGATGCTGGAGTTCGCCTCTTTTGCCATCAGTCTTATATGGTTCTAATGTAATTTCAGAGAAAATCAGAAGATGTTTTGTTCTATTTGAACGGGCGGTGTATTTACCTAGTTGGTTAGTTCTGATCCTTCTAAATTATCATTACTGAAAAAGATAAATTTATAGATGTTACTGAAAAAGATCAATTTATAGATGACATTGGACTGATAAGTGAATACATATGTGCAGGAATGATGGGTTCTGGAAAAGGGAGATTGGATCATATACCCTCCTTTTAGTTGGGAAATTGAGGATTTACCCTCCACATCTCAATGACACGTGGGGTCATCATAAGTCACTGACACGTGGGCCAGGAGGGTAAATCCTCAATTTCCATCTAAATGGAGGGTATATGATCAATTTTTTCTCTGGAAAAAGTACTGTTGGAATTTGGAAAGATCATAGCCGAAGTTTTGGGTTATTCATTCTTTGACAGGTTTGTTTTTCCGGATGAAGCTAATAGTAGCAATTTGTAAAAGGAATCTTGACCTTGGTGCTTGTAGTGATGCATATGTACTGCATTACTGATGGCAAGGCTTGTTGTTCTGCAATTTCGTTTACAGTGATAAATTGGTCGAACAAGCCGTTGGCATGCCTTCAATTGCTCAAATATTTAAGGTTCATAGTGAATCCTTCTTCAGGGATATTGAGGTAATGGTAGCTGAATTCATCTGCTACTAACATGATCTAGTAGACTCTATGACGTATAGCATTCATCTATTTCTAGTAATCTGAATTGGAACCTTTCACTGATGAATTTCTTTTCTTTTCCTTTTTGAGACCCAACTGATGATTTTCTTTTCTTTTATGCCTTGCAGAGTAGTGTCTTGAGGGATTTGTCCTCAATGCGGCGATTAGTTGTTGCCACTGGAGGTGGTGCTGTTATCCGACCAGTTAACTGGTATATGGAGTTCACTTTATTTCTCCTTTTGGAATAGTTTGTGCCTTCTCTTGTTCTAATTGATAATATTGTGATCTCTTGTTGTATTATCAGGAAATATATGAAGAAGGGGCTATCTGTTTGGTTGGATGTGCCCTTGGAGGCTCTTGCAAGGCGTATAGCTAAAGTGGGAACCGCCTCTCGTCCTCTTCTAGATCAACCATCCGGTGATCCATACACAATGGTAACTACTTGATCCTTCAATTTTTGCCATGTTGGAATATGAATATGTTTAACATAGATTGATTTGGGGAAACGGTGAGTCACGGTAGCGACGTATCCGAACAACCTAGCTTTGAAGTTCGAATACCCATTCTAAAAATTCTGGATCCGCCACTGCCATAGCTGACACATTTGAGGTCTTGACTAAACTGTAATAGCATGCCTGAGGCCTGAGCAGTGGCAAGCCTTGCCATATACCCCTACATAACACTTTAAATCAAAAGGAAAGGAGCATGGTAAAGTGTTTGTCCGTCCATACGTACCTTTTTATTGAAGAGGTCAAGTGCGGCATCATCCCCTAGAGATTTTAGCTTGTAATTCATAGAGCAACGGCTAGCAATACTTGCGTAGTGATTATGATCCGGCTTGCCCTCTCATCATTAGGTAAATGCTGTATTATAGAATCCCATTCTCTGTTGGACGATAGATCATCAAGAACAATGAGGTAAGTACCCCTTGCTAGAAGCTGGGATGTCTTTTTTATCAAAGCTGCAATTTGCATCCCCAATAACCTTTTATGTAAACCAGCATCTGCCATTGGTCTAACGTCCTTTCCAGTATTATCTGTGTGTAACCGCAGAGCTAAGCTCCTAAAGAACTCCTCAGGATTGAAAGGATGCAATACAGTAACCCAAACTCGCTTCTGAAACTTGCCACTAAGCTCTTCGCTTCCGTAGACACTACTAACAAGAGTGGTTTTGCCAATACCGCCCATTCCCCACACAGAGATCACCTGACAATGCTGGCTCTCTTGGAGAATTAGTTTAATGACATCAGATCTTGCTGCCTCTCGCCCGACGAGCTGAGATTCCTCCAAAGTGGCTTGCATCGTCCTATTCCTCCAAAGTGGCTTTTTCCAGTGACCGAGTTGGAATCCTTAGCGAGATAGAGAACAGGCGAACTGGTTCCACCCATGCTCGTAGATTGATCCTCCACTATAGCATCGGTGACTACTGGTTGGATGCTATTGACAGCGGTGGCATTATTTGAGCTAGACTCGGGCTAGAATATAATAAGAAACAAGTTAATATTTATGTGACCAAAAACAAAATTTAGATTAACCAAACAATTGTGAGAAAAGCACATTCACACAATAATAGAAAATTTTAATTGAAAACCACGACCATCATCATATATGGAGAGTGAAAAAAAAATTAGAAAAGTAGTACATAACTGTTAGACCATGTGGCTAGGTTTAGGATATTTTGGTGATGAATAATTGACAATGGTTAATTTGTTATGATAAATAATTGGTGATTTTGTTTAAGCGCTGTTATGCGAGTTGTGTTGCGTGTGTGCGGACTGATGTTGGTCAAGTTGAGACGAACTTGTGCCGGAAGAATGTTCTTTGGTCTTTGCATGTGCAGGTTGAGCATGGAGGCGATCATGGTCGGTGACGAGGTGGACCGGAACTAGGATGGGGAGATCTGAAGTTCAGACGGTCAAGGAGGTCACGAGATGATCGGGCTTATGCTTGGGGCGCATGGAAATCAAAGGTGGATGATACGTGGAGAAGCTACGGGAGGTGCGGTCCTGGAGGCTTCGACACGTGACGCGTTAGAAAAGTCGTGAGTGTGAAAAACCTGTGTTAGGAAGGGTTTCGGGTCCGTTGAAAATTAGTGGGCCAAAAGTCTAGTTGAGGTAAAAAAGGCCCAAGCCTAGTTGGAGTTGGATTAGGATTTTAAGGTTTTGTTGGAGTTGGATTAGGATTTTAAGACCTAGTTGGAGTTAGATTAGGATTTTAAGGCCTTGTTGGAGTTGGATTAGAATTTTAAGACCTAGTTGGAGTTAGATTAGGATTTTAAGGCCTAGTTAGAGTTGGGCTGTGTGTGTATATATATGCATGCGGCGACATGGCAAGAGTTTGTACCAAGCAGCCGTGGAAGAAAAATATATATACGGCTTTGGGGGTGACCGAACATTTTCTTTGGCACGAAATCTCTTTGATCACGAAGCACACGACATTGTTCGGCCATCGGTCAGGCAAGCGATCTCAGATTTTGCTTAGTTACATAATTAGGGCTTAATTTATTTTCGTCACTATCTGCATCAGCAATCTTGTTTATTTTATATCTCAAGTTCTAGAGCTCCGATTGACGTAATTCTAGTTGGGTTAGTTCAATAACTGTCTCTAGTTTATTCTTTAAAAGTTTGAAGTTAATCGGAGTTACGGATTTTTATCGAGATCAGTTTTAGTAAGGATACAGTGTTCTGTCCAGAACTTTAAACAAGGTTTAAATAGGTTTTGTGTTAAAAGGGGAGTATTAAAATTTATTTTTAGCTTCCGTAATCATTCACCCCTCTCTGATTGCCTATCTTAGTGGGAATCGATTCTTCAATAACATTTGCATGATGCACTGTTGTGGGACTGCAAGACACACATTGACATCCTCAAGTAAACAATGTAACAGTAAGATGCCATAAACATTTAGACAATTCAATGTGACAGGATTGCTAAAAAATGTTTCTTTAGCGATTAACATATATTTTGCTTTCACGAGTGGCTGATGACAATCAAACAGCAATATTACCTTATTATAGTAGAGATAAAGAGGTTGATCTGTTGATAATTGATTGAGCTTTGATACTAGGTTTGGCTGCCCTGAGCCCTGTGCATAGTTTTGCAATTTCCACTTGCTCCGTGGACACTATGATTCGGCTTCCATTCTCCCTGTCAGGGAAGCATGTTTTGATCCAATCCCACTCCACTACCTATTATCATTCACGTATTTATCAAACTCGCCAATCAAACTACCATGTGTTGTAACCGTCTCCATGTTCTTCAGAACACTAACCCCTATAGCTGCTCCTTCTTCTGCCTTCCCTTTTGCTCGAAGAGAGTTCCAGTAAAATTGCCTGACCATGCACTGGAGGAAATCATTTGGATTGAAAGGATACATCAACTTAACCCAGGCGCGGCATCCAAACTTCGTGTATATCTCTTGATTGTCATAGACTTCCCTGATGATGGACATTTTCTTGAGATCATCGCTTGCTCCTCCCCACACTGAGATCACTCGAAGAGCTTGGTCATCTGCGGTGATCAGTTAGCAAAGATCCACCTTTGGTTCGTCCTTGTTTGCAGCAGCAATCCTTGGTTCATCAGTGCCAAATATTGTTGCGCTGCTGATTATGCTGGATCGCTCAGTAGCGGTGGCAGGGTTGGAATTACAGTCTTCGATGAGGCGGTAGCGCAGGTTTCTCTGGCTCACATCCTCCACCCTGGCCTTCAGCTCCTTAATCTCCTTGGCGATGCGGTGCCGTGTTCGCAGCGTGCGTGGGAAGCGCCACCAAGATGGCTTTTGCAGATGAACAGAAAAGTCTTGGAGGCAATCCTCGGCATCGTAGGCCAGGTCACGAACCTGCTTCACCCAGGTCTTAACCACCTTCTTCTTGGCCCGGTCCTCGTCCGCGGCCATGAGGAAGGTCTGCATCATGTCGAACTCATCCTTGATGAAAGCCAGATCGCGCTGGACGCCAAGCTGCAGAGCAACTTCATCCGCAGCGGCGGATTTGGCCTTGCTAAGCGCTCCATCCAGCACGGACTTGGCAACACTCACCACCGTCGCTTCCATTCCTCTCCAATGGTTTTGCTTGTTTGTGTGGAGATGGGATTACTGGAATTTTGTGCGATAGAGCTCAAATGCCGGTGCCTGGTCTAGCAAAGAAGGGATGGATTAAAAAGAGGTAGCTCACATCCAGGCATAAGAGCGCCTCTAATAATATCGTCTTAGCTATCTTTTAGCTATATTAAATAAGTAAAATTCTATATAAAAGAAAGAGAAGAAATGAAGAAAGATAATATGTTGTCTCTTATACAAAAAATGCTTTGAGCCCACAAACTTTTTGGGTTGATCTCTCGGCTAACCACCCCGAGATTTTAGGGAGGCACGCCTCCACCCCGCGCCTTGATCGGAGGTGGTTACCAACAGTATTGGTTTCGGTCCCGGTCACCTAGCGCCAAATAAAAAGAGGGTTTCGGCAGGGGTTTGGTTCGCGCGTCGTCCTAAGCCTCTCAAACCCTAACAAGATCCGATCTCTCACGGGCGCTGCGGTGGACGAAGGCCGAAGCACTTCTCCGACCACGACATCGGCTTCACCGACGCTGACCACCTCCACACCGTCGCCACCTCTGCTTCACTGCATCAACCCACCACACCCCTCATGGCTTCTCCGACTTCGGGTATGTGACGCTTCCGCTCTAATGTTTTAGCTAGGTGTTCTTGATTTGATCTAGGGATTAAAGTTCATGTTGATATTTAGACTTAGAATAATTAACATTTGGTATCAGAGCCTAACCCTAGACCAACTAGAACCCTAATTAATCTAACCGAACTTGGATTTTAGAAATTAGTGGCTCGGATTTAGAAATTAGAAGGAGGTGAATCATGAACTTTCGCAAAAGCCTAATTAAGATCCCCCAAATCCCACCTCTCGAACCCTAAAAACGCGATTGAGATTTCGGATCGGCGGCAAACAAACAAAAAAATAGAGTCGGCGGCGGAAAGAACTTACGGTTTTAGATCTCCTCACGCCGCCGCCGATGCCGCTGTCGCCGGCATGCCGCTCCTCTCAGGCGCCGCCGCTCCGTGTGCGTGCGTGCCGCCGAGTGCTGCCGGCGTCGTCGCGCAGCCGCGAGCGCGCGCGCCGTGTGCCCCGCCGCGCAACCGCTCCACGCGCCGCGTGCGCCGCCGCCCCTCCCGTGCACGCCGTGTTTTTCGGGTGGAGAGGAGCAGGAATGACTAGGGTTAGGGTTGCGGGTGGGTTTTGTCTCGGCTGCGGTGCGCGTCAGCCGTCCGATCAGATCGGACGGTCTTCATTTTGCGGGCCAGGAGTATTTTGGGCTGGCGCTTCTCCCAGCCATTGATGAAGATCCGACAGCACTGCGCGCGGGGGATTAATGGACCGCGTGCGTGTATGGGCCGGCCATTTTCTGGGCCGCGCGCATGTTTGGGCCGCGGGCGTTTTTGGCCCGTGCGCTTTTTTCCGGATTTTTGGGCCATTTTGTTTAGTACATTCAAAAGCTGACGGCTTTTCTTGAAGAATGGAAAGGATAATACGGATACATACATGCTTAGCATTTTTCAGTTAAATATATTATTTGACTGGAAAGAATTATTGAGCCGTATTAAATATTGCCAGGTGAATTCTAATTTTATTGGGTCTTTGATTATTATACATGGAAATACAAAGCTACTACTGTTTTATTTAATTATATGCAAGCTCATACTCGATCTATACAACTCTAAAGTGAAAATGCATTTAGAATGTCTTATCGATACTAGTGCATTGTCCATCACTTCATGTGTATCAAATGATGAGGACATCCCAATTGGACCGATTAAACAAACACGAGCTAAAAAAGATTAATCAGCAGGTGAACTGTCTTCTGGTTGAATTTGGTTTTAATTTACATAAGAATTGGTTACTACCTGATGATAGTATTTTAATATTTAGGATTGAGCGTGAGGAGATTTTAGGACCCGAGAAGATTATATATTGTCTAGAAATACGTGCCTAGCAGAAGGTGCGGAAGGATAGGGATGCCAAAAGAAGACAACGCATGCATGGAAAAGAAATAAAGGAGTGCTTTGGAATGCTAAAAGTGGACGTGCTGCATGTGCATGCACGCATGCGGGTGTTTGCATGATCGAGCATGCATTGAGGAAAAAAACAAAGCACTGTTCACGTGAGAAATCCTATGCATACATGCAACCATGCATGGCAAAGAAGCAGGAGAAGGAAAGAAGTCTAAATGCAGTTATTGGTTGATGCACGAGAGAACAAGAAAGGAAGAAAGAGAAGCCATGTGCATGGAAAGCAAGAGAATTCCCACGGCCTGCATGCTACGATAGCTGATCCAAATCCAAGTCCTAAGGCCAGTCTCAGTGGGGGTTTTATGGAGTTTCATGGGCATTAAATACGCTGACATGGCACTATATTGATGAAGAGAAAGATGATAAAAGTTTCATGGGAGTAGAGAGAGTTTTATGGGGATGAAACTCTTCTGCATTATTTCCAAAATATAGATGTGTTGGAAACTGGGACATGAAACCTTCACTGAGATTGGCATAAGAGAAGGCCCATGCGCTGCATATACCTGGTCCTTGCGTGAGCTATCCAAGGTCTTGCGCTAAGTCTGGCCGAGGCCATTAATTTGGCCGTGTGTTTCGGCCATATGTTTCTATTTAAGTAATTAGAGTCTATCTCGGTTGATATGACCGAACAAGTCTTTGATTCGGCCTTAGGCCAAATAGCCGCACCTCTTTTTTTAATAGAAGACCAGCATGAATCAATCTATTATTTTTTTAGAGAGAGTTATATGCTTGTTCTTCCTAGGGTTTAACATGCAGATGAACCTAGAGAGGAATTGGGCTTTCTCTTTCCTATTATTCTTGTGATTTCTCGTGTTTTGTAGGAAGAATGTCACGTCTACTTTTGCGTGATCGAGTAGACAAGGATCAAAGCGTGTAGTTAGACGAATTCTTTTGTCGCGGGTTGCTATATTGAAACAGTGGTTGGCGCCATCGATTCATCAGGTTGCATGGATCCAAAGTTATCCTTGATCCTACGTCGTGAAGATCGGGCACCCCGTATCAACTATCCTACTCTCATCAACTAGCACCACATCATCAGAAAAAAGCATACACCAAGGGATATCTTCTTGTATGTCTCATGTGACCTCGTCCATCATTAGGGCAAAAATGTATAGGCTCAACGCTGACCTTTAGTATAGTTCTATCTTAATAGGAAAGTTATTAGTAACACTACCACATGTTCTAACATTAGTCACAACATCTTTGTACATGTCCTTAATTAAGATAATATATTTTGTTAGGACTTTTTTTTAGAGCGCCCACCACATGACCTTTCTTGGCACTTCGTCATATACTTTTTCTAAGTCAATAAACATTATGTGAAGGTCCTTTTGCTTCCTATACCTATCCATCAATTGTCGTAGCAAGAAAATTGCCTCTTCGGCAACAACAAAGATTTTAATTATTTTAACTTCACATATGTAGTTTTTAAGGTTTATTTTAGGGTTTTTGCCTTGTAGATTTTATTATAAGGCTCTCGTTTGTTTGACCTTACGGAGATTTTATTCCTAGTCTACTTTAACTTGTTTGAAACAAAAGATTTTGTTGTTGTTGTCGTAATACTGGAAGCTTACATGAACCTAAGGTACACATGTACATATGAAAGACCAACCTGCCTTAAGTTGTTAACTTGAATATTAAATTTCTTGATGGCATCAATGACTTCCTTTCTTGGGACAGTTGCACCCACAGGAAACAAATTTCAGTGATGCAGGAAGGCCACCTTTTCCAACAAAAGGAACATATTTCAAAAGAATTAGGGGTGCAAACGGGTCGGGTTAATCCCAACCGATCCGGCACCGAATCCGATTGGTACCGAATCTGGAGAAAAAATATGGGTTAGGATATGGTAACAGCAATATCCGTCCGAATCCGATACGTCTTCAAGTTTGATTTCAGGTTAGTGCTACTATTTGACGTTTCATTTTCTTTTGCAATGGTAAAATAAAATCTTCTACATTAGCTATTAAGTAGTAACATCAAGTTCTTGACAGTACATCCTCCTACTCCATTTGCTGTACTGCATGCATTCCTTACAAACGGGTTAATCCCGACCGATCCGGCACCGAATCCGATTGGTACTGAATCCGATTGGTACCGAATCCGGAGAAAAAATATAGGTTAGGATATAGTAACAACAATATCCGTCCGAATCCGACCCATTTGCACCCCTAAAAAGAATAACGACAGACACAAACAGTAGAGTAACCTACACATATAATGTATTAGAGATTATGTTATAGGATTACAGAAAATCTAGTAGGCATTTTCTTTTGCTCTAGCAAAACTCCACCTACCACGCCACGCCTTTACGAAAGTTAAGGGGAGAGCTTGAGGAGTGAGACATGTAGTACCATACCATTGAGCAGCCACTCGGACTTGCTGTTGGTGTCGATCTTCCTGGTAATGCAGATGTTGTCGTCCGCCGTATCCCCGCGAAGGAATTCCTTGACATGGCCGGACTCCTCACCCCTCTTGACGACGGCTCCGACGCTGGATGCGCTCCCGAGAACCTGTAGGCGATCGCGATCGCGATCGCGGTGTTAGTAAGTAGTACTATTACAATGGCAGCAGTAACAAATAGATTGGAACGAGCCACTCCAATCTAAAGCGAAAGCGAAGCGTCGGAGGTGGTGCCGTACGTGGGGTGTCTCCGGCGAGGGCGAATGCGATGGCGCAGACGATGGAGCTCTTGCCGGAGCCGTTGGGGCCGACGACGAGGTTGAGGCGCGGGCCGGGGCGGCAGGGGAGGCTAGGCAGTCGTAGGTCATGAGGTTGCGGAGCTCGATCTCCACGACGTTCCCCGGCACGTAGTCGTCCTCCCCTCTCTGCGGGGAGGCGGAGGCGAGCCTGGCGCGTTTGGCTGCGCAGGCGGCCGCCACGATCTAGCGCTTGGACCCCCGACGAGATTGAGCTTGAGGTGCTTCAGAGTTCAGATCCGATCGAGCCTGGCACGAGGCCACGGGAGGAGGCGAGTGGGAGAGGGAGCCCCTAGGCTGGATGGATATGCCGCAGTGCGGAAGGGATGGCCGCTCGCAGCGGCGACGGGCGGCGATCGGATTGGGGTGCGTTTCCTCCGCGACGGTTTGGCGGGAATGGAGGGAAGAGAGGCGCCAAGGCGGAGGCATGCGACGATGCGCTGCGCCGCGCACTCGCATGGGCCAAGGAGCCCGAGTCCAACCCATGAGGCCCATAAACTAGGGCTCAAGCAGCTGTGCGTTTACTCATTCTGTGGGTTTTTGTCCGGCCCATTTAAATTGCACTGTCTTCCATGGGTATTTTCGGACTTCATCATTTCCGAATGAATAGAAACCATGTGAGTAGAACCTTAAATCACATGTTATTTCCAGAAAACAACATGCATATCAGCTTCAACATCTGCGTAACACCGAAATTAAACTGGGGATACACAATCTCGATCGCTCTCATGAAGACAACAGAAGAAAAAAAGGTGCGGGATACAAGTCACCAAAGACCATGAACAGGGCAGTTCTAATGGCAACTCCTTTCACCGTGGCAGGCTAGCTAAGCCCAGATGGCGATTCTTACGCAACGAATAAAATGCCCATATGAGTACTGACTATCCAACCGAAGCCAAGCGATGTGAAACATGACGATACTGGAACCAAACGTCCATGCGAGCCAGGTGATTTACAGGAAGGCGTCCTTCTCGAGCAACTTGAGGACCTCGTCCTGGTTGTTGAGCTTAGCAACGTCGATGGGTGTCTTCCCATCCATGTTTTGGAGGGTGCTGCGGAGCATTCGAGACAGTCAAACAAAAGTGAAGGAATCACAGCTCGCAAAGGGAAGAAGACAGCTGATTTAACTTACACAGCAGCGCCGTGCTTCAGCAGAAGATCCACGCACTCCTTCCGACCATATCCAGCAGCGTAATGCAGTGGGGTGTTCTTGTTCTTATCCAACGCGTCCACTGCAGCACCCGCCTCAAGAAGGATTTGTGCACACTTCAACTGAAATCCAAAAGTCCACCCAATTCGTTATCACTACTAATTAAAATACCTAACAGACATAAAATATAAGGAGAAAATACAGTTCCCAATAGCATTTGTCCCACACCACATTACAGATTCCAAAATGTAGATGACATCCAACAGCAAAACATGGTCCATCATTCATAGATTTTTATATTCCAGCATTGAATATAACCTTCAAAAGTGAAATGGCGTTCCTAAAGACCACCAACTACAATGAATCTAAACAGTAGGGTCTTAATAACTCTAGTTTGGTACCAGATCAGTTATAGCTAGGTGGGAGGTGCGTATTAACAGCTCCTGGCAAAGTAATAGAATATAGGTCAGAATACTGCAGCTTGACCCCTTCAGGGAGAGGGGACACCGGCTCTTCATCAATGAACTTGCCCAAAACTAACTTGCTTCTGGCTAAGCACAGTTAACAAGCTAGTTCTGTGCCTTTTCCTTTACCAATAATTTAATGAAACATGTGTTTAAAAGCAAAAGGAAAAAAGTGAAACCCACATAATCAGTGTAACTCGATCATAACTTGAGCTAAAATGTAAAAGGTAGGTAGTTTAGTCCCCAAACAAATGCTGATTGCTAAGGACTAGCTTGTTAGCAAACAGTACTTCGAAAACTTCCACAAGTAATAGGGACACTAACAACAACAAAATATTTACAGTTTTGCACAACAAACTGACACATGGAATGCATAAAATTTCTGAAAACTGGAGTAAACCAACCCTGGGTCTGCCATGAGATTTGTAGCTTAACATATGAGATATTTTTCATAGCTTACCTAGTCATATGCAATAGTAATAAAGAAGTAGAAAAGTTTAGTAACAATTAGACATCAGTTACTTCTACAAGTTCAATTACCATTACATTTTAAGAAAATTGAGCAGGTCCTCATACCTCACCATATCCACATGCAAAATGCAATGCCCTTCTTCCCTCCGAGTCTTCTTCATCCTTGTCTGCTCCACCATCTAAAGCCTTCTTCAGACCCTATTGGATGACTTAAATTTGTAAAGGCAAGCCAAATGGCAATGAAATAGCAAAAACCAATGCCAATAATGGTAGCAACCAAATTTAATGTGAAGATACAGAAGATGCTGTTTAGAACGAAAACAGCAACCATTTATGACGATAATTGAAGATGCTCTTAGTTGGATAACCCTGCATACATCTTACTAAAAGAGATATCATATTTGTGATCATGTGAAAAGTGAACACACACCATTGCAGGGTCCATATGAGTTTAAGGCCAAAGTCCATAAAACCAATTTTAGTGGGAAAAAATAGCACATCAATCTGCAGGGCAGATGCAATGGTGGGTGTGCAAAATGCAATCTAGTAAATTTTGTTGAGCATACGAATGTGCATAACTACAAGCCAAGAGCCCTTGTTTCTCCAGCTACCAATGTAGGCTACTCAAAAACTTAAACAACGTACTATGATTCCGCTAGTATCACATGGGGCAAACAGATTTGGCAAACACCGTAGTAACAATGTAAGAGAGGTAGATATTGACACTGATTAAGTAAGTTCTACAGTGTAACACCAACATAGAAACATATGCAAGTTCAAAACAGCTCAAGACAAAAGTAAAATTCAAATCCATAGCTCTATTACTTAGCTCCAGTACCTCGTCATCACCAACGCTGGCAGTGTGATGGACAATGGATTCATCTTCGTATCCACCTTCTTCCTCAGTTTCTTCAGTACCAGAAGGTTCAGCAGCAGCAGAAGCAGTGCCAAATGGAATGGTAGTTCCCATTGCCTGGCCAATCTTTTGAAGAGTTTCAGGGTCATTCCAGTACCTAGATGAGCAAAAGCAAAATATCTCAAACAAGTTTTATAGACATTGTCATATATCAGTTGTAAATACGGCCTACTTTATCATTGCAGCAGGACCACCACTCTCTAACTCATCAAGAATTGGCTTCAAGGCTGGATCTTCCTTAATGCGAGACATGCGCTCTTCAAGCTGCTCCTTATGTGTTGGACTAGTCATGTTTTCCAGCATACTGGACATGGCAGGATCCTAAGCCAAATAAGTGGATAGTGGAGATATTTAGGGCATTGACAGCTGAAGAAACAATGGCAAATGGAAATCAGAGGAGATCTTTGGGGAAAGTCCGAAAGTAGGAAACAAAACATGATACCTGCATAAGAGCATTCCCAAGACGCTCTGCCATTGTCATAAACTGGGGGTTTTCCATGACCTTTTGCATCGTTTCAATGTATTGTTGAGGGTCCAATGGAGGCATGCCCTGTTCTCCTGCACTCTGAGCACCTTTCTGTAGCTGCTCAGCCATCTGGTTGAATGCAGGGTCCCTTGCAATTTGATCTGCCATCTCCTTTATAGATGGATCCTGGAAACCACAAGGGCATACTTGAAGCAATTTGCAAAAAGAGTCCATTTCATGAAAGATATTGCTGGTTCAGAAAAGCTAGAGTGCAAGTACGCATGCAGCTGGCAGAACGATTAAAACTACAATAATATATTAATATACCAGTGAATGCACGTTTCAACAGTGAACAATAATCACTAGGAAAGTCGGCATGTACTGCAAACTTATTATGATGGTAGGGGGACATACATTGAGCAAACTTTGCATAGAAGCAAAATCAAAAGGATTCGAAAAGCCTGCACCAGTTCCTGGTGGAACCCCTTGACGTTCATTGGATGGTCCTTCTGATTTTGAACTTTTGTTCTCATCTGCAACAGAAGTGGATCAAAACAGAAACATACATTGCATAGTAGCTAATTTTGACAGCAAGGCAAATGAAATTGCCAATAGAAAATAGCTGAACATCAGAACTGTGCGTAAATTCTCCATTGTTAAGAGCACGAAATAGCTTGCTGTTTTCACTATTTTCCTCTTAGAACAGACGGAAACCCCCTAGTTTTTTAGGGGAACACATGGTTCAGGTGCATGCATAAACACAAGCACAAAATCCACACTCACCCCCACCCCCACCCTCACCAAACTGCACATGGAAAGTGGCAAATGCTGCTAAGAATGGAGATGAATTGGTTCAAATGCACCACGTAATTTTTTATTTGATTTTAGCAACTCATCCGCTGCCACATAGACAAACTATAATCTACATCAGGAATGTCAGCAATAACAACATCAAACAAGGTTGAGCTTATTGTACGCGTGCATATTTCTTGCTTATCAGGATGAAAATAAGAACAGAAAAAACTAGATGTCAGACTTCTTCAATCTTGATTTCGTCTACAACAAATTAGTCAATGCAACTAAAAGAGCAACAAAAGTGCTCAGTACAAAAACAAGCTGAACAGAACCTTTCCTTCTCATCAAACGGTTGCAGCAAACTTTTCCACTAATTTGATCAGAACAAGTTAAAGAAGGTTCTTATCAATTAGTATCACTGCTTTCGTGTAAACTGAGATGTCTAGCTCGTAAGCATCTTACTTGCATCAATCTAGCGATTCAGCACGTCTTATAGCAAGTGAAAATTTATCAAACTTCACACTATTGCGCGCTCATGATCTTAGCTAAAACACAAAAAAGAAATCTACTCATGTTCCTCGAATCCGCGGACAGGTGATCCCGTCTCCCAATAGGACCAATCTAATCTAAATCCAACCAGATCCATCAATTCCACCGAATCCATCAATTCCGCGGTCAAAACACGGAAATCGAGATTCTTAATCATCCCATTAGAAACTCAGATCTCGCTGCGCAGAGCAAACCAAAGAAAGACCATGTCAGGAGCAAAAAGCACCCAAAAAATCCGCAGAACTACCGAAAAACAGAAGAAGGACGAAAAGGAGCGAAAATTGAGAGTCAATTACCGGAAGCCATGGCGAATTGGGGTGCGGAGAGGAGGAATCGGGAGGCGGCGGGGTGAGCTCGTGCGGAGTGAAAACCCTCGTGGGCTTGGAGAAAAGACGAGGACTTGGGGGGAGTGGTAAATTATAAAGTGCAAATTTGGAGGGGGTGTTTTGAGAATAATATTGCCTTGGTACTTTTGCTTATTAGCCCATGCAGTCCGTGTTTTTTACTTTCGTATATAATTTGGATTTTGGATGGTGGATCTGATATTAAAATTTTTTACGCTCAATATTTTTCATGGTGCACGCTCTGCTATAAAATGAAGCCTATAGTATTATTACTATTACATGGGGTTCAAGGATGTACATGCATTTTTACAAGCAATCAAGGAGACATGAAAAATCTAATGAAATTGCTCCGTTGTGACTAAAGAAGACAATTGTGCGCCGGTGGATCACATGTCTCGTCTTAACACACTTTAGTAGCACTAAAAGCAATATCATTTTCAATTTCTATACTCCATATGTATAATCATTGGATATACTTTGACACTAAAAGCTTGCCAAAGTAATTTTGGTTTAAGTTGCAAGATGAAACAAGTTAAAAGAAATGAAGTTGTATTTTTTAGGGAGTAAAGTTGCATTTTTAT
Source organism: Dendrocalamus latiflorus (assembly GCA_017311315.1). Taxonomy (NCBI): domain Eukaryota; kingdom Viridiplantae; phylum Streptophyta; class Magnoliopsida; order Poales; family Poaceae; genus Dendrocalamus; species Dendrocalamus latiflorus. Next base: position 41,057,207 of record CM029653.1, on the reverse strand, counting down.
CTAGCAAATATATAATGGATTGAATATTTGTGGGCGATTGTTTCCTTGTAGTGAGCAAATATATGGCCATTATACATGGATTGGTATTTGTTTATACAACGAGGATTACTAATCATCGAAACAATAAGTACTGAGATAAATAGTTACTAAAGGGGAAAAAATATGTATCAAAGTTGATTGTGAGCTTGTCTGCTGAATTCATGTTGGATTTTTTTTAGCCAAATTCATGTTGGATTTTTTTTTTGATAAGAATTCATGTTGGATTTATCAACACTTGTGCTGATTTCTGAGATGGTCCAGGGGTCGCAGCCTTGCAGACAAGAAAACCGCGTGCCACGCGCTATTCGCAACGTTTTTGTTGCGTTTCGTTACACGCGTCGGTTTGCGTCCGATCGGTCGCATCGCCTCTTCGCTCGCCTTGCACCGCGGCTCCAATGGCGCTCTCCTCGTCCGCGGCGCGCCACCGCAGCTGTCCGGCCTGGCTGCGGCTGGCGCGAGCTGCCCGCCTCGCCCCTCTCGCCGCCGATGCACGCTGCCGAGTCGCAGCCGCCGCCACCAAAGCACCTCCGGTTCCGGGTCAGTCCCGCTTGCTGTTCTCGAGCTGCAAGAAGGGCCACTATAAAGGCTTCTCGCGAAAGTAGTTGCTCCCATTCGCTCCAGCAACACCTCCATTGATGAAATCTCATTTTGTTTCATGAAAATGTCCGTTGTTTTTTATTACGCAGAGAGGAAAAATTTTGATCTTCTTCTGTGGGTTTTCTTTTCTTTTTGGTACAGATTAAGCGTGGTACAACGAAATATTGGGTAATTTTCTTGCTCTCTTGGTAGCTGGATGCCTGGAACAAGCTCTCGACGGCCACAAGCAAAGGATAAAGCAATCTTTTGTCTTGCTCTTTATTCGTCCTCCGATCGGAGCAGCTACTTTGCTTTAGTCAGTTAACTTTGCTGAAAGACAAGAAAGCAGCTTGGCCTGCAGTTCTGTCTGCCCTTTAGAAACTGAAAGAAACAAAATAAGGTTCGTGGTAATGTGCAGAGAAGGGCGTCCTGAACCCATCAAAATGCAGGTCATATAGAATGCACGCCTACTCGCCTACTATTTTGTAGAACTCAATTTGTCATGGGCTGCTATACATATCCAAGAACTTGTTGTACGTTACTACGTTAGGACTTGGATAGTAACATGCAACTTCTAGCTTACCGATCACTGTCCAGTAGTAAGAAATTAAGAAAGTCATGGACATGTTTGGCTGATCCTGTTGCTAGCAATCCCCAGTAGTAGACAAGGATCTCATCCAATGTGCTTTGAGTCCCGAAAAAGATTTATGTTGCATGTGCTAGAACTGACAAACAGCGCAAAGAAATGCACGCCTTTAGCATCCATCCTTTGAGTGTGCTAGCAAGCTAATATGACGATTGATCTTTATTCTTCTCGTCACCTCTCAGCAGCAGATAAGAATGGATTCAGCTATCACATGCAAGCCAAAGTATTTTCTCTTGCTTGCCTTGATATACACCAAAACAGCAAGTTGGGTATCTTTCAAAGACCTTTGCGTACAACATATTTATACAGATGATCATTCTGTTCGTTGCACATTGCACTGCATGCCACAACTTGTCAACTTCCTCAACCACTTGATCCACATATACTGTTCACAAACCACAGTGTGTGGGGAGAGAGAGAAGAGGGTGGTGATGGAATCGACGGTACTGAGTGTTGGCAAGTCCGTGCTGAATGGAGCGCTTGGCTACGCCAAATCCGCCGTTGCGGAGGAGGTCGCTTTGCAACTCGGCATCCAGCGTGATCATGCGTTCATCAGGGACGAGCTTGAGATGATGCAGGCTTTCCTGATGGCCGCGCACGACGAGCGAGACGAGAACAAGGTGATCAAGACCTGGGTGAAGCAAGTCCGCGATGTGGCCTATGATGTCGAGGATTCCCTCCAGGATTTCGCCATTCGTCTCGAGAAGCCATCTTTCTGGTGCAACCCTCGCACGCTGCTTGAGCGGCGCCGTGTGGCTAAGCAGATAAAGGAGCTCAGAGCCAAGGTGGAGGATGTCAGCCAGAGGAACGTGCGCTACCGCCTCATCAAGGGCTCTGGCTCCAAGGATACCGCCGCCGCTGGGCAGTCCAGCATTGCCAGAGAAACAATGTTTGGCATCGAGGAAGCAAGGCGGCAGCAGGACACAGAAAAAGTGGATCTTGTCCAACTGATCAAGGAGGGGGACAAGAACCTTAAAGTGATCGCGGTGTGGGGAACAGGTGGTGTTCTCGGGCAGACGTCCGTCATCAAAGGCGCCTATGAGAATCCTGAGATAAAAGGGAGGTTTGAATGCCGTGCTTGGGTTAGGGTGATGCATCCTTTCAATTCAAAAGAGTTCCTCGTTAGCATGGTAAGGCAGTTCAACACAAAGTCTCCTGAAGCAACAAAGTCTCCTGAAGCAATTGGGAAAGCACAAGATGGTGCAACCGCTGTGGTTGACGTTCTGGTGGCGATGGAGAAGATGGGCCATGCTGATCTGGCTCATGAGTTCAGTAGACATGTGAATGTAAAAAGTTGCCTGATTGTCCTTAATGGCCTATCCAACATTGAAGATTGGGATTGGATCAAGACATATGTTCCAAACAACAAGAATGGGAGCCGAATCATAGTATCCACTGAGCAAGGTGAAATTGCAAGATTATGCGTAGGGCAAGAAAGGCTGGTGTCAGAGCTCAAGCAATCGTCCGCTGATCAGACTATTTTTGCCTTCTACGAGAAGGTAATATTCAAAGCGCTGAAATCATCTACTTAGTGCTACCTCTTGTTGTTCTTCTAGTTTTTCAACTATATAATTAACGACTTCAGAAACACGAGCGATAGGTTGCCGTATCCTGGTAGTGTTTATGTTCCGTTTATCCATAACTAGATTAACTAGTCATTAAACCATACATCCGCGCATGCTACATATTTTATATAATGTTTTCTCCGTGTTTATACACCTTTTATTGATTTTAACAGAACTAGCTGATTGGGCAACGCAAGTGTGTGTGATATAGTATAACATATAACATATTATTTGCTAATTCCAAATGTTGAAATTCCAACAGTGTATGCGACCTGTTTGATATGGTTGCGGCTTATGGCTTTTGGCTGAAATTTTTGAATTTTAGCTATTTGCAATAGAGATGACGGAGAGAGACACTCGCTTGCGATTTTGGTTGATACAGATGTTGGGCTTTTAACGTATACTACAATTAACTTGTAGATTCCGTCTTGAGAAAATACTCCGTTTAAAAGTTAGTTACTGTAGCAAAAGCCAAAAGACGCTTTTAGAAGACAAAAAGAACAGGGCCTTAGCTTGTCGAATGCTAGTAGTCTTTGCGTTCCATTTACCAATAGCTAGATTAATAAATAATTAAACCCTACATCCATCCACGCGGGCTACACATTTTAAGATGTTTTCTTGATGCTAAGTTCTATTGATTCTAAGAGGATTAGGATAGACATCTTAAGGACCGTCCCTTTTTAAGACTGCCTAAATCAAGCTTTCGCATTATTTTCAATTTTCATAATGTTCCTTCCGAAATTATATAAATTCAATAAAGTACTCATAAAAAGCAAAATATCTAACTCTTAATTTGGTGAGTCCTAATTTTAAATGCTTAGATTTGATAGTTAACTTAGAGATATAAGAATGTATCTATATCTATACTAATTATATACTTAGAAAAAGATCTAACCATCAATCTAGCGGACCCAAGTTATAACGGCTCAGATTAAAAGAAAGTCAATCTAGTAGACCTAAGTTATAATAACTCAGATTAAAATAAAGAGTCTATATCAAATACAAATAAAATTAAGAGAAATTCAATACTAAAAAAACTAAAAATTAGCAAATTGATTTCCGTACGACTTCCAAAGTAACATCCATAAATAACTAAAATTTGCAATAATAATTGAATGAAAATTAGCAAATTAAAAGAAAAAAATTCATGTCAAGTACAATGCAAATTAACTAATATTTGGAATAAACATAAAATAAAATTAGTAATTTGATTTCCTTACAAATTTCAAAATAAATCTCTAAAAAACTAAATTCAAAATTATTACTATTATAAAAGAATGAATTGATGGTTGTACGTCCATTCTTCTTCAACCGCTCTATTTTCTTAACTTTCCACCATTCTCTACTTTCCAACTAATCAGAGCAGCTCTCTTCTATAGCATGATTCTCTATATATTCAATGAGTTCCGTTGCAACGTACGGGTACATAACTAGTAATAATTAAAAATAAAATAAAATTATTTATACGAATTCCAACCTAAAACTAAAGAGTAGCCACAACAAGTACAATCCAAGACACGCATATTCAAAATAATAATTAAAGGGTGATTAGATATTTCATTTGTAAATGAATTTGAAACCTAATTCAAAAAATATTAAATTTGCAAACCAATACTAATTAGACACCTCGAGGAAGCTCCCGTGTTAACAAGAAAGATCTAGTCATATATCTCAGACCTAAGTTATGCTAGTTTATATTAAAAGAAAGAGTTCATGCCAAGTACAATCCAAATTAACTGAAATTTAGAATAAAAATAGACAAAATTAGCAATTTGATTTTCATACGACATATAAAGTAACATCCATAAATAAATGGAATAATATTAAATGAAAATTAACAAATAAAAAAGTCCATATCAAGTGCAATTCAAATTAACAAAAATTAAGGGGGAAAGAAAATTAGCAATTTGATTTCCATAGGATTCTAAAATAAATCCCTAAAAAATCTATCTATTATATACAAAAAGTCAATGACATGAGTTTTACAATTGCTGAGAAAAAAGAGAAATAAGCTAGAAATTCTCAAAAAAAAAAATTTGTCCCTCCATCCAGTGGACCTTATTATGGTCAGTAAACAATTAACATTGAATGTCTTAGATAAAACAAACGATCTTATAAGACAAGGCTACCTATTATAGATTTTAGATGAACGCAAATAAATAAAAACAATCCTAGATTGCCCACACTAAAAGCTGTGTATGAGAAAGAGGGAACGTGGACGTGCAAAATAAATGAGTAAAAGCCATACATGAGAAAAAAAAGAAAAAGTGGCACTCGGCAAGAAAAAGGTGTAACGAAAAAAAGACAACACATATTCTACCTGCACATTTTCCAACAATATGTGTTTTACATCTTTGAAAAAAAAAATTGCTAGAATTGCCAACGATGTGGTGGATTACTATATCATCAATTGGGTGTTATCTATCACACACTAAAAGCTTAGGATAGTTGATTACATCAGCTAAGAAAAAAGAGAAATATTGTATGAATTCTCACAAAAAAAATAAAGAAAGCATATGCCCCTTATTTTGGTGGAACCTAATTATGTTTAGTAATTTATAACCGATGGATGTTACTTGATAAAAAAGAATAATTACTAGAAACTCTCACAGAAAGAAAAACATGTACCTAGCTCTTAATTTGATGGATCCTTGCTATGATTAACAGATCATATCCAATGATTTTTCTTGATCTATAGAAGTGCGTATGAAGTTGATTTACACTGTGATATGCATACACGTATAGTTAGGGAACTCTTGTATGGGATTAAGACGCGAGATGATAGAGATAGAATCAAACTCAAGTGATCCACACATAAACACAAAATTGACTACAATATCTATTATAATTTGCATTCTTTTAATTATATTAATATTGATATAACTATTGTCTCTATTATTGCAGATGCCTATTAAGAACTATAAATAACAAGTCATACATATTTTGGAAATTAATATTGTTGTGGTCGGTGGTTAGGTACAGGTCTGAAGACCTAGGATAGGTCACTCGCCCTCATCTAACCGCCAGTAGGGCTCTTCCCTGATGAGGTAGAAATGCTCTGAGGCTTATTTGGAGAACCTTTGTTTATTTATTACTTGATTATGAATGATATGACTCATCTCTTTATATAGATGAGGTTAGCCCCTAACAATATAGAAACTAACACAATTTAATACAACCAATCAACTAAAGATAATATCATATCCATACTATCTAAATATTAAGATATCTATTCCTAATATAAAGATATGCATCTACCTATATATTCCTAATAAAAAGACAATCACCTAAGAGTTGGCCGTAAAAAATATATACATTATTAGTTCAATAAAAAAAGTTTTTATAGGTTTTTGAGAACATATAAACGAGAATACCTAGAAAAAATTAGGTATCTTTTTTTCATTTAGAAGAAGAATGACACTTAAATTTTAGCTGAAAAAGATTTGAACCTGGGTGGTGAGGGTGTACACCAACATCTTCCATTAACTGAGGTAGGCTCAGTTCCTAATACTAGATTACTGGTGCACACCAAGGAGAAGGGACAGCGAGCGAGGTTCAACAGCTCAACACATCAGCATGGACCAGCAGAGAAGAGGAAGAAGAGTGTAAGAAAACAAATCTAGCCATCTCTAGGTTCTTTTAAGGGCACAACAATTACTAATCATTAACTGCTGCAATCAAACCAAATTAAAACCATTCAAACGTTTGAAATGGCAATTCAAACAAAAGAGAGATAAGCATGAATCAACAAAAGGAAAGGTATATTCGTTTTGCCATGTGGCGCGTCACACCACAGTTCGGTGGTGCAACACGTCAAGCAAAAATACACTCGTGCGTATGAGTTTAGCTATAGTTCTTCCCATGCCATGCCTCTCATGTTTCAAAGGGATGGCAACCTCCACCTTTATAAATTGCTCTTCCCCCACTTGCCCAAACAATATGAGATGAAATCATACCATACTTTTGAATTTATGAATGGCCTCAACTCTTGGACCCAAAATCCAACAATTAATGGGTTATTACCTCACAAAAGAAGAGGAAAATAGAATAAAATTCAAACAATGCACAATTTATACGCCAGATTGAACTACTACGTTCAGAGTGCGAGCTTGCAACTTGCAAGTGCTCATTTACACCTGAATACAAATCATTTCCTCTCAACAATTTGGGAAAAGAGAAGATCTATACCACTTATTTCACTGAGTCAAATTATAACAGTGTAGATTAATCATATATAAATATTACAACTGTTACAATTGTAAAACAAATAAAACTACTGTCGTAGGGGTGGCCCCCACCTAAACCCAGCAGGCCTGGTAGGAAGGTATAAGGCCCAGAATAGGCCACGTGTAATGACACAAATACCCCTGAAGGGGATGATTAGCTGTAAGGACATAATTGTAAAAGCACTCCCCATGTGAATATATATGGCATACCGGCCACAGGGAGGAGGCAGGCCATCATACTCATTTCCATCACTCTCCACTACCATCTCTCTCTCTCTGTTTGGTCTGTAGCCACAACAGCTGGCGCCGTCCGTGGGGAGGACAAGGACAAGCCTGAAGACCGAAGAAGAAGGATGGCACCGAAAAAAGCTTCGTCAGCGGCGGCGAAGGGAAAGAAGGCGGCCGGGCCGGAGCGTCGTATGAGTACCAGGGCTTCGGCATCGGCAGCGGCGGGCGCGAGTGGTGACGCAGGCGCGGCGGCCGAAGACGTCGACGTCCGCGCGGTGACGACCAACCTCGTCACCGGCACCGCGACGACCAACCTCGTCACCGGTACCGCGACGACCAACCTCGTCACCGGCACCGCGTCGACCCGCCCCGTCACCGGCGTCGTGGGGACGGACCCCGCGGTCGAAGACGTCGACGCCGGTGCGGCGACAACCGACCCCGCCGACGCAACGACAACCGACCCCGCCGACGCAACGACAGCCGCCCCCGCCGCAACCCTCGCCGGCAGCGCGGACCGGGCGGTTCGAGGCAGCCACGACGGAGCGACCGGCAGCTCGGGACCTCGCGACGCGGTCGTGCCCGCGCCGATCCGCCCGTTGGGAGTACCGGCGACCCCGCCTGCACAGGCGACAGAAAGCGCCCTGCTGGCGGCCCTCAACGCGTTCCAGTGGGAGCTAGGGGACCTTCGCGGAGCCGTCCGAGATATGCAAGAGGCTCGGAGCCAGCAGGCCGCACCAGTAATCGCGCCCGAGCCCACGCCGGAGACGACGGACAGTCGCGAAGCCCCCACGTCTAGCCGCGTGCCGCCGCGGCGCGTAGATCCGGAGTCCCCGCTTTCGGCGGGGCTGCAGCAAGCGGCATGGCCCGAAGACTTCAAGTTTCCTAGCGCCATCGACTCGTACAAAGGCGACACGGACCCCCGCGAGTTTGCGCGCGTGTACGAAACCGCGATCGAAGCCGCGGGCGGAGACGACACCACGAAGGCGAAGGGACTCCCCCTCGCGCTGCAAGGCGTGGCGCTCTCTTGGTTCTTTACCATAGAGCTGGGCTCCATTTACGCGTGGGAGCAGCTTCGCGTCCGCCTCCACAACAACTTCCAAGGAAACTACGTCGACCGAGTCGACGCGGACCAACTCTTTGCTGTCAAGCAAAAACCCTCGGAGAAGCTCCGGGACTACTTCAAACGCTTCGCCAAGATTCGATGCCAAGTGAAAGACGTTAACGAAACCACAATCGTTAATGCGGCCATACAGGGCCTTCGTCCGGGCCCGATGGCCGAGTACAACGCGCGAAAGCCAATCAAGACGGTGGCGAAGCTCTTCGACAAAATGGAGGAATATGCCAGGGCGGAAGAAGACGCGCGGCGAAGGCAAGGGGACGACTCCGACACCAACCAGGCCGGAGCCTCGGCAAAAACCGAAGGTCCTCCGAAGAACGGCTCTTCGAAGGGAAAACGTAAGCAGGAGTCGTCCAGGGACGCGCCCGACCGCAGGGACGCCTCGCATAAGGAGTCGTCCGATCAGCCCAAGCGCGGCCAGCAGAGGTCGAGGCGAAACCGGTACGTCCTCGACATTGAGGGCGGTTCCGACAAGGGCGCTCCGGCGGGCCGTGGCCGCGGGCGCGACCGTGGCCGGGGCCGCGACGATAAAGGTCGTGGAGATTACGATGACCAGCACCAGGGACTGTGGTGTGTAGTCCACGGCTGCGGCAATCATGATACCCGCACCTGCACCTCCATCGCGGCGCTCCGCGATAGCGTCGCTAGGGACAGAAACCCGGAGACGCGTCCGCCTGCGGTGGCCCACGTCCAATTCCCGTACGAGGCCCCCATGCAGGTACAGGCGCAAGGGATGCAACCCCAGGAAGGCACCTTACAGATCCAAGCTCACGTACAGCAGCCTCGGGAGGGCCTCCTGTCGCTGCAGGCTCCGGAGGCAACCCACCGAAGGATCATTAACGTCATATCCGGAGGCTCTGCGCTGAAATTCGCCTCAGCACGGCAGCAGAAGGCCTATGCGCGAAGACTACATCATGTGGCGGCATACCCAGCGCAAGCACCCCCGGACTGGGCGCAGCACGAAGTTACATTCACACCCGACGACGCCCAAGGCGTGGACTTCCCTCATCAGGACCCCCTGGTCATCCGGGTCATTATCGCGGGATGCGACGTGGGGCGTGCCCTGGTGGACGGCGGTAGCTCCGCGAACGTATTGTTTGCGGCGGCCTTCGACCAGATGGGGATCCCTCGAAGCCGCCTAGGGCCCTCGGGAATCCCACTGCAGGGCTTCGGGGGACAACCCCTGCGGGCGCTGGGACAAGTAGGTCTTCAAGTCTCCTTCGGCCAAGATGACAATGTGCGGGCCGAAGATGCCACCTTCGACGTGATCGACCTTCCGTACCCCTACAATGCCATATTAGGGCGCCCAATCCTCAACTCCTTCGGCGCGGTACCACATCACGGCTATCTATGTATGAAGATCCCGGGTCCCCGGGCCATCATCACCGTCTGAGGCGACCAGGATATGGCACGGCGCATCGAGCCAGGTACCAGGTGCCCGCGTCGCGAAGCCCAACGGCGCTCCTAGAGCCGGCGTCATAGCGCGGAGGTCCGCGGGGCCATTCGGAGGCGCCTTGGCGGGCCCTGCAGAGGTCTAGCGACTAGAGGCTTCGGCCGCACCAAGAGCAAACGGTTAGTATATCCATCCCTTGTAATTGCTTGCGCGCGCAGGCTTCGCCAGCGCGCGCGCTCCCGCAGTATAAATCCAAGTCGCACGTTCGCGTGTGCACTCGCCGTAGCCAAAGGTGACGGGCCTGAGTATAAACAAAGACGCACGTTCGCGTGTGCACTCGCCGTAGCCAGGGGTACGGGACTGAGTATAAATCGAAGTCGCACGTTCGCGCGTGCACTCGCCGTAGCCAAAGGTGACGGGCCTGAGTATAAACAAAGACGCATGTTCGCGTGTGCACTCGCCGTAGCCAGGGGTACGGGACTGAGTATAAATCGAAGTCGCACGTTCGCGTGTGCACTCGCCGTAGCCAAAGGTGACGGGCCTGAGTATAAACAAAGACGCACGTTCGCGTGTGCACTCGCCGTAGCCAGGGGTACGGGACTGAGTATAAATCGAAGTCGCACGCTCGCGTGTGCACTCGCCGTAGCCAAAGGTGATGGGCCTGAGTATAAACAAAGACGCGCCGGGGGGACGCCCTCGCGTGCACCAGTCTACGGACTTTAAATAAGACGTAGCGTCGAGGTCCGCCTCCGCACGCACCAGTCTACGGACTTTAAATAAGACGTGCTAGAGCTGGGGCCCCGCTCGAAGAAGGTCGGCCCGCCCAAAAGTCCAGCGACTCTTCGGCCCTTCGCCAGCGTCGAAGGCGTCGCCGGGTTGGAAGGTCGGCCGCAAGAAGCCGGCCCCGGCAAGGAAGCTACCCGGGATACAGGCGAAAGTCAGAATAAATGCAGCAAGTGTGTACTCCATTCGCAAAGAGAGGGAGCAGTACAACACACGCCTACACCTAGGCACCGCGGCGTCAGACCTGCGGGTTCCCGGCACCTTCGGAGGGTCCAGCGTCGCCCTCGCCGCGTCGAGGGACCCCGTCCAGAAATTGGCCGAGGCTCCCCGTCCCGTAGAGCGACTTCCGGAGCTCGATCCGTGCAGCTTCCGGACCGACGTAAGCCCAGATCCGGTCGAAGAAGGGCCCGAGGGCACGGCGAGCGGAGCAGACGGCGCCGGACATTACTCCGGCCCCACCAGGCATCTCCAGCTGGGGGTCATCCAGCCCGGCGACGTGCGTACAGCCGCGGTGCTGGAGGAGCGCGCACACCAAGCAGGCCGAAGTGTACGCGCAGTGGGTGCCAAAGGACGTCGCGGCGCCGCGCGTGACGTCGGCGGCATCCCCGACCCAGCAGAGGGTCCGAGACAACTCCTCCGGGCCAAAGGCGCGGTCCGGCACCTCAGTTACCAGCCCTTGAAGATGGCTCTCCAGCGCTTGCATGGCGTCCCACGCAACCACCGAGGCGTCGCCAAGCGTCCGGTTACGCTTCGCTAGAGTCAAGGCAAGCTCGCCTTTTTCCTTCTCTAGCGAGGCGACCTGCGCCAGGAGCCCGTCCCGCTCCGCCGCAAACTTTTCTTCAGCAGCTGCCGCGGCCGACTCCTGCGCCGACGCAACAAGTCCCTCGGCGTGTGCCCTCGCTTCGGCACATTCCGCTTCCAGCTGGCGGATGCGGGCGTCCTGGGCAGAGCGCGCTCCAGAGGCTTCGCGTAGCTCCTCCTCAGCGACCCGCAGTCTATCCTCGAGCGCCTTTCGGTCACGAGTATAGACCGCTTGCAAGGTCTGCCCCAGCACAAGTGTCTGCAGAGGGATAAGACTCAGCAAGCTCAGCTAGATCAGGCGTTGTCGCATGAGTACTTACCCTCACCCCAGACACCTCGAAGGCGTCCTCGAGGCGTCCCGCACCGTAGGCCTGCAGCACTTGCGGGTCGACGCTCGTGGCCGCGTCATTTACAATCCCGCGCCACGCCCTCAGCGTATCCGGAGGCGGCACGAAGTCCGCGGGGCTTACGTGCTCGGAGGCTCCGTGTTCCGCCGAGTGCTCCCCCTCCGGAATGAGCAACGCTGCAAACAGGGATACGGGTGAGCACCCCAAGGCATAAAAGCACACACCAGCGTAAGCTAAGCCACCTTACCTTCGGTATCAGAAGGAATGGTCCCGCCGCGGGCAGAAGCCTCCGCGTTCGGGGAGGGCGACGGCTGTCCCCGCGCGGCGGGCGGCGTGGCCAGGGGGGCAGAAGGCGCGTATGCCGCAGGGTCTCCGGCGCTTGCGCTGGCGTCCCACAAGCTTCTGATGCTTGTGGCCACGACGAATCCCCGCGGTGTCCGGTGGAGCTCCGGCCGCACGCACGACCGTTTAGCCGGGGCAGCCAACGGCGACACCGCCCCGCAGCCGCGGTTAGCGAAGCCCCCGCGGCTACCACGCCCGGGGGCGAAGGTTCCATGGTGGCAGTTGTCACAGGGGGCACCTCGGTTTCTGCTGCTGTCGGTAAGGGCAACACGGCTCCGTGCGCCCCCGCGGAAGGCGCCTCCGGCACCACAGCGACCACGGTCGAAAGCTCCACCACGGCATCGTCGGTCCGCACGGGTTCCGCCTCGGTGACTTCGGCGGGCGGTGAGGCTTCCCCCCTTCGGCCGCTCGCGGCAAACCCGCCGTCCGGGACGCTCGCCGAAGAAACCTCGCCTTCGACGTCTGCGCCGCCCAAACCGGAATCGGCATATCTCGCCGAGTCCGATTCCGCGTCCGCCGCACCCTCGGAAGCACTAGCAGCAGCCGCCGCGCCAAGCGCGGCAGGCGCCCCGCCGCGGCCCCTCTTCCGAGACGGGGTCTTCTTCTTCTTCGCTGCACCGTCGTCTGGAGCGACACGGTCCGGCACGGCAAGGCCCAGAGCCTCGCACACGCGGTTGATTCGCCCCAGCCCCGCCTCGGCAATAGCAGCCGCGCGTTGCTCGTGCTCCCTGCCGGTGTACGGCCCCAGGAATACGCGCGCGGCTTGCTCCGCCTCCTCCAAGGAAATCCCTGAAACAAAGGAGAAGACCATCAGCATATAACGCATTCCGCGTGAACAAAGGAGAGGCACGAGCGAGGCTTACGGAGATCGCCGGGCGCCGGCAGCAAGCAAACCCATGGCAAAACATTGTCGTCTCGACGCCTCTCGGCGGCAAGACGCCAGTCGCGGGCAAGCGGCGCCACGCCGTACATCACGAACTCTTCGGCGAGGTCGCGCATGTTGAAGCGGGCGGCCACGCCTACGAGCCGCTGGACCCTCTGCTTGTCTTCGTCATCGAGCGTTCGGCCGGGCGAGGGCTTGAACGCGATCGGTCGGCCTGTGCACTCAAGGCCGCTCCCGCTCTCCACACGGTGGTAGAACCACCGCTTCATCCAGTAAGACTCCCACTTCCCGCGAGTTGAGTTCGCTGGGAAGAGCTTCTTGTACGACGGACGAAGGACAAAGGTGACGTTACCGAAGCTCGACAGCGTCCCGTCCTTCCGGTCCTTGCGCTAGCATCGTGTCTCGTGAAGGTAGGCGAACAACGAGGCGCTGGGCCAACACGCCCCCGAGCGCAAGGCCCAGCTGTACACCGCGAGCCGGGCCACGACATTCGGAGTCAGTTGCGCCAGCTCCAGCCCGAAGGTCCGCAGCACGTCGCCCACGACAGCCGTCGCGGGGATGCGGAGCCCCGCGTCGAAAAAGGCAACGAACACGACCGCCTCCGACCTCTCGGGATGTGGTTCCGTCTCGCCGGCAGCGGGCAATCGTACCTCCTGGCGCTCGGACAATTTCCCCGCGCGCAGTAGCCCTTGGATCGTCTCCTCAGTCACGAGCGAGGAGCCTAGCTCGCCGGAGAACGTGCCTTCCTCCTCCGCCACCAGCCATTCCTTGTCAGCCGCCGCCGGGTCGCGCTCTTGGAGCGTGTATTTCACCTTCAACTGCGAGGATCGCCGGCGAACGACAGAGCCACCAACCATCTGGCCGCGCTTGCCACTGGAGGCCATCGCTTCCCACGGAGAGATTGAAGCGGTGAAGATATCACGAAAGTGTCCAGGGCGGAGCAGGCAGGAAAGAGGGCGTAAAGGTGCGGGGGCGCTGTTACGGGGGGGGGGCTATTTCAAGCCATCCCGCCCGTGTCGCCGCTATCGAAGCGTCGCACCGATCCGCGTGCCGGATGCAACCGCAACGGTGTAAAGGTCCGCCCCGCACGATTCCCAGCACGACGCTACCTAGCCGCTGTTCAAGGCGCATTAATGGGCCAGGGGATCACAACCGCTCCGGCGCTGTGCCATTCACTGCCCGCCCCGTGTCCCCCTTGCCTAGGGAAGACGCGAGCAGCCGCACACACGCAACCGTCCACATCCCGCCGCCCGCCAGTCGTAGGCCGCCACGTGCCCCGGGCGCGTCGGGTCGCACGGTACGGGAACCTAACCCTGGCAGGCCGGGGGCCGGCGTGATTCCCGATACCTTTACAGCGCAAGGCCGACGGAGCGCGCGCGTCTACTTCGACTAGGCGCCAGCTTCGCTGCCACCCGTTCGAAGGGTAGGGGACGGAGCGCGCGCGTCTACTTCGACTAGGCGCCAGCTTCGCTGCCACCCGTTCGAAGGGTAGGGGACGGAGCGCGCGCGTCTACTTCGACTAGGCGCCAGCTGCGCTGCCACCCATTCGAAGGGTAGGGGACGGAGCGCGCGCGTCTACTTCGACTAGGCGCCAGCTCCGCTGCCACCCGTTCGAAGGGTAGGGGACGGAGCGCGCGCGTCTACTTCGACTAGGCGCCAGCTCCGCTGCCACCCGTTCGAAGGGTAGGGGACAGAGCGCGCGCGTCTACTTCGCCTAGGCGCCAGCTCCGCTGCCACCCGTTCGAAGGGTAGGGGACGGAGCGCGCGCGTCTACTTCGCCTAGGCGCTAGCTCCGCTGCCACCTGTTCGAAGGGTAGGGGACGGAGCGCGCGCGTCTACTTCGACTAGGTGCCAGCTTCGCTGCAATCCCTTCGAAGGGTAGGGGACGGAGCGCGCGCGTCTACCTCAACTAGGCGCCAGCTTCGCTGCCACCCGTTCGAAGGGTAGCGGACGGAGCGAGCTTGAAGAACGCAGAACAGCACATACGACCACAACAACTCGAACATGCAAAGGTCAAGTTGCGGCAAGAACAGACATGCTCTTGTAAACAGATATGCGTCGCCACACCAGCATATGCTCGTTCGCACGATCAGAGCGTATGGATGACTTCATATCTGTCTACGAGAGCAAGTCAGGCCTTGCCATTTCCGCATCAAGCTGTGAAGCATTCCCACAAATAGGACATATTTTGTTCACCAGCGCTCGCGGGCATTGACGCCGGTCGACGCAGTCATCAAACGCAGATGAACAAAATTTTCCCTACATGTGAGAAGTTAACCATGAACAGGTACGAGATGTGCAGCAAGGGATGTCTAGGGAGCAGCCCCCAACGCCAACATATTTATACTCGGCCTCACCAGGCGAAGAGTCGCCAGCATGGAGGGATGCCAATCGGCGGCATGCCAACCGATGGAAGCACAAACGGAGGGTGTCGGGCGGTTCAGCTACCGGGGGTGCGCAAGTGCAACCGTCTGCACCCCACCGCGTGCACACCGGAAACCGTCGCACGCTCCACTCACGCGAAGGTGCACTGCACGGTGCGACAGCCTGCCCCCTGGCAAGTCAACCGCCATTAAAAAGCACACCACCAGGCGGCAAGGTCGCAACGACTACGGAGCGCGCGCGCCTCAGAAGTCCAAATGCCGGGAATCCGCCGTCGCATTGATGGTCACGACGCCTTAAAGCCTGCACCGCGCCAGACACGCTTCACCACGTGGACGGCCGGAGGAGCGAGCGTCGCAGCGCGTGTACGCATCTGCTTCGGCCACATCGCAGCCCCGGGTCAAGTTTGGAGAAGTTCACAGGCCGCGGGGACGGAGGGGGCCAAAGGCCTCGGCGACATGGCTTCGGCCCTGTGAAGCCCTTCACCATGAGAGGCTCCTGTCGTAGGGGTGGCCCCCACCTAAACCCAGCAGGCCTGGTAGGAAGGTATAAGGCCCAGAATAGGCCACGTGTAATGACACAAATACCCCTGAAGGGGATGATTAGCTGTAAGGACATAATTGTAAAAGCACTCCCCATGTGAATATATATGGCATATCGGCCACGGGGAGGAGGCAGGCCATCATACTCATTTCCATCACTCTCCACTACCATCTCTCTCTCTGTTTGGTCTGTAGCCACAACAACTACATTTTCAAAGGTATTAGAGTTATATAATAAATATGATACATTTCAATATCTAGCCATGTAATTGTGCAGGTAATTCCGCTAGTTATTTAAACAGTTACAATATTTAAAACACGTGTAAACATTATCCTAGGAAATAACCAGACAACACATAATTAATTAATCATTGTTTTCTTGTTTCCAGGGTTCTGAAGATGTAACAGATTCAACGGAGCCAGGGTCTAGCTCAATCCCAATCACTCCTTTCAAGGAATCTGAGCTCATGGTGCGAGTGAATGAAAAAACTGAAATTATCAAACTAATTTCAAAAGAGAGCCAACAACTTGAAGTGATCTCTGTTTGTGGAATGGGGGGTCTTGGAAAAACCACTCTAGTCAAAGATGTCTACCAAAGCCAAGAGCTTGGTGGCAAGTTTGAGAAGCGTGCTTGTGTCACGGTCATGCGCCCTTTCAATAAAGAGGAGCTCCTTAAGAGTTTAGCTATGCAACTAGATCAAAAATCTCCTGGAAATAAAGAGGAGCTCTTTAAGAGCTTAACTGAGCAACTATATCAAAAATCTCCTGGAAATAAGGAAGCCAAGGATTTGTTGAGCGGCAAAACAAAACCGAAAGATCCATCTTCGTTGGCTGACCTTTTAAAAGGAAAGAAGTACTTGATTGTACTCGATGATGTATCATCCACCACAGAATGGGACACTATATTTGATCATTTCCAAAAAACGCAGACAACAAGCCGGATCATAGTCACCACAAGGGAAGAGAGTACTGCTAAGCATTGCTCAGAGAAACAAGAAAACATATACAAGCTCAAATATCTAGAAGACAAGGAAGCAAAGGGCCTCTTCACGAAAAAGGTGCCTATATATAGCGTATCATGCTCCATTTGTTCGATTTGGAATTACATTATAGGCACGGTAGACGGCAGAGGCTGGCAGGGTAGCAAGAATATAAAGGATGGATGAGTTAGGTTATTAGTTGGTAGTTATTTATGCTTCTGGGGTTGTTTACGCCCAGTTTAAATTTTTTTAGTACTAAATAACATAAATTCTACCAATTGCAGGTATTTAACAAGGATGTCAATTTGGATGAGCAATATCCTGATTTGGTTGAAGAAGCGAAACTGATTCTAAAGAAATGCGGTGGACTGCCCCTTGCAATAGTCACCATAGGTGGCTTCTTGGCAAACCAACCAAAAACTTCTGTGGAGTGGAGAAAATTGAATGAACATATTAGTGCTGAGTTGGAGATGAATCCAGAGCTTAAGGAAATAAGAACAGTCCTTGAAAAAAGCTATGATGGTTTACCCTATCACCTTAAGTCTTGCTTCTTATATTTGTCCATCTTTCCAGAAGATCTCAAGATTAGCCGGAAACGCTTGGTGCGTCGGTGGACTGCAGAGGGTTACTCAAGGGAGGTCCGCGACAAGTCTGCTGAGGAAATAGCGGACGACTACTTCTTGGAACTCAAAGAAAGGAGCATGATCCTACCAACTCAGGAATCAATGTACAGTAGAAAAGTAATCGACTCCTGCCAAGTCCATGATGTCATGCGTGAAATCAGCATCTCAAAGTCAATGGAGGAAAACCTTGTTTTTAGACTGGCGGAAGGCCGCAGCTCCAGCTCCCCAGGCACAATTCGTCACCTTGCTATTACAAGCAGGAGTTGGGACTGGGAGGTTGACAAGAGTGAGTTCGAGAGCATGGTGGACCTGTCCCGTGTGCGATCACTAACAGTGTTTGGAGATTGGAGGCCATTTTTCATTTCCGACAAGATGAGATTGCTGCGAGTGCTGGACTTGGAAGACACGGACGGTCTACATGATCATCACCTAAAGCACATCGGGAAGCTTCTTCACCTAAAATACCTTTCTCTAAGAGGATGTGATTATATTCATCACCTGCCAGATTCTCTGGGTAACCTGAGGCAACTGGAGACACTAGATGTCAGAGATACAAGAATAGTCTGGCTGCCGAAGACCATCATCAATCTTCGGAAGCTAAACTATCTCCGAGCTGGCGACAAACCGTGGAATGAGCACGTCTCATATGAACAAATGGTACCAAAGCTAATGAGGAACAGGCTATGCCTTTTGACCCTCGCGCCGATGCTGCTTTGTGCAGCATGTTCCGCAGCTCCGGTTTTGGATCTTGATGGCGCGAACAGGCGTGACGTATGCACCACGGGTTGCTGCGCGCTACTCCCTGCCGTTGCGATGCGCCTAGACATGTACGGTGTTGTAGTGCCAAGAGGGATGAGGAAACTGAAAGCGCTGCACACGCTGGGTGTCGTGAACATCGCGCAGGGGAAGGCCATTCTGCAGGACATAAAAGGGCTCACCCGGCTGCGCAAGTTGGGAGTGACCGGCGTCAACAAGAAAAATGGCAAAGAGTTGTGTTCAGCCATTGCCCATCTCAGACGCCTGGAATCATTATCAGTGCGGTCGGAGGGGAAGTCAGGTCTACATGGCTGTCTGGACGGAACGCCCTCGCCTCCGGAAAACCTCCAGAGCCTCAAGCTGCACGGCAACCTCGTCAAACTGCCGGCGGACTGGATCGCGGGGCTCAAGAATCTTGTGAAGCTGAAGCTACGGAGCACCAGGCTGTCGGAGCCCACTGCTGCTATGCAAGTCCTTGGGAATCTACCAAAACTGGCCATCCTGCGCCTGTGGTGGAAGTCGTTCCAGGGTGGAGAGCTCCACTTCCAGCGCGAGGGTTTCGAAAGCCTCGTGATGCTCGAGCTTCATGAGTTAGAGGACATCAAATCTGTTAAGTTTGACCAAGGAGCAATGCCCAAGCTTGAGCAGCTGCAGTTCCGGGGTCCCTGGAGAAGAAATGAAATCGGCTTTTCTGGGCTAGAATTTCTCCCTAGCATCAAGGAAGTCTTGCTCAACGTTAGCTTCGCATGGAAACTCGAAATCGACTTGGAGGAAGCCGAAAAGGAAGCAAAGCTCAAGGAAGACAAATTGAAGGAGCAGTTGCGGGCCCAGCTTGCAGACAAATTGAAGGAAGCCAAATTCTGAAGGTGGAGTTGTCGGTCGGGACTAGTGTTCTACCCCTACGCTGCTTGACTGTTTGTCTCTTCCTATCCTTGCTTTCCTCTTTGCATTTGTTGTGACTGGTTTAAGTGTGAAGAACTCCATTTCCCGAGCGAAACTTTTGGAAGCATAAATTGTACTAGATCATTATTGTATTGATTAAATAACCAAGCTTGGATCGGTTGAGTGGTATGCGGGGGCAGAACCAGTTCAAGCCCAAAACCCAGGCTGGGCATTTGATTTTAGACCGACTCTTAGGTCAACTCTGTTTTTTTTATAATTTTTCACGAATGTTTTATAGGCTTTTGTTGCCAAGCCTCAGGCTATAGGCCAGATAGCCCGAGATCTGGTTCTGCCACTGGTGGTACGTATTAATGTTCTTAGTTACTTCACCAAGTAAATTACTTCCTACTTCCTTTGCAAGCATGCGATGGCATTGGATTTTATGCACTTTCGAGTGCGGATTTTCTACAAGTGCAAGAACTACACGCACTATCTAGCCGTTGGCTTGCCTTGAGATTCGTGTGTGCCTCCCCCCCCAGTGAGCCAAGCTAAGCCATGCCACCGCGAAGCCTGTCCACCGCCTCCTCCAGTGAGGCAAGCCATGCCACCGCCGCTAGAAACCCGCGCCGCCGGAAACACCCCCTCGCTGGAAACCCTGCCTTGCTGGAAACCCCGTGCCACCAGAAACCTCGCTGGGTTTTCAGCGGCGGTGTCAGCGGAGGCATTGCGGCTTGGGCTAAGAGGAGGAGGGAGGTGGGTGCGGCTTGCCGGGATCGAGCGAGAGGGAGAGGAGATGAGCCACCGGGTGAGAGGGGGAGGAAAAAAATTAGCTAGTGAATTTGTACACAAATTCCAACAAAAATAACTAAAATTAGGAATAAAATAAAGTAAAATTAGCACTTTGATTTCAATATGAATTCCTAAATAAAATCCCTAAATAATTGTAATTCGGAGTAAAAATTAAACAACAATTAGCAATTGGATTTGGATAAGAATTCCAACAAAAAATAACTAAAGTTCAGAATAAAAAAATAGAATAGAATAGAATTAGCAATTTAATTTCGGAATCCAAAGTAAAATCTCTAAATAACTGTAATTCAGAAGAAAAATTGAAGAAAAATTAATATTAAAGCAGAAGCAAAAGAAGCCATCACGTTTCACTCTGAAGGGGTAGAAATTACCACGCTAATCAGAGAAAAAAGAGAAAGTTCTTTACTCACAAATTATAATGGTTTAAATTAAAAGAAAGAGTCTATGTCAAGCACAATATAGAAATAACTGATTGCAATGTCCATATGAGTTTAAGGACATAGTCCGTAAAACCAATTTTAGTGGCAAAAAATAGCACATCAATCTGCAGGGCAGATGCAATGGTGGGTGTGCAAAATGCAATCTAGTAAATTTTGTTGAGCATACGAATGTGCGAAACTACAACCCGAGAGCCCTTGTTTCTCCAGCTGCCAGTGTAGGCTGGCTCTTCTTATTCAAAAAACATAAACAATGTCTAATGTTTCCATTAGTATCACTTGGACCAAACAGATTTGGCAAACACCGTGGTAATAATGTAAGAGAGGTAGATATTGACACTGATTAAGTTCTACAGTGCAACACCAACATAAGATAGAAACATATGCAAGTTCAAAACAGCTCAAGACAAAAGTAAAATTCAGATCCATAGCTCTATTACTTAGCTCCAGTACCTCGTCATCACCAATGCAAGCAGTGTGATGGACAATGGATTCATCTTCGAATCCACCTTCTTCCTAAGTTTCTTCAGTACCAGAAGGTTCAGCAGCAGAAGAAGCAGTGCCAACTGCCAAATGGAATGGTAGCTCCCATTGCCTGGCCAATCTTTTGAAGAATTGCAGGGTCATTCCAGTACCTAGATGAGCAGAAGCAGAATATGTCAAACAAGTTTTATAGACATTGTCATATATCAGTTATAAATATGACCTACTTTAACATTGCAGCAGGACCACCATTCTCTAACTCATCAAGAATTGGCTAAAAGGCTGGATCTTCCTTAATGCGAGACATGCGCTCTTCAATCTGCTCCTTATGTGTTGGACTAGTCAAGTTTTCCAGCATACTGGGCATAGCAGGATCCTAAGCCAAATAAGTGGATAGTGGATATATTTAGGGCATTGACAGCTGAAGAAACAATGGCAAATGGAAATCAGAGGAGATCTTTGGGGAAAGTAGGAAACAAAACATGGTACCTGCATTAGAGCATTCCCAAGACGCTCCATGACCTTTTTGCATCGTTTCAATGTATTGTTGAGGGTCCAATGGTGGCATGCCCTGTTCTCCTGCTCTGAGCACCTTTCTGTAGCTGCTCAGCCATCTAGTTGAATGCAGGATCCCTTGCAATTTGATCTGACATCTCCTTTATAGATGGATCCTGGAAACCACAAGGGCATAACTTGCAAAAAGAGTTCATTTCATGAAAGATATTGTTGGTTCAGAAAAGCTAGAGTGCAAGTATGCATGCAGCTGGCAGAACCACTAAAACTACAATAATATATTAATATACCAGTGAATGCACGTTTCAACAGTGAACAAAAATCACTAGGAAAGTCAGCATGTGCTGCAAACTTATTATGATGGTAGGGGGACATACATTGAGCAAACTTTGCATAGAAGCAAAATCAAAAGGATTCAAAAAGCCTGCACCAGGTCCTGGTGGAACCCCTTAACGTTCATTGGATGATCCTTCTGATTTTGGACTTTTGTTCTCATCTGCAACAGATGTGGATCAAAACAGAAACATATATTGCATAGTAGCTAATTTGACAGCAAGGCAAATGAAATTGCCAATAGAAAAAAGCTGAACATCGTAACTGTGCGTAAATTCTCCATTGTTAAGAGGACGAAATAGCTTGCTGCTTTTCACTCTTTTCTTCTAGTTTTTTAGGGGAACCACCCATGGCCTTTTATGCTTGTGCATGAATAAACACAAGCACAAAATCCACTCACCACCCCCCCCCCCCCACCACCACCAAATTGCATATGGAAAGTGGCAAATGCTACAAGAATGGAGATGAATCTGTTCAAATGCACCACGTAATTTTTTATTTGATTTTAGCAACTCATCCGCTGCCACATAAACAAACTAGAATCTACATGACGAATGTCAGCAATAACAACATCAAACAAGGTTGAACTTACCGTACGCCTGCATATTTCTTGCTTATCAGGATGAAAATAAGAACAGCAAAAACTAGATATCAGACTTCTTCAATTTTGATTTCGTCTACAACAAATTAGTCAATGCAACAAACAGAGCAACAGAAGAGCTCAGTACAAAAACAAGATGAACAGAACCTTTCCTTCTCATCAAACAATTGCAGCAAACTTTTCCACTAATTTGATTAGAACAAGTTAAAGAAGGTTCTTATAAATTAGTATCACTGCTTTCGTGTAAATGAGATGTCTAGCTCGTAAGCATCTTACTTGCATCAATCTAGAAATTCAGCACGTCTTATAGCAAGTGAAAATTTATCAAACTTCACCCTATTGCTCCCTCATGATCTTAGCTAAAACACAAAAAAGAAATCTACTCATGACCCTCGAATCCGCGGACAGGTGATCCCATCTTCCAACACGACCAATCTAAGCTAAATCCAACCGAATCCATCGATTCCACGGTCAAAACACGGAAATCTATATTCTTAATAATCCCATTAGAAATTCAGATCTCGCTGCGCAGAGCGGACCAAAGAAAGACCATGTCAGGAGCAAAAAGCACCCAAAAAATCGGCAGAACTACCGGAAAACAGAAGAAGGCCGAAAAGGAGCGAAAATTGAGAGTCAATTACCGGAAGCCATGGCGAATTGGGATGCGGAGAGGAGGAATAGGGAGGCGGCGGGGTGAGCTCGTGCGGGGTGGAAACCCTCGTTGGCTTGGAGACAAGAACAGGACTTGGGGGAGTGATAAATTATAAAGTGCAAAGTTGGAGGGGGTATTTTGAGAATAATATTGCCTTGGTACTTTGCTTATTAGCCCATACAGTCCGTGTTCTCTCCTTTCACATATAATTTGGATTTTAGACGGTGGATCTAATATTAAATTATGTTACGTTTAATATTGCAGCCGAGCATCCAGAGGTAGCGTCCGAATTGGACGTCCAAGCGCTAGCATTCCCCTTTTTTTATTTAATGTGCTAAATTATCATGCCACGTCTACTCATGTGCTGAGCCGGTAGCTGCTTGGGATGGGAAGGCTTAGAAAGGGTGTTTTATTGTCTGGTATTGATAATTGAGGTGTAGTTTCCAGATTCCGGTAAGAATTAAGGTGGGTAAAATGGACTTATTTCTAAATTTTTGCTTGTTTACATGCTCTAACATGGAAGTTAAAGCTACATTTGGTACTATTTCGCACCGTATTTACAAAAATAGCCATATGCCGACCATATTGACAAAAATGTCACTTATACCGTCCGGTGGCCGGGCGGTAGTGCCCGCGAGGCGACACATGGCGTGCCCACGGCGGCAGGCACCTGCCGCCCCCTCACCAGACGGCAGGTAGCCTGCCACCCGGTGGGTAGACGGTAGGCTTGCCTACCGTCTAGTGAGGGGGTGGCAGGTAATTAAGCCGGCTTAATTAGCTACCCTAATTTTTTCGTTTAGTGTTTATTTGAATTTTTAAATATATCAAATAAGCTCCAAAAAATAAAAAATGTATGTACAACCTCCTGATATAATGTACCTCATAGTGTAATTTTTAGGTAATTTTATCCATTGGAATATTGCTAAAAAATTCATAATTTTTTTATTTTTATGAGTTTTTACATATAGCAAACAAGCTCCAAAAATTACAAAATTTTTTATGGAGCCTTCCAGTACAATTGTAGTTATTGTGTAATTTTTAGAAATTTTATGTGGTCCAAATTTGTGACGTTTATTCGGGTTAACTTAATCATGAATTTAACGAATATTAGTGCGTCACCCTCGAGAGAGACACCGGTCAAGAACGCGACGTCCTTTAGAGTGATCGTCATTTCACCCCCCAACGAAAGTGGAATATGTGTATCTCGAGCCTCCACCTGTCTACCAACACCGCGAGCAGGCTACCGTCGATGGTGAACTTGTGCCTGGTAGAGACCAATTTCGCAAAGAGCAATAAGCCTGTGGCCCACAGGGTTAGGACGTAGCACTCGTCTAGCGCCCATGAATCTCTCTCCCCGCGCAGCTTGAACGGCGAAGGGCCAGTCGCGTCACCGTCATCCATGCATGGCAATGGTGTTTCTCATCGTACAAGTGTGCCAGAAGCTCCGGTAAAGTCATACCTACCAACATATAGGATAGATAAAATATTAGTACGAAGATTAATAATGACAGTAAAACTCACTTTATAATATAAACTATATTAATTATGACTAACTAAATAATAGTAATTATGACTACGACTACAGAAATAATGTCGAAAGCTTGCTATAAAAAAAATACATGTCTTTCC
Source organism: Dendrocalamus latiflorus (assembly GCA_017311315.1). NCBI lineage: Eukaryota > Viridiplantae > Streptophyta > Magnoliopsida > Poales > Poaceae > Dendrocalamus > Dendrocalamus latiflorus. The sequence continues at coordinate 41,032,638 of CM029653.1, read as the reverse complement.
GAAGAAGTAATTAGCACTGCCACGTCCTTAATGACTCATGCATTGCCTTCTCTAAATAATTCGCTGCGCATTATTAATTTTGAGAGTACCTTGCAACAAATGGGACAGACGAAATATTAGTGCGAAGATTGATAATGACAACAACATACTACAAGTTGGTGATTACATGCGTGCGTGTAACTATATAGGAATACTTCACTACTTACCGATAATTTGATTACTCATTTTAAAAAAATGACGAGTCATTCGTTACCGTCATCCTTAGCATTAACTCATTACTTACCCCGAACTAACAAATTATGGGTACCGTACGTACACAAAAATAGTACAAACTATATCTAAAATACTACGACATACTTACTTTGTAATATAAACTACATTAATCACAACTAACTAAATAATACTAATTGACTGCGATTATAAGAGTAACGTCGAAAGCATACGATCAAAAATTAGCTGCGTTTCCAGACAAGAAATCAGCATTGCCAATTTTGAGCCACGCACTGCCTTCACGAACTAATGAGCTACACACTCCCAATTTTCAGCGACGACTGCAACAATCACCTTCTGCGATAAGCGACTGGTGTAGTACCCAGATTTTATAATCCGGATTCTACTGTGTTTAGCTGCACTATTCCCTGGATCAGTAGATAGTGCACACAGTTACAGTTATGGACATCAACATACATATCATGCGGAAGCGTAAATATAATAGTAAACTTACTCATGGGCCGATGAGGCCGAAATCATTAAATTGCAGCAGCGGAAGAACGAAGCACACAGGTGGGACCTTCAGGACATGCCCATAGGCAGCCAACTGGAGGTTCGTGACCTAGCCCTTGACATCTTCATCTTCTCTGCCAGCTTGTCCAATCTTGTTGCTGAGGCGCGGTGATTTGATTCCTGATTCTGAATTTTGTCGCAAAAGCGAGTGTGAGCACTCCAACCCCGTGCTCCGCGAGCCAATACACAGAATGCAAATAAATAGTATGCATGGCTTAACAAAGGAGAGGCTCGGGTTATTTTATTTGCCAAAAATCGCTTTTGGTAGCATTATTATTATTTAATCATAGTGTTATTGTTATCGCCTATACACCACCTAGTGACTACCATGATCGACTTAATCCACCAAAATACACTTTCTTTATTGATTGCTGTCTAAGACTCCAAACAGCGAATGACATCATTTAACCAGTCCACCGATCATGCTCTCTCCATATTGATTGCCATCTATGACTCCTTAACAGCGATTATCATTAATTATGTAATCCACCAATCATACCTTCATTGCTGCCTAAATCCCCACATAGCGAGTATCACAACTTATATAATCCATTGATCAATTACTGCCTAAAACTCCAAACAGCTAATATCGTCAATTATACAATCCGCCAATATCTTTTGTATTATAATTTCCTAAAAATCCAATCTTTTCATTTCTATTCATCCACTCCTCATCTCTGAGTTCTAATAATCCTCTAACATAATTACTTTCAAATCCACCGATGTCCTTTGTATCAGGACTTTCTAACAATCCAATCCCTTTTGTATTGATCCAAAACCATAATCAGTTCTTCCAGTAATCAATCTTTTCGAATATCTATCTCTAACTAATTCACTAGTATACCTCCACCAAGAATATCATTGATCAAGATTATACTCCAAAAATTGTTATCATACCTCCAAATTTCAATTGACTCATCTAGTAATCAATTCTACTAATCGCAATATCATCATCATTTTCCAAGAATTATAATAGTTATCAATCTTATAATCCAGCAATTACTATCACACTCCCTAATTCTCCAAAAATCATTTAAATCATCTATCTAACCTATATACTCATTTAGACTCTACCAATGTATTTCTCCCAGAATCTACTCTATCGTTTCCTATTTATGATCGACATGGATCCACCAATACTTTTATGTGTATACTACAATCTTACATCTCCTTTACTCACGACCCTATTTATTCCTTCTATATTTTATTTTGTAAGGTTAGAAGTGTCATTATCTGAAATACATTACATAGAAATTTCCTGAGACCTAGCAGTTTTACTCAAAAACATAATGAATAAATGAATGCAATAATAATAGTGATCCAGATTCCATCCACCATTTCATGGCATCCGCACCATATGCTAACATTTCAGCGTTATAACCGCTTACATTACCACTGGGACGACACCCAGGACAACTCAAATCAGGGCTTTCCACTGCCCTTCCACTTTTCCAATCCCAAGCATAAAGCATTTTGAAATAGAACTATATCTGGTTAAGTTCCCAGTCCGCCCTTGACTATGGGCACGGCTATTCGAATAGTTTTGACTCTGCAGAGTTTGTACACTTTCACCACAAGAGACCATCAACTCGTTGCCCCACACGATTCCTTGGAAGTGTGGTTGAGCAGACCGTCACAGTGACTTTTCAAAGTATCTAGTCCCTTCAGTCATCTCACCTTATGGGCTTCTCCCACTTGCGGTGGGTCCCATCTATGCGCGGGATGTTTCCCACAGCCACTACACAGCTCGGGCTTCTACTTCCCGCAACGTAGGACAGCTGGGAAACTTCACCCCCCCCCCCCACTGGTGTCCCTTCAGGCCCCCTTGCCATAGCGTAGCCCCTTCAATCCCCTACCAGTGAGATGAGTCCGGGGTTTCGATAAATTTACTTAGCCAAGTTGTATTTTACAGACTTGTGGTTGTACTGTTTTACACAGGAGGTCATGACAAGATTCGGTCATTAGTGGTATCTGGGCGGTCTACCACTAACCCACTTTGTGCATCCACTGTACCACACTCACACCCTCAAACCAATCCGCCCAGATATTTAAGCAAGTTGGGGATTTTGGGAGTATAAAATAATCATGTTCAAATATATACCAGTCATTCCCACCATGACTGTCCAAACCAATTTCTCATGATTAAAAATGACAATGATGCTTGGGGCATTTCAGCGCCCCGGGTATTTATGCAGTATTAAGCATGGCATATATTTACGGACTTATTTTTGGAAGGTTAACATTATAATTTTGCTAAGGCGACAAGGTTCACATATTCAAGTATTTCAAAGGAGTGGTAATATTATTCAAGGTAAACAATGGGCATATAACTAGAGTATTAAATTAAACATGTATTTGCATATAAAATAACAGCATGCAATTTGATAATTTAAAACAAAGTAATTTGCAGAAAATGTAGGTTCAATATGATCAAAGTATTGACTCGCCTGGCACAGTTTACTGCGGTCTTGAGCTCACACAAGGTTGTCTCATACGATGATCTTCACTTTCTGGTCTTCATCGATCTCGGTCCCGCTTGGTCCGTAGAATCTTTAGGACTCCAGTTTCTAATTACGCGGTAGACGACTGAATCCAAATAAAAGCAAATAACTCAAAAGATCCGAATAAATCTGAATAAACTCAATTTTAGTTTTATTATGAGTTAATGGGTGATTTGGGTGATTTGAGGCAAAGTCAATGGGGTGCGGGGTGTTAACGGAGTCAACAGAGCTTGAGTGAAGCGAGGAAATGACAACCGAAGATCAAGAAGGGTTCAGGATATAGGGTATTCATAGGAATATTCCGCTCGCGACTTGAGGATGATTAGGCATAGCTGATGGTAGGATACATGGGCTCGATCTTTATATTAACATCTTTCTTTTATTATGTTTATATCTATCAAAGAGGTCCCCCAAGTCGAGCGGAACTAATGTGTGGTTCTAGTTGGGTATTAAGTATTACATGGGTAGAGTGTTGCCCATTATGTACTTGAGGCAGGGTTTCCATAGGCGATGCGTACGGCTTTTAGTTTGTCGAATAACTTCTTATTGCCATTTATTCGATACATAGTATTCTATGCGGTCCCAAGTAATTAATCGTAAGATTGGTTAAACGTTTGCTTCAGAATATATGTATATATATTTTGGTGGGATTATTTCAATGTCTTGATAACCTGGAGTTATTATATTATAGTACCTATATATTAATATGACCCTTTTGATTTGAATGCGCTCTGTGGGTTATTTGGTATTAATATTTTATCTTCATTTTATTTTATTTATTATTTATATATTTAGCATTGGGCAAAATGTTAATTAAAATTTTCATTTACCTAGGGCCGGACTTGCTACACCAGGTTATATTTTAATACTGGCATTTAATTAAGTCTACCACTGAGATTTATTTAAATGATGCAAGCTAGTGAGTGGGATTATATCATGACTTCCTAAATTAGATATGTGTTTCTTTTGAAATGGTTAAGTAATGAATTTTTATAAAGCGACCCGAATTGCCATTCGCCTTGTTACCTTCAAGTTGGGATTATTAAGTATGGTCATTTAACCAGAGCCATTTCTGTTATTAATGCCTTTAGCTAATAATTAACCTTAAAGTAATTAATAGAGGCACACTAATTATTCATACATGATAATTAAACAAGTATTAAATCTTAAAATTTTTTTACTTATATCCTAATTAAATTTATTGACTTTCATAAACAAATTCTCGACTTCCCTTAATTTTCTACAATTGAGACGGATTAATGAAGTTAGAAATAAAAATAAAAACTAAACGTTCGGCCAGAGGATTCGAACCTGCAATCTATGGCATGGTCTCGGCTCGGCTAACCAACCAGGTATTGCTAACTTTGTGATGCTGTGGGAGGGGGTTAACTTGATAAGGCAACTACTGAAGTCTAGCCCAAATTAGAGCTCCCAACCGGCCGAAACAGGGGACATGGGGGTGCACGGCCAGCGGAAGGGGCTCCGGCGAGGGGATGTCAGATGGGCGGGGTGAGTTGGCAAAATGGGTCCCCGGGAAGATGTGGAAGCTGGTGGAGGAGGCGGCGCGGCCCGGGATGGCGTAGATCGGCGGGAGCGGTTGTTCGGGCGGCGGCAGCGAGGTGGGAACGGGAACAGCGGCGCCGGTGTGGAGAAAGGCGACAAGTGGCGTGCGTGTAAGCATGAGGAAGACAGTGGGAGGCTTACCATGTTGCCGGTCAGGTGGGGGAGGGTCTACGGCGGGCTGGCGGCGCAGACCGGCGGCGCGCGGGGAGGAGCTACGGTGCCGGCGGCGGCGGGTCGATGTGGAGCTCGGCCGAGGGTAGGAACAGCTCCGCCGTGCTCCTAGGGTGCTCGGGGTAGAAGGAATCGGATTGCTTTGGCGGGAATCGAGGGGAGGCTCGGTGGCCGGAGTTGGGGTAGGAGGCAAAATTGCCGGCGATGGGGGGCTCTCGGTTCAATCGATTTCGGCAGGAGGAAGGGTGGGGTGTGTGGGAAGCTCGGGGGCCTCGGCTGGTCTTATGGGCAAACGAGCAGGGCCGTCCTCAGGGAGCCGCCCGTGCTGTCGCGTCGGTAGGCGGCGTTGCAGGCGGTGTTGCAGGTGGCGGGTGGCAGAGCAGCGGAGATGACTGGACGGACAGGCTGCGAGATCTTTAGGGGAGATTCAGGCGCTAGCTTGCAGCCGCGCAGAGGAGAGATGGAAGGAGGGAGACGTGGAGCGAGCGCAGCCATACGGGGAGGAAAGGGCGTGCGCTACAGCGCTAGTGAGGAGAAAGGAGAAGAGAGCGCGCGAGGGTGGAGCGGGTCCACGAACAGAGGGAGAGTGAAGGGCTGGCGCGGGGGTCTTGGGCCGGGCTGATGGCTTCTTTTCTTTTTCTTTCATTGCTATTTATTTTGTATTTACATATATATATATATAAGTATATATATATATATATATATATTTCTTTATGTCTATCTTTGGTATACACATACATATACACATTTGCATATGACTTATATATTTATTTTTGTTGCCCCTTTGCAATCCTATGGTCAAAATGAAATTTATATATTTTAATTTAAATCTCTCCCTTCTTATACTGGATCGTCTTGTCAGATTCATATTTGAAATTTTATCTTTCTATTATTTGCACATTCCCCTTTAGGATATTACTAATGTTTGTTTCTTTTTGAGCTTCTTAAATTTTTAGATCCTTAACCAAATTCCAGAAAAATGCCATAAAAATCCAAACTCAAATAGAATATATTGCAAAACCATTCAAGAAATTCATATTTTAAATTTCAGATTTTTCAGGCTGTTACAACTGGGATGAGCAATGACGAACTGCCAGAGATTTATATTTATGGCTGAGCGAAAGGTGAACCCGTTGCACTCATCCCATACATTGAGGACCCATTATCACGAGCAGCGCTTTGGGTGAGGGGGACAGCATCGTAACACTAACAAATATGCAAACGAGGAGCGGACGAGGGGGGATGACACGGAAATAATGACATTAGTGCGAATGAGAGAGGCGCGAGGGGGGCACATACACAGAGAGTGATAATTATGTGAACCAGAAAGCAACAAATAATATATAGCACGATTGGTCGACACATGCCACTTCAAAAAGATGTGTGACAATCATTAAATTCATGATTAAGTTAACTTGGATAAATATCATAAATTTTATCACATAAAATTCTTAAAAAAATACACAATAACTATAACTATACCGGAAGGCTTCACAAAAAATTTCGTAATTTTTGGAGCTGGTTTGCTATATGTAAAAACTCATAAATGTATGTAAATTTTATGAATTTTTGAGCAATATTCGCAATGGATAAGATTATCCAAAAATTACGTTGCGAGGTACGTTATGTCAAGAAGATGTACATAAATTTTTATAATTTTTGGAGCTCATTTGATATATTTAAAAATTTAAATAAATAAAAATTAGGGCAGGTAATTAACCTAACTAATTAGCAGGCTTAATTACCTACCCCTCACCAAACAGCAAGCAAGCCTATCGTCTAACCACCGGGCAGCAGGCTACCTGCCGTCTAGTGAGGGGGTGGCAAGCGCCTACCGCCAGTGGCCGCGCCGCGTGTCGCCTCACGGGCGCTGCCGCCCACCCACAGGACGGCATAAGTGATATTTTTCTCAATACGTTATGTAAATGGTTATTTTTTATAAATACGGTGTAAAACAGTGCCAAATGTGGCTTGAACTCCTAACATGAAAGGATGTTTTGAAACGCCTCTAACATATCCTAATTCCTACATCCATCAATTTTTTGGAGGTTTTTTAAATGCTCAAATGTGTGAATCAGCACGTATGCACATATCCTATTTCCAGCGGTACTTGCTTTTATGTATTATAATTCCGTTCCTATAATCTACTTATTTAAGTCTTTTAATTGATTGAACAATAAAGTGTTCTGAATCATAACTCTTGTGAGCCGTAAATTGTATGAAGATTAAATAGTTCGTTAGAAATTCTTGTTTCACTGAAGAATTAAGCCTATTATCTAAACGTTTACAAGATTTAAAACATGACTAAACAATATTGTGTTGGGAAATAGAAGACATCACCTACTCATTGTTTGCTTGTGTCCAGCGTTTCAGAGATGGAACAGATTCAACGGAGCCAGGGTCTAGCTGAATCGCAACCACTACATACAGTAACAGCTCTGCAGAGGGAAAGAGTCTCACTCGCATAGAGACGATGGTAGCTGCTTTTAAGGAATCTGAGCTCGTTGGCCAGGTTGATGAAAAAAAATAACATAATCAAACTAATTTCAAAAGAAAGCCAACAACTTGAGGTGATCTCTGTGTGGGGAATGGGTGGCCTTGAAAAAACCACTCTAGTCAAAGATGTCTACCAAAGCCAAGAGCTCAGTGGCAAGTTTGAGAAGCGTGCTTGTGTAATGGTTATGCGTCATTTTAATCCTAAGGAGCTCCTTGTGAACTTAGCTGTGCAGCTCAATCCAAAATCTTCTGGAAATAAGGAAGCGATGGGTTAGCTCAACAGCCGTTGGCTGATCCTTTAGAAGGAAAGAGATACTTGGTTGTTCTTGATGATCTATTATCCACAGTAGAATGGGACGCTATAGTGTCACATTTCCCAACAATGGAAACAGCAAGCCAGATCATAGTCACCACAAGGGTAGAGAGCATTGCTATCCATTGTTCAGGGAAACAAGAAAATATATACAAGCTCGATAATTTAGGACACAAGGACGCAAAGGACCTCTTCACAAAGAAGGTAAGTATAGTATATTACGTTCCGTTTGTTTGATTTGGAATTATAGTATATTACACATGTCTTACCTAGCTTTGGCAGGTCACAGAGGGAAAAAAGTTTGGTTTTTTAATTTTAAATTACTAGTCATATGTTTTCCCCCAAACATATAGGCCAAATTTTCTAGCATCTCTAGGGGTGATGGTTAGGGTTCGTGGTGGCTGCACCAACCATGGGCTCAGAGGCGGCAGTTGAACATCAAAGGCAAGTAGCGTAGCATGAATAGAATTGTCAATAATTTAGTAATCGATCTTATGAAGTAAATAAGAAAAAGCAAAGACCAAGACCACACGGAAGGAGACAAGGATAGATAAGTTCGGGTCTCTCCGAAGAAAATAATAACGCCGTTCTGGCTGTTTACAATGAAGAATGCACCCTAATCAGAATGAACAGTGAGCGATTACAATGTATTGCTTCTTGCATGTTCGTCTCTCCGTTCTTCATCCGAGTACCTTTAAATAGCATCATAGGGGTGGTTGTTGCAGCCAACAAAGAGGTGTCTTGTCGGTTCCAAGAGTTGGCACATGTGGAGACAGTTATTGTCAAAGAGAGAAAAATCACAACGATCAATCAGGGAAAGGAAAAAAATGGAGAAATCTTGTGAAGTTTGCATTACCTGGTCTTGGACAAGGCCATTATTCTGACTGGCTTTACCCAACACCCATGTTGAAATGGTCCTTATTCCTTCGTCTGCACTGTTGAGTTCTTGAATCACCGGATGAAGGCCCCCGAGTTTGTCAAGGTCTGAACATAAATGCAAGAAAATCATGTGGCCACAAATAAGATAAGTTACATTTGAATTCAACTTAAAATACATTTTAACCCCTCGTTTCACATAACACATGGCCCGAGCAAATCGACTTGGTGACGAGTGGAGATATTGGGCTCCCTCAAGCTTACTCAGGCTACATTTGCAAAATACTCCACTGGAGAAGATGTTAAGAGCCTGTTTATATTAGTTTTTGTTGATGGCTTTTGGCTACAGCTGATGAATAATAGTGGCTGATAGAAACGACTTAAAAAACTAGGGTGTTCGTATCGGCTTTAGCTTCTAGAAGCAGAAGAGGTTTATAGAAACTAATATGAGCAGACCCTAAATCCCACAATAACTTTTTTTTTTGTGAGGACCCATCATCGCATATCAATGTCTCATGTTTGGTTGTGTGGTCATGGAACTGGTGGAACTGATTGGCGGTTCACTAGTTTTTATGGCGAGGCAAGGGCGTGAGAAATAGGGGTGTGTCCAATGAAGAACATGGTGGCGTAGCTTGATGTGGCGACGATCTCAAGCTCATGGGCGCCGACGGCATCAGTGTAGACAGTGACTTCCAGTGCTTGACCCTCGGAGCCCAATGCAAAGGACGACGCCTTATGCGCACTTGAATACCCTCTTGTCAATGCCATGCCTCTTGCTCTTGCCCAGAACACCTAGAATGCCCACATGGATGTTGCCGATGTTGGGTTCGGGGCTCACCGTCGAACACTTGGTGGGCGCCATGACAGAGAGGCTGCTGACTTCAGCGTGAGCGTTGAAGGCGGTGTCGTGGCCAACGCCCAACACAACGGAGGAAGCAGGTGCTAGAATAGACCCCGTGGAGCCCATGACGCGGTCCTCAACTCACCAGGGTTGTGATTCAAGCACGGCATGGAACACTTGGTGGCAGTGGCGGACGCAGGAATTTTGGAATGGGTGTTCGAAATTGTAAAAATATTTTACAGTACAAAACATAAAGATCTACAGTAGTAATAGTTAACATACAATTGTTCATCAATTGGACATTTGGACGGCGAACAATATATGATCATTGATGACTAATATGATGCACATATGACATACCCACATTCACAGAATCACATACAAGTATACAACTATACAAGCATTGCTCATTCTCATTTTCATTTTTCAACACATAACCATAACCATTATTGAGACATCTAAAGACTAAAGTAAATATTTCTGATTCTGAAATTCAACAATAACTCAACATTTCATCTAAAAATGTAATCTTGATACAATGAGACATTGAGACATCACCATTCACCAATCACCAGTCTAAACTGCCAATTTCTCAACCGATTCAGTCAATCAGTCATCATCATGCTCATTGCTCAACAATTCAACATTTCAATTTTCAACAATTCAACTCAACATTCAACAATCAACATCAATACTGCAATACAATGATACATCATGCTCATTTGCTCAAGCTCAAGTACTCACTGCTCACTGGCCGACTGGGCAACTGGCGGAGGCGGCGAGGCGCGGTCGCGCGGAGAGGAGGCCGGTCGGCTGGAGCAGCGGAGCGGAGACGCCGGAGAGCCAGGTGATGGCGCGGTGCGGTGTCGCGGTCGGGGCCGCCGTCGAGGTGCCGGCGGAGCGGAGGGCCGGACGGCCAGATCTGGAATCCGGCGCCCGGCGGAGCGGAGAGCTGGAGCGCCGGAGCGCCGGAGCCCGGAGCGGAGCGGCGGAGACTGGAGGGGCGGAGCGGGCGAGCGGCGGCGCGGAGGGCCGGACGGCCAGATCTGGAATCCGGCGCCCGGTGGAGCGGAGGGGCGCAGCGCCGGAGCCCGGAGTGGACCGACGGAGACTGGAGGGGCGGAGCGGGCGAGCGGCGCGGAGGGCCGGACGGCCAGGTCTGGAATCCGACGCCCGGCGGAGCGGAGAGCTGGAGCGGCGGAGTGCCGAAGCGGAGGGGCGGAGCGCCGGAGCCCGGAGCGGAGCGGCGGAGACTGGAGGGGCGGAGCGGGCGAGCGGCGGTGCGGTGGAGCCGATTAGGGTTTGCGAAATGGGGTCGGGGACCGGGGGTTCGGGTGCCGGGGGATTGGGGGAAATGCAATGCCGAATGGGGGCCGGGGTTCGGGGGAGCAGGCCGCAGGCGCAGGCGCGCGGATTCGCTCGGGCTGGGCCGCTGGGCTGGCTTTCCCTCGGATGCGCGCGCGCGGAACGATTCCCTCGGGTGGTCGCCGGTCGGGCTGAGCAGCAGGTCGATAAACATGCCCAGACGCCCAGTTATACATGTATACATGTAATATACCCTACATATACTAGATTTTTTGACAAAAATTTTGGGTGTTCAACTGAACACCCTTGACTCACTGTAGATCCGCCCCTGCTTGGTGGGCGTCGCGCAGCCGAGGTTGTTGGTGACAACGCCAACGAGGGTGCTAGCCTTTCGATGCATCTACCCTACTCTATAATTCACCAAAATTTTCTTTACTAAATCCACCCCCTCAACCACTCCCACAGTCATGCCTAATCTAAGTCCACCCAGATTTGTGTACCAAAGGGTTCCAACTTTATACAAATGAATGGCGTAGATCTCTCCTCAAGCCTTCTTCTCTTACTCATTGAAAATCCTATGGTCAAAATCATTTGGATCATGCACATCATTGAACCTCGAACCCACCGCTCGACCTGCGCTACCCCCTCCGCCTCCCCCACGCCTCCTCCGCTCCCTCCGCCTCCCCCGCGCCTCCCCCTCCTCCCCCGCGCCTCCCCTCCCTCCGCCTCCCCCCATCCTCCCCCGCGCCTCCCCTCCCTCCGCCTCCCCCATCCTCCCCCGCGCCTCCCCCCATCCTTCCCCGCGCCTCCTCGGCTCCTCCTGGCCTGCGCGGCGGCGCCGCCCACCTCCCAGCTAGGCGGCCCAGCGCCGGCGTCGCCCGGTCGCCCCTCTCCCGCTCGGGCGCTCCGCCCTCGCCTCCTCCGTCTCCGCCTCCCCCTCGCGGCGTCGCCTCCTCGGATCCCGATGAACCAGGTGAGAGAGCCAATCCCGTGACGCACCGCCTCGTTGTCTTCTCCCACCCCCAAATCCCTCACGATCCCCGAAACCCTAGCCCTCGCCGCCGCAATCCGATCCCTCCGCCACCTCCACCGCCTCCCCCTGATCCAGGTGAGCCCCGACGCGGCCCCATTACGCGGACTTCCGATCCGGGACGGCTCCGTCACTGGCGGTGTGCCGGCGCGAAAGGTTTTGGTGTTTTTTTTTCTGGGAGTTGTTTCGATCGAGGGTTGGTCGGAGATAGCTTGGGTGCTGAAAGATCGAGTTATTTCTCGTGTTTTTTTGATCCAGGGGCGCTCGGCGATGGTTTTGGAGCGAGAAGTTTGAGCTGTTTTGGATCGGTTTGAGGAGGTTTCAGATGGGCTCGGATGGGGAAGGTGGCGGCTCGGAGGCCGTGCTGGTGAGGAAGGGGCGGAAGAGGCAGCTGGTGCTTGAGTCCAGCGACTCCGAGGCGGATGAGTACTACATCTCAACGCGGCAGAAGACTGACACCGCCGCCGTGGGCAATGCCAGCGCCGGCGGCCGAGGCGGTGATGATACGTTAGGGGAGAAGGTGGTGGTTGTTGGTCCTGAGAAGCATTCCGGGGCTGAGTGTACTGAAGGAGATCGTTCAGACAAGAATAAGGGAGATAAGCTGAACAGGAGTAGCTCACAACCTGATCCCAAGAGGACCAGAATTGAGGCTGTCCATGGTGGTGGTGGTGGAAACAGTGGAAGTATATCCAAGGATGGAACTGGTGGGAAAATGCTGCACCCTGGGCTCCCAAAATGGCAGTTTGAGAAGCCGGAGGTAAGGGCAGGGAGGGTCCTTGATGAGAAAGGTGGGGCGGAGATGAAGGCAAGCAGTGGCTCAAAGGTGAAGGAGCCCCTGTGAATGGTGCAGCGTAAAAGTAAGGTGCCCGTGCGTCATTTTGGTCCTCATTTTGGTAATCTATCGGTCCTCATTTTGGTCGTCTTTTATATGCTTTTCCAGAGCCCGGCTTTGTTTTCGATAAGGCATGCTTGCTTAGTTACAGCCATATGAGCTTCGGTGGGGGACCTCTGGAGGTTGGAATGGAGGAGGAGGCTGAGAAGCTGATGAGTCAAAACGAGAAGGATTCAGCAAATGGTATCAACTATGACCATGGAACTTCTTTTTAAAAACGTTAATCTCATTGAAACTGGCGCTGCAACTTGATGGGTATAAATTGGGGATATTGCGCACGATGCAACTTGATCATATCGTTGTGAGCTATGGGATTAATTGTAATGACTGTAGGTTTGTGAAAAAATGGCTCATATGTGATATGAGTGAGTTGCCACAAACAAACTGCAAGGTCAGATTGCTCTATGCAGCAATTCACAAACAACAATACTTCTCCGGATTATCTCAATTCCTATCCTTGTGAGCTTTTAGAAAACTTGATTCATTGTTGCAAAGTCAATGTTAGGGTAGTGAGGCTATTCCTTGTAGGTGCAAGGATAAGGATACAATGTGTGTGTTAGGGTAGTGAGGCTATTCCTTGTAGGTGTAGGGCCTTGAGACATGCAGGACCTCGGTGTGTTGATGACGGTCTATTTTGCGTGTGGGTAGTGTGTGGGGTGCTGTGGAGGTGCTGGCGAAAGCCTTACCGGTGTTCTTGCCGGTCTCGACAACGATGACGCCTTCGGGCGCCATTTTCCTTCCTGGAGGTGTTGTCATGGCACTACATTGCCCTCATGTTTTCTGATCTCCAGGTGAAAGCCTAGCCTTGGTGAGGCGGGCGACGTCGGTGACCCTCGTCGCCTCTTTGGAGACGTCGCTTCGGAGGTGCATCTTCACGCAAAGTATACGAAGGTTGGATGGCTCAATCGGATGAGGACAGAAACTTGGTCGAAAGCAAGGACGATGAAAGAGTTCTGAAGCTTAGTCTTTCTAGCTTTTTTCATTGTCTTTAAGATGTCTTTAGTGTTGTTTTATGCTCCTCAGTTTTGAGGCTTTGAGCCTAAGAGCTCGTGTAACTTTTGGCTGTATATATCCCTTGTGGATATAGAGGCCGGATATTATATCCTTTATCTAAAAAAATGTGTGTGTTTATGCTTTAGACACTTTTGAGTATAGCAAATGTGTTTTTTCGCAGTATCTTTTTTAGGAAATATTGTATACTTTTGTATGTTTATTTTTACTCGGTGAATTTTTTCTGGGCAAGTTCAAGTTGTAACAAACTAAGTATTATGTTTTAACTTTTAAGTTCTTTTATATAATTGTACGTATGTCAATAAGTACCCAAACAGTAAAAGAGAGCATAGGTTCATGATAGATTGGTTAATGAACTTAGCGGTTTTATCTTACTGTATCTATAATCATGCACACAGACAAAAAGAAGGAAATGATAGAACAGTTTCAAGTCACTGATGTGAATTTTCTGCTTTGAAGCCACGAGAATGTGTGGACCTTAAATTGAAGAGCTCTAAAATTATGTGCACCATAAAACATGGCCTTTTAGTCTGAACATGGCATGCAATTCCTCGTCCTCCAAAGGTTCAAGGGATACATGAAACAAATATCGTCTACACATGCCCATTGTCTGGCTGGCTGGCCAACTTTCCAAATTTTTTGTGTGATGTGAAATGTTTTTATACCACAACGTTTACTATATGTAAGCTCCACTTTATCTTGATCATCCCATTCTATTTGTAGTTGCGTTTCAATTATACATTGTGAAGTGTGTGATGTGTCAGTCTAAGCATGGATGACCCTTTCTGAACTCAGAACCTTGATTGAATATTTTAATTGTGAACAACCTGAAAATTGTTCGTCTTGTTGTTGAGTGTAGTAGGAGTTATTTGAAACAATAGAAATGTGTAAATTGCGTAGTGCATGCTAATAAGTTACCAAGTAGGTCAATATCAGTTCTGCATACCATGAATGTATACATAGCTTATGCTAACAGTAGTCTAAACACATTTTTTAAATATTTTTTTGAAAAAGATCAGAGTATTTTGGATGGATTTTTGTAAAATTTGTTCCAATAATGTTGGTTGTCTTGTAATTCAGAAGCAGAAGTTCTTTTTGCTCCTCCAAAGCTGGTGCACAACAATTTTGTGTTACGGTATGTTTCATTCTCATCCCCCTGTTGGTTAAAGACATATTTGATATATGTGAATATCTATTTAATGCACATTTAGGTCTGGAGCTCTTGTAAGTATCTTTCTAATTAGATAGATAATTCCTATTACAGACTGGCCCGGGAAATTTTAGTGGCTGTTGCCAACGGATAGGATCAACATGTTGATATCATCGATAAAATAGTTCCCCAGAATTGGAAGGTTGGATACCTTTTTCCCAATAATGTGGATTGATCCATCCAATCCCTCCACATGTGCATCAAATTGTTCATATGTTTATCAGTTCAGTCAAAAGGCATTATATGCATCAAGAGAGTTTTTTTAACTCTCTGTATGATGTATTTGGCCATTCAAATGGCATGTGATATAATTGCTATCTGGTATTAAGTTTTAGAAAATGATTTCTGACCTAGAAGTTGCCTTGCTTAGGAAGCTTGTTGCACATACATATCTCATTTGATTTTTTTTTGTTCTTTTAGGTACCATAAATATCTTATGCTATAATTAGTTGTGAACTTACACTGTCATTGTCTTTATACTATATGAGATTTTATTGACTGGAAAGTGTTACGATTTTATAGTTCTGTTCAATCAGGCTTGGTGAAGCAATAGATCAGACATTCAAGGTTACATGAAGAACATGAAAGGTGCATTCTATATTTGGAAACGTACACAAAGAAGCCACTTATAGAAACTACTGAGAAGAAACTGCTAGAGCGACATACATCTGCAATTCTGGAGAAGGTAATTTATGAATTGACAATTGCATTAGCTGTTATGTAGCCAGAACAATCCTGATTTTGTCTTCCTCGTGTCCATGATAAACCATGAAATGGTGGTTCTATCAATGTTGTCCTGCATAGGCAATTGTTTGGCTTTTTCTGGTGTTTCCATCGTTTATCAATTTAGCAAAACTTTGCAATTTGGTTGGCCTGGTGCTCAGCTCTGATATCTTTTTTTTTTGCCTCATTTAGGGGTTCACAATGCTCATGGAAGCACATCGTATAAATGATCTTGCAAGGATGTACATTCTTTTCCAGAGAGTCAATGCTCTTGAGTTACTAAAGCAAGCACTTAGTTCATATATTCGGGGCACAGGTCAGGGCATAATCATGGATGATGAGAAGGACAAGGAACTGGTTCCATTTCTTCTGGAATGGAACCAGTTCCTATTATTCTATCCACCAACATTTTCTATTCAGTTTGCCTGCTAAGGTCCTTTGGTTGTTAATTGCTTCTGTGTCTGTTTCACTGGTTGCCAAAATTTATTGTCTTGCTTACCTAGAATTTTCTGATCAACAGAAAACTATAATGAATAGTTAAATTTAATTATGTACTATTGAATATCAAAAGCCTTCATATATTACAAGCATTTTCTTTGGGGCAAGGTAATGACTGGTCCTATGAGTATCCCATTCTTGAAAAGAGGCCAAGAGGGTGTGGTGTACTTCATATACTTGCAATATCAAGGCACAGAGTTCCTGGGTTTTTCTTGTTGTTATAGTTATTTTGCATTTTCTGGCCTGTTAAATTCTTGGACTGATCGGCATCCTGCCTTGTAAATGTTCACAACCTGCTTAGCAAGGCAGATGTACACCCTATCTTTTATGGGTTATCTGCAATTTTAGATCAGTTCCAAGATCTGATAAGAGACTGCAACATACAGTTCGTTTTGGTGTGCCATTGTATGCCTCTGTTAATTCTGTAGATGGTACATCTTACAGAATTTTTTTGGGGGGGGGGGGGGATGTACTTACAGAATATTCACGCATATTCTTCAGCAATGTCTAAACTATGGAAGGTACAAATCATCACAGTTAATCTCATTAGTTTCACTTAATAATAGTTAAACTCAATATCTGCCCTGTTCTGAAATCATCGTAGTTCTAATTGAAAAATAAAAAGTGTCCAGTAGTAGCTTCTGGGATTAGAGCAGCTTGAAAGCAAGATGTGAATACAGATTAAAGGGCTATAACTGTGGATGATATCAGACACACTACTCACATGTGTGCAACAGTGCAAGGATTTTTTACTTTAAATGTTGTATTGAGTTGCAATACAGAAATATGCATGTGTGTTCTTGCATTGAGCTCCTTTCTCGACAAGTATGCATTACCACATCAGTTGGCCACTGAATGTAGGTGCTCATAGATCTGCTGTACCTTTGCAACGAAAACTTCCCTGTGATCCATTAGCATTTATGGACGTGGATCCAGCAACATGTTAGAGGCACAGGTACTGATCACCCATGATTAGTTTCCTTTGCTAGGGAGTAGATTGATTTGGTTAGGTTGGAAGTTTATCTTTAGTTAGTTTGCATCTTTGGGTTAGAGATTATTTCTTAGCAGTAAGTCATCTCTATAAAAAGAATAGTATTGTATCTTCTTTAATCAAGTAAAGGAATAAGAAATGTTCCTTAGTCTCTCCCTCATCTCCAATCAGGCCCTACAACCTTGACGGTGGTATGGCAGGCCAATCAAAGGTGAGTGTCCAGTCTTCGGTCCTTGGACCCGTACCTAACTAACGCCCACAACACATTTTGGACTTTTGACAATAGCTATATCTAATTTCGAATGTCAACAAACAAGCAAACCATTGGTTTCAAATATTCAACTTGCTAGCCTAGCTAAGCTCAAAATCATGGTGTTGGATCAAGGATTTACAATGATATGCCAGTTCTGTTCCATATATATCCCAAAATGCTGTTATATGACTTACAGCTAATTTGTGACCACTGGTATTTGTAAATCCAGATGAGACCTATCCGCAGTAAAGCCAGTTCAACCTGTGACCATGGAATTTGGGAACCCTTTCTACGGTGTGCCAGGTAACAACCGATTGTATTGCACCTCTGGCCTTTTCCATGTACAGTAGGTTCTGAAACTTTCTTCGAGTGCAAAAATCTCTCGGTGCTGAAACCACTCAACCAGCATTCAATCTCGGGGGAGTGTTCGCAAAAGAAAAGCATAGTCATTCTGCTTGTTCTCAGCCATCTTCCCCTGGACTTTTTTATGGCTCATACTTCTTTCACGACAGAACCGATCAGCTGAATTGATTGCTAAGTTTCTTGATGAGAAACTTAGAGCTGGAAATAAAGGTACCTCAGAAGAAGAGCTGGAGGGCATACTTGATAGAGTTTTGGTTCTTTTCTGATTTATACAAGTAAGTTACTAACCTGGCTTGTAATAATGAAGTTACTCCTTTTTTCTTAATCAGCATCTATTATAGAGGGGGATGGTCATTTCCTTTGAATTGGGGCGCGAGGCGATTTTCTGGTGCAATGATGTGCTGTATGCCTGTATCAACTTATTTGTCAGAATAGAGGGTGCATTGGATCGTATGGACTCTGTACCTTGCTAACTTTAGTTAGATGCCCCAGTGATTCAGATTTTGCACATAATGTAATTTGTTTTTCGAAATAGAACAGGATGAGATATGATCTGGAGGCTATTCTATTAGCTGTGCATGTTGGTTACTTTGACGTGAAGCATGAAGTATCCAATGCAATCTGGACTCTGTGGTAAGTTTGTTTGTTGGAATTTGGTCTTTAATTTTGTAAGCTTGGTGCGTTTGTATGAAACATCAAGTGCATTAGTTTATATAAACGATAATGTTTATAGTGCGATCAAATGGTTCCATAGTGTAGTGGTTAGCACTCCAGACTCTGAGGCCTTGTTCAAACAGCGATGGTTTCTGACTTCTAAAAGCCAAAAGTTGTTAGGAACATGTTGATTTTTTAACGCGGTTTTTTTCTTTCTTTTTTCTTTTTATTTTTTTGAGAATAGAGGGGTGCATTTGATCGGATGGACGATGTACCTTGCTAACTTTAGTTAGATGCCCAGTGATTCAGATTTTGCACATAATGTAATTTGTTTCTCAAAATAGAACATGATGAGATATGATCTGGATGCTAATGTATCAGCTGTGCATGTTGGTTACTTGGCGTGAATTTTTACATGAGATATGATCTGGATGCAATATGGACTTCGTGGTTAGTTAGTTTGTTTGTTAGTTTGTTGGAATTTGGTCTTCAGTTTAGTAGGCTTGGTGTCTTGGTATGAAACATCAAGTACATTAGTTTACTTAAAGGATAATGATCATATTGTGATATTTACAGATACAACAATTTGCTGGAGAAACCTATTTGGCCCAAACACCCATGGCCATAATGAATTCCTACTCTGGCTAAGCATCGTCACACCAGCTATTACAGCCACAATGCTCACCATAGACCAGCCATAACATGCTCAGTATAGCTCTCTCCTTTCATGGCATATTCCAGTTCGTTTTATTTTTTACAAATTTTATCTTGTTTTGTATTTTACCGTAGCGTTAGCACGGACACACTACTAGTTTCTTTAAACACCTCGTGCGCCATCGTGTGAAACCTTCGCTTGCACAGCCTGCACGGCCACGTCAGCATCAGCGACGAGTGGGGTGGCTGAGGGCGGGGCCGAAACTGCAGCTGGGGTGGACGCCGTCGTCGGAACATCAGCATCGTGGCTAGGCTGCGCAACTCGACCAGCATCTGTTCGTATAGCTCGATGACTCGGTCGTAGGTTGCATCGGCTCTCCCCCTAGCGTCAAGCATGGCTCGAATCATCGGCCCTGATACCAAAATATCATGATCCTTTGCTAGTGGATACAAATCTCTACTAATATAAAAAAGATATTTGTCCATCGTTCCATCCTTCCATGTCAAAATAAACCCTCAAAAAATCAAGAAAAACCCTAAAAAGTAAGAGAAAAAACGATCCGTTAAAGGCACAGGTACCTAACACGCTAGTAAGTAATGGGAGAGAATTGGGAAGGATTAGAGGAGAGTTGCGGAGATCCCAGCCCAAGGAATGTTGCAGCCCATCTCGATATCTCCCTTGGCTCTCTGCAGGAGATTACAATGAGCTTTTCTGCAGCGTTTTGGCAACAGTCTGATCACTGTGCTCTTTTGATTTCTCTCTTAAATTAGCATGGTGGCTCATGCACATGAACGAGTATCATTCTAAAAGAATTACATGCGAAAAATAAAGAGTTGCAGATCACATGAAAGAATTCAAATATTATAATTTTAGAATATTATCAATTCGATTTAATTTCCATGTTTATAGAATTGGTTTCATTTTTTATGTTAATGCACAGTAATATATGTTAAAATAAAGAATACATATTATATCTTTGGGAGAAAATACTTGTGCTTTATAATTTTTAATCGGCATATTCAATAATAGACAATAGTTGTATCCATATTAATACAATTAAAAGCATGCAACTTATAATGGATATTGTAGATAAGTTCATATCTATGTGTGGATCGTTTGAGTTCAATTCTATTTTTAACATCTCACATCTTAATTTCATACAAGAGTTCTCCAACTACACGTGTGTATGCATGTATATCATGGTGCAAATCAATTTCATGTGCACTTCCATATATCAAGAAAAACTATTGGTTATAATTTCTTAATCATAAGAAGAGTCCACCTAATTAAGCTAGATACTTTCCTTTTTTTAGAATTTCTAGCAATTATTTTCATTTATTAGGTAACATCCATCGGCAATGGACTGCTAAACATAATTAGAGTCCACCAAATTAAGAGCTAGATGTTTCTTTTTTTAATTTTATGAGAATTTCTATAATATTTCTTTTTTTTTCTCAACCAATGTAATCAACCGTCCTAAACTTTTATTGTATGATAGATAACACTCAATGGTTGATATAATTCAACTTTAATTAGAATCCACTACATCAATGGCGATTCTAGAAAAAATTTAAGGTTGTAAAATACATATTGTTGAGAAGCATGCAGTAGAATAGATCTTGTCTTTTTTTTCTTGCTGAGTGCCTTTTTCTCATGGATGACTTTTACTCAATTATTTTACACATTCATATCCTTCTTTTTCCTCTGGTACATGGATTTTAGTGTGGGCTATCTAGGATTATTTTTATTTATTGTGTTAATTTATAATACATAATGGCTAGCCATATCTTATTAGATTTTTTGTTTTATGTAAGACAACCATTGGCGATCGTTTACTGCCCATAATAAGGGTCCACTAAATCGAGAGATGAATGCTTTTCTATTTTTTATCTGAGAATTTCTAGCTTATTTCTCTATTCTTAGATATTGTAAATCTCATGCATTCGACTTTTAGTACATAACAGATAGGTTTTGTTTTTTTATCAAATATATCTAAACCAATAATACAAATAAAAAAATCGTGTTGAAAACTAATATATTTTAAATAATTTTTAGTTTTTAGAAATCAGAAAACATCACTGTTTAAACCGAAGCCTTAGTTGAACCATAGCGGCTAAACATCTGCGCCAAGCTAATCCGCTTGGTAACCAGGGGAGATGTTGGGTTTCCTTGACCTAACGACCTGTTTGGTTGCGGCTGCGGCTTATGGTTTTTAGTTGAAAATTTTTGAATTTTGGCTATTTATAGTACATATTACGGAGAGAGATACTCACTTGCGATTTTGGTTGGTACAGATGTTGGGCTTTTAACGTGTACATCGTTTAACTTGTAGATCCCGTCTTGAGAAAATACTCCGTTTGAAAGTTAGGTACTGTAGCAAAAACCAAAAGCCGCCAACTTCGGAGGAAAAGAACAAGCCCTTAGCTGCATTACTTAGCTGCATTTGTGAAATACTGGAGAAGATGTTAAATCTAGCCTTTTTTTTGTGAGGACCTATGACGGCAAGTTGACCATGCTAAAACGCTTTAGTAGCCTACTCGGCAAAGCTTGCACTGCATTGCAGTAGTGTGTGGTTTCTGTGTTTATTGGCCAGAAATCAGAAAGCAGCAGCAGAGAGCGATCAAAGCAACAGAGGTGATGGAGCAGAGCCGTGGCGGTTCATGCTCGTGTGGTTGAACTCCGTCTCGGCGGCGGCACCAGGGTCTACTTATGATGTGCACACACTCAGCACACAATACCACTTAATTCTATTTCTAACTAGTATTTTTTTTGTGTTTTTGAAGGCTATTCTTTTGACAATGCTATTGAAGATGTTGCTGCAGATCAGTACCACAAGTACAAGGCATGTAAATTTCTGAAACAACGAGATGGTGATCTTAGGAAGATGTCTGTCATCAGGGAATTCTACGAGAGTATACATCATGTACAAAATTCGAATGCCAAGCATGGGTTAAGTTGGTGCATCCTTTTAGAACAGACGAGTTCCTCCAAAGTAGTGTCCACTCATCAACTAGAAGTGGCAAGATTGTGCACTTCAGGGCAGTTCAGCAAGACAAGGAAGCTCCAGCAATCACCATCTGATCACGCGCTTTATGTGTTCTACAAGACGGTAATTTAGAATGCTAATCAGCCTTCTCATAGTGCATCCATTTTTATTTCTTTTTGCAGTATCAATGTAGCTAAAAGGCAAGGTGAGTACGTCTATATTGCACGGTCCATAACAAATTCTCCTTCAAAAACCCTAGTTGTTAAAAACAGTGCAGTAGTAAGTAGAAGCACAACCAGAAATAATTATTTGAGAAAAATGGAGGCAGTAACTAATTATTAGATACTAGTGCTGGTGGTAGCAGTGCTTGTTGCGAAAATCAGATGTGATCTTGGGACGGGCAAATGTGGCAGCTGCACCGCACGTTGAAGTGTCGGGGGCAACTTGCTGCCAAAAAAAACTATAAGTATTTCGTCTCCGTTCTCCGTACGTTCACAAGATGGCCTCGTAGTTCATTACGCACGCAAATAAAGAAAAAGAAAAAGATTACTCGACCGAGGCCATTGAAATCATGTGCAGAACTATACTCCATACGTACGGCCACTGACCACTGGCCGATTAAAATTTCCCAGCGACTCGGTTCTTGTATGCCACTCTGATAATTCGTTAGGTTCTAGTGTGAATTGTTGGGTTTGGTTCAGAAGAAAACTCACACATCGCAAATAAGCTAAAAAAATATCTGGATTTATCTATTCTTTTCATACAAAACTGGTTACAATCCTTCTTATTATATAGCCTAATACTTTAGTTTTTAGTTTTTAGAAATCAGAAAACATCACTATTTAAACCGAAGCCTAAGTTGAACCATAGCGGCTAAACATCATGCGCCAAGCTAATCCGCTTGGTAACCAGGAGAGATGTTGGGTTTCCTTGACCTCACTTAGCTGCATTATTTAGCTGCATTTGTGAAATACTAGAGAATATGCTAAATCCGGTGATTTTTTTTCGTGAGGACCTATCACGGCAAGTTAACCATGCTAAAACGCTTTATTAGCCTACTCGGCAAGAGAGATGAGCTGCTACATGCTTGGTGTTGTTCTGTACCGGCTGTTGCACCACTTGCACGTCGGCCTTGCTAGGCTTTTTTTCTTCTTGTTTACAGTAGCCAAAAGAAAGGTGACATGGCAAAGTGAGGGCGAGACGTGTCGGCCGGTCGCGTCTCAGGAGCTTTCCCTCTCGTACGCGCATCTCGGCCACACACCGCCTCTACCGTCCCGCTGTTACAAAGCCTGTACAGCTGTACTGCATTGCAGTCGTGTGTGGTTTCTCTGTTTATTGGCCAGAAATCAAAAAGCAAAAGCAGAGAGCGATCAAAGCGACAGGATGGAGCAGAGCCATGGCGGTTCATGCCGTGTGGTTGAACTCCGTCTCGGCGGCGGCGGCACCAAGGTCTACTTATGATGTGCACACACTTAGCAAACAATGAGCCTGTTCTTTTTGCTGAGGTTATGACTTTTGACTACGACTTGTGACTTTTAGGATGTTTGTGCAAGAGATTACAGAGTAACAGAAACTCACGTGCGGTTTTTGCCGATATAAATGAAGTCGGTACATTATATATTACAAGTAAATAGTAGACTCTATCTTGAAAAGACACACTGTTTAAAAGCTAGTTACTGTAGAAAAGTCAAAATCAAAAGCCAAAAGCTGAAAAAGAACAGAACCAATACCACTTAATTCTATTTCTAACTAGTTTTTTTTTGTGTTTTTCGAAGGTTATTCTCTTGACAATGCGACTGGAGATGTCGCTGCAGATCAGTACCACAAGGCATGTTAATTTCTGAAACAACGACCCGATGCTAAATATACTTCAATTTGTAGATCAGATAGAAGATGCTTCTTTCTTTCCATGTACATGCTTATGGTCGATAAATCGCAGGAGGATGTTAAGCTAATGCATCATATGGGTTGGACGCGTACAGATTCTCAATCGCCTGGTCAAGGCTTATTCCCGGCCGGTACACATATATAGGAATGGCATCTCCTTTTCTTTTTCTTTTGCAGTAGTACCGTTATCACCTTACATGTATTTGGTTGTGTTAAGATGGGCGAGCTGCGGTGAACCCAAAGGGGTCGGAGTACTACAACAATCTAATAGAGATGAGATGGAAACAAACTTCAGGGCAGTTCAGCAAGAGGAAGCTGCAGCAATCATCATCTGAGCTCGCGCTTTATGCGCTCTACAAGACGGTAATATAGAATACTAATCAGCTGTAACATCCTAAAAATTTAAAATTGAAGATATAAAAGTTCTTGAATTATGTTGCAATATATTTTATTGAAATTTGGATTTTATGGTGTTTTCCTGACTTTGATTGAGGTTCAAAAAAAATGAAGAATTAATAAAAGAGAAAGACAGGTATTAATAAAGCCTTAAAAAGGAATGTACAAATAATGGAAAACAAAAATTTGTAAATATGAATATGAAAAGATGATCCAAAAAGGTAAGGGAGAAAATTTGGTTTAGACCATGAAATCTTATACCTAAAGATAATGGTATAAATATTAAAGAAGTAAACAAATCAAATATGTCAACAATTAGGGGTATATATGTATATATATCTAAACATGATAAGAAATTAGTACTTATGAAATAAATGTTAAAAGTAAATACATACAAAAATCTGGTGGAGCATGAAAGAGAGAAATTAAGACTTGAATTATACAAATATATATATACACACAAATTCTTAAACCAAAAACAAAAGATATATATATATATATATATATATATATATATATATATATATATATATATATATATATATATATATATATATATATATATATATATATAAGGAAATGCAGTGGCCGGCCAAATGGCCCGGCCCAGCTCTTCCGACGCCTCCCTCGCCTTAACTCCCTGGCGCGCGGGCCCCGCTCCCAACCCCCGCTCCCTCCCTCTGCTCGCGGGCCCAGGCGCCCCGCGCCTCCTTCTTCCCCCTCCGATTCTTCTTTCCTCCCCCGTGAGCGCCAGCGCCGCTTCCTCTCTGCCATGCGCAACATTCTTCTGCCGCGTGGCCTCCATGCGCAGCCCTCGCCCACGGTTTTCCCCGTCGCCCCTGGTTTCTCCGCAGCCCCCTGTGAGCATAAGTAGCTCCCTATGCGCCACTCCCTTGCAACTCTGTCAACTCCCGCCGTAGCCTACTCGCCGTTCGCGCCTCTCCGGCGGAGCGCCGGCCAAGGTGGCTGCGTCACCATATGTCCCTGCTCCCAGTACGCCTCCTCCCACGAGTAATTAGATTCCGGTGGCTCGAGCTCGCCGCAGCAGCGTTCTTCCCCGCCTCCGGTCGAAACCGCCATTTCTACCGCCGTCTCCTCCTCGGTCGGCGCCAGCTCGATTCTTGGCGTGTGGAGCATCACCATGGGACCCTGCATCTTCGCCAACCTTCGCCGGAGCTCCTCCCCCACCCCAGCTCGCCAGCGCCGTGAACCTCCCTGCGCCGCCCATGGCCCTCGCCGCCGGCACACCACGGCTCCTCCCTGACCCGACCACCGGCGCGGTAAGCATCCACCCGTCTCTCTCCCGCTCGTGAGCGCGCTATTCCCTCCCCTCTCCTTCCCGGCCGCCGGCGCACCATTCCCATCTCACCACCGCCGCCCCGCGCCGTCGCCTGCTCACCTCGTCGCCGTTCCGAGCCGCGCCACCTCCCCACTAGATCCCTTGCACCCTCGCGATTCCATTTTTCAGCTCGCCCCGGCCTCCCCGGCCGCCCCTCGCCGGCGATGCCGCCGCCTAGCCCGCGCCACCCCCTCCTCTGCCTCGGCCGGGTGGCTCTTCTGTTTGGTCCCCAACCCCCGCTCGTTCTTTTGTGTTGATTCCCTCCCGTAAGGCGCGAACGACCGAGAGCCCAACTGGCTAGGAGAGTGAGCTTGAACTCAAAGACCTGGGTTACGAATCCCCTCTGTGCACATTTTTTTAATCGTTTGTTTTAGCACTTTTAACTAGAAAACAATTAGGCAATAAAACCAGGAAGCTAAGCTAATTGACTTGGACTCAAGTAGCATTTATATATACGTCAAAGTATAGGACCACATGCATATTGATAAATAAGTGATTAGGAAAGTTAAAATTTTAATTCATGAGAGCTAATAAAAATTGCTTAGGATGTAAATAAGATTATTTGAGATTTAAATTTTGATTAGTCATATATGAGCAACTAATATAGATTAAATATTTATTTGAGGCTTAATTATCAACTAGGGGCATTAGTAAAATGTGGTTCTACTTAAGGTACAAATTTAATAAGGACCCACATTAAGAAAAATAATAATACATCCAAGTTAAAATTAAGGACATAAAGTAGAGAGGCTAATAGATTTGGTTGGAATATAAAATAAGATTATTTAAGCTTTAATATTAGATTAAATGACCTATATGAGTAACTAATGTAGTTTGGAACATTTAACTAAAGGCTAAATTTTAATTAACGGCATTCATAAAAGGTGGACTTGGCTACATGACCAAATTTAATAAAGGTCCTGATTAAAAATACATTCAGGGTTACGATGAAGGAAACAACTTGAATAGCGTATTACCTACAAAAGCGAGACTTTAACTTAAGAGATTAACCGTAATTATAATTATGCCCTAACATTTTGTCTACAGCCATAAAATAAATCTTAAGGGTAGATTTGGTCGATTAGCAAATATGGAAATATAGCGTTGTAAAACAAGCCTTGCCTGGATAAACAATTTTAAGTTAAAATCTAAAGCTAAGCCTAATAGTAGCTAAAGTATAAGAAAGACAAATAGTGACATTAATTAAATTTTAACACTAGATGTAATATATAATAACAATGAGCATGAATGTATAGCAAGCTGGGACTCGTATAAATAGACCCCTAATTCTAATGAAAATGTATATACTCCAATATTTTTCAAGCCACCATTAAACAACTCTTAGTGATATATCTTATTCAATAGCACTAATAAAATATTACCTTAATCTTTGCTTAGATAAATAAATCTAAATTAAATAAGGCTAAGCCTAGTAATACCTAAAGTGTAGGTCAAATAATAATGGTGCCATTAATTAAATCTTAATATTAGATTTGGTAAATAATAGGGTTGAGCATGGAATAACAAACTAGGGCCCGTACGAATGAATCCTAATTCAACTTAAATTTAGCCTAGCTATGAATGAAGATACATAAGATATGATAATGGGATTATTAGAGATTTAATTCTAATTAATTACCATATAAGAATAAATATTGAGCCCTTGCTATTTATCTTAATCTAATTAATAAGTAAAGGCCTATACCAAAGATTATTCTAAAAACTTAATAAAGATATCCAAGTGTTATAATACCTTTGACTAAAAGATTTATAGAATAAGTACAGATCTCATCCATCAGTCCAGTTTGCCTTTATCATAACCTGAGTTGCAAATAATGCGTACACTAGAGATAAAATTTGTACACCAAACTCCCGCACCAGTCCATAAGTCCAACCTAACTCATGGAACTTCCTTGATAAATAACAAAATAATAAAAAGAGATTATTAATAAAAAGATCAAGTTATCGTATGCTATTACCAACCTTGCCTCAAATCACCGAATCACCCATTAACTCGTAACAAAACTAAATTGAGTTTATTCGGATTTATTTGGATCTTTTTGAGTTATTTGCTTTATTTGGATTCAGTCGTTTGTCACGTAATTAGAAATCGGGAGTCGTGAAGATTCAATGGATCAAGCGAGATCAAGCTCGAAGTGAAGATAGAGACCAAAAGCTCAAGAGAAAGCATTGCGTGAGCTCAAGACAGCGGTAAACCACGCCAGGCGAGTCAATACTTTGATCATATTGAACCTACATTTCCTGCAAATTATTTTTGTTTAAATTATCAAATTGCATGCTGTTATTTTATATGCAAATCCATGTTTAATTTAGAATTCTAGTTAAATGCCTGTTATCTAACTTGGTTAATATTGCCCATCCTTTGGAATATTTGAACATGAGAACCTTGTCACCCTAGCAAAATTATAATAGTAACCTTTGGAAAATAAGTCCCTAAATATATGCCATGCTTAGTATTGTTTAGGTACTCATGGGCGCGAGAGCGCCCAAGCATCACTTTTTAATCATGAGAATTTGATTCGGGCAGTCATGGTGGGAATGACTGGTATATTTTGACATGGTTATTTTATGCTCCCAAAACTCTCAATTTGCTTTAATATCTGAGCGGATGGTTTGGGGGCTGGTATGTGGTGCGAAGGAATGCACAAAATTGTGGAGTGTGGTAGAACCGCTCAGATAATACTAAGGACTGAATCTTGTCATGTCAACCCGTGTAAAACAGTACAACCACAAGTCTGTAAAATACAACTTGGCTAAGTAAATTTATCGAAACCCCTGGACTCATCTCACCGGTAGTGGATAGAAGTGGATATGCAAGGGCAAGGGGAGGCCTAAAGGGACACCGAGTGGAGGGTGACGTTTCCCAGTCGTGCTAGCGCAGAGGGGAGTGGAGCCCGTACGCTAGTAGCCGTGGGGAACATCCCGTGCAATGTATGGGACCCACCGCAAGTGGGAACGACCCATAGGGTGAGATGACAAAAGGGACCAGATACTTTGAAAAGTCACTGTGATGGTCTGCTCAACCACACTTCTAAGGAATCGTGTGGGGCAATGAGTTGATTGTCTCTTGTGGTGAAAGTGTACAAACTCTGCAGAGTCAAAACTATTCGAATAGCCGTGCCCACGGTCAAGGGCGGACATGGGAACTTAACTGGATATAGTTCTGTTTTAAAACATTGGAAACTGGGAATGGGAAACTTGAAGGGCGAAGGACTGCCCTGGTTTGGAATTGTCCTGGGCGTCGTCCCAGTGGTAAGTTAAGCGGCTATAACGCTGAAGAAATTGCTATATGGTGCAGATGCCATGTAACGGTGGATGGAATCTGAATCGAT
This sequence comes from Dendrocalamus latiflorus, assembly GCA_017311315.1. Taxonomy (NCBI): domain Eukaryota; kingdom Viridiplantae; phylum Streptophyta; class Magnoliopsida; order Poales; family Poaceae; genus Dendrocalamus; species Dendrocalamus latiflorus. Next base: position 41,003,548 of record CM029653.1, on the reverse strand, counting down.
ATTAATAATGCATTTCCTTGTACATTATGATTTGTTCCAAAAATTGCTAAGTCATAGGACTTTTTAATTAATTGTATTCAAAAGCACTCTACGCAAAATAAAATAGCCCGAGCCTCTCCTTTGTTAAGCCATGCATACTATTTATTTACATTCTGTGTATTGGCTCGCGGAGCACGGGGTCGGAGTGCTCATGCTCGCTTTTGCGACAAAAATTCAGAATCAAGAAATCAAATCACCTCGCCTCAGCAATAAGATTGGACAAGCTGGCCGAGAAGATGAAGATGTCAAGGGCTAGGTCGCGAACCTCCAGTTGGCTGCCTGTGGGCATGTCCTGAAGGTCCCACCTGTGTGCTTCGTTCTTCCGCTGCTGCAATTTAATGATTTCGGCCTAATCGGCCCATGAGTAAGTTTACTATTACATTTACGCTTTCGCATGATATGTATTTTGATATTCAGAACTGTAAACTGTGAGCACTATCTACTGATCCAGGGAATAGTGCAGAAAATCACAGAGGAATCCGGATGTTAATATCTGGGGCCCTACATCAGCCTTCTCATAGTGCATCCATTTTTATTTCTTTTTGCAGTATCAATGTAGCCAAAAGGCAAGGTGAGTACGTCTATATTGTACGGTCCATAACAAATTCTCCTTCAAAAAACCTAGTTGTTAAAAACAGTACAGTAGTAAGTAGAATCACAATCAGAAATAATTATTTGAGAAAAATGGAGGCAGTAACTAATTATTAGTTACTAGTGCTGGTGGTAGCAGTGCTTGCTGCGAAAATCAGATGTGATCTTGGGAATTTTTTGTACGGATAACCAATTTTTTATTCGAAAATACAGAAATATACCCGCGACAAAATTTTTTACACAAATAGGCTCCAGTCGCCCAACCATTGAGCGACTAGAGCTTGTCGCCCAACCAAAAAGCGACTTATAAAGAATCTGGTAACCGTTGGCGATTAAATGCAATCGCGTCCCCGTTAAGCGATTAAATTGAATCGCCCCCCCCGTTGGGCGATATAAAGAGAGTCGCCCAACCGGGGGGGGGGGGCGACTGCATGTGAATACAGCCCGACGGCCAAGCCCTCTTTTCTTCCCCACGCCTGCTCGCCAATCTACCTCTAGGCGACTGCATGGTGATCCCGTCTTTCGGTTTTGTGAATTTTGTAATTTGAAACTCGTAAAAAATGTGGTATAGTCACATATACTGTTAACTCACACAAGAACTGGTATTTAATATTTGTCACATTACTTGATATAGAAATAATTTTCTATACGAAAAGAAGAGATAATAGCATTGTTTGAATTTAAATGAACTTTATAATATAACGCAGTAACATGCCGCGTATTTATCCATTACATGCATGACATACACCCCTCACTCCCCACCCTAAGGTGCTCCGTCACCGCGCCCGTGTCCTGCCATACGGCCCCGCTTGGCCGTCCTCCGGTGCAACGGATTACGAGGCGGGTGACGAGGGTCCGAAAAAGTAAAACGATCAGGTGGGTTTCGTACCCGCGGCTGCGCCGGTGGAGTCAGCTGCACCTCTGGCTGTGTGGCCTCCGGTGCACCGGGGAGGCCACTGCCGGAGAGAACCTCCGGTGCTGCGTCGGAGGACGGCCCAGGCCAGTCCGCAAAAAACTGGTCCACCTCGATGTGGCCCAGGGAGAAGCGTCCCTGCTGCTGGTAAGGACCTGCAATAGTAATATCGTTAGTTCGTTGCATGTCGTCTTAGGATAAAAACAAGATCGGACGATGCGTACCCGTACATGGCGCCATGAAATCATCCGTGTGGAAGCCGGGGATGTACGTAGGAGGTGTATGAGGCCGTGACCAAGCAGAACTCCCTGGCTGCTCCGGGGGAGGTGGACGTGTCCACGTACTACCTCCGGAGTAGTGCCACGCTGGTCGGGGTGGTACTGGTGGTCGGGGTGGCACTGGGTGTAGGTGTGGAGACCACCGGTAGCCTCGTGCAGGACAGTAGGCTGACGATACGTCTACACCCGGCCTCCATCCGTCGCGCAAAGCTGACGGCCTCCTCGCGGGTCAACTCCCCACCTGTGCCCCACCTCTGCACTAGTGCGGAGGACTCCGACCACATCGCAACACCGATGTCAGCCTGGACAAAAAGACATAGAATGGTCCATCATCGAAACGATATTGCCATTTGAGAATTTTTGAAATTACAAGTTACGTACCGCGATGTGAGCGTCGCGTGCGAAGTGCGCAGGGTACGCGTCTGTCGGTGCGGCGACGTGTGGGGCAGGTGGGTCAACGACATGTACCAGCCTGGTATGAGTCCGCCCCTAGTACCAGATGAGGTACTCCGCGTAGTCGGCTATGTCGTATGGCCGGTCCTCCTCCACGCGGTCATCCAGCGCACCCTCCCACTGCGCAATCCAGGGCTGCATCCTCCTGGACCAGTCCGTGCCTTTTCTGATGCCCTTCGTGTTGTGCCTGTTTATGGAACCATTACGTAATGTAAGTACTTGCGATCACAATAGTAAGTACGTACAAAAATATCACTCACGCGTGCACGCGCGGCGGAATCGGCGGCCCGACTGGTACAGGAAGTGCCTGCCGCAGACCAAACTGCCGCATGACTCGCTGCGGTGCGTAGTCCTCCACGTAGATGCCGTACACGAGCTTCCGGCGGGTTAGCCAGAAAGCCTGGTCACGCCAGCATAGTGCAGACAGCCCGTCAGGAGCACGGGCCTGCACTGCCTCCTCTGCGTAAGGCTCCCAGCGCACGTCGGAGTCTGCGAGGCGGTCCAACTGCTCCACGAAGGGGTGGTACGCCCGCGTGACCTGCACGTGCGCGAACTGTACCTGCAAGAAAGGCAAATTGTTTAGTACGACGATCGTTAATAAGTTGACTACGATAAAATAAAACTCACTCGTCGACGATACCAAATAAAACCCATCGTCGGCCGGTCGATGTCTCCCCCCGGGTACATCTCGGCCCCGTAGGGACCCATGTCGTCTAGTACAGGTCGTTCGAGACTGAAGCGCTCGAACGACCACAACTGCAGCAGCAGGGGACATCCCGTGAGGATCGAGTTTGCCTTAATCCTCGTGCACGCATCGCACAGGCTGCGGTACGTCGCGGCAAGTGCGGCCGATCCCCAGCTGATCTGGACGGCCTCGCCGTCGGCAATCGCCCTCGCATAAGCGATAAGGCGCGCGTCAACGGTGTTGCCGTGGCTGGTGGTGAAGAGCACCCAACCAAACAGCCACAGCACGTAAGCCTCCAGGTGGCGCGCGACCTGGTAATCGTCAGCATCTGCAACCATGCGCTCAACTTGAATGCGAACAAGTTCTTATTAGTATGTAATTGCACAAATAAGAGTTTCGAAGACGCGATCGACTTGAAACACCACGTACCCGGTACTGTGCCAGCCACCTCAGCGTCGGTCCATGCTTCTGCCTCTCGTCGAAGATGTGGTGGTGACCAGCCGGTGGAAGGACCCCCTGGAATCTGCCGAGTAGGTCATCGCGTCACTCGGCGGGAGCCTCCGGTAGGAAGGCAGCGTCTCCCGCGACCGGAAGGCCAAGGAGTAGGGACACGTCCTGCAGGGTCGGCGCCATCTCCCCGACTGGTAGGTGGAAAGTGTGTGTCTCGGGCCGCCAACGGTCCACCAAAGCCGTCAGCAGGGAACGGTCGAACGGGAAGCGTCGTGATCGCTCCACGCCCGCCTCGTCCCCCTCCCCGGCCAAGGCACCTCCGTCCTCATCCGTGGCCTGCACCATCCGGGCAAGAGGGAGAAGTTCGGCATCCCGCAGCCTGCAAATAAAGTGAAGGTCAGCATGAAATGTTCTTATGGTAATACTAAAACGTTGGTGTAGTGCAAACCTGGCAGTCCAACGGGGGTCGAGTCCCCAGGCCACACGAGGTGTGCGTGTCCGGACCACTCCCAGCTCAGTCGACTCGTCCGTGCTCCCCGGTGGCGGCGCACGACGGGAAGCGCGGTGCACGCGGTCCAAGTGCTCGCCCAACAGCGGGTACCGCCAGTCACCCGTCATAACTGCAAAATTATCTAAATGTAAATTTGTACACTACATTTTCTACAATAATACATGAAAAATAGTATACAAAATTTTGACACAACAATTTTCTACATTTAAATTTTCTTCATTTCAATTTTGTAAACTGCATCTACATTTGTACACTGAATGATCTACAATAAATTTCTAAAGTAAATTTTCCACAATAATGCATTACAAATATTATACAAAAACTATATTTTTCTACATTTAAATTTGTACATCTAAATTTGTAAACTGCATCTACATTTCTAAATTTAGTGTTCTAAACTAAATTTTCTAAACTAAATATCTAAACTAAATATGTAAGCTAATTTTCTAAACTAAATATCTCAACTAAATATCTAAACTAAATTTGTAAACTAAATATCTACACTAGATTTTCTAAACTAAATATCTCAACTAAATATCTAAACTAAATATCTAAGCTAATTTTCTAAACTAAATATCTCAACTAAATATCTAAACTAAATTTGTAAACTAAATATCTACACTAGATTTTCTAAACTAAATTTATCTAAACAAATTTGTAAACTAAATATCTACACTAGATTTTCTAAACTAAATTTATCTAAACAAATTTTCTAAAATAAATTTTCTAAAATTAGAAAAATACCTGCAATTCCCGCGGCTTCTTCTCCTCCCCCTCTCCTTCTCTTCTTCCCTCTCCTCCCCCTCTCCTTCTCTTCTTCCCCTCTCCTCCTCCTCTTCCTTCCTCTCTTCTGCTTCTCTCTTCCTCGCGCGGGCGAGAGTAGATTGGCGAGCAGACGTGGGGAAGAAAAGAGAGCTTGGCCGTCGGGGCTGTATTCACATGCAGTCGCCCCCCCCGTTGGACGACTCTCTTTATATCGTCCAACGGGGGGGGGGGGGGCGATTCAATTTAATCGCTTAACGGGGATGCGATTGCATTTAATCGCCCAACGGTTACCAGATTCTTTATAAGTCGCTTTTTGGTTGGGCGACAAGCTCTAGTCGCCCAATGGTTGGGCGACTGGAGCCTATTTGTGTAAAAATTTTTGTCGCGGGTATATTTCTGTATTTTCGAATAAAAAATTGGTTATCCGTACAAAAAATTCGTGATCTTGGGACGGGCAAATGTGGCAGCTGCACCGCACGTTGAAGTGTCGGGGGCAACTTGCTGCCAAAAAAAACTATAAGTATTTCGTCTCCGTTCTCCGTACGTTCACAAGATGGCCTCGTAGTTCATTACGCACGCAAATAAAGAAAAAGAAAAAGATTACTCGACCGAGGCCACTGAAATCATGTGCAGAACTATACTCCATACGTACGGCCACTGACCACTGGCCGATTAAAATTTCCCAGCGACTCGGTTCTTGTATGCCACTCTGATAATTCGTTAGGTTCTAATGTGAATTGTTGGGTTTGGTTCAGAAGAAAACTCACACATCGCAAATAAGCTAAAAAAATATCTGGATTTATCTATTCTTTTCATACAGAACTGGTTACAATCCTTCTTAGTATATAGCATAATACTTTAGTTTTTAGTTTTTAGAAACCAGAAAACATCACTATTTAAACCGAAGCCTAAGTTGAACCATAGCGGCTAAACATCATGCGCCAAGCCAATCCGCTTGGTAACCAGGGGAGATGTTGGGTTTCCTTGACCTCACTTAGCTACATTATTTAGCTGCATTTGTGAAATACTGAAGAAGATGCTAAATCCGGCGTTTTTTTTGTGAGGACCTATCACGGCAAGTTGACCATGCTAAAACGCTTCATTAGCCTACTCGACAAGAGAGATGGAGCTGCTACATGCTTCGTGTTGTTCTGTAGCACCTCTACCGTCCAGTCGTTACAAAGCCAGTACTGCATTGCAGTCGTGTGTGGTTTCTCTGTTTGTTGGCCAGAGATTAGAAAGCAGAAGCAGAGAGTGATCAAAGCAACAGAGGTAATGGAGTAGAGCCGTGGCGGTTCATGCTCGTGTGGTTGATCTCTGTCTCGGCGGCGGCGGCGGCGCAGCACCAAGGTCTACTTATGATATGCACACACTCAGCACATAATGGGCCTGTTCTTTTTGCTGAGGCTTATGGTTTTTGTTGCAGCTTTTGGCTTTTAGACTGTTCGTGCGAGAGATTACATAGTTACAGAAACTTACATACGGTTTTTGCTGATATAAATAAAGTTGGTACAATATGTACTGTAATTAACTAGTAGACTCCATCTTAAAAAGACACTTTGTTTAAAAACTAGTTACTGTAGAAAAGTTAAAAGCAAAAACTAAAAGCTGAAAAAAACTAAAACTCCATCTATTTCTAACTAGTATTTGTTTTTTTGTCTTTTCGAAGGCTATTCTTTTGACAATGCGATTGGAGATGTCGATGCAGATCAGTACCACAAGTACAAGGCATGTTAATTTCTGAAACAACGACACGATGCTAAATATACGTTAATTTGTAGATCAGATAGAAGATGCTTCTTTCTTTCCATGTATGTGCTTATGGTCGATAAATCGCGGGAGGATGTTAAACTAACGCATGAGATGGGTTGGACGCGTACAGATTCTCAATCGCCTGGTCAAGGCTTATTCCAGGTACACATATATAGGAATGGCATCTCCTTTTCTTTTTCTTTTGCAGTAGTACCGTTATCACCTACTTGTATTTGGTTGTGTTAAGACGGACGAGCTGCGGTGAACCAAAGGAGTCGGAGTACCACAACAATCTAATAGAGATGAGATGGAAATGATGCGGACTTTCTTGACTGAAGCGGGGAATGATCGACGCCGTCACCCATTGGTGCGTGTTCGGGTGAAGCAGGTCGGTGCACTGGCGTACGACGTGGAGGACTGCCTCCAAGAGTTTGTTGTTCGTTCCGAGCTGAAACCATCTCGGTGGCTTATCCTTAATTGGTAGAATGCAAGCACGGCACCATATCGCCCCCGAGATAAGGGAGCTGAAAGCGAGGGTTGAGGATGTGAGCCAAAGATACTTGCGGTACCGCCCCATCATGGACTCTGCTGGATCCAAACCTGCAGTAACCGTTGCTGAGCCGCATAGAATAAACAGTGCAACAACGTAACAGCACTCATTGATGATTGATCAAGACATACTTCACCATCATCGTCATCAATTGCTGCACAATGCTACGTGGGACAAACCAAAAGTCGATCTGGCCCAACTGATCACCAACGGCGGCAGTGCTCTTAGAGTGGTCTTTGTTTGGGGAACAGGTGGTGATCTTAGGAAGATGTCCTGTAATACCTGGCCAAGGAAGCCCAGCCCGGCCCATGTATGCCACATATAAGAGATCGAGAGAGAGCCAGGGGAGAAGCCAAAGTCAATTTGCTCTTCTTCTCCCCGTGCACTCTTGGCTGTTGCTGCTATTTCCCCTTCCCCTGTGCTCACATGGGTGTTGCTGCCTTACCCACGCACACGCCGCTGTCGACCAGCTGTTGGCGCCACCGCTCGCCAGCCCAGCGCCGTTGCTCGTCGGCTCTGGCAGCCGCTGCCGTCCTCCCCCGCGTGTGCCGTCGTGGATTAGCCACCGGTGCTGCCACTCTTGTTGCCGCTCGCCAGCCCCGGCGCCGTCGCCGTCGCTTCGCCTCGTGTTGCCGCCGCTCGGGTGCACCGTCACCGCCCTTACCTCCCCTGCCCTCGCGCCGCCGCGCTACCCTAGCTCGTGCGCTGCCGCCTCCCATTCTCGCCTGGCCTCCTCGCTCTCGCCGCCGCCGCCGCTCCACGGGAGTGGAGGAGGGCTGGCCCAGCTGAGAGGTGAGCAGGGAGGGGCCGCCTGTTGAGGGGAGACGGGAGGAGCCGGCCGTCGAGTGAGGAAGAGAGGAGGGAGGCATTGGCATGGAGAGAGGAGAAGAAGAAAAGCCGTCGGCTATGAAAAAAGAGGGAGCGCCAGCTGTGGGGAGAAAATAAAGAGAGGAGGGAGCCGCCGACAGAGGAAAGAAAAGAAGAGAAGGCCAGGAGGAAGAGCGCCGGCCGACTGGAGAAAGAAGAAGAAAGAACGAAAAGGAAAGGAGAGAGAAGGAAGAGAGGAAGAGAAAGAAAGAAAAAGAAAAGAGGAAGAAGAGAAAAAAATAGAAAGAGAGCAGGGAGAAGAGGGGAGGCTGATCTGCGGCCAGATCTGCCCGATCAGGCCAAGGAAAAGAAAGCAGTGCCTCAATCCAGTCGCTCGAGGCCAGGGTAACGCTTCGAGAAACCTTCTCCCTGTTTATTTGCTGAGTCGGGCATAAGTTGATATGTTGATAATTAGAATTGATTCATGTGGGCATTTAGGTATCTTTTATTAATATGAATGCCTGGTCGGTGCGATCGGTACTGCCACTGTTGATCTAGTTGATCCGTGGCAGAAGAGGGAGGGGAGAATAAATTGAGGTTAAATAGGGTAATTGATTATAATGAGATCGCTAAGTTTATAGATTGGTTAAACATCGGGTCAATGAGAGGTTGCCCGGTGGGACAGGATTGGATTATGTCGAATTGGGCATTAGAGTGATGTCATTTGCTCGTACTTGAATGTATTGCTTGAGTGATGAATTGAAATAGTTAATGCTTGTTTAGGTGGCGGTTCAAGTCTGGTGCTGTCCACGCACCGTCCACCAAGTTAACAGGCAAGTGCATGGTAGAACAGTAAAATATGGCGAATGTTTGTTATTCGTGCTTCCATGCTATGATTTACAATATTTATGAGAAGATGCATGTGATTAAGTGCTAATCATACCTTGATGAGTAACATTTATGATTAGACATTCACATTCGAAGCATATTGCATCATGCAAAATGCATAAGAGCCAGGTCGGTGAGAAAGTCATATGACTAGTCCGGAGTGCTCTTGAATAAGACCTACAGAGGTAGGCACTCCACGGGAGTGGAGGTTGACCTCGTATGAAAGAGGATGAGGCGAATGAGTGGTCCATCGACGGGTGGACACTCCACTATACCGGTATAAGCTACAGTTACAGAGTATACAGATGCATTGCATGTTATTGCATTGCATGAAAGTAACAGAGAGTGATACAGTTACAGATAGTTGTGATTTACAGTTTACAGTTACAAAGTTGATTTACAGTTTACAGTTACAGATTTGATTTACAGTTACAGCATTGGTTTACAGTTTACAGACACAGCATTGATTTACAGTTTACAGATATAGAGTTGAATTACAGTTTACAGATATAGAATTGAATTACAGTTACAGATATAGAATGGATTTACAGTATACAGTAACAAACTTAACTTACAGTTTACAGTCATAGAGTGGATTTACAGCTTACAGTTCGTGAAATTGACTGAATTACTAAAGTGATGTTACTGTTTTATCGTGTGCTTGCTGAGTCTCCGGACTCATCCTTGCTTTGTCGTTGTTTTTAGGTGAATGAGGACGACATGCATGGAATGGGGATAGTCCTTTTGGCACTGCACATGTAAAATAACAGTTTAGCCTTACACTGAACGTCTATGTTTAATATAGTGTTAAGGTTCTTGTCATTCGCCGTTTAGTGTACTTTGCTTGTGATCCATGATGGTAGGTCTCCATGGTCGTGGAGCCGACAGTTCTGTTTATGTCATAGCTTGTAAAATATGAAACTAGTTGACTTTGCAATCATCTTACAGTTATTTGTGGTTTGCTCCCTGTGGGTAATGATATAAAAAGAACAGAGAAGGTGCTGCTAAAAGTAGAATTAGCAACACTTTTGAATTGGTAAGGGTGTGGTGGTAGCATCTTGGACCCTGTGGAGGGTCGAGGTGTTACATGTCCGTCATCAGGGAATTCTACGAGAGTATATCATTTAAACAATTCGAATGCCGAGCATGGGTTAAGTTGGTGCATCCTTTTAGACCAGACAAGTTCCTCCAAAGTTTGGTTAGGCAGTTCTATGGGGATTCCCTTGTAGGGGTTGACATCCTGAGGAAGATGAAGAAGATGGGCATGCTCAACTGGTTAATAATTTCGAAGAGCATGTGAATAGCAAGAGTTATCTGGTTGTGCTTAATGACCTGTCCACCATTGAAGAGTGGGATTGGATTCAAACATACTTTTCTTGACAAGAAGAACAGAAGCCGGATAGTAGTGTCCACTCAACATGAAGTCGCAAGATTGTGCACTTCAGGGCAGTTCAGCATGACAAGGAAGCTCCAGCAATCATCATCTGATCACGCGCTTTGTGTGTTCTGCTATTCAGCCTTCTCATAGTGCATCCATTTTTATTTCTTTTTGCAGTATCAATGTAGCTCAAAGGCAAGGTGAGTACGCTATGTTGCACGGTCCATAATAAATTCTCCTTCAAAAAACCTAGTTGTTAAAAACAGTATAGTAGTAATTAAGTAGAAGCACAATCAGAAATAATTATTTGAGAAAAATGGAGGCAATAACTAATTATCAGTTACTAGTGCTGGTGGTAGTAGTGCTTGCCGCCTGGGGTTTGGTAAGAATTGAGATCGAGAGACATATGCATGAGGGCAGCTTAAGCTAGCTTAGAAAATCAGATGTGATCTTGGGATGGGCAAATATGGCAGCTGCATCGCACGTTAGTGTCGGGGGCGACTTGCTGCAAGAAAATCTAAAGTATTTGGTCTTCAATCTCCATACGTTCACAAGATGGCCTCGTAGTTCATAGTTAACACACGCCAAAAAAGAGAAAGATTCCTCACCGAGGCCACTCATTGTTCTTTAGATTATGTCTTATAATTTATGGTTTAAAATTTTAAACTTTGATTATTTACAGGAGATAGTACATAAAGAAAAATAGTCACATATGATTTTAGCCGATATAGCTGAATTCAGTACTCTTTTTACCATAATCTTCTTATTGATCTCACCTAAAAAAATACACCATTTAAGAACTAGTTAATATAATAAAAATCATAAGTCACAACATACAAATGAAAAAAACTTAGCCGTCTGACCACGTGCCGCTGGATGTACTGCCACTGACAATCGGCCAATTAAAAATTTCCCGGCATCACTGGCCAGGTACATGCCCCTAAGACCTCCACTCAAGCGCCCAAGTAGTACATATAGAGATGCAAACAGATCGAATACGGATGGATAATATCTTTATCATATTTGTTTTTATATTTTTTCTCGGATGCGGATACGAATACGGATACCGTGGATATGAATACTGTTGTGGCTACAGACCAAACAGAGAGAGAGTATGGTAGTGGAGAGTTAGGTGAGTAATGGCTTAGGGTTTCTCCCCATGGCCTGTGCTGTATATATGCATCCACATGGGAAGTGCTTTTACAATTGTACCCTGACATATGAGTATTCCCCTCAGGGGTACTCATGTCATTACACATGTCCCATTTTGGGCCTTACATTCCTCTAGTAGGCCTGCTGGGTTTAGGTGGGGGCCACCCCTACAACAGGAGCCTCTCATGGTGAAGGGCTTCACGGGCCAAAGCCATGTTACTGAGCCCTTTGGCCCCCTCCGTCCCTACGGCCTGTGAGCTTTTTCAACGTTCGTCAAGGTGTAGTGTTCGCCTTGTCGCGAAGGTATGGGGCCGGGCGGCCTGGCGAAGTCTTCGTCATCCACCGAGTCCTGCTGTGGCGGGGTCGGGGTTGCCGTCCGGGGCGAAGGTCGAAGTCGAGGTCAGCCTTGCGACCGAGGGCCGACGTCGACGTAGGGGGCGGATTCGAGGTTGAAGTCGCCTTCGGTTTGGCGGGGTCGGTGGTTGCCCGGGCCGGATTAGAGGTGTTGGCAGAGTCAGGTGCGTCGGCATAGGTAGGCGTAGCGGGCCCCTAAGTTGTCGCACACGCGTCAAGTGACCGTAGGCGCGCTACGACACTCCTTCTGGCCGTCCACGTGGCGAGATATGCTTGGCGCGGCGCAGGTCTTGAAGTGTCATGGCCGTGCGATGTGGCGATGCTTTTCCACCTGTTGGACTCCTGCCGGTTGGGCTTCTGCCGGTTGGCTCCCCCTCTGATGGGGTATATATATCGTGCTGGTGCGGCATTGTACCTGCATTGTGCACTCGGATAGATGCTGCTTCCCTAAAATGGGCCTCTTCAGTGCATCCACATTCCCTAGTGGCGTTACGTGGCTTGAGGGATGTTGATGCACTGATGGAGGCCTATTTTTCTTGGGAGCTTGGTTAGCGTCTGTTATCGATAACTGGTCGCACTTCCTGCCTTCGTGCTGCGTTTCTGCATACAACGGCAAGGTTTGCCCTGCTCTCCTAGACAGGCCCACCTTCAGTCGGGGTTTCTGATCGAGCCCATCCGCATTACTTTGAAAGAATGCTGATGCACTGAAGGTGGCCTGTTTATGAGAACAAGCCAAACTTTGCGTGACGTGACTCCCGCCTGCACCATATGTGGGGAATGCCAACGGACGAGTCCCTGCGTGCGAGTCCGTTCCTCCAAGCCGAAGTCGAGGTTGAAACCGTGGCCGCGTTGGCGGGGTATGCTCCGCCCTGAGTTCGTTGGGCGGCGGAGCTGAAGTTGGAACGGGGGTCGGCGTGGCGCCAGCGGTGTTCCCTGGGTGCGAGGTGAATGCAACCCCGTGGTACTGCGCCTTAATGGCTCCGGGAATCGCGCTGACCCCTGGGCTGGCAGGAACGGGCTGCTGTAGTCATACGTGCTTGACCAGCCGGGGTGTACATGCGACGGGCCCTGATTGGCGCATGACGGGCTATCAGCGGTCACACGACCGCGGCCGTTTGCCCCTTCCCTAGAGGGGCGGGGTACGTGCGCGCTGGCTACCCACCTTCCAACGCGCGTCCCCGGCTGCTAGCGGCTGTGCTTTTTGCCGATCTTCGGTTGCCTTCGTCACGCAAATTTGCAGTTGTCCCCCGTATAGGATGGCGAAGTCCTCCTTGTCCTACGGTATCAGGGGCGAGGTTGCCTCCCGGGCGTAAGGTCGGAGCCGAGGTCGACGCCAAGGTCAGAGGCAAGGCCGGAGCCCAAATTGGTGTTGGGGGGCTGAGGCGGAGCCGGAACCGCAGCCGGAATGGGGGATACCTCGCACCCCAAACCCCGCCCCAGATGGTCCAATCCGGCGCCTTTGCAGCTGTGCCCCTTCGGACAGGTGTGGCCAAAGTCGGGGGGGGGGGGGGCGAAGACCCCGTTTGGACTATTGCGGTTGAAGGGTCCGAAGATCCACGCCGACACACGCCGAAAGCTATGTCTGGTCATGTAACCTGCATTTATTCCCTGCGCTGACCGACACGCGGTGGGATGCTAGTGGCGCGTCGTGCGGTGACAGGACTCTGTACGACCACGATCGTATGTGGGCTACGCGTGCCCTTGCGACGCTTCAGCTTCGCACGTGGGGAGGTGAGCGGTTGCCGTTCACCGCTTGCGCTTACCGATGGTGGGAGGCGAGGGGTTTTTAAATACCCCCCGTGGTACCGTTCCTGCACCTCCTCCATATGCTTTCTGGTTGTTCACGCCGTCTCCTATCTTTGCTCGTCCTGCTCCTGCGCTCCTTTTTGCCGTCGGGTACCCTGTGGACGCCAATGGCGACTTGCGACGAGCGTGCTCAGGTGGGCGACTACGCCATCCGCCGACGGTCCTCGCCGCTTGAGGTGAAGTACGCGCTCTGTAGAGACCCGAATATGCAAATCCGGACTCTCCTATGTATTCTGCACCAGTCCAGGATCACGCTAGTGCACACAGTATAAACAAAGATGAAATATCGAACATATCACGATTTACTAAGAAAGGACGCAAATATTATTAATAATTATCAGAGTGCGACCTTATGGCCAAGCTTACAATAGACTAGCCCGAAGGGCTTAACAAAAACTAGCAGCGGAAATCCAAAAGAAAGCGCAGCAGCCAATCGACACGCCCACAGGCTATCGAGTGGAGAACGAAGCCTAATCCGCGAAGACGTTGAAGTACTCTCCTTCTGGAACCTCCTGCTGGTGATACTCCTCCTCCTCAACTGAGCAATAGGGGCATAAAGCCGTGAGTACATAGAGTACTCAGCAAGTCGTTTGTAACAAAGAATGCAATATAGTATGCAAGGCTTACCAATGGATGGCTGAAAGGTTAATTTTGCAGAAAGCAATAATTTGAAGTAAATACAATAAATAGATTGAAAAGCAAGCTTTGTAAGTGATAATAAATAAGTAATCAAAGGAATTGAGACCAACCACAAGTGAACTGACCATTCACCCAAGGAATCCACCATGAACCAAGATCCATGAAATGAACACCTGTGAACTAACCATTCACTTCCCAACTTAACCCAACCGGGTTTTTATGAAAACTCTACCCCTCGTGTGAAATCACCGAGCATTGTCCATGACCGAGGACACGGCTATTCAAATAGTTTTACACTCTGCAGAGGTTGCACAACTGTACCCACACGATGTGTTAGCCTCGCGCTAAGGAAATCATAACAAGGCTTTTACAATGATCCATCTCCACCTGATCCCACTTGCTAAGGTTTCGCCGTCGAGTAGGGTAACCCCCTAGTCGATAATTGCCCCCTCTTGCGCCACATCAACATCGGTAGTAAAACCAAAGTGGAGACTTCACAAATTATTATGCCAGGTCTATCCCATACTAGACATGTGGTTTGCACGGTAAGACTCAGATCAATGGCGCACAAAGTTAAGTCCTTAAGTGTTACCCGGGCGAAACATCCACATCCCATGTGCCTCTCGCACCCCCTTTACTGCACGATCAATCGCCCAAGTGAAAACCAATTTTGTATAACCAACACCAATGACACTACCCATGCCATGGCAACAAGTTTTATAAGCGTGGTTAACCACCACATTCAAGTATATCATTAAGTCAAGATTAATTAACCACATGTGATGATGAACCCTTTCGCAAAATAAGCAAGGCTAAGCACTCTAATCGTACCAACCCAATGTGACCAATAACATAGCATCACTAATTAAATTGCCAACCTAAGGTGACAATGGCATCATGGTATTCCAAAATATCAAGGAGGGAAAATAACCAATTGGGACGATAACTACCAATACAAGGGTTTTATAATAAAGTAGCGATGCATGGTAATTTAAAACAAAATAATTAAATAATAGATTGCAAACTGGGTTCAACATGATCAAAGGACACGACTTGCCTTGGCCTTGCTCAGCTGAGGGCTCTTGATCTTCAAATCCAACTTTCGCTCCCCCGAACACGTGATCTAACGAGAGAGAAAGCGAATCGAAAAGACAAAATAAAATCAAATAAAATTCAAATGAACTCCAAAAACTTTCAAACCTGAACCAAAAGGTAGAGCTCAATTTTAGATGAATTTAGGAAAAAGAATCGGGTCAATCGGAGCTAGGACGAGGGAGAACGGGCTCTTGGAAAATTGGATCTAAAGAAAATCGGGGAAAATTGAAAAATCGGACTGTGCTGTGGACCGGGCGCACGGGAGATTGGGTCCACGGCGAACCCGGCGCACGAAACAGTGCGGGCTGACTGGGCAGACGGCGCGCGGCTAGGGCTGACGTGGCATGACACGTGTGCACGGACGGGTGACGTGGCAAGTTGAGGTGGCAAGGTGACGTGGCAGCTGACGTGGCACGAGGGCGGCTTTGGCGGCTGAGGTGGCACCCACGTGGCAAGACGCGTGGACCCTAGGGCTGACGTGGCCGGCTGACTCGGCGGCTGACATGGCTCACGGTCTACGGCGCACGGCTGATAAGCGGGACCCGCATGTCAGTCACTCGGTGCACGGGGAACCGGGTGCACGGGAAGGCGAAGCGGCGGGGGTGCGCTGGCGTCAGGGCTGACGTCCGCGGGCGTGGGCGGCGAGGCGGCGCAGGGCGCTGGTGCGGCGGCGGCGACCTAGCGGTGGAGGTGCGCGAGCGGCGGCGGACCTGGCCGGCGGGGCTCACCGGCGGCAGCAGATGGCGGCGGCGGAGTTCACCGGCGGTGGCAAAGACCGAGCGGCGAGCGGCGTCGCAAGATGGCCGGCGACGGGACGGGGCGCCTAGCCGATGAAGACGACGGATGGCGGCCGGCGCAGGAGATGATGAAGGCGGCGGCGCTCGGGCGTCGGCGGTGGCGGTGAGCGGCGGCGGAGGCGGCGGCTCGAGGGGTGCGGGAACCGAGGGGACGGGGCGTGGCTTTTATGCACACACGCCGAGGAGTTCGGCTCGGAGACGGCGGAGGTGTCCTGGGCGGAGACGGCGAGGCGGCGGCGGAAAACGGAAGGTGGCGGGGCTCACCGGTGGTGGACGACGGCGGAGACGGCAACGGCGGATGGCGGCGACGGCGGACGGCGCACTGCCAACGAGGATGACGGCGAGCAGGCGACGTGGACGTTGGCGAGCGGCGGTGCACGGGCGTGAGCGGCGGCGGAGGCGGCGGCTCGGGACGGGGAAGCCGAGGGGGCGGGGGCTCCGAATTTATACCCGGGCGGCGGAGACGGGCTGGACACGGACGCCGAGACGGATAAGGAAAGCGGCGGCGGCGCGGCGGAGTTCGGAACAGAGACGGAGAGGAGAGCGGACGGGATGCGGGGGCGCGGGCGGCGGGTGGCCGAGATGACGACCACGTGGCGGCCATCGCGCGGGGCAGTGCGGGCGCGGGGAGCGGGCGGATGCTCGCCGCGTGGCGGGGCGGGGTAGTGCGGCCGGCTGGGCTGGGCTGGCTGGACTGGCGGCACGGGATGGAAGCGGGCCGGCTTGGTGGGCTTCGGCCCACCGGCCGGTTTTAGGAATTTCTTTTTCTTTTTCTTTTTCCAGAAATTCAAATAAACCTTTTTAAGCTCTAGAAAATAGCAAGTAAATCCAGAACAATCCCAGAAAATTCCAATAAATTCCTTGAGACACAAAGAACTCAAATAAAATAACTTTGGCAAATTTTAATGTTTAACTTAATCATATTAAATCCTTTTTAATTCATAAAATCTCATTTAAGCTTTAATTAATTCCAGAAAAATGCGAATGGTGAATTTTATTTTAAAAGCTTCAAAAAGGCTCTGAAAATCAGGATGTTACACGCTCAAGGAGCGCGATCCGGCGGCGGCAGACAAGTGGTGGGCAGCGAAGAAGAGGGAAGGTCCGTACTCCGGCGACCTGGGCCGCACGCTCGTGACGGAGGACACGATCCAGTCACTGTTGTGCGAGGGGAGGCTATCTGACCGCCAATGATGAGATGGAGCCACGCCCTGAGAAGTCGGAGGCGATCGTCTTCGTCGCCTACTTCGAAGCCGGACTTCGCATCCTGTACGCAGCGATCATTGGGGACATGCTGCGGACCTTCAAGCTGGAGTTGTCACAACTGACTCCGAACGCGGTGGCTCGCCTTGCCATGTACAGCTGGGCCCTGCGCTCGGAAGCGTGTTGGCCCAACACCTCCTTGTTCGCATATTTGCACGAGGCCCGGTGCCAACCAAAGGAGCGGAAGGACGGAACGCTGTCGAAGTTTGGCAGCGTCAACTTCATCCTGCGGGCGTCATGCGGAAGGCTCTTCCCTGCGAACTCGACCCGAGGGAAATGGGAGTCCAACTGGACGAGGCGGTCGTTCTACCACCGTGTGGCGAGTGGTAGCGGCTTTGCGTGCACGGGCCGACCGATTGCCTTCAAGACCACGCCCAGCCTAACACTTGACCACGAGGATAGGCGAAGGGCGCGAAGACTTGCGGGGTCACCGCCCGCTTCAATATGCGCGACCTCACCGAGGAGTACATAATGTACGTCGCGGAACCGCTCGCCCGCGATTGGCGCCTTACGGCCGGGAAACATCGGGACGATAACGTTCAACCGGCCATTTGCTCGCTGCCCGCGCCGACTGGTCTTCGTAAGCCTCGACCGTGCCCTCTCCTCCGTCCGCACGTATTGCATCGTTTGTCATTGCGCTTTCTGCCCACGCAGGAACTCGCCTGGAGGACGCGGAGCACGCAGCGCGCGTGTTCCTTGGGCCATACACCGCCAGAGAGCATGGGCAACGCGCAGCTGCGACTGCGGAGGCGGGATTGGGGCAGATAAACCGCGTGTGCGAGGCCTTAGGGCTTCCCGTGCCAGATCGCACCTCTCTGGACCCGCCACATCAGGACGCCGGCGCCACGAGGGCGAAGGCACCATCTCGCAAGAGGACCCGGACCACTGCGACTACTCCCTGTACGGCGATTGCCGCTGCTCCTGCCGGCACGGTGAGCACGGAGTCGGATTCGGCGAGGTACGCCGACTCAGACTTGGAGGGCGCGGGCACTGAGGGCGAAGGCGCCAGGGGCGGAGGGCACGCCGCGGGTTACCGGGAGGGGGAGGTCTCGTCACCCGCAACAGTCGCCGAGGCGGAGGTGGTGCTTGCAGGCAGCATCGGTGCGAAGTCCTCGTCTGCGGCCACGGCCGTGGCGGGGCTACCCTCCGCGGGAATATGTCGAGCGCAGTCTTTGCCAACAGCGGCGGCTGCGGCAGAGGTGCCCCTCGCGGAGGTCGTGAGGACGAAGTCCCCGGCCACCGTCGTTGTAGCTGTGGAGACCCCTTCGGCGAATATTGCTGCCGTAGAGGCTCCTTTTGTAGCAGTTACCGAGGTGGGGCCTCCACCTCAAGCGAAGCGGCGACGACTGCAGTCCACCCTTCAGCGGACTTCACGCGGATTCGCCGTGGCGATCGGTGTTGGGAGCTTGTGGGACTCCGCATCAAGCGCCGAAGTTCCTCTACTCCGCGCCCTACCAGCCCCTCAGGCCGCCGCGACCGTGGCGCAGGATCGGCTGGCGCTAGGTGCCAACTCGGAGGTTCCCCAGCCCCGCGAGTCTGCGCCGTCCGTTGGGGCCAAAGTCGTTGCGGCCCTGCCCGGGGCTAGGGAGGCGTCCCCGCGAAGTCCCCCATCTGCCACCGAGGGTAGGCCAGGACAGCATCCCTTTAGCACAACTTTTTCACGCCTCGTGACAAACGTATACTTGCTCTTGCAGCGGCACTTATCCCGGAGGAGGAGCCATCCCTTGAGCGTGGGGGTCCTGGCGCAGGCAATACAGATGTCGCGCGCCCAAGCCCGGCAGACTTCGTCCCTCCATCGGATGCGCTGAGGGCATGGCGCGGGATTGCGGAGGACGCGGCCGCCAGCATCGGCCAGTAGGCATTACAGACCTATGGGTCCGGGCTCCTTGGGGACGCATTGGAAGTGTCGGGAGTGAGGGTAAGCGTCTGTCCTTTGGATTACTTGCAGCCGTTTAGCGCTTGCTAACCCCTCCGCTACGCAAACACTCGTGTTGGCCCAGGCCCTGCAAGCTGCTCACGCTCGCGAGCAAGAAGCGCTACGAAGTAGGCTGCAGGCCGCCGAAGGGGAGCTGCAGGGAGTTACGGGGGCGCGCCCTGCCCAGGACGCTCGTATACGCCGCTTGGAAGCGGAGTGCGCGGAGATGAGGACGCGCACCGAGGAGCTCATCGCCGCAGCGCGAGCGTCCGCCACCGAGGCGGTGCGGCAAGAAGCTGCTGCGGTCCTGGTGTGCGCGCTCCTGCGACTCCGCGGCTGTGAACATGTTGCTGGGCTAGCCGATCCTTGACTCGAGATGCCCGCCAGAGGCGGGGTAATGTCTGGTGCCGTGCACGCCACTCGCCGCGCCGTGAAGTTCTTCCATGAGCGGATATGGGAGTACTGCGGGGAGGCCGCAGCCATGGTCGAGCTGTGGAATTACCTACATGGCGAGGGAAACCTTGGCCAGTTTCTGGACGAGGTTCCGCGGCGTGACAAGGATGGCGCTGCGGCTCCGGACGACGCTGCGGACCCACAGGTGTGACGGCAGGTTGTCACGTGTTGGCGTGCGATGTCGTTTCTTTTTTGAATAAAGCACGAAGTTGCTCCGTCGCTGTGCTGATTTTTGCCCCCTTGCTGCGAACAGTTACACAGCCGAGGCCGGCTGCTAATTTCCGACCTTGCGACCCGACGGCGTCTTCGGCGCTGGCGAACGGCCGAGGAAGCGCTGGATTTTTGGGCGGGTCGAGCGTCTTCGGGCGGAGCCTCGGCATAGACGCGTGTTAAGGATGAACCTGTCGAGTAGCGGCCTCGTGCGCCAGAGGTGTTCGTACGACCTTGTAATTTGCCTTTGCAAGCGTCGTTACCAGATGCAAAGAATAATCTTGGTTGGAACTTGTGAAGTGCATCTCCGCCCCTCTGGGTACGCTGTCCCCTGGGGAACTCGGAGGGTTACTGCATCCGCCCGTACACAACGATTTGCGCCTCGGGAGGGTAGGGTGGTCACGACGGACACGTAGTTGAAGTAGCCGCACAAGCGCTCCGTCCCTTACCCCCTTCAAAGCGGTGGCAGCGGGGCTGGCACCTTAGTCGAAGTAGACGCACGAGCGCTCCGTCCCCTACCCTTCAAAGTGGTGGCAGCAGAGCTGACGCCTTAATCGAAGTAGGTGTGCGAGCACTCTGTCCCCTACCCTTCGAAGTCGTGGCAGCGGAGCTGGCGCCTTAGTCCAGGTAGACGCACGAGCGCTCCGTCCCCTACCCTTCGAAGTGGTGGCAGCGGGGCTGGCCCCTTAGCCGAAATAGACGCGCAAGCGCTCCGTCCCCTACCCTTCGAAGTGGTGACAGCGGAGCTGGCGCCTTAGCCGAACTAGACGCGCAAGCGCACCGTCCCCTACCCTTCGAAGTGGTGGCAGCGAAGCTGACGCCTTAGTCGAAGTAGACGCGCGAGTGCTCCGACCCCTACCCTTCGAAGTGGTGGCAGCGGGGCTGGCGCCTTAGCCGAAGTTGACGCGCGAGCGCTCCGTCCCCTACCCTTTGAAGTGGTGGCAGCGGGGCTGGCGCCTTAGTCCAGGTAGACGCGCGAGCGCTCCGTCCCCTACCCTTCGAAGTGGTGGCAGCGGCGCTGGCGCCTTAGTCGAAGTAGGCGCGCGAGCGCTCCATCCCCTACCCTTCGAAGTGGTGCCAGCGGAGCTGGCGCCTTAGTCAAGGTAGACGCGCGAGCGCTCCGTCCCCTACTCTTCGAAGTGGTGGCAGCGGAGCTGACGCCTTAGTCGAAGTAGGCGCGCGAGCGCTCCGTCCCCTACCTTTCGAAGTGGTGGCAGCGGAGCTGGTGCCTTAGTCAAGGTAGACGCGCGAGTGCTCCGTCCCATACCCTTCGAAGTGGTGGCAGCGGGGCTGGCGCCTTAGCCGAAGTAGACGCGCAAGTGTTCTGTCCCCTACCCTTCGAAGTGGTGGCAGCGGAGCTGGCGCCTTACTCAAGGTAGACGCAGTCCAGGTAGACGCGCGAGCGCTCCGTCCCCTACCCTTCGAAGTGGTGGCAGCGGAGCTGGCACCTTAGTCGAAGTAGACGTGCGAGCGCTCCATCCCCTACCCTTCAAAGTGGTGGCAGCGGAGCTGGCGCCTTAGTCGAAGTAGACACGCGAGCGCTCCGTCCCCTACCCTTCAAAGTGGTAGCAGCGGGGCTGGCGCCTTAGCCGAAGTAGACGCGCGAGCGCTCCGTCTCCTACCCTTCGAAGTGGTGGCAGCGGAGCTGGCACCTTAGTCCAGGTAGACGCGCGAGCGCTCTGTCTCCTACCCTTCGAAATGGTGGCAGCGGTGCTGGCGCCTTAGCCGAAGTAGACGCGCAAGCGCTCCGTCCCCTACCCTTCGAAGTGGTGGCAGCGGAGCTGGCGCCTTAGTTGAAGTAGACGCGCAAGCGCTCCGTCCCCAACCCTTCGAAGTGGTGGCAGCGAAGCTGGCACCTTAGCCGAAGTAGACGCGCAAGCGCTCCGTCCCTTACCCTTCGAAGTGGTGGCAGCGGAGCTGGCGCCTTAGTCCAGGTAGACGCGCGAGCGCTCCGTCCCCTACCCTTCGAAGTGGTGGCAGCGGAGCTGGCGCCTTAGCCGAAGTAGACACGCCAGCGCTCCGTCCCCTACCCTTCAAAGTGGTGACAGCGGAGCTGGCGCCTTAGCCGAAGTAGACGCGCGAGCGCTCCGTCCCCTACCCTTCGAAGTGGTGGCAGCGGAGCTGACGCCTTAGTCGAAGTAGACGCGCGAGTGCTTCGTCCCCTACCCTTCGAAGTGGTGGCAGCGGGGCTGGCGCCTTAGCCGAAGTAGACGCGCGAGCGCTCCGTCCCCTACCTTTCGAAGTGGTGGCAGCGGAGCTGGCGCCTTAGTCAAGGTAGACGCGCGAGCGCTCCGTCCCCTACCCTTCGAAGTGGTGGCAGCAGGGCTGGCGCCTTAGCCGAAGTAGACGCGCAAGCGCTCCGTCCCCTACCCTTCGAAGTGGTGGCAGTGGAGCTGGCGCCTTAGTTGAAGTAGACGCGCAAGCGCTCCGTCCCCAACCCTTCGAAGTGGTGGCAGCGAAGCTGGCACTTAAGCCGAAGTAGACGCGCAAGCGCTCCATCCCCTACCCTTCGAAGTGGTGGCAGCGGAGTTGGCGCCTTAGTCTAGGTAGACGCGCGAGCGCCCCGTCCCCTACCCTTCGAAGTGGTGGCAGCGGAGCTGGCACCTTAGTCGAAGTAGACGTGCGAGTGCTCCGTCCCCTACCCTTCAAAGTGGTGGCAGCGGAGCTGGCGCCTTAGTCGAAGTAGACGCGTGAGCGCTCCGTCCCCTACCCTTCAAAGTGGGGGCAGCGGGCTGGCGCCTTAGCCGAAGTAGATGCGCAAGCGCTCTGTCCCCTACCCTTCGAAGTGGTGGCAGTGGAGCTGGCGCCTTAGTCGAAGCAGACGCGCGAGCGCTCTGTCCCCAACCCTTCAAAGTGGTGGCAGCGGAGCTGGCGCCTTAGCCGAAGTAGACGCGCAAGCGGTCCGTCCCCTACCCTTCGAAGTGGTGGCAGCGGAGTTGGCGTCTTAGTTCGAAGTAGACGCGTGAACGCGGATTGCACAAGGACAACGTTTGGTGCCTTTCGCCCAGGGGTGCGCTCACGCGGGAGCTAGCCTCTGGTGCGTCACCTTGGTACTTTGCGGGATGCGCATAGGAGTGGGCCCCCGTGGTGCGCTTTGCACTCCGTAGAGTACGTCGGGATGGCCTCCGCGTCTCTTTCTTTTTTCTTTTTCTTTCTTTTTTTTATACTCCAGAGAGTGCGCGGGATCGACATCCACGTCTCATTTATTCTCCGAAGAGTACGCACAGGAGCAACGCCCATGCGTGCGTGGGGTTCGTGTCTTGTTTATACTCCGGAGAGTGCGTGGGATCGACATCCACGTCTCATTTATACTCCGAAGAGTACGCACTGGAGCAATGCTAATGTGTGCATGGGGTTCGCGTCTTGTTTATACTCCGTAGAGTGCGCAGGGATAGCATCCGCATCTTTTTTATACTCCGTGGAGTGCGTGCGGAGGCGGACCTCGACGCTATGTCTTATTTATACTCCGTAGAGTGCATGTGGAGGCGGACCTCGACGCTACGTCTTATTTAGAGTCCATGGACTGCGCGCGGAGGCGAGCCTCCGCGCTTTGCGGGCGGTGAAATTACGTGCGGAGGCGGACCTCGACGCTACGTCTTATTTATACTCTGTGGAGTGCGCGCACGGAGGCGTCCCCCCACGCGTCCGGGAGTGCGTGCGGGAGCGGGCCTCCACTCGTGCTCGCTGTGTATCTCTATAGACAATAAGGGGAGTGCAGCAAACGGTGAACTTTATTAAATTCCCGTTTGCGCGGGTGAGCGATTACAAAAAATGGAGGCACTAACCACTTGTTGTTGGCGCGACCGGAGCCTCTAGTAACGGGACGATCTGCGCGGGGGTTCGCCATGCTGGTTCCCTTAGGGCATCGCGGATCCTCGCATTACAGTTCCCGTCCTAGGCGTTCCGTTGAACCTCGAGGTGTGGGCCTTTGGTGCCGAGCTCGATACGCCGGGCCATGTCCTGGTCGCCACAGACAGTGATAATGGCCCACGGTCCAGGGATCTTCATGCATAGGAAGCCGTGGTGAGGCACCGCTCCGAAGGAGTTGAGGATTGGTCGCCCCAGGATGGCATTGTAGGGATACAGGATATCGACGACGTCGAAGATGGTGTCTTCGCTCCGTACATTGTCATCCTGGCTGAAGGAGACTTGCAAGCATATCTGGCCTAGCGCCCGTAGGGGTTGACCTCCGAAGCCTTGCAGGGGGATTCCCGAGGAGCCCAGCCGGCTCCGGGGATCCCCATCTGGTCAAAAGCTGCCGCGAACAGGATGTTCGCGGAGCTGCCGCCGTCCACCAGAATGCGGCCAACGTCGCACCCTGCGTTGACGGCCCGGATGACGAGGGGGTCTTGATGGGGGAATTCTACACCCTGAGCGTTGGCGGGCGTGAAAGTGATCTCGTGTTGCGCCCAGTCTGGGGGTGCTTGTGACGGGTATGCTGCCACGTGGTGTAGCCTCCTTGCGTAGGCTTTCCGCTGCCGTGCCGAGGCAAACTCCAACGAGGAACCTCCGGAGATGACATTGATGACCCTGCACTGGGCTCCCTCCGGGGCTTGCAGCTGCAAGAGGCCTGCCCGAGGCTGCTATATATGAGCCTAAATCCACAGGAGGCCCTCCTGAGGCTGCGGTCCCTGATCTTGGATCTGCATAGGGGCTTCCGAGGGCTGTTGGATGTGGGCCACGACGGGTGGACGTGCTTCCACATTCTTATCCCTGGCGACGCTTTGCCGGAGTGCCGCGATGGAGATGCACGCCCATGTGTCATGGGTGCCTCGGCCATGGACCTCGCACCACTGCCCGTGGTGGTGGTCTTCGTATTCTCCGCGGCCTCTGTCGTCGCGACCCCGACCGCGGCCCCGTCCTCGCCCCCGGCGCCCTCTACCGCCGCGGCCGGCGGGGCCGTTGTCCTCGGAGCCGCCCTCGATGTCGAATACGTATCGGGGCCTCCGCGACTTCTGCTGGCCGCGTTTGGGCTTGTCGGCGGACTCTTTGTGCTGGACGTTCTTGCGATCGGAGGCATCCTTCGACGGCTACGGCTTGCGCTTGCCTTTCGAGGAGCCATCTTTCGACGGGTCTTCGCTCTTGGCCTGGCCTTCCTGATTAGTGTCGGAGTCATCACCCTGTCTTCGACGCGCGTCCTCTTCTGCCCTAGCGTATTCCTCCATCTTGTCAAAGAGCTTCGCCACTGCCTTGATTGGCTTTCGTGCGTTGTATTCGGCCATCGGGCGGGGGCGAAGGCCTTGTATGGCTGCATTGATAATGGTCGTTGTGTTAACGTCCTTGACTTGGCAGCGTACCTTCGCAAAGTATTTGAAGTAATCCCGCAGCTTCTCTGAAGATTTTTGCTTCACTGCAAAGAGCTGATCAGTGTCGACCCGCTCGACGTAGTTCCCCTGGAAGTTGTTATAGAGGCGGTCGCGGATCTGCTCCCACGCGTAGATGGAGTTTGGTTCTATGGTAAAAAACCAAGAGAGCGCCACGCCTTGTAACGCGAGGGGGAGTCCCTTCGCCTTCGTGGTGTCGTCTCCGCCAGCGGCTTCGATGGCGGTTTCGTATACGCGCACGAATTCTCGCAGGTCCGCGTCGCCCTTGTACGATTCGATAGCGCTGGGGGAACTTGAAGTCTTCTGGCCACGCCGCCTGCTGCAGGCCCGCAGAGAGTGGGGACTCCGGATCCACACGTCGTAGCGGGACACGGCTGGATGTGGGGGCGTCGCGGCTGTCCACCCTCTCCGGCGTGGGCTCCGACACGATCGTTGGCGGGGTCTGTTGGCTTCGAGCCTCCTGCATATCCCGCACAGCCCCGCGGAGATCTGTTAGCTCCCGCTGGAACGCGTTGAGGGCCGCCAACAGGGCGGTCTCCACCGCGGACATGGCTGGGGCCGTTGGTACGCCCGGCGGCACGATCGGCATGGCGGTGACCATGGCCTGCGTGCCCAGGCTACCCGCCGCGTTGCCCTGGAGGACCCTAGAGCTGGTGACGAGGCCCGCACCGTCGCCGGGGCCGCTCACTACGTCGGGTGGGAAAGTGGACGCGCCTGCGTTGCCACTGTCGGGGTCGGTCGTCGGGGCGGTGGTGGCGGGGTTGTTCGTCGCGGCGGTGACGGCGGGGTTGGGTGTCGCGTCGGTGACAGCGGGGTTGGGCATCGCGTCGATGGCGGTGGGGTTGGGCGTCGCATCGGTGACGCCGGTGCTCACGGTCGTCACACCTGCACCGCCACCCGTGCCTGCAGCTGCTAGAGCCGAAGCCCTGGTATTGACGCAAGATTTCGCTGCTTCCGCCTTCTTCTTCCTCGCCGCCGATGGTGAAGCTTTCTTTGGTGCCATCCTCCTTCAGATCTGGAGGCTTGCTCTTGTCCTCCCCACGGACAGCGCCAACTATTGTGGCTACAGACCAAACAGAGAGAGTATGGTAGTGGAGAGTTAGGTGAGTAATGGCTTAGGGTTTCTCCCCATGGCCTGTGCTGTATATATGCATCCACATGGGAAGTGCTTTTATAATTGTACCCTTACATATGAGTATTCCCCTCAGGGGTACTCATGTCATTACACATGTCCCATTTTGGGCCTTACATTCCTCTAGCAGGCCTGCTGGGCTTAGGTGGGGGCCACCCCTACAACAAATACAAATACGAAAAATATCGAATACAAATACAGAGCGAATACGAATCGAAACGAATACGGTCACGAATATTTATAGGAACATGAAAACCCCTTAAACTATACATCCAAAATCAATGAAAACACATAAATAGTTTATCTTGTCAAAACATTAATGAAATCTAAACAAGCATTAGTATGTTATCCACAATAGTCATACCATTGTACAGATTTTAAATCTTTAAATGACAGTTAATTTTTTTAAGTCCTAAATAATTCTTAATGGATTTCTACCATTTACATGTGACTAATAAATTAATTAAGAATTTAAATTTGCATCAGAATGATTTAAACGGCAGTACAAAAATTTAATGGGTACAAATTTTAATCTATCGATATACTAAATTTATTTTTAATAAACACAAATATTTCCTAGTGGGCTAGTGATAGGGGAGATGAGAGAGGTTAGCTTGGGTTGGGCAATATTGGGCTGAAATCTCGGATATCTGGATCCGTATTATCCGGATAATCCGTATTTGTATCTGTATTCACCGGATATCAGGTCTATTGTATTCGTATTCATTTCTAACAAAAAAAATCCGTATTCATTTCCGATCCAAGAATTATCTAAAGAAAATCTGATCCGACACAATCCGTATTCGTTTTCATCCGAATCGGCTAAAAACTAGTCGGAAACTATCCGATCTATTTTCACCCCAACTCATGGTGCTCTGCTTGTGCATTTCCATTCCGATGATGCCATGGCTCTGAGCGGCGTACCATGTTTCTTGCCGTGTTTCGTTCAGCACTGCCAAGTGGAAGATCAGCGAAACGGTTTCAATTCAATCAAGAAAGACTACAGGTGTATACTAAATAAATTGTACTATATCATTATTGTATTGATTAAATTCTCGAGCTTGAATCGATTGAGTGTACGTATTAATGTTCTCAGCTGCTTCACCAGGTAAATTCTTTCCGGGAATTGCTAAACAACAATCAAATAGCACTTAGATTTTTTTTTCATATATGCACCTTCTCTAAAAAAAAGTTGTGAGTGCTCCGAACCACAAAAAAACACTCAAATATCCTTAGACAACTCCTCCAAAAAATTTGTTTTTTTACTCGAAGTACCTAAATTTTTCTTTCATATATACACTTCCTCAAAAAAAAATATAAATATTATGAACCACGAAAAACACCCAGACACTACCATTATTCCTCTTCCTTTGCGAGCATGCCATGGCATTGGAATTTATGCACCTTTGAGTGTGGATTTTCTACAAGTGCACTATCTGGGCCGTTGGCTTGCCTCCAGATTCGTGCGTGGCGTCCGGCGTCCCCCACCCCCACTCTCTCGCCCCTCCGTGAGCCGAGCTAAGCCGCGAAGCCCATCCGCTGCCTCCTCCGAGTGAGCCGAGCCGCGCCACCGCCACCGGAAATCCCCCTTGCCAGAAACCTCGCGGCTCCTCGCCGGAACCCTCGCCTTGCTGGAAACCCCGCGGCGCCTCGCTGGAAACCTCACTGGGTTTTCGGCGATGGGGTCAGTGGCAGCGGGCAGCAGTGCAGCTCAGGCTCAGAGGAGGAGGGAGGCGGGCGCGGCTCATCAGAGCCGAGAGAAAGAGGGAGAAGAGGAAGCGAACCGCCGGGTGATCGGTCCGGCTCAAGTGCAGGGGTGCCCAGATTTGCGACACGTGGCAGCAGACGCGTAGATTCGTGACATGTGGCAAAAAATTAAAAAATATTTAAAAATCAGAAAAATAGTTAAAAAATCCAAAATACTGAAATTTTTTTAAGTATTTTTGGATACTTAAAAAATATTTTTATTAAAAAGTACTTTAAAAATACTTTTTACAATTTTTAAGTATTTCTTGGATTTTTTAAAGTTTTTTATTTTTACCACGTGTCGCAAATCTATGTGTCTGATGCCACGTGTCGCAAATCTAAGCATCCTTGCACATAATTATGTGCAGGGCCCTGCACCTGAGCTGGACCGATGAGGAGAGGGAGAGGAGTGCCTCTCCCCTGCATTGTCATCGGAGAAAGAAATACAAGTTTTAGCACGGAGATGGGCTGCAACAATATTAATCAAGGTAAGGCTGAGATGCTTACCTGATTGAACTTCTGCCAGAGTACGAGTTGGACTTCCCTCCTAAGGCTTTCCACTTCCCCTGCATACTCTCTTTGTTCTTCTTGAGATGTCAACGGCTCCAATTGCACCCTCAACTTGTGCAATTCGAATGCCGAGCATGGGTTAAGTTGGTGCATCCTTTTAGACCAGACGGGTTCCTCCAAAGAAGTGTCCACTCATCAACTAGAAGTCGCAAGATTGTGCACTTCAGCAATAATCATCTGACCACGCAGCAATCATCATCTGATCACGCGCTTTATGTGTCCTACAAGACGGTAATATAGAATACTAATTAGCCTTCTCATAGTGCATCCATTTTTATTTCTTTTTACAGTATCAATGTAGCTAAAAGGCAAGGTGAGTACGTCAATATTGCACGGTCCATAACAAATTCTCCTTCAAAAAGCCTAGTTGTTCAAAACAGTACAGTAGTAATTAAGTAGAAGCACAATCAAAAATAATTATTTGAGGAAAATGGAGGCAATAACTAATTATTAGTTCCTAGTGCTGGTGGTAGTAGCGCTTGCACCGGAAATTGCCGTCGCCAAAAACCCCATGTTTTCGGTTACTGTAGCATAGTCGGGAGGAACACGATGAATAGTACCGGCCTGGTACTATTCATCCGACCCGTTAATGAATAGTAACCTGATCAGGTACAGTGCCGGCCCTAGGGAGGTGCACCGGGTGCGACCGCCTAGGACCCAGGCGAGGGAGGGGCCCAAACGGGTATACAAACCCCAGTCGTATACGGCTATACGAGTTCGAGTATTATACGACTACGACGCCGGCCCAAGAAGCCAGAAGGCCAAACGTCGGAGTCAGACGACGCCCGCTGAGCCTGCCCGGCCGCCCCTTGACGACGCCCGCTGCGTCTCCTGCCCCCTCCGGCGGCGATCTCAGATTCTCAGCCTCTCAGGTGTCAGGTTCTACGACGCCGTCGCCCGTCGGCCGTCCTCAGCGTCCTGGCGTCCTCGAATCGAATCCGTACATGACCATCGCCGTATCCTCTCTCTACATGACTACGTCTCGTTACTCATTAGGCCACATGCATCATGCATGCTAGACATTGGTTGTCGTTTGAGACTTTGAGTGTGCCGACCAAATGCAGTTATGCAATATGCATGTCTCGTAATCTACTAATCTCGTTTCTTTTCCCAATTCCCACGTGAGCAGAGACCGCGAGTCCGCGACCTACACCGCGAATCCGCGATCGTGATCCGGAGAGGGACACGGCCACGCCGCGGCAGCGACCGCCGACCAGGGGCCAGGGCTCGACGACCGACCGGATATTCAGAGTACAGGCCCTAGGTATTTTTTTCCTTATTCTTTTTTAATCCAAATTAATTTTTTGTACAGTATTTCAGACTTCTAGTACTCTGTACTCATATAGTCGTATTTTTATTCTAATTTAGGTGTTAGAATTTTAGAATGTTACCTAAGAAATATTTGTCGGGGGCTGAGAAAAGAAAACGAAGAAAACTAGAATATCAATTTATTCAATCACAAAAAGGTGCTATACATAAGTTTTTTTCAGCTTCGAGCAGTGTTGTGCCTGATGATAATCCTGTAGAAGTAGATGCACCTGATATTGAAGAACAAGGGCAGCTGCAAGTTATTGATAATTTAAGTGAAGAAGAAGAAGTTGATGCCAATGACCATGCTACAGAGAATGAAAATTTACAGCCTTCCTCTCAACCTGAAAATTCAATTGATAATGTGCAAGAAGCTTCTATTCATGATGTCTTTGATCCTAGAACTTGGGGAAATCTTGATAATAAGGGTAGAGATATATTGATTGAAAAGGGCCGGTGAGAGAATTGAATCTTCAGTTCCCTTTAGATGCTAATAATAGACGTTTTTCATATGCTTACTACTCCAGAAAGTTAAGCAATGGTGAGGTGGTTGATGGAAAATGGTTGGTTTACTCTAAACATGTGGACAAAGTTTTTTGTTTTTGCTGCAAATTGTTCAAATCAAATCAGAGCAAAAGTGTGCTAGCACATGATGGAATGAGGGACTGGAAACATCTTAGTATTAGACTCAAGCAACATGAGAACAGTGTTGAGCATATAACAAACATGAATACTTGGAATGAACTTAGGCTGAGGTTGAGCAAAAATAAAACAATTGATGATGATTTGCAACGGGAAATTGCAAAGGAGAAAGAGCGTTGGAGACAAGTTTTAGTAAGAATCGTTTCTGCTGTCAAGTTTCTTGCTAAACATAATTTGGCTTTTCGAGGGAAAAATGAAAAACTATATCAAGTTAACAATGGTAACTTTCTGGGCACAGTTGAAATGATGGGTGAATTTGATCCCGTGATGCAAGACCATATTAGACGGATTCAAAATAGTGAGATTCATCATCATTATCTTGGGCATAAAATTCAGAATGAGATGATTTCCCTTCTTGCAGATTGTGTGAAACAAACTTTATTAAGGATCATCAAGGATGCCAAGTATTTTTCTGTGATTTTAGATTGTACCCCAGATGTGAGCCATGAAGAACAAATGACTCTAATTATTCGGTGTGTCAATATGTCGAGGAATGTTCCAAGGGTAGAGGAGTTCTTTCTAGAGTTCTTGAAGGTAGATGACACATCAGGATTGGATCTTTTTAATGAATTAAAGAATGCATTGGTCCCTCTTGATTTGTATATTGATGATGTGAGAGGACAAGGCTATGATAATGGTTCAAATATGAAGGGGAAACACCAAGGTGTTCAGAAGCGCTTGCTTGAAATTAATCCAAGAGCATTATATATGCCGTGTGCATGTCATAGTCTGAATCTTACTCTTTGTGATATGGGAAAATCTTGCAGGTAAACTATTGTTTCTTTTATATGTTATACATTGTTTTCATATAATATGCCATGATATGGGAAAAGTTTGAATCTTACTATTTGTCAAATCTTGCAGGCAAGCTATTTCTTTTTTTGGTATTATACAACGTATATACACATTGTTTGCAAAATCTACCAAAAGGTGGAAGATTTTGCTTGACAATGTTCCAGGATTGACAGTTAAGTCATGGTCTAATACACGCTGGGAAAGTCGAATAAAAAGTGTTCAAGCTATCAGATACTAAACTCCTCAACTAAGATCAGCTTTAATAGCGCTAGAGAAGGCTTCAACTGATGACCCAATGGCAGTTAGTGAATCTCAATCTTTGGTAAGTGCACTTGAGAATTTTGAATTTTTAGTTGGTTTGGTTATTTGGCACGACATTTTATTCTCTATAAATAAGGTGAGCAAGAAGTTGCAATCTAAAATTGTGAGCATAAATGCTACTCTCAAACACATTGAAGGTGTCATATCATATTTTAAGAGGTACAGAGATGAAGGTTTCACTTCTAGTATGGATACAGCAAAAAACATTGCATCTGAAATGGATATAGAGCCAAAATTTCGTACAAAACGTCAAGGAAAGAGAAAGAAACATTTTGATGAACAAGATGACCAAGACGAGGAAATACAACAGTCTGCTGTGGAATCCTTTAAAGTAAATTACTTCCTAGTTATGATTGATGCTGCAATTACTTCATTGAGTAGTAGATTTGAGCAGATGCAAGCATTTGATAAAGTTTTTGGGTTCTTGTTCACCTCAGAAAATTTGAAAGCCTTGGATGAAGCTGATCTTTGGATGTGCTGCAAGAATTTTGTGGAAACATTTTCTCATGATAACTCATCCGATGTTGAGATCAATGATTTTTTTTCAGAATTAAAGGTGTTGCAAGTGACTTTGCCAGATGCTTTGATGTCAGCTCTTGAGATTCTGGAGTTTGTTATGGCTGCAGATTGCTATCCAAATGTTTCAGTTGCCTATCGAATCCTCTTAACTGTACCTGTGACTGTAGCTTCGGCTGAAAGAAGTTTATCAAAATTGAAGTTGTTGAAGAACTATTTGAGATCAACTATGTCACAGGAAAGGTTAAATGGCTTGGCTATGTGCACCATCGAGAAGGATGTCTTGGACACTATTGATCTCAATACCGTCCTTGATGATTTTGCATCAAGAAATACCCGAAGAAGTATCATTTTATGAGAAGCAATGGATATGATGGAGTTCTATTCTTCCTTAAGGTAATCATATTAGTTCTAAAAGTACAAATATATTGTTATTTTAGTCAACATTGTTCGTTGATAATTATCAGACATGCTAAATTAAAAATATATTATTAGATTCATTTTCGCTTTGCAAGTAAAATTAGCACCTATATATTATAAAATTTTATACATGGTTTAATGGGCCCGTCACGACAAGTTCGCCTTAGGGCCCTCAAAACCCTAGGACCGGCACTGATCAGGTACTGTAGCAAATAGATCTGAAATGAATAGTAGTCCGACCTAGTTTGAATAGTAGCCGAATCCAACATTGTAGCAGTCTGAACCCGATGAACAGTACAAACCCGTTAGTGAATAGTGCAGACCCGCAATGAACAGTGCATACCCGTTACTGTTCATCCATGCCTAAAAATGCCTACATATACCCGTTTTGATCGTCTCGAGCCCGCCAACCCATTTCTCAGCTCCATTTCCTCATATTGGATACCAGTAATCCTAAAAACCTCAAACACATGTTCAAACCCTAAATCCTATTTCAGTCCAAACTCCTTTCATTCCCCGAAACCCTACCAACTCGTGTACCCAATTTGTCGTCCGGAGCCCATCTATACTTCCCAACCTCGCACTATCGCTCTAAACTCTAGTGCAGCCCTAAACAACCCAGAAAAATATCCTAACCCTACAAATCGATGCCATCCACACCTTTAGCCATTCACCGAAAATCCATCCGCCACATATATAACCTCGGCCATCCCGAACCCACCTAAACCCTGACCATCCCACCTACTTTCTTTATGTTCTTTTGATTATTTATTTGCATTTTGTTCCCAGCTTGCGTTCCGCAAAGCAGGGACTTGTGTGTTCGTCTTCCACGCTAGTACGCGGACCATACGAGCTGGTCGACAGAAGGACTACAAGAGCAATTAAAGAAGTCGGTGTCCAAACCGAAGATTACGTGGAGAATCAGAGGCTATGGATAAAGAGGCAAGTCACACATGTTTTGATCATATTGAACCTACATTTCCGCTCTTTAGTTATTTACTTATATTTTCATTATGTATTTGCACACTGTTATTTTCTGTACAATAACTGATTAGAATGACATGATATTAGTTATGTCCTACCACCCGAAAAGCCCAGTTTAACTTGATGGCCACATTCACCTTGACAAGTCATAGTAATATTAAATACGATATTAATATAAACATGGTAGTTAGGAATTCATCAAATATTTCTACTGTTAAGACTTTTGGTGTTTGTTTAGAGTTTTGGAAAAGTTGGATCTAGGGTAAGCGAGGATCACAGAGGTGGATCCGAAGACCTTATCCTAGGGTGGAGACTTGGTTGTGGATTGGTGGCAGTGCCGCGGGCATTGAATATGGGTTTGTGCATGGATGATGCCTCAGATAAAAATATAAGGACTAGACCCTGATGCTGAGTAAAGAACAGAGTACCCGCCCAACCACAAGCGTTATTTTGTCAAACCTGGTTTAATAACTGCTCAAGTTCAATTGAACCTCTGCAACTGGCGGGGGGAGACCGAGGGTGAGTTCGTATGGGAGGTGGTTAACCATACGACAGTAGGACTGCTATAAGTCAGATGAGATCCGTGGGGTCATCCGAGCTTATGGAGATCTAGGACCTACTGGGTGGAGGCTATATAAAGAATTGAGCAGTGAACAATCTTGTTTTCTTGAACCCGGACGCGGGGTTAAGAAATCTTGTGGGTAAAGCAGGGCAGCTCTGCAGAGTCATGATTAATGGTATTCGAATACGCCGTGCTTCCGGTAAATGAAGCTGTGTTTACCTGGATTTTTCAATCCAGAATCTACTGTGTTTACTGCACTATTCCCTGGATCAGTAGATAGTGCACACAGGTACATTGCTGAATCATTTCATACATCGCATGAACATTGATAATATTACAGAATTTAAAATACACCACATCGGGTGAGAGTTTTACAATAAGAGCCGCTTAGGCCAAATGTCTTCATTACAATAATTAAGCAGCGGAGAACGAAAGCAAAAGTGAAACCATAACCACAGGCAAGCGACTGTTGAGTAATGTGTGCATAATATATTATCGAGACTCCGACAATATATGAGCACACAATGCCTTATGTCCACTTGTCCAGGCTTAAGAAAAGCGTAGGCTACGCCCTATTTTCCTTCGTTGCTTTTCCCTTCAGTTGCAGGGGTGTCTTCGTAGGCATAGTGATCCTGCGTCTCTGTTTTTGGTAATGCGAGTGTGAGCACAAATCCACCGTGCTCAGCGAGCCAACACACAGAATGCAATATTTAACATGCTCAGCTTATCAAAGGAAGGCTTGGGCTTATTTTATTTTGCGTAGAGTGCTTTTGAATACAATTACTTAAAAATCCTTAAGACCTAGCAATTTTAAACTCAAGACTTATATTTGAAAAGTAAGTTGATCTTATAATTGACACAGATTCCATTCACCATTACATGGCATCTGCACCATATAGCATATTTCAGCGTTATAGCCACTTAACTTACCACTGGGACGACACCCAGGACAATTCAAACCAGGGCTTTCCACTGCCCTACACTTTTCCATTCCCACCCGCAAATTTTTTGAAATAGAACTATATCTAGTTAAGTTCCCATGTCCACCCTTAACCGTGGGCACGGCTATTTGAATAGTTTTGACTCTGCAGAGTTTGTACACTTTACCCACAAGAGACAGTTCACTCGTTGCTCCGCATGATTCCTTAGTCGTGCGGTTGAGCGAACCATCACAGTAACTGTTCAAAGTACCTCGCCCCTTCCATCATTTCACCCTATGGGTCATTCCCACTTGCGGTGGGTCCCATACGTTGTGTGGGATGTTTTCCTTCTGAACATCTAGCAGCTAGCTACTCCCCTGCTAGCCCGCCACAGCAGACAGCCGTCTACGAGTGTCCCATTCAAGCCGTCTCACAGACAGCCGCTTGCACTATCTCACCACCCTCTCCTGTGAGAATGACTTTCAGGGTCCGGTAAATCTACTAAGCCAAGTTGTATTTTACAGACTTGTGGTTGTACTGTTTTACACAGGAGGTCATGACAAGATTCAGTCCTTAGTGGTATTTGGGCGGTTCTACCACAAACCACACTCTCGTGCACCCCTGCACTATACCCCCGAACCATCTGTCCAGATAAATAAGCAATTTGAGGTTTTTGGGAATATTAAATAACCATATCCAACATACACCAGTCATTACCACCATGACTGCGCAAACCAATTTTTCTCAGAATTAAAAGTGATGCTTGGGCGCTCTCGCGCCCATGAGTATCTAAGCAATACTAAGCATGGCATATAATTACGGACTTATTTTCGAAAGGTTACTATTATAATTTTGCTAGGGCGACAAGGTTCACAAATTCAAATATTTCAAAGGGAGGTGTAATATTAATCAAGGTAAACAATGGGCATATAACTAGAATCATAAATTAAACATGTATTTGTATATTAAATAACAGCATGCAGTTTGATAATTTAAACAAAAATAATTTGCAGAAAATGTAGGTTCAATATGATCAAAGTATTGACTCACCTTGGTCACAGTGGTCGGGATCTTGATTATCTGGTGCTTCTAGGGTTGCTGCCTCGATCTCTTCCTCCTGAGCCTCGTATGCTATTTTTAGCGTGCGCGAAAATTTGGATAAAAAGAAAAATAATAAATCAAACAAATGACACCAGAAATTCAAATGGACTCTAAAAATCATGGTTTCAGTTCCATTGGTTAGATCTTGAATTTAGATGAATTTAGAAATTTGTTTCATTCAATTTAAAGTTAAAATGAAGAAGTTATGCCCATCTAAAGTTTTCAGTTCACTTTTAATACAGAAAAGATTAAAATTCTGACAGGTGGGTCCCACTTCTTATTTTTAATTCATTCATTTTTAATTTTTATTTTCCATGTGTTGTATCTATGACAGGTGGGGCCCACTTACCAGAGAGGGAAGGTAATTAATTACTGGTAACAGTGCTTAGGTCAACCACTAATCACTAACCATCATTAGCTCTTAATTAACTTGCATTAACTACTTAACCTTCTTACTATTTGGACAAAAATTGGTGGAAATATCCCTACAGTGCTTGCAGCCAGTGGGTTCTAACGCGGGCGAACGGGGTGGCAACGGAAGGCACTAACCACTCGGCTCATTGGGTCTTACCTGACCGAGGAGGCAAATTTTTGCCGTTGAGTTAGACGTGGGGAGGAGCTGAGGCAGAGGAACTCGGAGGCGGCGGCGGGTCGGCGGTGCCGACGGCGAGAGGGGACTGGGGTGGTACGGAGGAAGGGCAAAACGGGTTCCTCGAGCTTCGGGGGTGCCGGTGGTGGGGTCAGCGGGGGCCGAGGGGGCACGGTGGCGGCCGGCGGCGTGCGGTGGCGGCGACCCGAGGGCAGGATCGACGCTGGCGGTGTACAAGCACGACGGAGCCCGGGGAAAGGTGCGAGCGGCTTCGTCGCACCCCGAGGAGTCTCCGGGGCGGAGGAATTAGGCTGCCTTGCGGGGGTTCGGTGGTGCACCCGACGGCCGGAGTGGGAGAAGGTGGGTGGTGCCGGCGGTGGGCAGGGCACGAAATTGCAATTGTTTGGAGGTGGAGGATGTACCGGGTGTGGGGAGTCCAGCAGCGCCCTCGGTGGCTTTTATAGCCAACCGGGTAGAGCTAGCGACGAGCGGGCGTGCGGCACGCCGGGCGGTCGGGTGGCGTCGCCAGCGGCGACAGCGGGCGGCGCAGGCAGCGGCGACAGCAGGCGGTGGGTGTGCGGAATCGGGAGACGGGGCGATTCATCCGGGCTTCACCCACGTTGCTGCTCGGCTGGTCCTTTGCGCCCGTGTCTCTCGGCTTTTGATCGGAGTCAATCGGTGAAGGAGGAGCCAGGCGCACAGGGAAAAAGGAGGAGGAAGGAGAGGCTGAGTGCGGGATCGGGCCCAGCGGCAGAGAGAGGAAGCGCAGGTGGAGGCGGGGCCGGCTGTCAGCGGGGAGAGGCGCGAGGGCGGGGTCCGCTCGGCAGTGGGGGCGGACGCGTGCGGGAGATGGGCCGCAGGGCGCGCCCGGCTGGGCCGGAGGTGATGGCCAGCCTGGTTTTCCTTTTTCTTTTCTCATTTCTTTTATTTTTATTTTCTGCATTTTCATTTATATATATACACATATATATATAATTCTAATTTTATTTGCTCTCCTTCTTGCTCCCCTAAATTTCTGTATTTATTTATTATTATTTTTTAGCTTTAATATTGTAGAGACCACTTTCATATTATGCATAGTTGTATGCATATATATACATATATTTATATTTGTTAACATTTTTATTATTTTTTTACCCCTTTACTATTTATTCCATTATTTTTAGAGATGAGATTTCAGGGTTAAACCAAATATTCTCCCTTACCTTTATGGATCATCTTTTCAGATTCTTATTTTAGGTTTTAACTTTCTAATATTTATACAGGCTTGTTTCTTCTTCATTCTTTTTATCTTTTGGAACCTTCAACCAATTTTTCAGAGAAATGCCATAAACTCCAAATTCAAATGAATTATATTACAAAAATAATTCAAGAGCTTTAAAAAATTTTAAATTCAAATTTTCAGGATGTTACAGTAATGACATTCCCGTCCCTAAAAACGGGGGTGTTACAGAATGGTATCAGAGCCAGGTTTGACTGTAGGTAACCCTAAGTGTAGATTTGGTTACGATAAGAATACGATTTCATAAAGACATATTTTCAAATACAAAAGAATTTTGAAAACCATAAGTATTATTATCGTATTATAAGTGAATGGATAAAGTGATGGAGCTTGTTGGATTGAATTAATTAGAAGAATAAATAAATTGAGTCTTGGTAATAAGAAGATATGATAATGATTATTGGATTTTAGACTTTGATTAATTGATATTCTTGGTGGATGTTAACGATAGTGATTATTGGATTATAATTCCGATCAATGATCTCATCCTTGGTGGATTTTAAAATGATGAATTAATTGAGAAGTAGATAGTAAGAAGCTTAGTTGATTATTGGATGAGCCGATTGAGATTATGGGTTGATAATGGAGATAATTGGATTTTTAGGAAATAGGGATACAAATGATATCGGTGGATTTAAAATGAGAATCTTGGATTATATAACAGATTGGATGTTGGATTTATAGTCATGGTTGGAGTTGGAATTTTTGTAGAAATTAGATAACCATGATATAATTAATAAGGCTAGAATAATGCAATTGGAATTATGTGCTCGGTGGATCGAATGAATGATATTAATGTTTGTTTGGGGTATCAACAAAAAAAACGATGTCACAATTAGGAGATAGTATAGCCCTAGTGTAAAATAGAAAGAAAATTTAAAAAGGGCCATTGGATTCAAAGCCTATGCACAGAAGTAGTATAAAAAATGAATAAGCCCGTGAACAGTGAATATTGGAAGATGAGGGATTATCCTTGCAAGTATACGTGAAATTTTAAAGAAGTGTCTTGCAAAAGCAATCAAAAAGATCATTTAATCTCACTTCGTTTTCTTTCCTGCCTCTTTCTTGCTCTTAACCCATTTCAGTCTCACTTCCTTTGCTAAGCCCAAAAATGTTACAGAACCGATTCTTAAGTTTCGGCTACAGTCAAATCGTGTCACTAAATAAATTAAAGAATTGATGGTGCAACGGATGGAAAACAAAGATCAGAGTAGACAATTCAACTTGACGGAAGCCTTATCCATCATGACAGGAGCCGTATCTATCATGGAGAAAACCCGGATTGAAGGCAGACAAGGACAAGTCAAAATACTAGAACAACAAGCAAGGATATTGGAACAACTCAATACAAAAGCATCACCAGAAGAATTAATGTCAATGTCAAGTGCAACTGCATTTAAGTTTACAACTTTCCTTAAGACTCGACCACCTGAATTTTCATCAGCAACAAAGTCTCTAAGCGCCGACAAGTGGTTACAAGATATCGAGAGGAGACTGGAAACCATCCAACGTACGGCTAAGGAAAAGTTCTTTTCGCCACCTATTAACTATCGGAGCCAGCCATCAACTGGTGGAATACTATCCAATGGACGTATCTGAACAAAAATGATATTACATGGAAAGAGTTTGTGACTAAGATTCTGCAAGACATATATCTCTTCTAAAGTTGCCACGGAAAAGTATCAAGATTTTCTTGATCTCTGACAAGAAGATGAATCTGTTATGGTGTACTTGCAGCAATTCCATCACTTATCACAGTATGCTCCAGAAGAAATTAATACCGAAGAAGAGAAAAAGATGGGATGCTTTCTAGAAGGCTTGCAACCAAAGATAAGACGTTATATCGAAAACATGGAATTTTCAAACTTACAGGCTTTAGTTGATCAAGCTTTCTGGATAGAAGAAGAGATGTTAGAATATGTGAAGGTTATCAAGCAAAGCGATCTTCTGACTAAGACACTTAAGACTTATTTTCACTGCAACCAAAAAGGACATATTCGTTCCCAATGCCCATGGAAATCCCTGCCTAAGGAAGAGGCCTGGATACAAGCTAAAGAACAGGTATTAGCATCATATCAACTACCAACAGAGGAAGAAGGCCGCCATCCCAAGAAGGCCCGAATGGAAAAAGAGACAAATGTACCCTAAAGAAGTGACTAAAAGAAAGCGATAAAGGAGGCAGTCAGAAAGATAGGCAACACCGTTGGTTAAGAATGGAATATGAAATGAGTGCAATCTCATACTTTTGTATAAGCAGGTAGTTCTATAGGTTATCAAATGTACCCGTGAACTATTTGTAGTAGTATAAATAAATAAATAAAGAAGTTTGTGTCACAATTCACTGTGAACTTAATTTTCAACCTGGTGCAAGAGAAGTATGGTAATTGTGAATATTTACAAGACTACATAAGGGATGGAAGAACTGACCCAGATCGGATAGAAAATCAGAATAATACAGTGAAAACATGGACACTAGAACAGATAAATCAGACACGTCTCAAGGGATACTGAAGGGAATCGTAAAGAATATTATATTACGGAATATCTACAGAAATCTCGGGAGGTAAGTCAGATAGTTTGTATGAAAATACCAGACATTATAATTTGGTATATACAAGGATGATGTACAAGTACAGTAAAAGAGAGAAGAAGAAAGGAGAGTATGTATAAGCCTGAGCGAAATAAGAGGAGCTCTCAGAAATTAAAAGATTGTAGTCTTAAACCATATAGAAGACTAGATTGGTTACAGTTCCAGTTCTAATACTCCTCAACAAGGATTTTCAATAATACGATTACACCTCGGAATGATGATTAAGATATATACA
This sequence comes from Dendrocalamus latiflorus, assembly GCA_017311315.1. Taxonomy (NCBI): domain Eukaryota; kingdom Viridiplantae; phylum Streptophyta; class Magnoliopsida; order Poales; family Poaceae; genus Dendrocalamus; species Dendrocalamus latiflorus. The sequence goes on along the minus strand of CM029653.1, from coordinate 40,962,710 downwards.
GGATGAAAGGATTGTGATTTCTACGTCGAGATGTCAATACCTAAAAGGAAACAGACTACTCATGACTTAGTCAACTGGGATTAAATCTGCAAGGTTACAAGCAGATAAGAACTACGATGCAAATATTTAAGGTTACCAAGGAAGAGAGACAGTGACAGATGTATTAAAGACAAAGGTATATTGTGGTGTGATTAATAAGTATTATCTTAAGCTATGACAAGAAGATTCAACAGGATTCGCTAAAGAGTAAGTGAGAAGTTTAGGGATCTCACTATCACTTCTGAATACCAAGGAGGTTGCAAGGATTAATTATAGAAGAAAGTTTCTTTTCACAAGTTTCTCATACACTCTGATGGAACAAAGATAAACCAAAATTAGAGGAAATAAATCTAGTAAGATCATAGGAGAAGACATGTGCGAGAAAGTAAAGGATGAACATCAAAATCTCAGGATTGTTACAGTCACAACCAGTCCTAGAATGAAATTGGGAAATCGGAGAAGATGGTATGGATTTGTTTTATGAACTCTCGATGATACGAGAAGAATATAAGAGAGTAATCATAAACCGATTAGTCAAAGATACACACTTCCTATCATATATGCACCTACTCTAAAAAAAAGTTGTGAGTGCTCCGAACCACAAAAAACAATCAAATCTCCTAAAAAAGTTGTGAGTGCTCGGAACCACAAAAAACACTCAAATCTCCTTAGACAAAAAACACTCAAACCATTGGTTTGCCTCCAGATTTGTGCGTGGCGTCCGACGTCCCCCACCCCCACTCTCTCGCCCCTCCGTGAGCCGAGCTGTGCCGCGAAGCCCGTCCGCCGCCTCCTCCAGGTGAGCCGAGCCACGCCACCGCCACCGGAAATCCCCCTCGCCAGAAACCTCGTGGCTCCTCACCGGAACCCTCGCCTTGCTGGAAACCCCGCGGCGCCTCGCTAGAAACCTCGCTGGGTTTTCGGTAGTGGGGTCGGAGGCAGCGGGCAGCGGTGCGGCTCGGGCTCAGAGGAGGAGGGAGGCGGGCGCGGCTCACCAGAGCCGAGAGAAAGAGGGAGAAGAGGAAGCGAACCACCGGGTGATCGGTCCGGCTCAAGTGCAGGGGTGCCCAGATTTGCGACACGTGGCAGCAGACGCGTAGATTCGTGACATGTGGCAAAAAATTAAAAAAATACTTAAAAATCGGAAAAAATACTTAAAAATCTAAAAAAATACTGAAATTTTTTAAAGTATTTTTGGATACTTAAAAAGTATTTTTTAAGTACTTAAAAAGTATTTTTTAAGTACTTAAAAAATATTTTTATTAAAAAGTACTTTAAAATACTTTTTACAATTTTTTAAGTATTTCTTGGATTTTTTAAAGTTTTTTATTTTTACCACGTGTCGCAAATCTATGTGTCTGCTGCCACGTGTCGCAAATCTGAGAATACTTGCACATAGTTATGTGCAGGGCCCTGCACCTGAGCTGGACCGGTGAGGAGAGGGAGAGGTGTGCCTGTCCCCTGCATTGTCATCGGAGAAAGAAATACAAGTTTTAGCACGGAGATGGGCTGCAACAATATCAATCAAGGTAAGGCTGAGATGCTTACCTGATTGAACTTCTGCCGGAGTACGAGTTGGACTTCCCTCCTAAGGCTTTCCACTTCCCCTGCATACTCTCTTTGTTCTTCTTGAGATGTCAACTCCTCCAATTGCACCCTCAACTTGTGCAATTCGAATGCCGAGCATGGGTTAAGTTGGTGCATCCTTTTAGACCAGACGGGTTCCTCCAAAGAAGTGTCCACTCATCAACTAGAAGTCGCAAGATTGTGCACTTCAGCAATAATCATCTGATCACGCAGCAATCATCATCTGATCACGCGCTTTATGTGTCCTACAAGACGGTAATATAGAATACTAATCAGCCTTCTCATAGTGCATCCATTTTTTTATTTCTTTTTGCAGTATCAATGTAGCTAAAAGGCAAGGTGAGTACGTCAATATTGCACGGTCCATAACAAATTCTCCTTCAAAAAGCCTAGTTGTTAAAAACAGTACAGCAGTGGCGGAGGACGGGAAAAAAATGAGGTGGGGCGGATCGAGAGGCAAAGCAGAGAGTGGCGGCGGCCTGCCTCCCGCCGGCCGCCCGCCTCCCGCCGCCCACGAATGGAAATTTAGCATTCAAATATGAATATTAGACCATCAAGACAGTATATGGAGAAAGGGAAAAAGGAATGAGCACCAGTGCACCACATACCTCAGCTGGATCAAGTGCAGGGAGGGGCGGCGCAGCCATGCAGGGAGCTGGAGGAGGCGAGGGCGGCGCCGGAGGCCGCAAAGAGGAGGCGAGGGCGGCGGCTGGGAGCCTGGGATCGGGGATTTTGGGGAGGCGGCTGGGATCGGGGATTTTGGGGACGCCCGCCCGCCCGCCTCCCGAGTCCCGCCCGCCGCCGGCTACGCCCGCCCGCCCGCCTCCCGCCGCCCGCCCGCCCGCCTCCAACCATGACGACGTCCGGGAGGAGGAGGCCAACGGCCGGGTGCGGGCGGAGGACGGGAGGAGGCGGTCAGGTGGGGGGCAGAGGAGGAGGCCGGCGGCCGGGTGCGGGCGGAGGAGGAGGCCGGGTGGGGGGGCGGAGGAGGAGGGCGGCGGCCGGGTGCGGGCGGAGGAGGAGGCCGGCGGCTGGGTGGATCGGAGGCGGCGGATTTGGGGGCGGAGGAGGAGGCCAGGTGGGGGGCGGAGGAGGAGGGCGGCGGCCGGGTGCGGGCAGAGGAGGCAGATCTGGGGGCGGAGGAGGCGGCCGGGTGGGGGGCGGAGGAGGAGGCCGACGGCCGGGTGCGGGCGGAGGAGGCGGTCGGGTGGGGGGGCGGAGGAGGAGGCCGGCGACCGGGTGCGGGCGGAGGAGGAGGCCGGCGTCTGGGTGGGTCGGAGGCGACGGATTTGGGGGCGGAGGAGGAGGCCGGTGGCCGGTGGGGGCGGAGGAGGAAGAGGCGGCGGCAAGACTGAGAGTGCGAGAGGGGGCGGACGCGGACGGAGAGTGGGAGCAGACGAAGAGTTACTGGGGCCTGGGGTAGTGGGGGAAGAAAAAAATCAAGGTATGGCTTAGGCCATACCTTGCCCTATCGGGCCCTCCGCCCCTGCAGTACAGTAGTAATTAAGTAGAAGCACAATCAGAAATAATTATTTGAGGAAAATGGAGGCAATAACTAATTATTAGTTACTAGTGCTGGTGGTAGTAGCGCTTGCTGCGTGGGGTTCGGTAAGAATTGAGACCGAGAGACATATGCATGAGGAGGGCAGCTTAAGCTAGCTTAGAAAGTCAGATGTGATCTTGGGATGGGCAAATATGGCAGCTGCATCGCACGTTAGTGTCGGGCGACTTGCTGCAAGAAAATCTAAAGTATTTCGTCTCCAATCTCAATACGTTCACAAGATGGCCTCGTAGTTCATAGTTAACACTGTGCCGGCTGACCATGTGCCGCTGGACGTACTGCCACTAACAATCGGCCAATTAAAAATTTCCCGGCATCACCGGCCAGGAACATGCCCCTAAGACCTCCACTCAAGCTCCCAAGAACAAATATCAGTTGTAAATTAAATTGCATCTTGATCGGTGCTGTGGCATGTGCTGTTTGCAGTTTAAACTCGGCAGCTGAGGGCTAAACAATTTTTGGATCATCATGCTATCAGTCCACCAGTGGCAACAACAGATACGAGCACTGACCAACCACTTGAATTTGAGGAAAACTTAATTGTAGGAAGACAGGAGTTGGGTGGAATAGGATGTATTGCATTGAGCCCCTTGGGCGGTATATATAGAGGTACAAGACTTGGAGGGCAAGATGGTACAAGGGTAATCCCTAATGGACTCTAACCTACCAAATACATTGTACTCTAACATCCCCCCGCAGTCACAACGGGAGCGTCGCAGACGGTGAGACTGAAGAAGAAGTCGAAGAGCTAACATCCCCCCGCAGTCATAACCGTCGATGCGGCGCGTATGTTGTGACTGGAGCAGAAACCGACGAGTAGCTCAAGCAAGGTGGTAGCCCTTTGTGCCGATGTCGAGGTAGCCGAGCGCGAGGGCGGAGGAGTCGTGGTCGAGGACGCCGTGCTGAAGATGGCCGTGGTCGACGTAGTCGTGGTCGGGTTACCGATGTCGAGGCGGTCGCTCATGAAGCCGCGGGCGCAAAAGAGGCGCCATGGTGATGACGGAGACGCGTCGAGGCAGTCGTCGTGGAAGGGGGGCGATGCCGAGGTCGACGCAATCAGGGCCGTCGAGGATGTGGACGAAAAACGGCGATGCAATCGAGGCAGACCGGACGGGAGCGGGAGGGTCGATGCCGAAGTCGATGCAGTCAAGCCGCCAGAGCCGAGGCGTGTGCCAGGTTTGCCAGACCCGGCAACGCGTCGGGGATGAAAGCACGCACCGGTGTTGCCAATACCGGACGTACAAGGTAGAGGGCCCCAACCAGGCGTGGTTGTGCTGGACGAAGAAGGAGCAGTGCGGGAGCGGACGCTTCTACCCGAAGGCGAGCAGTCCGGGCGGACGCTCTGGCGCGAAGGCGAGCAGTCCTGACGCAAGGTACGGCGGCGGCGGTAGCGCTCGATGTCGGCGAGGAAGGCCCGATCAGTATGACGAAGACCATGTGCAGACAAATGGCGCACAAGAGGTTGCGCAGCACAGTCGTCGATGCACAGGGGACGGCGATGTAGATGCAACGGCGAGGGGACACACGTGCAGTGGTGCTGCGGCCCGAGGAGGCGACACAGCAGCAGCCCTTTTGCTCGGAGAAGATGCGCGTAGTACTCGACGATGAACGTCACGGGAGCCGGGTGGATCGCGCACAATCGGCTGATCAGACCGAGTACACGCGAGGCGGGACGACGATGGAAGAAGTCGGTGGAGGCGTCCCGATCTGTGGTGGCGATGACAAACCGGCGATGAAGACGTGCGGACGGGATGACCGAGACGCGATGCGCGAAGGCGTCCCCTCGACATCGCGTGCCCGGCCTGGCTGCACAGTCGAAGAGGTAGATGCCGGTGTAGTCGACGCCGATGTCGGAGTAGATTCGTGCGAGGTCGACGGGCGGTGGGCGACTCAACCCCGATCAGCGATCGGGAAAAAAGGAAAAGATACAGCAGCAGCACTCAAGAGAACACCCAAAAACGACGCTGCGAGCCGGTCCGGTCAAATAGCCAGAGGAGACCGGTGAAGCTTCACGAGGGAAGAGACCGAGCGGGCGAGAGCGCACCAGAAGAATCCGCTCCCCCCTCACATCGCTCATTCTCTCCTCTGCTCCCGACTCCCCGATTCCCCAACTCCCAAATCTCCGCCTCCCCGGGACCCGGATCGCGGCGATGGAAGCGGATCCGCGCGGCCGCAGCCGGACGCCTCCTCCCCGGAGCGAGTGGAGAGGCGACTACCCTCGGGCGACGGCTCGGGTCCCGGCTCCTCCGACAGATCCGTGCGGCGGGGCGTGTGGGCGGATCCAACGGAGACAGGAGAAGAGGATCCGGCGGAGAGGGGGGCCGGCGGCGGCCGGCCGGATCTGGACGGATCCGGTGGCGTGAGGGCGGCGTCCGGCTGGGGAAGATCCAACGGAGACCGGACAAGTCAACGAAGAAGGCGACGGAGAGGGGGGCCGGCGGCGGCCGGCCGGATCTGGACGGATCCGGTGGCGGGGAAGCCTGATCTGGCGTGGGGAGGCCGGGGCGATCTGGAGGTCGCGCACGTCGCAGAGAGCTTCGCCTCTGGGACCTCTCCACCGGCGTCACCACCCGCCGGTTCGTCGGCCACGACAAGGACGTCCTCTCCGTCGCCTTCTTCGTCGACCGCCGCCGCCTCCAGATGGCGCGCGTCCTGGCCTGGCCGCCACCAGGGCGACTCAGGGTCGGAGCGCGGCCAAGCCCGGCCGCCACCACGGCGGCGCAGGACGGGGCGACGAAGATCCGGAAGGGGTGACGGCGACGGCCCGACGAGCCTGGGGAACGCGACGAGGGAGGCCCGATCTGCTGCCTGCTGCGTGACGACAACGACGGCGGCGGCCGGATCAATAGGATCCGGCGCCTCAAACGGTGGCGCTGCCCCCGGTGGAGATAGATCTCCCCGGGGGCGCGCTGTGCGGAAGTGAGCGGCGGCTAGGGTTAGGAGCTAAACCTAGAGCTCTGATACCATGTAGGAAGACAGGAGTTGGGTGGAATAGGATGTATTGCATTGAGCCCCTTGGGCGGTATATATAGAGGTACAAGACTTGGAGGGCAAGATGGTACAAGGGTAATCCCTAATGGACTCTAACCTACCAAATACATTGTACTCTAACATTAATTGATGAAGTCTTCTGTCAAAAATCAATTTGCTAGGACCTGAGCACGTTCCTGGCAAGTCTTCATAAAAAAAGGAAATCGCTAAATAACACTAAGTTGTAAATGTAGATAAAAAATATTACATACATGATAAAAAAAATCTGTTTGTTTATAGACAAAAAACAGTGCTCGCTGCACACCACCTAAAAAAATGTCAACTTACTCGGTCTTGCAGCTGAGCTCCTCTTATTAATCCATCATTGGCTTCTGGATCAGCACGCAGCATTGGTAGTATTAGAGCAGGTACAATAAGGCTTAGTCAGCAGGCTATAGCAAATATAATATCAACAAAGTCTTACGTGGCAGAGAGAGAAAGGAAGAGAGAGAAGGAAGCTGGCTACTAAATTACAGCTAGCTGTAGCACGTAAAAATATGCATTTCACTCTCTTACACATGGGGTCAAATAGTTATTGTAATAGCTACCTTATTGTATGAACTATTTTTTTGAAGGCTATAAATAAAATAGACAAGTGTTATAGCCATTAGTTAGCTATACTATTGTACTTGCTCTTAGATCAATGCACGATTCCACACAAACTCAGTAGAGGAGAAAGATGGAGGCGACCGTGCAGCATTGGTAGCATTGGTAGTATTAGATCAATGCACGATTCCACACGCCAAAAATGAAAAAAAAAAGATTCCTCGACCGAGGCCACTGAAATCATGTGCAGAACTATACTCCATGTGCCTGGCCGCGTTCTTTTGGGCTGGACGTAAGGCCACTGACTACTGGCCAATTAAAATTTTCCGGCATCACCGGTCAGGAACATTGAAACAAATCAAAATTTTGCAAAGAAATTGAATTTTCGTTTTGAAGTTGAGTCCCTTGATCTTTAGCCTAAACCAAACAAATCCCAGCCCAAAACCAAGCCAATTGTGCCCTAATTCTTTGCCAAATCACCCGACCAATTCATTTCTCTGCATTCACTGTTCACGGTCAATTCTTTTGCCACCGCCTTCGTTCTTTCTTTGCCGCTAAGTCTTCTCGGGTATTCTCGCGTTACCCTCATTGCCATGCCTCCACACCACTATCAAGCGCCGTACGCCCTAACCTGGCAATAGCCCTAGCCCTCTCCCTCTACCTTGCATTGCCGTAGCCAAAATATCAGCCGCCGCCTGGGATATTCCGCTGCCGCTCCCTGTTTTGCCCCTCAACCGACAGGCCGCCATGTTGGATCACCACATCACCTTGCCGAGATGCCAGCTCTCCCCGATCTTTCTCCCCCCCCCCCCCCCCCCCTTGAGCTGCCGCCGCCGTCCTGATCCCCTTTCGGCCCCGAACCGCCTTCGGGCATCTTTTTAAGCTCACGACCCCTCCAACCTTCTCCTCACATCCCCGTGAAACTCCAGACACACCCAATCGGCCCCTCACCACCCCCATCGCCGCCAATCGCCGGAAAACCGCAAGTAAGCCCGAATTGTGATTCCCCTTCCTCGGTCAATTTCATTCCAATTGCTTTCTTCTGTAGCTTCCTCAACCTCCCAAAACCCTCCCAAATCGTTGCCCAAGCTCGCCGAGCCCTCCCTTTCTTCGCCGCCGAAGCTCATCGCCCGACCTTGATGCCTCACCGTGGACAGCTCACCACAGGCCTCCATGACCCAAACCACCGCCACCCAAGCCACCGTGACCACCCCTAGATGGTTAAAAAGCAGCTAGGTGGAAGGAATAACCCTCTTGTAGCTCCTGTGCCATGGAAAACTGCCACGAAGCTCCCTCACCGCCGGCGAAGTTCCGGTCATCCCCGACCACGCCCAAGGCCAAAAATGGGTTCTCCTTAGTCCCAGCATTCCAACCATACCCTCGGTTTTCGCCGGAGTTGAGCGTAGCACCGGAAATTGCCGTCGCCAAAAACCCCCTGTTTTTTGTTACTGTAGCATAGTCGGGAGGAAGACGATAAATAGTATCGGCCTGGTACTATTCATCCGACCCGTTAATGAATAGTAACCTGATCTGGTACTATAGCAAATAGATCCGAAATGAACAATAGCCCGACCCAGAGTGAATGTAGCCGAATCCGACACTCTAGCAGTCCGAACCCGATGAACAGTACAAACCCGTTAGTGAATAGTACAGACCCGCAATGAACAGTGAATACCCGTTACTGTTCATACATGCCTAAAAATGCCTATATATACCCGTTTTGATCGTCTCGAGCCCGCCAACCCATTTCTCAGCTCCATTTCCTCATATTGGATACCAGTAATCCTAAAAACCTCAAACACATGTTCAAACCCTAAATCCTATTTCAGTCCAAACTCCTTTCATTCGCCGAAACCCTACCAACTCGTGTACCCAATTTGTCGTCCGGAGCCCATCTATACTTCCCAACCTCGCACTACCGCTCTAAACTCTAGTGAAGCCCTAAACAACCTAGACAAATATCCTAACCCTACAAATCGATGCCATCCACACCTTTAGCCATTCATCGAAAATCCATCCGCCACATATATAACCTCGGCCATCCCGAACCCACCTAAACCCTGACCATCCCACCTACTTTCTTTATGTTCTTTTGATTATTTATTTGCATTTTGTTCCCAGCTTGCGTTCCGGAAAGCAGGGATTTGTGTGTTCGTCTTCCACGCTAGTACGCGGACCATACGAGCTGGTCGACAGAAGCACTACAAGAGCAATTAAAGAAGTCGGTGTCCAAACTGAAGATTACGTGGAGAATCAGAGGCTATGGATAAAGAGGCAAGTCACACTTGTTTTGATCATGTTGAACCTACATTTCCGCTATTTATTTATTTACTTATATTTTCATTATGTATTTGCACACTATTATTTTCTGTACAATAACTGATTAGAATGACATGATATTAGTTATGTCCTACCACCCGAAATGCCCAGTTTAACTTGATGGCCGCATTCACCTTGACAAGACACAGTAATATTAAATATGATATTAATATAAACATGGTAGTTAGGAATTCATCAAATATTTCTATGTTAAGACTTTTGGTATTTGTTTAGAGTTTTGGAAAAGTTGGATCTATGGTAAGCGAGGATCACAGAGGTGGATCCAAAGACCTTATCCTAGGGTGGAGGCTTGGTTGTGGATTGGTGGCAGTGCCGCGGGCATTGAATATGGGTTTGTGCATGGATGATGCCTCAGATAAAAATATAAGGACTAGACGCTTATGCTGAGTAAAGAACATAGTACCCGTCCAACCACCAGCATTGATTTGGTCAAACCTGGTTTAATAACTGCTCAAGTTCAATTGAACCTCTGCAACTGGCGGAGGGAGACCGAGGGTGAGTTCGTATGGGAGGTGGTTAACCATACAATAGTAGGACTGCTATAAGTCGGATGAGATTCGTGGGGTCATCCGAGCTTATGGAGATCTAGGACCTACTGGGTGAAGGCTATATAAAGAATTGAGCAGTGAACAATATTGTTTTCTTGAACTCGGACGCAGGGTTAAGAAATCTTGTGGGTAAAGTAGGGCAGCTCTGCAGAGTCATGATTAATGGTATTTGAATACGTCGTGCTTCCGGTAAATGAAGCTGTGTTTACTGGGTGAATCCAAAAACAAGGCATAAGTAGATTTGAGAATGGTTTGGTAACGTGGAAAGTTGGTAATCAAGTTTGAAACCCCTTTTATTAATGAGTACCTTTTTCAGTCTTTAACTGGTTCCCAACTGAAATTGCATCCACATAAATAATGAACTTATTTCCCTTTCACTTGTCATACCTTGCATGTTGTTACTGCTAAGCTCTGTGTGACTTGCTGAGTACGGTTAGTTGTACTCAATCTTGCTTTATTTTCCCCAACACAGAGATCAATAGAGGACAAGACATTTCAAGATTACGTGTTAGGATTGCGACCGCACTCAAGCGTTCCTGTGGAGTTTTCTTGAGTTCTTCTGATTGTAAGTTATGTCTTGGGCTTAAATGCCTTAAAATATTGAAAATTGACTGTTAAGTCTTTATTTTAATTAAATTAACTCTTTTAAATGTTCGTAAGCAGTCATGATACTTTTTCTGTCCGCAACTGAACTCCTGGGCTGTTACGGAAGGTAACGACATTCTCGTCCCTAAAAACGGGGGTGTTACAAACATGATTGATGGGTTTTCTGTATTGAACATTAAATTTGGTCCCTAAGACCTCCAATCAGGCGTACAAATATCAATTATAAATTAAATTTCATCTCCATTAGTGCTATGGCATGTGCTGTTTGCAATTCGGCCTTTACAGCTGAGGACTGAACAATTTTTAAATCATCATGCTATCGGTCCACCAGTAGCAAGAACATATACGAGCACTGACCAACCATTTGAATTTGATGAAGTCTCCTGTCCAAAATTAATTTGTTAGAACTTGAGCACATTCCTGGCAAGTCTTCATAAAAAATGTCACAAATAAACTGAGAGAATTTCTAAATTTACTATTCTTTTCATACAAAATCGGTTACAATCATTTTTATTATATATCCTAATACTTTAGTTTTTAGTTTTTAGAAATCAGAAAACATCACTGTTTAAACCGAAGCCTTAGTTGAACCATAGCAGCTAAACATCATGCGCCAAGCTAATCCACTTGGTAACCAGGGGAGATGTTGGGTTTCCTTGACCTCACTTAGCGGGCTCACTAGGCTTTTTTTCTTCTTCTTGTTTACAGTAGCCAGAAGAAGGTGACACGGCAACATGAGGGCGAGACGTGTCGGCCGGTCACGTCTCAGGAGCTTTCCCTCTCGTACACGCGTCTTGGCCGCGCGCCGCCTCTACTGTCCCGCCGTTACAAAGATTGCACTGCATTGCAGTCGTGTGTGGTTTCTCTGTTTATTGGCTAGAAATCAGAAAGCAGAAGCAGAGAGTGATCAAAGCAACAGAGGTGATGGAGCAGAGCCATGGCGGTTCATGCTCATGTGGTTGAACTCTGTCTCGGCGGCGGCACCAGGGTCTACTTATGATGTGCACACACTCAGCACACAATACCACTTAATTCTATTTCTAACTAGTTTTTTTTTTGTGTTTTTGAAGGCTATTCTTTTGACAATGCGACTGGAGATGTTGCTGCAGATCAGTACCACAAGTACAAGGCATGTTAATTTCTGAAACAACGACCCGATGCTAAATATACTTTAGTTTGTAGATCAGATAGAAGATGCTTCTTTCTTTCCATGTATGTGCTTATGGTCGATAAATCGCAGGAGGATGTTAAGCTAATGCATGAGATGGGTTGAACGCGTACAGATTCTCAATCGCCTGGTCAAGGCTTATTCCAGGTACACACAATGGCGGACCCGAATCCAGAGCCAAATTTTAGGGGGACTAGCGGAACATAATGTACAAAAGATAAACGCACTAAATATAAAGCGAATTATATTTTGCAATCCAAAATCACACATAATTAGAATAGCGAATTATATTTTGCAATCCAAAATCACACATAATTAGAATAGGGACATAGTAAAAATACAAAATATAACAAAGGTTGTACCTTAGTAATAGATAATGTGACTTCCACTGCCCATAAATATATGTAAGCAGTTATCTGCACACCAAAATTAGCAAAATTAGTGATAAAATCAAAAATTGTATTTGTGAATAGTTATAAAGATTGAAAAAAAGGATGAAACATACGAGTAACTAGAATTGAGTGGTAGTAGTAGTGCAAGTACGTGGCAATAGTATTCTACGAGATTTCATGCTTTGAAAGCGTTTTCTAATTCTATCATCATAAAGGTTTCTAAAAATCTCTCGCTCAATGTAGCATATCATCAAGTCACTGAACCACCCATCTGCTACTCTATTGCACAAATCTGTCTTGATAATATTCATTGCCGAAAAAACTCTTTCAACAGATGTCGTTGCTACTGAAAGGATCAATGTTAGCTCAATGAGACGGTATTCCAATGGGAATGTTCTATTTTTTTCTCTTTCAACCATCTTTTGAGCTAGCTTTGCAATATCACCACATCCATAGAATTCTACACTTCTCTTGACATTGAGAATAAATGTTTGAAGCTGATTTTTTAACAACAAATGGCCAGCTATGTCAAAGTCATCAGCATAATCTCAGCAAGTCGAACAAGCTTATCTACATCAAACTTGGAGAAAGAGTCTCTTGGATTAAGACAAGATATGCATACCAGTAATTCTGAAGAAACTTCATTAAACCGATGGTTCATCTCTGATGTAATGGCATCAATAGCAGTAATGAAAATCTCAACATGGTAATAGTGATGGTAAGTCACTGTATGTTTCCTACGTGCAGACATACCTCTAACTAGAATGAGTTCTTTCATATTTGGCACATGAATCTCATTTGATTCACAAAAACTTTTTACTCGCTGGAATAATGGCTCTCATCCGTTGTCTCTCATGTCCCGCAAACGCATTTTTACATCTACAAGCAAATCCATAGCTTCAACAATATTTTGATCCTTCCTTTGCAAAGCAAGTGATAACTCATTTGTAATGCTTAGCAAGTCTATTAATAAATGCAAGATAAAAACAAATTCAAAGCTTTCCATTTTCTGTATCAATCCAGATACTCCACCATGACTTGATGGTTAACATGAATCTTTACTCACAATCTCTAGTACCTCTAATACTGCCTCCCACATTTGGTAAATATGCAGTATGGTTTTTAGATGAGAGCCCATCTAGTATCGGAAGGTCTAGCTAGGCTTATTTCTTGATGCAACCCTGTGCCAGTGACAGCATTATTATTCTCTAACTTCTTTAACAAGACACTTTGACGCTTGGTAAGCAATGCATCCATTGTTTTACAAGATGCACTCACAGTGGTCACTATCAAGGGAATATAGTTGAAGAAATCAGCAATAGCTCTACTACAACTTGCAACAATTACAACCACTAACTGCAATTAATGGGCAAAGCAATCGATGTAGAAAGCATACGGATTCTCATCTCGGATCTGCCTTTGCAAGCCATTAAATTCTCCTCTCATATTTGAAGCTCAATCATAACCCTACCCTCGTAGCCTAGAAATTGGTAATTGGTGCTCTCCCAGTAAAGCAAATAAAGTTTCCTTCAATGCAACAGATATACAATTTGATACATGATTAATAACAAGAAACCTTTCAAGAGCCTTCCCTTGATCATTCACAAACTTGTATGCCACAGATTATGCTAAGTTAAAACACAACCACATGATTACACAAATACATAGAACAATGTAAAAACATAACATAAACTACCTCAAAATCACGGCCATTTTGCTCCTTTATTGATATATCTCGTGACTCATTAATTAGCACGGAGAAATTCCTATCTCCAATCTCCTCCATAATCACCTTTGTGACCTCTTGCGCACAAGCTTTCGCAAGATCCTTTTGAATTTTTGGAGAAATCATCTGACAATTTAAGGGAGCTTTATCGAACGCTTTCTTCACTTCCTCATTCTTATCTTTATACCACTCAACCAATTCTCTAAAATTTTCTTTATTGATGGAAGTTGAAGATTCATCATGTCCTTGGAAAGCTTCACCTTACATTAGAAGAAATCTTCCACAATCTAAAGAAGCAGTCAAACGAATTTTATATGCAATTTCTGACTCTCGGCCATGATCAGAAAGTCTTTGTGTCACACTTGCCCTTTGATTTTTAAAATCCTCATAGTCGCCCCTTGCAATGTTGTGATAACTACTAGATCCACCAACATATTTATCAAATGTTCCTAAAGTTTTCTTCCAATTAGAATACCCTGTTGCTGTAAATACACCACTACCAAAATTTTTAGGCCTTCCAGGCTTCTTGAAAAGAAAACAATAAAAACAAAAGGCCGCATCATTTTCCACACTATATTCCAACCAATCATATCTATTGTACCATGTTTGTTGAAATGCTCTTGAATAATCATTCTGCATTTTGTGAGGAAAATCATGGCCTTTTAGTTGGGTTGGACCACTCAACAAATACGCCCTTTTCACTTGATCTTCATTGTCATACTCATTAATAGGTATACGATTTGCTAGATCAGCGATGATTTCATCGGGACTAAAATCCACACGAGCCTTCTTTACTTGACTCTCGTTAGTATGAGGAGTACTACTTGTATTGGATAAAAAATATTTATGCAATGTTTGTTTCTCCATCTCATGCAACTCTACAAATCAATAAATAATAATAAATGAAACTCAAATACCAAATTAAACACAATTGCACAAATTTAAAAAGTAGATTGTGTTTTATACCTATTAATATAAAATCACAGCTGACCAGCACCAGCTGTCACTCTGTGAGCGGTGAGGGGTGAGCCACACGGCAGTCGGCAAGGGCATAGGCGCAAAGCTTTAATCAACGCGATGCAATCTAGTGATCCAGTCGACAGAATGCTCGCCAGGTTGCCAGATCCAGATGCTTCGGCTGCTCGGCCTCTCGCGACTCTCCCTCCGCACTCTGCCCTCCGGCCGATCGGCGACCCCCGACCGAGCCTCCCTCTCCCTCGCGGACTCGGCCTCTTCCTCCCTGTTGGCTACCCTATTTGCCGGTCGGCTGGTCCTGCTCGGCGTGGTGGCGGCGGCGCTCCAGATCTGGCGGGGAGGCGGCCAGATTTGGCGTTGCTGGCTACCGGTCTGTCACCTGACGGTGAGCCGATCGGCTGCTCCTGCTCGGCTGCTCGTGGTGGCTCCGTGCGATGGTGCCCCACGCGGCCACGCGCAGATGCCCCCACCAGCTTCCGGCGGCCGGCCCAGTCGGCAGTCGCCACCAACGCCGCCCGTCGCCCCGTGCCCCTGTCCGTGCCGCCAACAATAAGCGCCGCCCTCCGCAAGTTTGGCTTCAGGAGGAGAAGACGAAAGGGGATCTGGGGATGGATGAAATCAACTATTTCTTTGCCGTTGCTGTAGTATGTTCGAATTGGATCTAGGTCACTTCGTTGGCCTGGTATGTATTTCTTGGTGGGCTGGCCTTTACATTTTGCTACAATGTTGTTTTTGGCCCACTTTGTTTTTGGATCTGGGTTGGCTTGTTGCCTCAAGTACCTAAGGCTCACCTTGTCACCCAGCATGGCGGTGGCTGGTGGCTGCTGGCGGTATGGCGCCCCAGCCGGAGGTATTTTTTGTGTGTTTTTAAAGGCTATTCTTTTGACAATGCTATTGAAGATGTCGCTGCAGATCAGTACCACAAGTACAAGGCATGTAAATTTCTGAAACAACAAGGTGGTGATCTTAGGAAGATGTCCGTCATCAAGGAATTCTACGAGAGTATATATCATGTACAAAATTCGAATGCCGAGCATGGGTTAGTTGGTGCATCCTTTTAGACCAGACGGGTTCCTCCAAAGTAGTGTCCATTCATCAACTAGAAGTCGCAAGATTGTGCACTTCAGGGCAGTTCAGCAAGACAAGGAAGCTCCAACAATCATCATCTGATCACGCGCTTTATGTGTTCTACAAGACGGTAATATAGAATACTAATCAGCCTTCTCATAGTGCATCCATTTTTATTTCTTTTTGCAGTATCAATGTAGCTAAAAGGCAAGGTGATAACAAATTCTCCTTCAAAAAAACCTAGTTGTTAAAAACAGTGCAGTAGTAATTAAGTAGAAGCACAATCAGAAATAATTATTTGAGAAAAATGGAGGCAATAACTAAATAATAGTTCTGGTGGTAGTAGTGCTTGCTTTGTGGGGGTGGTAAGAATTGAGATCAAGAGACATATGTATGAGGAGGGCAGCTCAAGCTAGCTTAGAAAAATCAGATGTGATCTTGGGACAGGCAAATATGGCAGCTGCATCGCACGTTAGTGTCGGGGGCGACTTGCTGCAGGAAAATGTAAAGTATTTTGTCTCCAATCTCCATATATTCACAAGATGGCCTCGTAGTTCATAGTTTACACACGCCAAAAATGACAAAAAAAAAATATTCCTCGACCGAGGCCACTGAAATCATGTGCAGAACTATTACTCCATGTGCCTGGCCGCATTCTTTTATTTTTTTTCATTATTTTTATTTTTTAATTGAATGGCTCAGAAAAATCTAACAGTCACTGTAGTGGAATTTTAGCCAATGATATAAGCCAGAAACTTAATTTTAGTCAATATTTCTTTGGAGTGGGCTCTAAAATTTCGGAGCGTCACCGGCCAGGAACATGATGGATGGGTTTTCTGAATTGCAAATTAAACTTGGTCCCTCAGACCTCCAATCAGGCGTACAAATATCAGTTATAAATTAAATTTCATCTCCCCCAGTGCTATGGCATGTTCTGTTTGCAGTTCAGGCTTTGCAGCTGACTGAACAATTTTTGAATCATCAAGCTATCAGTTCACCAGTGGCAAGAACAGATTTGAGCACCGACCAACCATTTGAATTTGATGAAAACTTAATTGATGAAGTCTCCTGTCAAAAATTAATTAAAATTAATTTGTTAGGACTTGAGCACATTCCTGGCAAGTCTTCACAAAAAAATGTCAACTTACTCGGTCTTGCAGCTGAGCTCCTCTTATTAATCCATCATTGGCTTCTGGATCAGCACGCAGCATTGGCAGTGTTAGATCCATCCACAATCCACACAAACTCAAAGAGGAGAGGAGAGCGATGGAGGCGACCGTGCTGAGTGTTGGCAAGTCCGTGGTGAATGGAGCGCTTAGCTACGCCAAATCCGCCATGGCGGAGGAGGTGGCCTTGCAGCTCGGCGTCCAGCGTGACCAGGCCTTCATCACGGATGAGCTCGAGATGATGCAGTCTTTCCTGATGGCCACGCACGACGAGCAAGATGAGAACAAGGTGGTCAAGACCTGGGTGAAGCAAGTCCGTGACGTGGCCTACAACGTCGAGGACTGCCTCCAGGATTTCGCCGTCCGTCTGGAGAAGCCATCTTGGTGGCGCATCCCTCGCACGCTGTTAGACCGGCGCCGGGTGGCCAAGCAGATGAAGGAGCTCAGAGCCAAGGTTGAGGATGTCAGCCAGAGGAACGTGCGCTACCGCCTCATCAAGGGCTCTGGATCCAAGCCTATCACCGCCGCTGGGCAGTCCAGAGTCACCGGTACAACAATGTCTGGCATCGACGAAGCAAAGCGGCAACAGGACAATGCAAAAGCTGAACTCGTTCGGCTCATCAACAAGAAAGACGACGACCTTAGAGTGATAGCGGTGGGGGGAACAAGTGGTGATCTCGGGGATACGTCCATCATCAAAAGGGCCTATGAAGCTGTGAAGGTACACAAGAAGTTCGAATGCCGCGCCTGGATCAGGTTGATGCATCCCTTCAATCCAACAGAGTTCCTGCAAAGCGTTGTCGAGCAATTCTATGTAAATTCCCTTCAAGAGGACGGAGAAAGAGAAAAGGCAACTCTGGGGACCCAAGATCTGAGGAGGATGGCGCTGATGAAGGAAGATGATTTGGCTGATGCGTTCAACGGATATGTGAATGAGAAGAGTTACCTGATTGTGCTTTATGACCTATCCAACATTGAAGAGTGGGATCGGATTAAAACATACTTACCAAGTAACAAGAAAGGGAGCCGCATCATAGTGTGTACGGAGCAAGTTAAAGTGGCAAGCTTATGCGTAGGGCCAGAGAGTGCAGTTCCGGAGCACATACAATTGTGTGCTGATCAGACTCTTTATGCTTTCTACCAGAAGGTAATATTCGAAGTCCTGAAAATCACCTAAGTAATGCTATCTCTGATTGTTCTTCAAGTTCAGCGTCTCGATCGCCTAATTAAATTCCACTTGGACTTGCGTCTTTAGGTAAAAAGGAACTAATGTAATTAACAACAACATTAGAAATATGAAGGAAACATTAGCTTGTCGAATCCTAGTAGTCTGCGTTCCATTTACCAATAGCTAGATTAATAAGTCACTAATCCCTACATCCATCCACGCGGGCTACATATTTTAAGATGTTTTCTTGATGTTAACTTCTATTGATTCTAAGCGGATTAGGATAGGCCTCTTAAGGACCGTCCCTTTTTTAGACTGCCTAAATCAAATTTTCATATTATTTTCAATTTTCATAATGTTCCTTCCAAAATTATATAAATTTTAGAAAGCCCAGACTCATCCCAACTTGAGAAATGTTAAAGGTGGTTTCTAATTTTTATCTTTGAGCTGAAAGAGGTGGTACATATTACTTGCAATTGAGTAGAGAATTTGGCACAATGTTGAGCTCGGTTTGCATTCAACTTAATTGAGTAGAGATATATTGAAACATTCACACTCATATATGTGCATCATTGCTTCTATGAGCACATGAGTTTCACACCTTCAAATTCAATCTTTGCCTCTTTGGTCGTAGAAAGCTGCATATTGAAGTCGAGTTATGATAGAAATGTCCA
This sequence comes from Dendrocalamus latiflorus, assembly GCA_017311315.1. Lineage (NCBI taxonomy): Eukaryota > Viridiplantae > Streptophyta > Magnoliopsida > Poales > Poaceae > Dendrocalamus > Dendrocalamus latiflorus. The sequence goes on along the minus strand of CM029653.1, from coordinate 40,944,116 downwards.
ACTTCATGAAACTGCATGACGTGGTGTCGAAGGCTCAAAGCCTCACAGATAGATCTATAGTATGTACTAACATATAGAAAAGGAAGTTACATTCTTCGCTACATTCACCCATACTTTGTGCACACGAATCATTACTAGCCTTCTGATCGACTTGATCTAATGGTCAATATCCATTCCATGTTCTGCTAAGCACACATTCAATTTTAGCCATCGATCCTTCCAATCCAATGGCCGAGATTCAAACTATATACAAGTAAGTGTGCATGTACGACATACACCCGTTCGCGAGCACATGCACCACCACAACACATAAATGCACACACTTTATAGAGCGTAGCACACACTTTCGCATTGACTCGCATTTGCATGTGCATATACTACAGGTGATATCGGCCGATACAGTGCATTTGGTTTGATGACAAATTTGTCCCACCAAGCTTTACTAAAATTTAGCATTGCAAAAATTTGGTCACCAAATTGGCTACCAATGTTTTGGCCAAAGATTGGCAATAAAATGAACTAGAGGGTTAATGGAGAAGGATCTCATCAAAGTTTGGTAGCAAATCAAATGCTTGTCAAATTCGATAAACACTACTAAATTTTGGTAAGGCAAGCATTGAAAACCATTGGAAGCAAACCAAACTGCCCCGATAGGTCATAATATTTTTGGATGAAATTTTGCACATCTATATGTTGTAACGTATCCTACGTCATATCCATCGGTATCTGGAGATATTTTAAATGCATAATTGCGAAGAACTTGATGAATTGGTGCATATGCACCTCTGTGCATATTTGTATTTCCGTATATACTTGCTTCTATTTATTATAATTTCGTTCCTACCGAACTAAGTTGTTGACCAATATGGTCGTCTGAATCATAGGTCATCATTTGAACTGCAGATTATATGAAGATTACATATTTTGACAGACATTGTCAAATCATTTAAGAATGAAAAAAATATTATTTTGATTATTTACAACACTTAAAACATGACTAAACATTGTCCTGGGAAAAGGCAGCACCTAAGCATTTGTTGCTTGTGTTTAGGGTTCTCAAGATGTGACAGATTCAACGGAGGCAGGGCCTAGCTCAAACAACTCTGTAGACAGAAAGAAGCTCACTCGCATCGAGACCATGGTAGCTGCTTTGGAGGATTCACAGCTCATCGGTCGAGTGAATGAAAAAGCTGACATTGTCCAACTAGTTTCAAATAAAGATAGACAACAACGCGAGGTGATCTCAGTGTGGGGAATGGGTGGTATTGGGAAAACTACTCTAGTTCAAGATGTCTACCGAAGCCAAGAGGTTAGTGGCATGTTTGACAAGCGCACTTGGGTCACAGTCATGCGTCCTTTTAGCTGTAGCGACCTCCTCAAGAGCTTAGCTATGCAGTTTGGCAACAAGAACCAGACAGATTTGGCCAAACTTTCAACTACGCAGCTTGGGAACATGGTGGCCGGACTTCTAGAAGGAAAGAGATACTTGATTGTTCTCGATGATCTATGGTCTACCACAGAATGGGACGAAATAATACAACATTTGCTTAAAACGGCGGCAAGCTGCATCATAGTCACCACAAGGGAAGAGAAAATCGCTAAGCACTGTTCAAATGGGGAAAGAAGAAATATACGCAAGCTCAACACTCTGGAAGCTGATCATGCACGTGATCTCTTCACAAAAAAGGTACTGATAGAGCACTATCATGCTCCATTAATTGTTTTATTTCGGGTTACAATATAGGCACACTACGTGTAATATTTAATTTTTATAAACTGTAAGAACTGGCTGGTATAGTTGCCTAAAAAATAGGTTAGTGTTTTCGTTCAAATGCCCATGGTCTTTAAGATGTAGGCCTAGTTTTTTTTAGTTTATAGATTATGACTTATAGATTCCTTCGAACAAATGAATTGGATAACTTTTTTGATGTCGTTTTAAAACAGCTTATTAGGACAGTCTTTTTAAAATATCTTATCGGCAGTTAGTTCTTCCGCACAAACACTTATATTGAAACTAAAAGCTATCATCTACAGCTATAATTTATAAATCGCAACAAAAAAACGCAACAATAGTTAGTATGCATGGAACTCTACCATCGATAAAAAAACCAAGGTATCACACTAGTGGCGTCCTATGGTTGGCAGCGGAATATTTTATTTGAGAATCTTCTAGCAACTCAACTTACCGAATTAATTTTATTCGGCATACCTTGATCTATCCTCTCTCCAAATTTGGGCCGTTGATGCTCTGTCGCCATGGTTATGTAAATCAAGGCCTACTGATTCTGTAACCGTCAACGCCTGCCATTTGGTTGGTCCGATTACTGTCTGAATGAAAAGGAAATCAATGCTCCTATAAAATTAGCATAATTTATATATATACTCCTTTAAATATAAAATTATACATATATATTAAAAATTAAGAGCTCTAATAAAATTTTATCATGCAATTCACATTAGAGTATCTTAGAATTAGTACAAAAGTAAATTGCAAGTGATAAAAAAAGTATAACACATTCGTTTAAGTGGTATATCTAATGTGAAAGTATGTACTCCCATGAGTACAATACCATTTCCTATATATTATTATTAAAATGATAAAGAAATTATTACATTCACTCTTAAGGGCTAAAAATTACCATATTAATCGAAAAAAGAAATATATATATACCGTCGATTGTGGTATGTCCCAATTATAATAGCGGAGATCAATCAAATATATTAGGGTTTACAATTGTATAAGAAATACAATTGCATTTTCAACAAACGTTGGCACGTTACATTCTTCCTATTAAGCGCCCCGAATCAAAATAAACGCTATGGATTTGCTATTCGGTGGCACTTGGCTAAACACCTGGTTTGATTAAATGCCCTAGTATCTCAGTCCATGTTGTAGTGATCACACAAATTAAATGCAATAAATACAACTCTATTTCCAAACATAAGTATATGTATTGTAAAATCTAGATGCACAATTGCCTCGGAAATTAGGCTAATTTGTACCTCTATAGAAAGTTGGGTTCTTAAAAGAAAAATTGGAATTGAGGCCTTTTGTGCCGTCCCATTTTGCATACCTAATTAGTCTCTAGAGCAACTCCAGCAGGGCCCCTACTTGAGCCCTCAAACCTCATATTTGAGGGCTTGAGGCAAAAATAGAGGTCCAGCAGGGCCCCTACCAGAGCCCTCAAATTTGAGGAGCTCCTCAAATCCCCCCTCAGCCCTCATTCCTGGGGCTCTATGCCAAGCCCCCAAATCACAGTTGGAGCAGTTTTCTGCGCGCCTCGCCCGGCTCTTTCCCCGCCCGGCTCTTTCCCCTCCCGTGCGTGCCTCTTTCCCCGCCCGCCTCTTCCCCTCCCGTCCACCGAATCCCCGCCTCCGCCGCCCGCTCGCCCCCCGCCTCGCCCGAATCCCCCGCCTCCGCCGCTCGCTCGCCCCCCGCCCGTGGCCATACTTGGCTCTTCACCGCCTCGCCCGTCGCCTCCGCTCTCCTCCGCCCGTCGCCGGCACCTTCGCCCGTCGCCGACGCCTCCGCCCGTCGTCCGACTCCTCCGCTCTCTGCCGCCTCCGCTCTCCTCCGCCCGTCGCCGGCGCCTTCGCCCGTCGCCGACGCCTCCACCCGTCGCCCGACTCCTCCGCTCTCTGCCGCCTCCGCTCTCCGCCGCCTCCGCTCTCCTCCGCCCGTCGCCGACACCTCCGCCCGGCGCCTCGCCCGTCGCCCGACTCCTTCGCTCTCTGCCGCCTCCGCTCTCCTCCGCCCGTCGCCTCCGCTCTCTGCCGCCTCCGCTCTCCTCCGCCCGTCGCCGACGCCTCCCCCGTCGCCGGCGCCTCCGCCCGTCGCCCGACTCCTCCGCTCGCGGGTCCCATGTGTCAGTGTGTATTGTAATGGATTTGAGGGTTTAGATTTGAGGAGTGTTGTTGGAGTAGATGCAAAAAAATTGGGCCCTCCAAAGTAGGGAGAGCCCTCAAATGAAAAGTAGGGGCCCTGTTTTGAGGGCTCTCAATCACGTCTAATGGTACTTATTCGATTTTCTCATCAAGTCCACATCCGGTGGTTTTAATCAAAAGTTGGGCCTGCTTCCCCCTTAATCTTTATTATATAAAAAAACTGTTAGTGTGATGGCTCATGTGGCCCTGTGCTAGAGTGTGGAGGAATTAGTCCCACATGAAGAGTTGAGATAGTTTTTGGCCACCATATAAACCCATGTGTTTCAAACATAACACCTCTGGGACTAGGCCGAGGTGTAAGTATTGTGCTATGTCTGCATAGGCCGGCCCTACTGTGGGCTAGGCCTAAAATGGATTTTGAGCCAGTGTGTTACAATGTTTATACTGTTACTAGTTGTTTATAGATATATCTATTATATAATAAAAGCTAATGACAAGTGATTTATAGCTGCTAAGGTAAAAATAAATATGCTAGGAATTTTTTTTTAAAAAAAGTAAACATACAACCCTTCATTTCAAAGGCTTATAACTGATAGTTGGTTTAGAGATATAAGAATTTGAAATAATTCTCAAAAAAAGAAAAACATTTAGCATTCAATTTGGTATATCTATTATATAATAAAAGCTAATGACAAGGGATTTACAGGTGCTAATTAAGTGTAGGATTAAGGATAATTAACTAGAGGTGGTGAATGGGAGGTTCTAAAAATTCTTGCTTTCTAATAGATAATTTTGAAAATTGATAACTAATCAAGAATTCTAGCACAAATCAAACCCAAACAATTCTACTAATACTAAGGCACCACTAGCAAAGTCTCTACAAATATGTTTCTAGCTTAACCCATGTCATTCTTCTTGTCATCTTTAACATGCATCTTCAAGCCGTTGAGCACACTCTGGAACTAAACCTTTCAAACCACTTGATAAAATACGTCAGCCCCTTTTTGCAAATATTGTCACTAATTACAAAATATTTTTAGGGGCCTAGTTGTCTTCACTAAGAAGAAAATAAATATGCTAGAAATTTTCAAAAAAAGAAAGTAAACATACAACCCTTAATTTCAAAGGCTTATAATTGATAGTTAGCTTAGAGATATAATAATTTAAAATAATTCTCAAGAAAAGAGAAAAACATGTAGCATTTAATTTGGTATATTCTAATTTTAAAGGCTTAGGTTTAATAGTTGGCTTAAAGATATATTAATTTGAAAATCATAGGGGGAGAGATCTCAAATCAAATTGTGCTATTTAAATATGAATTCAAATATGTCAAATGTATTTTGTTTGCGTGATAGGAATTTCAACATTTAGAATTCACAAAGAAAATTTTATAAAATATACTATACCAAACTACAGCATGTAATTGCGGACTAATCGGCTAGTTAAGTAAAGGAATGGATAAGATCGAAATACTTAATATTGAAAAAGTTTGAACAGTATTTCTTTCACTTTCACTTCTTTCCACTTGTAACTCCCATCTGTACAGTAATGGAAGGTAGAAAATGTGTTGGTAAAGTGCATATTTAATTAAGACAAAAAAATTACCATAGTCGCTCGATGAAGTAAATTAGAAAGACTTTTTTGTACCTACTTTAATTTTTACAGTAATTAACAAGTTAAATTGTACCAATTCCAGGTATTTAAGGAGGCTAACGATTTGGATGAGCAATATCTTAAGTTGGCTGAAGAAGCGAAACCGATTCTAAAGAAGTGCAATGGACTTCCCCTAGCAATAGTCACCATAGGTGGCTTCTTGGCAAACCAACCAAAAACCGTTTTTGAGTGGAGAAAGTTGAATGACCATATTAGTGCTGAGTTGGAGATGAATCCAGAGCTTGGGGAAATAAGAACAGTACTTAATAGAAGCTATGATGGTTTACCCTATCACCTCAAGTCTTGCTTCTTATACCTGTCCATCTTTCCGGAAGATAAGAAGATTAGCCGGAAACGATTGGTGCGTCGGTGGACTGCAGAGGGTTACTCAAGGGAGGTCCGCGACAAGTCTGCTGAGAAAATAGCAGACGACTACTTCTTGGAACTCAAAGAAAGGAGCATGATCCTACCAAATCAGGGATCAATTGATAGTAGAAAAGGAATCGTCTGGTGCCAAGTCCATGATGTCATACGTGAAATCAGCATCTCAAAGTCAATGGAGGAAAATCTTGTTTTTAGATTGGAGAAAGGCCGCAGCTCAAGCCCCCCAGGCACAATTCGTCACCTTGCTATTACAAGCAGTGAGCACTGGGAGGGAGACAAGAGTGAGTTCGAAAGCATGGTGGACATGTCCCGTGTGCGATCACTAACAGTGTTTGGGGATTGGAGGCCATTTTTCATTTCCGACAAGATGAGGTTGCTACGAGTGCTGGACTTGGAAGACACGGATGGTCTATTGGGTCATCACCTAGAGCACATTGGGAAGCTTCTTCACCTAAAATACCTTTCTCTAAGAGGGAGTGGTATCTGTTACCTTCCAGATTCTCTGGGTAACCTGAGGCAACTGCAGACGCTAGATATCAGCGATACAAAGATAATAAAGCTGCCGAAGACCATCATCAATCTTCGGAAGCTAAACAATCTCCGTGCTGGCGACAAACCGAGGGGCGAGCGCGGCACATATGAAGAAATGGTAGGGGATGCACCTACCATTAGGAACAGGCTATGCCTTTTGACCGTCGGGTCGATGTTCCTTTGTGCAGCTCTCTGCCATTGCGTTTCGGATCTTGATGGCATGAGCAGCCGTGACGTATGCACTGGGGGTTGCTGCGCGGTACTCCCTATAATTGCGATGCTCCTAGACGAGCACGGTGTTGTAGTGCCAGGAGGGATGAGGAAACTGAAAGCCCTGCGCACACTGGGTGTCGTGAACATCGCACGGGGGAAGGCTGTTCTACAGGACATAAAAGGGCTCACCCGGCTGCGCAAGTTGGGAGTGACCGGCGTCAACAAGAAAAACGGCAAAGAGTTGTGTTCAGCCATTGCCTGTCTCACACGCCTGGAATCATTATCAGTGCGGTCGGAGGGGGAGCCAGGCCTACATGGCTGTCTGGATGTGGACGGAACGCCCTCGCCTCCGGAAAACCTCCAGAGCCTCAAGCTGTACGGCAACCTCGTCAAACTGCCGGAATGGATCGCGGGGCTCAAGAATCTTGTGAAGCTGAAGCTACGGAGCACCAGGCTGTCGGAGCACGCTGCTGCTATGCAAGTCCTTGGGAATCTACCAAACCTGGCCATCCTGCGCCTGTGGAAAAAGTCGTTCCAGGGTGGAGAGCTCCATTTCCATTTCCAGAGCGAGGGGTTCAGAAGCCTCGTAATACTCGAGCTTCATAAGTTAAAGGGCATGAAATCTGTTAAGTTTGACCAAGGAGCAATGCCCAAACTTGAGCTGCTGCAGTTCAGCCATTTCTGGAACACAAATGAAATCGACTTTTCTGGGCTAGAATTTCTCCCTAGCATCAAGGAAGTCTTGTGTGATGGCTTCCTATTGAAGGAGCACTTGCGGGGCCAGCTTGCTGAGAATCCAAAGCAACCAATTTTGAAGGCGCGCTGAGCTCGGAAGTCGGTCGGGACTTGTGTTGTCTCCCCTACACTGTTGTACTGTTGCGGGCCTCTTCCTACTCTCCTTGCTTTCCGCTTTGCATTCGTTGTGACTGGTTTAAGAAGGCTAATATGGCTGTATGGACACTTACAGCTCACTTATCAGTCTATTCATATAGTAGTTTACAGCCAGCTGAAGGCTGTATGACCCACCCCTTTCTCTCACAAAGTTTCTTGGTTCTTGTGCTTCAGCTGGCTGTAAACTTACAGCCCACCTCTCTTCTCTCTCCTTCTCTCTCTCCTCTATCTCACCATACAACCTACTAACAGCTAGGGCTGTAAACGAGCTCGAGCGAGCTTGACCTGGCAAGCTCGAGCTCGGTAGAAACTCGAGCCGAGCTCGAGCGAGCCTGAGATCGACGTCAAACTTCAAGATGGGCTTGAGCTCGGCTCGGACAAAAATCGAGCTCGGCTCGTGTAGGTTCGGTGGGGAGTCTCGGAGGGAGTACCTGCGGTTGCAGAGCCGTGGCCGAGGCGCCGAGTTGCCGGATCCGGCCATCCGGGTCGAGGAGGGGCGGCGCCGGCGAGGGAGAGGAGGGGTGCCGGGGGGGAGGAGGGGCAGCGGCGGCGGGGGAGAGGAGGGGCGCCGGGGGGGACGAGGCCACGAGGGGCGGCGGCGGGCCGGGTCGAGGAGGGGCGGCGACGGGGAAGAGGAGGGGCGCCGGGGGGGACGAGGCCACGAGGGGTGGCGGCGGGGGGCGAGGAGGGGGACGGGGCCACGGGGCGGCGGCGGCGGGGGAGAGGAAGGGGACAGGGGGGCAAGGAGGGGTGCCGGCGGGGGGAGGAGGGGCGACGGCGACGGCGGAGAGGAAGGGGACGGGGGGGCGAGAGAGGGGGTCAGTGGCGGGGGGGCGAGGAGGGGCGGCGGTCGGCGGGGGAGAGGAGGAGGGCGGCGGGGGCGGCGAGGAGGGGCGCGGGGGGCAGGAGGGGCGGCGGCGGGGAACAGCCGGGCAGGCGGAGGCACCGAGGCGAGTGGGACCGTGGGAGTGGGACTGGGGGAGAGGAGGGAGGGGTGGCCGGGTGGGGGACTGGGGGTGGGGGATTTTGAGAGGAGAGGCGGGAGGGGGTGTGGGGAATTGGGGAGGGTAAAAAAATCTTAAGCTCGCGAGCTATTCGAGTTCGGCTCGTTAAAGCTCGCGAGCTTAAGATGAAGCTCGAATTCGGCTCGTTTAAAGTTCGAGCCAAGCTCGAATCGAGTCTAGAGCGAGCCAAGCTCGAGCAGTTCGCGAGCCTCGAGCTTTTTTTACAGCCCTAGTAACAACCTCTTATTATACTTGCTCTAAGGGTGAAGAACTCCATTTCCCGAGCGAAACTTTTGGAAGCCTCATGGTGCTCTGCTTGAGCTTGCAGGATCATGGAACCTCAAGCATATATCTTTGTGTGTATTTCCATTCCGATGACGCCATGGCCCTGAGAGGCGTACCATGTTTCTGGCCGTGCTTCGTTCTGTACTGCCAAGTGGAAGATCAGCGAAACGGTTTCAATTCAATAAATTGTATCCCAAAGAAAGACTACTGGCGTATACTAAATAAATTGTATTATATCATTATTGTATTGATTAAATGACCGAGATTAGATCGGTTGAGTGGTACGTATTAATGTTCTTAGTTGCTTCACCAAGTAAATTATTTTCTACTTTGCAAGCATGCCATGGCATCATCAGTATATTAAAGACGGGGGACTTCTCGACCGTTGGACCGTGCCACGTCAGTTTTTTTTGTAAAAAAAGTCCCTGTGTTTTTGAAATCACGTAAAGGTTCTCGGTTCTCGCAAAAAGGTCTCTGTCAGGTTTTTTCCAAAAACCCCCCTCTACTTCACCGAAATTGCGTATCCTTTATAGGATAGCACCCTGTGGTTTTCTAAAATTACGTATGGGTCCTTATTTAGTTACGTATAAGTCCTTACAGGTCCTTGGTTTTTTTAAAAAAAGCCTTTAGTTTTCTCGAAATTACGCACTTGTTCTCGATTTTTTTAGGAAAACTTCCTCACCAATTGCCATCTCTTTTACTTCGGTCTACACGGTAGCTAGCGCGGCGTGGCGCCGCGCTTATGTTGCTAGTTGGATTTTATGCACCACAGAGTGCGGATTTTCTATGAGTGCAAGAACTACATGCACTATCTGGGCCGTTGGCTTGCCCCGAGATTTGTGTGTATCTCCCCCTCTCTCCCCACTCCAGTGAGCCAAGCTGAGCCGCGAAGCCCGTCTGTCGCCTCCTTCGGTGAGCCGAGCCGCGCCACCGCCGCCGGAAACCCCGCCTTGCTGGAAACCTGTGGCGCCTCCCCAGAAACCTCACTGGGTTTTTAGCAGTGGGGTCGACAAAGGTGAGAGACGGGCGGTGCGGCTCGGGGTCAGAGGAGGAAGGCGGGTGTGGCTCGCCAGAGCTGAGAGAAAAGGAGAGGATGAGATGAGCCGCCGGGTGAGAGAGAGAGAGAGAGGAGTGCCTGCCCCCTGCATTGTCATAGGAGAAAGAAATGCAAGTTTTAGCACGGAGATTGGCTGCAACATCTTTCAAGGTAAGGTTGAGATGCTTAATTGATTGAACTTCTGTCGGAGTATGATTTGGACTTCTCTTCTAAGGCTTTCCACTTCCCTTGAACGTCTTGTTCTTCTTGAGATGTGAACCAGGGTTTTCAAAATCGGTTTTCAAATTTTAACAGGCCAGATATTTCTGATTTTCTGAAACTTTCCAATTTCAGCCGAAATTTTCAAATCAAAATTTGAAATTTTTTGAAGTTCAAACGAGAAAATGAAAAAAAAATGCAGGTCAAGGGTTCGAACCCACAGCCTGCTACTCCAAGGCACACAGACCTCACCACGAATTTCCTTTATACTCGACAAAAAAAATGCAAAACCAAAAACTTTTGACCAAACCAAATTTTACTGGAGGGTGCCAATATTTCTGATTTTTGGGAAAATCGGCCGATTTTGGAAACCTTGATCTCAACTCCTCCAATTGCACACAACACCCATGATTGTGAAAATTTTGAGAAATCTTGTGAAGTTGGCATTACCTGGTCTTGGACAAGGACATTATTCTGACTGGCTTTACCCAACACCCATGCTGAAATGGTCCTTATTCCTTGAATTTTTTGTACGGATAATCTATTTTTTATTCGAAATTACAGAAATATACCCGTAGGAAATTTTTTTACAAAAATATGCTCCAGTCGCCTAATGGTTGGGCAATTGGAGCCTTTCGCCCAACCCAGTGGCGACAACTGGAAAATCTGCCAACCGTTGGGCAATTAAATGCAGTGGCCCCACCGTTGGGCGACTGCAATCCAGTCACCCCACCGTTGGGCTACTGCAATCCTGTCGCCCAACCGTGTGGCGACTGGGGGTGGGTTAAAAGTGCCACGCACTCAGCCGCCGCCGAGCGCCACTATTTTCATTCCGATCGACCGAGCGAGCGCGAGCTGAGAGAAGAAGAGAAGAGAAGAGGAGAGGAAGAAGGGGGAGAAGAGGAGGGGGAGAAGAGGACAGGGAGAGGAGAAGAAGAGGAGAGGGAGGATTCAGATCCAGGTAATTTTGTTGGTATATTAATTTTGTTAGTGTTAGAAATTTAGTTTAGAAATTTTGTATAACATTTTTGATGCATTATTGTAGAAAATTTAGTTTAGAAATTTAGTTTAGAAATTTAGATGTAGTTTAGAAATTTAGTTTAGAAATTTAGATGTAGTTTATTTAGTTTAGAAATTTAGATGTGGTTTAGAAATTTGGTTTAGAAATTTAGTTTGGAAAATTTAGTTTAGAAATTTAGATGTAGAAAATTTAGTGTCGAAATTTTGTCTAGTATTTTTATGTATTATTGTAGAAACTTTAGCGTACAAATTTAGATGTAGAAAATTTTAGTTTAGAAATTTTGTATAACATTTTTAATGCATTATTGTAGAAAATTTAGTTTAGAAATTTAGATGTAGAAAATTTTAGTGTCGAAATTTTGTATAGTATTTTTTATGTATTATTGTAGAAAATGTAGTGTACAAATTTAGATATAGAAAATTTAGTGTACAAATTTTGTATAGTATTTTTGATGTATTATTATAGAAAATTTAGTGGAGAAATTTAGATGTACAAAATTTAGTGGAGAAATTTTGTATAGAATTTTTGATGTATTATTGTAGAAAATTTAGTGTACAAATTTACATGTAGAAAATTTAGTGTAGAAATTTTGCAGGTATGACTCGTGATGGTCGTGACTCTGACTGACGGTACCCACTGTTGGACGAGCACGTGGACCGCGTGCACCGCGCTTCCCGTCGTGTGCCACCACCGGGGAGCACGGATGAGCCGGCTGAGCTGGGAGTGGTCCGGACACGCACATCTCGCGTGGCCTGGGGACTCGACCCCCGTTGGACTACCAGGTTTGCACTACACCAGCGTTTTAGTGCTGCCGTAAGAACGTTCCGTGCTGACCTTCACTTTGTTTGTAGGCTGCGGGATGCCGGGCTACTCCCTCTTGCCCGGATGGTGCAGGCCACGGAGGACGATGGAGCCGCCTTAGCCGCGGGCGGGGACGAGGTGGGTGTGGAGCGATCATGACGGTTCCCGTTCGACCGTTCCCTGCTGACGGCTTTGGTGGACCGTTGGCGGCCCGGGACGCACACTTTTCACCTCCCATTCAGGGAGATGATGCCGACCCTGCAGGATGTGTCCCTTCTTCTTGGCCTTCCGATCGCGGGAGGCGCTGCCTTCCTACCAGAGGCCCCAGCTGAGTGGCGCGTTGACGTGCTCAGCAGATTCGAGGGGGTCCTTCCACCGGCCGATGACCACCACATCTTCGTAGAGACTCAGACCCATGGGCCGACGCTAAGGTGGCTCGTACAGTACCGGGTACGTAGTATTTACAATCGATCGTGTCGTCGAAGCTCTTATTTGTGCTATTACATACTAATAACAACTTGTTTGCATTCAAGTGGTCCGCATGGATTGTCAGACCCAGATTTTGGGATCCGGATCCCTCTGTGATTCCACCGCACTATTCCCTGGATCAGTAGATAGTGCTCACAGTTTACAGTTCTGAATATCAAAGTACATATCATGTGGAAGCGTAAATATAATAGTAGAATTACTCATGGGCCGATTAGGCCGAAATCATTAAATTGCAGCAACGGAAGAACGAAGCACACAGGTGGGACCTTCAGGACATGCCCACAGGCAGCCAACTGGAGGTTCGCGACCTAGCCCTTGACGACTTCATCTTCTTCTCCATCATCACCAAAAGTGTTGCTGAAGCGTAGTGATCTGATTCCTGCTTCTGGATTTGTTATGAGAGCGAGTGTGAGCACACTAACCACTGTGCTCCGCGAGCCAATACACAAAATGCAATTAAATAGGATACATGGCTTATCAAGGAGAGGCTCGGGCTATTTTATTTGCAAAAATTGCTTTTGGTAGCATTATCATGATTTAATTATAGTGTTATTGTTGCTACCTAAACTCCACACAACAATTGTCATAATTGACTTAGTCCACCAAAATACACTTTCTTTGTTGATTGTTGTCTAAAACTTCAAACAGCGAGTGACGTCATTTAACTAATCCACCGATCTCTTTCTTTCTAAATTGATTACCATCTAATACTCGAAACAGTGAGCGACATCATTTAATTAATCCACCGATCATACACTCTCGATATGGTTTGATGTCTAAAACTCTAAATAGCGACAATCATCACTTATACATACCACCAATCAATTGCTGCCTAATCCCCAAACAATGAGTATCATAATCCATATAATTCACAATGCAATTGATGCCTAAAACTCCAAACAGGTAGAGCCATCATTTATCTAATATCACTTAATTAATATCTTTTGTATTCTAAATCCCTAACAATCCAACCCTTTTGTTATTGATCCACAACCATAATTTGCTCTTCCAATAGTCAATCTTACTTTCTAATTCACTCGTACACATCCACCAAGAATACACTTTATCAAGATTATAACCCACTACTTGTTATCATTCCTCCAATATTTTCAGAAATTCAATTCATCCATCTAGTATTTGATCCAATTCTATTAATCCCATTATTGCCATCATCATCTAGGAATTTATTAGTTATCAGTGTTGTAATCCTTTCACACTCCCTAATTCTCCAAAAATCATTTAAATCATCCATCTAACCTATATACTTTTTTTTTGACTCCACCAATTTATTTCTCCCAGATTCCATACTATCATTTCCTTTTTATAATCGACATGAGTCCACCAATATCTTTATGTTTTTACCACAAACTTGCATCTTATTTACTCCCGACTCTATTTATTTCCCCATATATTTTATTTTGTGAGAAGAGAAAAACATTTTACTTTCGAAATATAATACATAAAAATTTCCTGAGACCTAGCAGTTTTGAACAAATACATAATGTTCAAAAAAATGCAATAATAATAGCGATCCAGATTCCATCCACCGTTACATGGCATCCGCACCATATAGCATCTTTCAGCGTTATAGCCGCTTAACTTACCACTGGGACGACACCCAGGACAATTCAAATCAGGGCTTTCCACTGCCCTCCACTTTTTCCATTACCACCCACAAAGTTTTTGAAATAGAACTATATCTGGTTAAGTTCCCATGTCCGCCCTTGACCGTGGGCACGGCTATTCGAATAGTTTTGACTCTGCAGAGTTTGTACACTTTCACCACAAGAGATAATCAACTCATTGCGCCACACGATTCCTTAGAAGTGTGGTTGAGCAGACCATCACAGTGACTTTTCAAAATATCTAGTCCCTTTTCTCATCTCACCTTATGGGAAACTGCCTATTTGCGGTGGGTCCCATCTATGCGCGGGATGTTCCCCACAGCCACTAACGCAGCCGGGCTCCTACTTCCCGCAACGTTAGGACAGCAGGGAAACTTCACCCTCCACTAGTGTCCCTTAGGGCCCCTGTGCCCATGCGAATCCACTTCTATCCACTACCAGTGAGATGAGTCCGGGGTTTCGATAAGTTTACTTAGCCAAGTTGTATTTTACAGACTTGTGGTTGCACTGTTTTACACAGGACGTCTTGACAAGATTCAGTCCTTAGTAGTATCTGGGCGGTCTACCACTAACCATTTTGTGCTTCCACTGCACCACACATACACACCCTCGAACCACCCGCCTAGATATTTAAGCAAGTTGAGGTTTTTGGGAACATAAAATAATCATACCAACATATACCAGTCATTACCACCATGACTGCCCAACCAAATTTTCTCATGATTAAAATGACAATGATATTCTGAGGCATTTCAACGCCTCGAACATCTATGCAGTACTAAGCATGGCATATAATTAGGGACTTATTTTCGAAAGATTACCATTATAATTTTGCTAGGGCGACAGGGTTCACACCTTCAAATATTCCAAAGGAGATGTAATATTAATCAAGTTAAATAATGGGCATATAACTAGAATCTTAAATTAATCATGTATTTGCATATAAAATAACAGCATGCAATTTGATAATTTAAATCAAAGTAATTTTCAGAAAACATAAGTCTTGAGCTCACACAATGCTTTCTCTTGAGCCTTTGGTCTCTATCTTCTCTTCGAGTTTGATCTCACTTGATCCTTTGAGTCTTCACGACGCCCAATGTCTAATTACGTGCTAACGACTGAATACAAATAGAAGCAATAACTCAAAGGTTCCAAATAAATCCGAATAAACTCAATTTAGTTTTGTGTTGAGCTAATGGGTGATTTGGGTGATTTGAGGCAAAGTTGGTGGTAGAATTCGGTGACTCAATCTTTTTATTAGTAATTTCTTTTATGATTTTTGTATTTACTAAGGAAGTTCTATGAGTTAAGTTAGACCTATGAATTGGTGTACAGGTTTAGCTGGGTATTATTTTGTCGAGCGCTAATATTTAAGGCAGATGTTACATGCACGATGTATAGAATTTTTAGCTTACCGAATTAATTTTAGAGTCCGGGTTAGTAGCATGTTGTAGTACGATTATTTTATGTACCCTTTTAAGTTATTATCGGACATGGTTTATTTTTAATTTAATTTATTTACATGGGACAAAGCATGTTATACAAGTTTATATTTTATTATTAAATATACCATTTAGGATCTAGTTATCAGTGGCATAATAATGATATGAGTTATTACTATTATTTTTAATGGTGCCTCGACTATCATATGAGTTTCATACAAAAACTTAGTTGGCTATATCTATCCTCTATTCTTATCTTGATTTCCTTTAATAAGTGAATACTTATTTATTCTTACAAAAATTGAAATGAGCTCTAAAATTCATGATTTTAGTTTCACTAGATAGAAATTGAATTTAGATGAATTTAGAAATTTGTTTCACTCAATTTAGAGTTAAGATGAATAGGTTATGCCTTTTTGAAATTCTCAGTTTGAATAAATTCGAAAAATAATTAGAATCTGACAGGTAGAGCCCACAACAGATTTTTAATTTTCCTTTTACTTTTATTCCTTTTATCTGTGTCTATGGCAGGTGGGGCTGGTCACTGAGTTATTAAAGAAGCATGGCCCACATGTCAGGGACTCACTACTTTAACTACCAATCATTAACTCTAACCGTTGTCTTAACCGCATTTAATGACTGTCTTAATCAGAGTTAATTACGCAGCTACAGTTCTCTTCTTCCTCCAGCCGAAGGATGACGAGCTCGCCGCTGGGGGAGGAAGCGGCGGCCAGGCGTGGGCATCCCCAAAATGGGTTGCTCGCGCCCGTGCCTTCCTCTGGCCGAGGTCTCGCCGGCCAATTTGGCCAGGGCGGTGGCCGGCGGCGACCGAGGGCAGCGGCGGAACAGGGGAGATGGGGATACGGTGGCACTCTGGGTTAGGACTCAATTGCAGGCTAGGGGAGCATCCATAGGTGGTTAGAAGGCTACCTTGGGGGTCAGAGGAGCTCGGGGATGGCCGGGGCGGCTTGGCGGCATGCGACAGCGGTGAATGGGAGGGGTGCACGACGCCGGTGAAGAAGGGTTGGAGAGAAGCTAAGCCGAAGGTGGTGGTGGCTTCGGGATGCCCTGAGGGTGCTCTGGCTCGACGTAATTGGCCTGACTTGCCTCCAATCGACGGCGGGCCGGATGGCCGGAGTTGGGGAAGGACGCGGCTCGCCGGTGACTTCGGTGCTCGGGGCAGGAGGTGGAGGGAGGTGTGGCGAGTTCAATGGGGGCCTCGGTGCATTTTATAGATGGCCGGGCGGTGCTGGCAACGGGCGGGGCGGCCGTGCAGTCTTTTCGGAGCAGGCGGCGGTGGCAGACGGTGAAAATGACCAGGCAGCTGCGGCATGATCTCGGGGTGATTCGAGCGTGACAATGCGGCGCGGCGTTGCAGCTTTGCGCTGTGCGCGCTGGACGGCAGGATGCTCGCGCCACATGGCCGAATCGACACGACCGACGGAGGAGAAGCTGCGGGCGGTGCAGCCGTACCGGGGGCGGGACGATGAAACCAGGAGCGACGGTGGTTTCGCAAGCGCGCCAGCCGGGTGATGGGACATCTCGTCGGGCGGGAAGGTGGCAAGCAGCGGTGGTGACGACGGCGGGCTGAGCTCCTGCTCTGCCAAAGCACAGAGAGGGAGGGGAAAGGGAGAGGTGGAGTTGGGCCGGCCTGTTTCAGCCGGCCTGGCTCTCTCTTTTTTTTTGAAATAGTTTGTTAGGTTTTTAAACCAAATTTTCCCCTTTTTGTTTCTTTGGTATTTATACTATTATTTTCAGATATGAGTTTTTATATTTAAATACAAATCTCTTCTTATCTTTTATGGATCATCTTTTCAGATTCTTATTTTAAATTTTAATTCCCTATTATTTAATTATGTTTGTTTCTTCTTGATCCTTTTTAATACTATTGTAAAAATGAAATTCTTATATTTTAAATTTTAAGTCTCTCCCTCCTTAGGATGAGTTATCATTTTGGCTTTGATTTCAAAATTATAGATTTCTCTTACTTCCATATTTTCCTTATGGCTTATTAATATTGTTTTTATTTCTTCCATATTTTGGAACCTTAACCAAAATTTAGAGAAACACCAAACAAAATTCAAATTTTCAAGAGAATACATTGCAAAAATAACTCAAAAGCTTCACATTTTCAAATTTCAAATTTTTGGGATGTTACATGGATCCACAGGCAGACGATTACCAGATCTCGCGCCACTTGGAGGCACACATGCTGTGGCTATTTTGTTGCTTGCTCTTCACCACCAGCCACGGCAACTCCGTGGATGCGCGCCTTATCACTTATGCGAGGGCGGTCGCGGATGGCGAGGCCCCCCAAGTCAGCTAGGGATCGGCCGCACTTGCCGCGATGTACCGCGGGCTGTGTGATGCGTGCACAAGGATCAAGACGAACTCGATCCTCACAGGCCGTCCCCTGCTGCTGCAGTTGTGGTCGTTCGAGTGCTTCAGCCTCAGATGACATGTGCTAGACGACATGGGTCCGTATGGGGCTGAGATGTATCCGGCGGAAGACGTCGACCGGCCGACCTGCCACACACGTCGCCGCTTCGACAGACACGTACCCCGCGCACCTCGCGCGCGACGCTCACATCGTGGTACGTTACATGTAATTTCAAAGATTCCCAAATGGCAATGTCGTTTCGATGATGGACCATTTTATGTCTTTTTGTCCAGGCTGACGCGGTTCTGTGCTGTGGACCGAGCTGCCACACTACTGGAGAGGGTCACCACTGGTGCAGAGTTGACCCACGAGGAGAACGTCAGCTTTCTGCGTCGGGTGGAGGCCGAGTGTAGACGTATCGTTAGCTTGCTGTCCTGCACGAGGCTACCGGCGGTCTCCACACCCACGCCCAGTGCTCCGACGGGTCGTCCACTAGTGCTACCCCGACCAGTGTGGCACTACTCCGAAGGTAGTACGTGGATACGTCCTACACCACCTCACCCGGAGCAGCCAGGGGGTTCTGCCTAGGCACGGCCTCCTACACCACCTCAGCAGCTCTTCACGCCTCCTCTGCACATCCCCGGCTTCCACACGCAGGGGGTGTACTCTGAGCTGTACGCCCCTCCTCCTACCTCGATGAAGCTAAGCAGGAAAGGTTCCTTGAAGGACTCAATGATGACCTGTCGGTTCAACTTCTCTCCAACGACTACACTGACTTCCATCAGCTGGTCAGCAAGGCGATTCGCCAAGAGTCTAAGCACCAAGAAATGGAGAATCGAAAGAGACGGATGAACACCCAGCACCTGAACACCAGAAGCTTGCCCAGGCTCAGAAGGACTCCACCACAGGCCAACAGATTTCAGTCTTCTTCAGCCGAAGAACAAGTCCAGACCAACACTTTCCCCGACACCGAAGACAACAAAGCCTTGGCAATTGGCTTCCCAAAGGACTCCAACCCTGCAGCCGGAGTCACCTGTTTCAACTGTCATGAGACCGGGCATTACGCCAACAACTGCCCCAAGAAGCAACAGGTAGTGAAGAATGGAACACCAGGAGCACCAACTGCCAACCACCTTCAAGCAGGAAGAAAAAGGCCCCAGAAGTTCGTGAAAGGACGACTGAATCAGATCTCGGCACAAACCATGCAGGGTAAGATCCAAACCCATTTCTTTGCTAGCTCGTGCGAATCTCGGGGACGAGATTCTTTTTAAGGGGGGTAGATTGTAACAGCCCAGATTTTTGTTAAAATAAAATAAATAAAGAAATAAATAAAAATCAATTAAAATTAAAATTTAATCTAAAATAAGTGTTTTGTTGCCTAAAGTTTAAATTTGGATTTGCTCTGAATTTCTGCTTTTGAAAAGCTGGATTTAAAAAGCATTTTCAGAAAAAACCTAAAATTATTATTAAATAAAATGATATTTTGATTTTATATAAAATCCTAGTTCAAATTAATTATTTGGAGTTATTTGGCTTTTATTTGGTTTCCTGGATTTTCTGGAGTTTAAAAATGTATTTTTGAAATTAAAAAGTATTTTAAAGTATGAAAATTAAATACCAACATTAGTTGGAAATATTTTTATTAAGTCCAAAATGTCACCAGGAGCTTCTGTGAATTTTCCTGGAATTTTTGGAAGTTATTTGGTATTTTTCTGAGGCTTATTGAATTTTCTGGGATTTTCTGAAAATCCTAAATCAAAAATCAAAAATGAAATCCCCAGCCCACCCCTCCGACCGCCACGTGGACGGCCGGATTGCGCCCACGTCACCCCGCCGCCTCATCCCGCCTTCCCCCTCCGGATGCCCGCCACGTCGCCCCCACTCTCATCCACCCGTCCGCCCCCTCTCTCTCTCTCTTACATCCCGGCCCCACCTGTCGGCGCCCCTCTTCCCTCCCTCCGCCTCTCTCTGCCCCGCGGGCCCCGCGCGTCAGCCGCCCGCGCCTCCTGCTCTCACCGACAGCCGGCCCCGCCTGTCAGGGCCTTCTCCCTCCTCGCGCCGTCTCCTTCATCCCGCCTGGCCGCGCGATCTCCGCCGCCATCTCCGCCGCCCCTCGCCCGCGGGATCCCTTTCCTTCTCCCACGCGCGTCGTGCCCCGCACGCCGACCCACCTCGCCATCCCCGCGCCGTGTCCCCCCTAATTCCGCCGTAAACGCCGCCGCCCCGCGCCATCTCCGGCGAGAGATTCCCGCTGGCCCGTTGCCCTCCGCCCCCTATAAAAGCCTCCCCCGGCCGCCCCTCAACCCGCACATCCTCCCCCTCTGCTCCCCATCCCCTCCCGGCCACTCCATCGCCGCCGCACCGCGAGACCCGAGCTCGCCGCCGCCTCAGCTCGCCGCCAGCTCACCGCCGTTCGCCTCCGGTAAGCACGCAGCCACCGCCATGCTCCCCGTCACCCCCTCGTCCCCCTCCGCCCCTCGCCGACGGCCGTCGCCCGCCGGAGCGCCGGCGAAGCCCGCTCCCCCGTGCGCCCTCCGGCCAGCCTCCCACGTTGGCGTCGCCGTGCCTACATGGCCAGTGACATGGCGCCACGCCAGCGCCACCTCGCCCTGACCGAGCCCCGTCAGCGCCACCCGCCTCCCCCCTGCCACCTCAGCCGTTTTCTCCCTCCCTGGACCTGGTCCATGGACCAGGGGCCCGCACGTCAGCGTGACTCCCCCTGAGCTGACGTCATGCTGGCGCAGTTAATCCGAATTTCCCGTTGAAAAATAATTCGTCCAAAAAGAAAATCTCTGCTGACGCAATAATTCTGATTTTCCTTTAGAAAAATAATTCTAAAAATCCAGTTTTTCCTTTTTCCCTGATTTTAAACTTCCCGGAGCCCGTTCTTCTTCGTTCTAACTCCGATTTGGCCCATTCAAATTCCTAAATTCATCAAAAATTCCCCTCTATCCATTTCTAGCCTCAATTCAAATATTTGAGTTCAATTTGAATTTAATTTGAATTTATTTGAATTTGGTGGGTTATTTTCACGTGTAGACTTCGACGATTCAGGAAATTTCTTCGACGAAGATTCAAGCCAAGTTGAAGAGCAAGGCAAGTCACACTCCTTGATCATGTTGATCCCAGTTTTCAAAATAAAATTATGTTGATTCAAATTATATTGCATGCATATGTTTATTCAACGTATTTCAATTCAGTTTTAAATTTAGTTATTGCCTACTTGTTAATTCCTCCATTGTTATTGAATCCCTTATACCTTGTCACCCTAGATTCAAACTCTAGTTAATACATTAGTGTTGACTAGAGAGTTTAATCAAATGCTTAGCCCTGCTTAATCGTATAATTTTGTTTTGGGATATCTTTCACATAAAATGATGACCCTGTTTACATAAAATGATATGTACTCTTGACTTTGGTGAGTCAAGGAGGTTTATGAACTATTTTGAAAACAAATGTAAAACTGGTTTAGACTTAGGCAACTGGTTAGAGTGGTGGGTGCAGGCATGCCCTGTTGGTTGGAGCCGCAGTGGTTGATTGTCGTGCACGGGGGTATGTGGTTGGGCCTGAGTCAATTAAGGACCGGTCTGTGAGCTACTGTTGCAAAGCCCTTATCGTACTACCACAAGGCTGGTATGGGACAGCCCTGGCTGAATAATTTGCGGGTCCCAACCTGAGCCATTTCGTAGGATGAAAGTGAGCGTGGCGTAGGCCATGAGAAGTCTCACTTGGCTCAAAAGGGGGTCCCGGTCTGGTGGATTCCTTACTGGGGTGAAACCTTAGAGTTGGCTTGGCCAGGTTGAAGGCTTTGCATTGTAAAGGCCTTGTCACGACTCCTCGCCGCACACCAAAGGAAGTGTGTAAACCGGTGGCAATATGGGATGATCGTGTCTTGTGGGTAAAGCTGTACAACCTCTGCAGAGTGTATAATCTATCCTGGATAGCCGTGCCCACGGTCATGGGTATGCTGAGTAAAAGTTTTTCATGGATTAGACTTTGTTTTTCAAAAATGTTTTCGAAAACCTTGCGGATGGATGGAATCCGTGAGAGATTGAAATCTGGTGAATGGATGGAATTCATCAGAGTTGCGCAGTGAAAGCGTGTGGATGGATGGAATCCATACGTGATCTTTTGGAAAAGATGGTCCGGGTGGGATGCCCGTGGATAGGTTGGTGTTTGGTCGGAGCCTGCACTGACGGTAATATTTTCAATTACAAGTACTGTTTTACTTATTGTATCAAGTTCAGCAATTTCAATCTATTTACTGTATTTCATTAAATGCTGTTTTATGCAAACTAACCCTATGAGCCTTCCATTCAAGTCTTTATCATTATATTGCATTTCTCCGTGTGACTTGCGGAGTACAAGTTTGTACTCATTGTTGCTATCTCCACACAGAGGAAGACGACTTCGACTACGGTGAAGACCAGAACGAGTAGGCCACGTCTTGCAGTTGTTTGCCTGTGGGCAGGCTTGGGCTTCGCCTTTTTCAGCTTCGCTTTCGCAGTTTCTTTTGCAGTTATTTTTGCCAATGCGCACTGATGTAAACGCTGGCCATAAGGCCGTACTCTTTAAATAAATGTCATTATGCTTGGTATTTATCTTTGTTGTCCACTGTGTGCACTAGCTGATCCTGGACTAGTGCGATTTACACAGAGGATCCTGGAGTCGTTGCTCCGGGTTCCGACACGGGCCGTCCTCCGATGCAGCACTGGAGGTTCTCTCCGGCAGTGCCCTCCCCGGTGCACCGGAGGGCACACAGCCAGAGGTGTAGCTGACTCCACCAGTGCAGGGGCGGGTGCGACACCCTCCTGCTCATTTTACTTTCTCGAAGTGTCGTCACCCGTTGCACCAGAGGACAGCCAAGCGAGGTCGTACGGGAGGACGCGGGCGCGGTGACGGGGCACCTCAGGGTGGCGAGTGAGGGGTGTTGCCGATGCTATATGTTATGCATGTAATAAAAAATACGCAGCATGCTACTCACAACTATATTATGAAGTTTATTTAAATTCAAACAAGCCTATTATCTCTTCTTTTCGCATTCAATCATTCATATATCAAGTCATCTAACAAATATTAACATACCGGTTCTCCACACAGGAATTCTCAGCGTATGTCACTTAACAGTGTATGTACCGATATTTCTACGGTCAATCTTTC
Source organism: Dendrocalamus latiflorus (assembly GCA_017311315.1). Taxonomy (NCBI): domain Eukaryota; kingdom Viridiplantae; phylum Streptophyta; class Magnoliopsida; order Poales; family Poaceae; genus Dendrocalamus; species Dendrocalamus latiflorus. The sequence goes on along the minus strand of CM029653.1, from coordinate 40,921,097 downwards.
GTAAAAAAAAGTTTCTAAAATTTTTTACGCACCTACAACGTACAATGAACATAAACTTTTATTACAATTCTACCACATTTTTTACCAATTTAAAACTACAAAATTCACAAATTTTAAAACAATCACGGGGGTTCATGCAGTCGCCTAAGGGGGGCGACTGCATGAAAGTCGCCTAATGGGAGGGCGACTGCATGAAAGTCACCCAATGGGAGGGCGACTAGATGCAGTCGCTCCAGGGTGCGGCGACAGGTACTGTGTCGGCCTCTGGTTGGGCGAAAGGTTCCAGTCGCCCAACCATGGGGCGACTGGAACCTATTTTTGTAAAAAAAAATCCGCGGGTATATTTCTGTAATTTTGAATAAAAATGGATTATCCGTACAAAAAATTCCTTATTCCTTCGTCTGCACTGTTGAGTTCTCGAATCACCGGATGAAGGCCCCCGAGTTTGTCAAGGTCTGAACATAAATGCAAGAAAATCATGTGGCCACAAATAAGATAACTTACATTTGAATTAAACTTAGAATACATTTTAATCCTCGTTTCACATAACACATACTGAAATACACTGGTGATTTTCCATGAATGGTGAGTGGCAACTTTGAAGTGTGCTTCAAAATTTCGGAATAAATAAGCATGCAATTGGTACATGGAGTATCTAAGCATGGATTAACTGCAAAAGTAATAGCTGTAAAATCACAAAAGGGGAACTTCGGGTTTCAGTAGCTACAGTACATGCATTGGTTGATTTGCACTGGAAGTAGCTGGAATCTACGCTTAGGCTAACAAGAAGCACCATATTTACCATTAGTGTTGTCGAGGGGTTCAACAAGATCTAAGAGCAACTCCAGCAGGGCCCCTACTTAGCCTCTCAAACTCAAATTTGAGAGCCAGAGCAAAAAACTCAGCTCCAACAGGGCCCCTACTTGGCTCTCAAAAATAGGAGGCCTCTCAAATGAGGTCTCCAAGCCCTCATTCCTAGGGGCCCTCTCCTGGCTCTCATCCTTCGGTTTTTTTCCCGCTCGGTGAAACTTCCCCCGCCCCCCCCCCCCAAAATCCGCCGCTTCTGCTCGCCCCCCGTCTCGCCCGACTCCTCCGCTTCCGCTCGCCCCCACCTCGCCCGACTCCTCCGCCGCCGCCCGTGTCCCCCGCGCGCCGCCAAAATACCCCGCTTCCGCTCGCCTGACTCTTCCGCCGCCGCCCGTTTCCCCCTTGCGCCGCCAAAATCCCCCGCCCCTGCCGCTTCCGCTCGCCCCCGCCTCGCCTGACTCCTCCGTTCGCCCATCGCCGTCGCCTCGCCTGACGCCTCCGCCCGTCGCCATCACCGCCAAAATCCCCCGCTCGCCCGGGGCTTCCGCTCGCCTCCGACCGGATTTGAGGAGTGGGTCCCATGTGTCACTGTGTAGTGGAATGGATTTGAGGGCTTAGATTTGAGGGGTGCTGTTGGAGTAGATGCAAAACAAACTAGTCCCTTAAAAATAGGAGGAGCCCTCAAATCAAAAGTAGGGGCCCTGATTTGAGGGCTACTGCTGGAGTTGCTCTAAAAGCTCCTACAGTGCACGCAGGCGATCCTCCAGTAGAATGGAAGTATTATTTAATTCAGCAATTGCAATCTTCATTAACTCAGCATCTGATGGCATCTTTAACTTCTCCATCTATGACACCTCGGCCCATGTAAAATTAAGCCCATAATGGCCCATATGTGTATGTGCACATGAGGGTATGGGTTAGCTCCACATTGCTAGTTTACCTTAAGTAGCACTAACATATAATCCTAGAGATTTCAATGGTAGCAACCCCTGGTTAACTGAGAGACCATGTGGAGGTGACCACATGTTTGTGATGAGTAATTGACACTTGTTTTGGAAAGATTGAGTTTGATTTGAGCGTTTTCTGCTTAGTTGTAGCCCTTTTAGAGTGGTCGGAAGGCTTTACGACCACATTGGTAGTGGTCAGAAGCTGTGTTGACTGTTTACGACCACGTTGTGGCGTTTACGACCACTCTGGCCGTGGTCGAAGACCACCATGACTGTATACAACCACATTGTGGCATTTACGACCACTCTGGCCGTGGTCGAAGGCCACCATGAAGGTTTACGATCACTCTGGCCGTGGTCGGAGGTCACCCGGGAAGTTTACGACCACTTTGGCCATGGTCGTAGGTCACCAGGAGGGTTTACGACCACGTAGTGTTGTTTACGACCACTCTGGCCGTGGTCGTACGTAGCTACGACCACGTTGGCCGTGGTCGAACGCAGCTATGACCACGTTGGCCGTGGTCGGAAGTCATAAGTCGAAGCCACGACCTCTGCGGTCGAAAGTCGGCGCTGTGGCTTATGACCACGTTATCGAGTGCTGCGGTCGGAAGTCGAGGCTTTGACCGCTGCGGTCGATAGTCGGCAGACTTCGACCACGTTGTAAAGCGGTCGAACGTGGTCGTAGCTCAGTCGATTGCGGTCGGACCTGGTCGAATGCGGTTGGACGTGGTCGTAGCGCTATCGGACGCAGTCGGAAGTGGTTGATACCGGTCGGTCGTAGTCGTAGCGCTGTCAGATGCGGTTGGACGTGGTCAGAAGTGCTCTGAAGCAGTCATAACGCAGTCCAACGCGGTCGGCTGCGGTCGAACGCGGTCGGACTAGCTTGGGACTCGACCGGATGTGCTCGGTACGAGGTTGGCAGTGGTCAGACGTGCTCGGGACGAGGTCGATAGCGGTCGGAAGTGTCCTGAAGTGGTCGTAACACCTCGGAAGTGCTCCGAAGCGATCGTAACGCTTGGAACTCGGTCGTATGGCTTCGTGGAGCGGTCGTAATCGCTGGGAACCAGTCTTATGGACCTCTGAGGTGGTCGTAACCGTGTTTAGTGCGGTCGTAGGCTATGTGCATTGCATAACATGTGTGTTTGACAGGTCGTAATTGGTGTACGACTTTGTAGGAGTATGTTTTGAGTACTTTTTACTGATGCAAATGTATTATTACAGTGTTTCGAGTGATGCTGTGTGACGGTTTGCTTGTCTGTGTGGTTGCAGGACTTTGAGGCTAGTCGTGGAGAGGCATGAGAGGACCGGACTAGGCACGGGAGGTGCTGAGGTTGAGAGCTGTCGAGAGATGCTGAAGACGATGAGGCAGGCAAAGTGGTTGCAAGTCGGGGAGACGAGGAACTGGAGCTGGAGCTGCCGGAGGTGGTCACGATGGGCAACGGCGAGAGGACCGGGACTAGGCTCAGGGAGGAGCTGAGGACCAGTCGATCAGGTGCCGGGTGCGGTCGTGTGCAGCGGAACGGACCGGGACTAAACTCAGGGAGGAGTTGAGGTCCAGCCGGTCGGAGGCAGGTGCGGTCGTGCGAGGAGGAAGCTTCTAGGAAGGTGCGGGAGTGGTATTTTGGAGAAATGCGCAAGGATGCAAAGGAAAGCTGAGCTCTGGGTAAAGCACTGGTGAAAAGCACTGCTGTCGTAGCGGTTGGTCGGCGCTATTGGGTAAAGGGAGTGGTAAAACCCAGTGTTAGGTGGGGGTTAACAGGTTCTCCCCCAGTATCTGGTGACTATAAATAGAGGAGTAGAACTCGAGAGCGAGTTTGAGGTTTTCGGCAAGTCGCTCGGGTTTTTCTCTCTATTTTGTGTGCGTTGCTCAGGGAATGAGAGCATGTATGGAGTGGCTGTAAAAACCTCCTTATGTAATCATTCATCTCTCTGTTTCTATCTATCAGGGCTTTGCCTTGTTCTTTCTGAGATGTTTTGATTTCTGTATCTGTTCTCGTTTTCGTCTTGCGTTCTCAGGTGCTCTGGTTGTCTTGTCCTTTATCTTTTGAGCTTAGCTCTTGGTTCGAGAAGCCTCGATTTTTCTTTGCTCTGAACTGGGATTCATTCTCAAGGCCATCTTGGCCAGTTCTTCCCGAGAGCAAAGGTTTTCGACTGCAAATTCTTGCCGAGTGGTCGTGCGCCTCGAGATACTTTGTTTCGACTTCGACTACATCGTCTCTCGTGGTCACGGTAGTGAGTCTTCATTTTCTTGGTATTTTCTCTTTCAGAGGATGTGTTCTTGCAGTGTTCAAAGTCTCGTGTCCAACAGATCCATGAATCAAAAGTTACTCTGAATTCGGATCTTGCGGTCGAGCTCTGTCTGCGTCCTCTGTTAAGAGTTCGACTATGAACTTCTGTTCAACCACAACGAGTTGCTTTCTTTAGCTCTGTGATTTCTAGTTCTGAGGTCGTTGTGTTGCTTTGGGAGAAGTTGCTTGGTCATTTGACCCAAGAATCGAAAGCTCCACTGGTTTTGGTCTTTGCAGTGCTTTCGCTCCTCTGTTGTCGGCCGAAGTGTTCTGTTGTCGGTTGGCCTGTTGTCGGCCAGTTTGTTTTTCCAAGTCTCGGTTTCCAGTAAGCAATCTCGTTCTATCTTCATAGCTCAATAGCTATTAGAGAAGAAGAGGTGTGTGAATACTTAGGGAGTTTTAAAGGCACCATTCACCCCCTCTGTTGTCATTTCGGTCCTTCATTAACTGTTTTGTGTGAAGCGAGGACGAAAGTGCAAGCGGGTTGCTACATGTGTGTGGCCTATCTAGAATGGGGTTGCTACGAAACTGCAAGACAATAGTTTGTGAAAATAGTTCCATGATTTCGAACATTATCAAATTTACAAGAGTAACCATGAAGGATGTATACCCTGATGCTTATCACTCGTTCAGATTCAACATCAAACTGGTGATTAATTGACAAGAGATCTGCAAATTTTATGAAGAATCACACATCCTCTCGGGATGGTCTGTATTATATATACTGCAATTCACAATCGGATCACCGGATCTCTCGGATCTCAGGATCTCTGTTACACAAATCATGCCTACATGCATGGTATCAACCGACTTGCTAGTTTCCGCTAATGACTAATTCAAACCTCACGATGCTATGACGTACAGCAGTACAAGATGCTGTAATGTACAGCAGTACAATCTTTCTAACAGCCTCCCCCTACATTGCTTGCTGTTGTGAGTCTCTTCCTTGCTTTCCTCTTTGCATTTGTTGTAATGGTTCAAGGGTGAAGAACTCCATTTCCCGAGCGAAACTTTTGGAATCTGCTTGATCTTGCGGGATCATGGAACCTCAAATCGGTGAGGTTTTATGAAGGAGCAGCGCCCAGACCTGAGATCTTGCTGGTCAGAGATGGTGGCAGAACTGGTGAAATTGGCTTTTCTGGAGTAGAATTTCTCCCCAGCATAAGGAAGTTCGTCTCAATGTTCGCTGCGTAATAGATACAGAACGTCACGGGTATGAGGTAGAAGGATTAAATATATTTTGGAAGGGAAATTTTACCATCCTTGAGGGGGAGGAGGTACCAAATTTGAGCCGTTGATCACACTGATCGAACGGCTGAGATTTGGCAGTACCTAGTGGTACCGGACGCGAGGTACCAAGAGGTACAAGGTACCAAGAGGTACCAAATTTTGAGCCGTTGATCACACTGATTGAACGGCTGGATCTAATTTGGTACCTCATCAAGGATAGGAAAATGTGAGGAGGGAAAACTCAGGGAGAATCCAAGATGGCCCATTCAAGCATATATCTGTGTGTGCATTTCCATTCCGATGAGCAGCGTACCTTGTTTCTTGCCGTGCTTCGTTCTGCATTGCCAAGTGGAAGATCGGTGAAATGATTTCAGTTCAATAAATTGTATCCGAAAGAAAGACTACTGGTGTATACTAAATAAATTGTACTATATTAATACTGTATTGATTAAATGACTGAGCTTGAATCGGTTGAGTGGTACGTAGCCCCGCTCGTTTTGGTTTCGGTTTCTGGATTTCGGCTTATTTTTCATTATTCCTAAATTTTATCTTTTTCTGATTTTTTTTTGATTTTTTGAGCTTTTTTACCGGTTATTTTTTCCCGTATTCATTTGCATTACATGTGCTGGGCTAATCCTTTTTTCTATTTTTAAATTTTTTAAAATTTAATTATGTCAAATAAGCCACCATCAGTTACAATGTAATTTCAGCCAACTACAGTGAAATTCAGCCATAAGCCACAATAATCCAGTCCAACCGAGCACCACCTTAATGTTCTTAGCTGCTTCACCAAGTAAATTATTTCCTACTTCCTTTGCAAGCATTCCATGGCGTTATTTCCTACTTCCTTTGCAAGCATTCCATGGCGTTGGATTTTATTCACCTTCAAGTGCGGATTTTCTACAGGTGCAAGAACTACGTGCCCTATCTGGGCCGTTGGCTTGCCTCGAGATTCGTGCGTGGTTGGCCCTAAAGAGATGTCCTTTAAGTTTTGCTTTAACAATAGCTAGCTGCACTTGCACCAGCTTAATTAGTCCACGCCAGAAAACAAGCTGTAGCATTTTTTTTAGATAAAGGATATAAAATCCAGCCTCTATATCCATATGGGATATACACAGCCAAAAGATACACGAGCTCTTAGGTTCAAATCCTCAAAACTGAGGAGCTAAAAACAACAAAAAAGATCTCTTAAGGACTATGAAAAAAGCTAGAAAGACTAAGGGGGTGTTTGGTTGCCAGCCACACTTTGCCACAGGTTGCCACGCCTAAGGTTAGGCAAGTTTGACCAACTTGGCAGCTGTTTGGTTGCAGCCACAGTTGTGGCAAGATTCCCTTCCAGCAAACTAGGTCCCACGCGTCAGTGACTCAAAAAAGTGTGGCAAGATTCCCTTAGGCTTGCTAAGGTGTGGCAAAGAATTTGAGCACCTCAACTTAGGCAAGTATGGTAATTTTTGTTGGCAAATGGTGGCAAAGTGTGGCTAGCAACCAAACAGCCCCTAAGCTTCAGAACTTCTTCTCCGTCCTTGCTCTCAAACAAGTCCCTAGCCCCAACCGACTGCGTCATCCAAACTTCGGTCTACTTTGCGTGGAGAAGGACCTCCGAGGCGACGCCTCCAAGTAGGCGACTAGGATCGCCGACGCCGCCCGCCTCACCGAGGCAAGGCTTTCACCTGGAGATCAACATACATGAGGGCTATGGAGTGCCATGACAACTCCTTCAGGAAGGAAAATAGCGCCCTAAGGCGTCATCGTTGTCAAAACCGGTAAGAACACCGGCAAGGCTTTCGCCAGCACTTCCACAGCACCCCACGTACTACCCACACACAAAAAAGACCGCCACCAACACACCGGGGTCTTGCACGCCTCAAGGCCATGGCAAAGCCACCCAAGGACTCCACAATGAGCCGCTTCCTGCAATGCTCGCCTTCGAAAAAACCACTACTTGGCGCCTACGCACCACCACTGAGCAGATCTAAGAGCACGAACCACGGAACAATCCTAAATAAATCAAAATGCGACAACGTCGCGCCATGGCCTCCTGCTCGAGCTAACGCCGCACCATGGCTCGAGGACTAAACGCTGCAGCGCCTTACTCCCAGCACCAATGCCAGCTACGCCTACTCCGGCCGCCGCGGGATGCCTCAGGAACCCAACAGTCGAACCGCCTGCCGCACGACAGGACAAGCACTGAAACGTCACAGCAGAGGAAGCCGCCGCCGACAAGACGACCCACCGGCGACGCCGCAACCAATCGAAGACACGCCCGCTGCCGCTCAGCCTTCCCCACAGGCGACGCCGCACCGGCACCAACGGAGCCGCCCGAAGCCACCGCCGACCACCCGGCTGCACCCGCCGGCAACGGGCACCGAGCCCGCGCCTTGCCGCCGTGGCGACCCGAAGCCGCCCAGCCAACCCAACCCACTTGCGCCGCCGCGCCCGATGCTGCCCACTGGCCGCCTCCGCTCGGCCTATCCCTCCAAGGGCGCCAACACGCACGAACCACCAAGACAACGCAGACGCGCCCGAGGCTGCCTCCGCACGCTCGCGCCCTAGGAGCTCGCCTCCAGCATCCACAGCGAAGCACGCCCCAGGCCGCCCGCCGCCTCTCCACCCCGCAGAACTGGGCCGAGATACGCCGGATCCGGCCACCAGGCCGCCGGATCCGCCGCCGGCGAGGGGAGCCGCTGCCAGGGAGCACTCCGGCGACGGCGAGGAGGCGGGATCCGGGAAAGCGGGGGAGCTGCCCTCTGCCGACTGAGGGGAGTGGCCCGAGAGGGGGGAAATCTGTCTGTAGTGGTAGGAAAAAAGGGAGAGCATTAGCTTGTGCTTAATTTCATACAAGCAATGCATCATACATGGGAAATATATATGTGCACAGAAAGACAGAAATCTTGCTTTTGTCCTTTTTCATTTGAGCATTATACAACACAAGTCCACTGGCCGATAACCACGGCACTGGTTGCAAAAAGTGCTAGCACTTGGACTGATGATACTTTTGACTTTTCTTTTCTTTCTTTCTTTCTTGCTTTCCATTTTTTCTTGCAGAAGTTTGAATTAAAGTGTCAAAGGTGGAAGGCCTAATGGAACAAACTCGAGTGCAACCCAAAAGTTCAGTAATGAAGTACGTTCTAGTGCAGACTGCAGAGTATGATTCACAGGTTATTTACATGATCTATCAAATTGAATTGGGTGATGGTGTGCCAACGCCTAAGCATCAACTTGCACCAGTACCAAAGCTTATTCACTTTGCCTTTTCCTTTCAAAAGGCAGATGCTCTGAGCCCAATGTCTTCAGGCAGGCCAGCAAGTTTGCTGCCTTTTAGCTTATCTTCTTGCCTTTTCCAACTCAGGCTTCTTTCGTCTTTTGTTGCACGCTTGCAACCGCTCAAGCTAATCTTGATTCAAACATAAGTGACATGTAGCAAAGCCTCCTTTCCCCCCAAATTCACTAATGAAATGTTCATATTAACGTTAGCTGATACACAAACTAGTGAGTTTGAGATTATATAAAAATGAGCAGAACATATGTCTGGAATAGAAAATTTTTACATGAATTTGGCAGGACACAGCGTAATTCCTAAGAAAATCATTGTGCCTCAGAGTCTCTCAGTGTGGAGTCCTATGTTGAATAAGTAAGATGTAAGGGGCCCATATGCGAAAGGGACACCACTCCACTTCAGTCTCCAGAACTAGAATTATTCCACTCCTCATCAGCGAGCAAGTACTCGCCTTCTTGGGATCCCAAGGTGACACCACCGCGCGCCGGCGATCCTCCCACCGCCTCGTGCCCTCGCCTCATTGCTTCCCGAGGAGCTCTCCCCGCCGCGAACCCTACTCTCCAGGTATGGACTCGGTCGCCGCCTCTCGCCGGCTCGTTTCATCCAGGTCTCTTCTCCCCCTGGGATCCGTGAGAAGCGCCTGCTTCTTGTTCTTGCAGGTGGTGGAGTGCCCATTTGGTTTGATTTCGGAATCTCCGAGGTCGCGGTGACGTGCGGTCGGTTTCTGATGCTAAAGATTTCGGTTTTGGTGAGTGCAATGCGGGTGCTTGGGTGAACTGGGGGCTTTTGGGGAGTTTGTGCGGGTGGATGGAAGGGAGGATGCAGGGGAAGGCGCAGCTGTCGGATTCCAACCGGCGCATCATGGAGGCCGATGCGCCGCCGCGGCGTGTGTACCAGACCTGGAAAGGGAGCAATGTAAGGACTACTTGCTCTTTTGTTTGGTTTGTGATTCTGCTATACTAGTAGGGTCAGGAAATTAGGAATCAATTCGTAGTTTCTGTTCACTAGTTTTAAAAGATTGGGTCACGAATTGTTGGAGTCTTAATGTTGTCTACGCGTTTGCTGTAGTTGCAGTACTTCTACTATTGTGGATTTTAGGTACCCGAAAACGATAAGCTACAGAAGACATGGTAGTGTTAAGTGTTTGCTGACTTGTCTGGTCATGTCATTGAAGAAGTGTCATGTTTATGGAGGAGTGTGTAAGATAGTAGGCTCATTGATGCAACTATACATTTCGTATATGATGTCAATCGACTACACAGAGTAAATGGGAGGGAGGGAGGGAGAAATTGCAAATTCAGAGGAGGTTTGAAAAAAATGTAATGTGATGTTTGAGTTGCCGCATAATTTATAATTCAGAATAGCGTCTGTTTGTTACTTAGTCGCACATTTCATATTTTGTCCATGCATCGACAAGTTGTTTCCTTCCAAAAAGATATTCTAGAGTTCAACATGGTGGGCTTTGTTTATATTATGAGCTGTTATGTACAACTTCACCATGATTAGAAATGCACTCCTAACTTAATAGTGGAAAAGGGGGGGTTATGTAATAATTTCAGCGCCTTATATTCTTTAATTTTTAAATTCAACCACATTTATGGTACTATATTCTTATAATGTCTATATGGAAAGAACTCATGTGTTATTTATATGTTCTTGCAGATATTTTTCCTTGGAGGGAGACTTATTTTTGGGCCTGATGTGAGGTCACTCGTAATCACAGTATGTTTAATCGTAGTCCCTGTGATTGTCTTTGCTGCTGTTGTTTCTCAACAGCTTGCCCACGAGTACCACAACCAAATTGGAGGTTGGGTTGCATCTGTAGCTATCATCTTTACAGCATATGTAAGTTTATGAGACATGTACACGCAGTTAGCTACATGACCATTTATATCTTTTTTCTGTTCTGTTTGGAACTTTCTATCCATCTCCCTTGGGCCTACCACAGCCATGCCAATGCAGCATATGGATTATCACACGTTTGTTATATGTTACAAATCTGTTTTATGTATAGCAATCCTCTGCATTGGCTCCTCCCATGTTAAGTTATAACACAGTTGTGTAGGGGAGAATTGTCATATCCATTGTGTTTTTATGTATCGAAGCAGAACGTCTGTCGTGTCTGCAATTTGATAAATGCAGCTTGGCAAGATGACTACTCTACTGTTTTTCTTGTTCTGCAGATTCTTGTTCTTCTGCTTCTCACATCTGGCCGGGATCCTGGAATTGTTCCTCGAAATGCTCATCCCCCGGAACCTGAAGACATTGGTGAATCCTCCGACTTATCAGATTGGCCAGGTGGTCAACATGGTTCAGCAGGTTTACCACTCACCAAGGATGTTCTTGTTAATGGTGTCTTAGTCAAGGTGAAATATTGTCATACATGTATGCTTTATCGTCCACCAAGGTGCTCCCATTGCTCAATCTGCAACAACTGTGTTGAACGATTTGATCATCACTGTCCTTGGGTAGGCCAGTGCATTGGAAAGGTATGTACTATTTTGTGTCAACAAGATCATTGATCAGATACGGTTCTCCATTATGAAAGAAACATGAGTAATAAGTTATCCTTCACATGTTCATATATTGGAGGTCTTTTTTGGATAAGATTCATGTGCCCTCATGCTAAAATCTGAATGATGTCAGGGGAAGTGGACAAAGAAAAATGGGGATATATGCAGTTGATATATGTGTCTTTTCCTAGTGTTCAGGGGGATATAGACCTGTTAATACATTAACAACTATGGATTTTACTCATTATGCCCTTGATTTTTCTTTCATTGCAGAGAAACTATCAATTCTTCTTTATGTTTGTGTCTTCAACTACTATGCTATGCATATACGTGTTTGCATTCTGCTGGGTCAACCTCAGGAAAATAATGGACACACATGAATGCAAATTGGGGAGAGCTATTCTGAAGTCTCCTATCTCCGGCATTCTCATCTTATACACATTTATTGCTGTTTGGTTCGTCGGAGGGTTGACATCATTCCACCTCTACTTGATTTGTACCAATCAGGTCAGGTTGTTTTCCATTGAATGTAGTAACAGTTAGTTTTTCTTTGCAATTTCTGTGCAAGCGAGTATATGTAATGCTCATCTAAAACAATTATTGCAGACTACTTATGAGAACTTCCGGTACCACTATGATAGGAAAACAAATCCTTACAACCATGGATTGGGCCAGAATTTCATCGAGATCTTATTTTCAAGAATCCCCAGTTCCAAAAATAATTTCAGGGCTAAAGTTAAGGAGGATTCTGCAGCCTTCACGTCGACGCTGAGTATGGGACAGGTACTAAGTTTGCCGAAGATGAGCGTGGACCGTGAGATGGGCATGAAAAGGCAGACTGTAGCTGCAGAAGAATTGGAAGAGTTACACAGCCAGATCGGCAGTGCTATGGGGCTGGAGCGATGTGGCACGGAGCCCCCACATTTTGTCGGTCGAAAGGGCTGCTCTGAAATTGCATCTGACATAGAGGCATTTGCAGAAGAGTTCAGCATGGAACACGGGTTCACTGAGAGGAAAAAGATCGTACGACATATAAATGATAATCCATAGGCACTTGCCTCAGAAGCCTCCTCTTAACCCTCGGTGGATCCTCAACTCAAAGTGGTAAAAGCTCGGAAACAAGAAAGAAAACTAGGATAAATGGTAGATCACATGCTGGCTATTTTGGCTGAAATTTTCAGCCCATTTTTCAGTAACACGCAATAGATGTTCTTTGTAGATTAAGTGATTAACAATATAGACATGATGAACCAAAAGGTTTCACTCCCGCCACTTCGATTTGGCTGTACTTCTGGTTCTGTGTACTGTTAGTTCATCTGTTGTACTCTGTGTGTGGCAGTGCTCTTACTGGTTTTGTTGAAGTTGTAGCATTAACTTGGCTAGTGTGTTTTATTGATCAAATTTCCTGGAAAAAAGTGAATTCATATTTTTTTAATTCTATAACATATTAGGAAATGCTTCAATCCTCTCCCCAGAGGTGAAAAGTGAAAGACAGACGACACAAATTTTAAAGTAGACTAGGAGCCCAATTCGCGACAACCTACTATGCTACTAACCTAGTGCTTTAAGATCTGTGCAATTTGGAGAAGCTCATTTTGCGTTGGATTTGTTGGAGCAACTCCAGTAGGGCCCCTACTTGAGCCCTCATCCTACTTTTGAGGGTCGAGGGGCAAAAAAACTCACTCCAGCAGGGCCCCTACTTAAGCCTTCAAAAGTAGGGGGCCCTCAAATCTCCCCCTCGAGCCCTCATTCCTGGAGTCTGGAGGGAGCCCCTACTTTTGAGGGCTCAAGTAGGGGCCCTACTGGAGTAAGTTTTTTACCCCTCGGCCCTCAAAAGTAGAATGAGGATGAGGGTGGGTCCTATGTGTCATCCCCTCTAAGAATGAATTTGAGGGTCCTGTTTTAAGGGCTCCTGCTGGAGTGTAGCCTAAAAAACAGAGCCCTCAAATAAAAAGTAGGGGCCCTGTTTTGAGGGCTACTGCTGGAGTTGCTCTTAGGAATGAAAAGTTGCAAGTCGCAGCTAAGGTGCTAAGAGCAACTCCAGCAGGGCCCCTACTTGAGCCATCATCCTACTTTTGAGGGCCGAGGGACAAAAAACTCACTCCAGCAGGGCCCCTACTTGAGCCCTCAAAAGTAGGGGGCCCTAAAATCTCCCCCTCGAACCCTCATTCCTGGGGGGTCTGAAGGGAGCCCTTACTTTTGAGGGCTCAAGTAGGAGCCCTACTGGAGTGAGTTTATTACCCCTCGGCCCTCAAAAGTAGGATGAGGATGAGGGTGGGTCCTATGTGTCATCCCCTCTAAGAATGAATTTGAGGGTCATGTTTTGAGGGCTCCTGCTGGAGTGTAGCCTAAAAAACAGAGCCTTCAAAAGTAGGGAGAGCCCTCAAATAAAAAGTAGGGATTCTGTTTTGAGGGCTACTGCTGGAGTTGCTCTAACCGAGTTTGCAACCATGGTCCCCACGCAGCGGCACCGTTGTGCACCACGTGCTCAATAGAATTCAATAGAGACGCCAATGTCGCTGCCCCGGTCGAGCGTGGAGGAGAACCACCTCGTGTGCCTCGCCGTGCAGTGCGCATCCGGGCGCCAGCTCGACCAGCTCCACGCCCGTGCTGTCGTCCTCGGCCACGCCTGCAATAGCTTCTTCGCCGCCAGGCTCATGTAATCGTGGAGGAGGGTGAAAAGCAGAGAGAGTATCGATATCTGAAGTCATGTGCGAAAACGCACCCGAAACTATATACCACTCGGTGATGGAGGGAGGCGGTGTAAGCGTCATTATACTGAAAGCGTTGACGAGATGTTAGTCCCAGGAGCTGACACCGGACATGAGTGTCCACGGTGCCGACTGGGGCGGCTAAGAAGGGCCGCCAAAGCCGCCAATGTTTCCAGGTGGGGCCGACGCACTAAACTGGACACCGGGATGGTCGGGAGGGGGTACGACAGCGAGAGCATGGGGCGCCGGGCGCGACAATTGAGTTGGCACATTAGGCTGGGGACCGAGGACGTCATTGGCGTGGTGTGGCCACACCTGAACAGTCCCAATCCATGGATTAAAAAGGATGGCCACCCTCATCTGCCTAGCTTTGCTGCCCTCCTCTACCAGCGCCGATGGTGGGTGGCCCGCTGGTCCCACCCGAGCCGCCATTCCCATCGTTACCGTCGGTGCCCTTGTTACGACAGCGGTTGCGGCTGTTGCTCTTCTCATAGCCACTGTTCCCACCATTGCCGTTGCCACCCCCACCTGGGCTCAGAGGGCGGGAGCCCTGCTATCCAGCAACAAGGAAAACGGAGGGCAGTGCGGCTGATCTGGAGTTCTTGGTGATCTCTTCGAGGAAAAGATGCGAACGAGTCTCCACGAACGTAGAAAACGGTCGTTGCATCTTGAGGATTGGCACCATATGAGAAAACTTTTCGTTGAGGTCGCGAAGGACGAACAACATGAGTGTCTGATCAGAGATAGGTTCGTCGAGATCGCCAAGACCACCTGCCATACTCTTGAGTTTGCGGCAAAAATCAGACTGTTGGACCGAAATGGCGACAGAGGGGGGGTGAATGTCGATCAATTAAAATCGCCCCTTCTCGTACTCACTTCAACCTCTCCTCCAATAGCTAAGAAGCTATGAAAGAGATGCAACTGAAACCACTGACCCTTGAAAACCAGAGAGGAAAGCCTAACCCTAAAGCCCCAAGAGAAACAACAAACTCAGCGAAAAACCAAAAGAGGCCGGGCTGAAATCAACAGGGCTGGCGGTCTGACCGCTGGGTAATGGCCGGTCTGACCGCTGGGTAATGGCCGGTCTGACCGCTGGGTAAAGGCCGGTCTGACCGCTGGGTAAAGGCCGGTCTGACCGCTGGGTAATAGCCGGTCTGACCGCTCCCCTGGTTCCAGGCAACCCGAGACAGCTCTGAATTTTCAGTATTTTTGCACTGAGTTCAGATCTTTGCAAAAACCACAATAGAGCCGATTTCCACTATTCTTCTTGACCCTGAAGACTAAGACTATATTCTAAATAGAGAGGAGGCTCTGGGGAACAACGAAAACAACCCAAACGATAAGAATTTCAGATTATTGAAAAACCTGAAACTTCTACCCGAGCTAACCCAAAACTCAAAATACTTTCAAACCGTTGATCCTTTGGCCATGAAATTTTGAGGATAGCTATAAGATAGCATTAGGACCCTCTATGCCAAATTTCAAGCCATCTCAACAAGGGAAAAGCAGAGGGCACCACAACCCTAGAAAAGACTGAGATGAACAGGGGAGGCCAAACTTGAGATTTGAGGATTAAACGAAGTTTGCTCTAGGGAAACACGATCAAACGATCTTGAAGCACTAACCCATCACAGAGCAACCCATTTTGGCACTCACTAGCAGCAAACAACAAGAAAACGAAAATCTCAGAAATCAAGAACAGAGAGCATCGAAGGAACTGAAGCATGAACAGAATAAAACCTCAGATTTTCATTCATTGAACTAAGAGGAATACAGATACTTCCCGATACGCATGTACATTAGAACAAGGAGGAAGATTACAAGTCACTCCACTCAATCCCTCTCCTCTCCAAGCCAAGAACCCAACCCATACATGCTTGGAAGGGGATGAACTCTCACATAGAAACCATCGTAGGGGACAAGCAGGGAGCACACCTCTGCCTTCTCCACCAACTCACCAACTAAAGCCTAAAGCCTAAAGCAACCACTAAAGACTCTTTTGACTCTAACAAACCCTAATTCCACCTCAAGTGCTCAAGGAGGGCATGCAGCCCCTCCTCTCCTTTTATAGCGCCTGGCTAACGGGTCTCCGCCCCGTTACGCCCGCTACGTCCAACGGAGCCCGCTCCCGCTTGTGCAGCCTTGCGAATTTCCCGATTCGCCCCTTCTGCACCTTCCGGGAAGTTTCCGCGCTCCTTGCTTCGCACGCCTCGCAACCACATCGAATCTCCGCCGTCTTCGACACATCCGACCGTTCTGACCTCAACGCCACCTGCGTCTAGTCCGGTCACCTCGTGTCTCACCACGACTCCGCTTCGACATCCTGCAGTCACACAGACAAGAAACACGTCACATAGCACCGTTCGACACATGAAAGCGTAAATACAATCACACTTACCATATATGAAGTCCAAACCTGTCGAAACATTAGAATATACATCCTAAGCCCAAATGACCAAGTTTGACCAAAGTCCGACCGAGCCCGATTGCGCCACGCAACGGTTCGACTCCGAACCACTCAAACCAAACTCGACTATCCTAAACCTTTGTCAATTACTCATCATTCACATGGAGTCACGACCACCTGGTCTCTCACAGACATTAATAAATCACCTTGAACAAAGTTGCAGAATTCCGCCTCCATGTACAGAGCACAAGTCTCCTTGTTGCCAAGGAATTGGTGCTCGAGGTTCACCCATACGATGTGGGCAGTACTGGTAGGGGACATGACGATCTCTAAGAGGTCTGTAGCAATGGTGCCATAAAGACACGACAAGACCACACAGTCCACGCGTACCTAATCCGCCTGATCGGGAAGGGGGCATCGTCAAAGAGGACGTGGTCTGTCAAGGCGCAATTACCGAGCGTGACGAGAAAGAGATCGCGCCACTTTCCGTAGTTAGCAGAGGTAAAGTTGAGGGTGACCAGAATGAGGGCCTTGATGTTGAGGACAGCGGCTTGGGCGTGAAGGGCGACGATGGCGTAGTCCAGTTGGTTGGTAACGCCATGGGCAATATCAACGGCTAGGACCTGCTGGCGTTCGGTGGCGAGCGCGATCGACAGCAACCGTGATGATGGCCTGAACTCGGCGGTCCTCAGCGACAGCGGCGTTGGTCGAAGCCACGTGGGCGGCCAAAGCCACTTGCTCGGCCTAAACCACCTAGTTGGTAGAGAGGTCAGGGGAGCCGACCATAAGAGAGAGGGATAGATTGGCCGGAAGATGGAGGTTGATGGCTAGGTTTTGCGGAAACGTGTGGTCACAGGAGCGATCATTTCCATTGTATTCCTGGTATTGTGGAAATTCCATCATTTCCATTGCGAAGCATCTTAATCTTAAGTTTCCTTTTTATCAAAGAAAATTTTATTATCATCTCATTCTTCATCAATCCCTATGGATCAATCTAGCAATCATGGAATCTACATTCTGTTTACATGTAGTGATTCGATTGAACTAGCAGGAAAAAGAGTCCAATTTGATTTCTTGTTTGCAATTTACACTCCGTGCTTCATTTAGTGTTCAGATCGAAAAATGCATGCATCCCACACTAAGTCATAAAATTCAAGAAAAAAATAGAGAAATTTTCAAAAACAAAGAAAAAGGTGAATAAATAATAAATTTAGTAGAAAAGTACTTTATTGGATTCGAACCAATGACAAATAAATGATTACTCGAATCAGGTTTTTGGCCATAAAGATTCTACTGACCTGTCAGAAAGGGTCCTAACCCCTGAGGATAGGGTAATATATCTAAGAAATCATTCCATCGAACGTACTCCCCCTGGATCCAAGAACAAAACCCTGCAATCAAATAGATTGTCCCAAGGGTATCATACTGTAGGAGCTCAAGTTATGCTATTGAAAATACGTTCCTTTAGCAATTCTGATTTGACCATTTCGTTTCCTTTTTCAGACTTCACTTCTTTTCATATAGTAATCCCTGATCAACGAAAGTGTGGGAATATAGAAAGGGCGCATGACTTGTTCTGTAGGTGGACACGAAGAGATCTGATCTATTATAATTCTATGATCTCTGCATTTGGCATACATGGCCGTGGAAAGGATGCGATTGCAGTTTTTAACGAGCTACGTGACAACGGCTTCGACCCTGATGACATCTGTTTTGTGTCAGTCCTAAATGCTTGCAGTCATGCAGGTCTATTGGATGAGGGCCGGCGATACTTTCAGATGATGAAGGATGAGTATCACATTATTCCTACTGTAGAACACTACTTGTGCATGGTGGACTTGCTTGATCGTGTCGGATGCATTGATGAGGCTTACCAAATGATCACACATGAGATGCTAACGGACATCCAACTACATGCTGGCATTTGGGGCGCTGTGTTAAGTGCTTGTAGGACTTATTCAAATGTGGAGATTGGGGAGGCGGCAGCAAGTCATCTATTCAAGTTGGAACCAAACAACATGGGAAATTATGTCCTGCTTTCAAATATATATGCAAAGGCACAGAGATGGGATGGAGTCCAAAAGGTTCGAGCCCTCATGAGGAGACAAGGGATGAGGAAGCCGCCTGGGTGGAGCCAAGTTGATGCTGAAGGCATTCTTAGAGTTTATCACCGATGAGCTTCATGATAGTTAGAGGCGGTCTTGGAGCTACTGAACTGGGAGCTCATGGATCATGTTTACACTCAAATCATAGAGGAGGAATGAAGAACTGAAGATGCCCATTTTTCATGAGTGTGTTGTTCTTAAGTTGGATCACCTGTGCCATCAAAATCAATTATTTCTGCATATGAAAAAAAAATTCAAATCAAGACTGACGAGTGGAGACTCGACACATCATAATGGAGGCATCTCCATGTTGGGCGCCCTAGCTCCTGCTGCATAAACAAAGAAATAATATGCTGTCCAAATTTCACTTTTAAGGATATGAAAACAAAGCATCTGGATGTCAAAAAATTTTACAACATTTCTGAGCTTCTGGGATCATAGCTAGACTACAAGACTTGTCTTTAGCCTTGCCAGTCACCAGAAATCACGCGGGCTTGTTTGTTGTCTTCATTGACTCAGCACATTTCATAGTTCATAAGTGACTCTGCAGAGAAATGCTAAACTGCAAGGTTGAGCTTTCAAATTTGAAAACAGAACTACAAGGTCTTATGAGCACATATTCTCATGCTATCATATCATATGTTCTTCGAAGCCGTGTGGCAGTCATTGTTGGACACGTGAAGCATGCAAGTGCACAGAAGAATGTAAAACAAGACCTGGTTCATGATCTTTTCTGTGCGTTATGGGGCTTTGCTTCTCTTGTATGCTCTTGGCTCTTGCTCATTGCCAAGGTCAACTGTGTGACAGCAACCAGCTTGAAGCTTTGGCAGAATCTCCAAAAGCAATAACAGATTGGAACTTTCTTGGATGCCTCTTGCAGCGGCTATGAGAAAGCTATCTTATCCAACTCTTCTGTAGTTACTTTCAAAGATACTAGCTAATGGATTTTAATGGGGTTTCCCCATTTAATGCTTCTGATGCAGTCTGCATGTTAGTGCTTTTTCTATCACCACCTAAAATAACTCTGAATTACTTGTTTGTGGGTGCACTTTTTTCTCTTATGTAAACGCATTTTATACAAATCATCTTGCACGCTCCATGTTGTTTGGTGTATATTCACAACAGACCCTCGTGTTTTACAGGGTGCTGTAAAGGAATGGTGAAACATTCAGCGTCGCATTTCAGATCACCGGGACGGAGGCATCATATGTCCACTAGGGCACTAATAATGTTCTACAATAGCTAGTGTTCCTTGGTGTTGTCCAAAAGTCCAAGCTACTAAAGTAAAAGACTCCAGGTGGTGCAACTTGAAAAAGATGTAGATAAAGATCCAGCTAAGTATGGGTGTACCTACACCCTTAAAGTTTGGACACAATTTTGTGGCGTTAGAAATGCAGCAAAAAATCTGAAAAAAATTCATGAATGTAGTACATCACGGTACATTGATACACACAAAATTTAAGTGCCAAATACAGTAGTATGTGGTGCATGTTAGAAATCTCTCGAGATTTCTCGCTCTACTCTGATATCAAAAATTGAAAATATCTTAAGATTTCTCACTCTACTCTGATAACAAATATTGAAATAGAACACTAGGATCACACACACAATTTACCTGTGGACACACATTATACAGGGAAGACAAATGAATACAGAGACACGGAGAGAAGTTTTCCCGACACAAACTCAACTTGTGTCGCTTTTCCTGTTTTTTTCTCTTCCGTTTTTCCTCTTTTTTTCTCTTCCTATTCGACTTATTCTTCTCCTCTACAGATTACATGGCTTATATAGACACACCCGAGCCCGCACATGCAAGCCACTCACCTATTACAACTCCTGCGCACGCCGTGCACTGACGTACGACCAAGTCATTCCACAGCTGCTACAGTGACCGGCCGAACACGTCTTTGCCCGCACACGAACGCTACAGTGACCGGCCGAAGACGTCTTCAGCCGCACACGAACGCTACAGTGCACTGCTGCTTTGACCACGACTTGTCTTCGACCGTGTCTCCGACCACCGCTTGTCTTCGACCACGTCTCCGACCACTGCTTGTCTTTGACCGTGTCTGCGACCACGGCTTGTCTTCGACCGCATCTCCAACCATTGCGGACCGGTCGTATACAGCCACACAAGAGGACCGATCATAACAACCACACAGACACCGATTGAAACGACCATAAGATGACTGGTCATAATGACTACACAAATTATCAAGATTAATTCTAACACCCTCCCCTTAATCTTGATACTTTGACTCATAAGATGAAGTCCGATCTCCTGGCGCATCTCCAAGGAGTTTTACCTTCGTCTTGTTGAATATGTTGCCGGTGACACAACTTGTCGGTAACTTTCACAACTTCACCGCCGGTGACACACCTCGCCGACGACTTCGACCACATCCTCAGCTCCAATTATTTTTCTCCGATGACACATCTTGACGGCAACGGAGACCCTCATTAGAGCGTACACACTCCTAATTACTCACGCTTTCTCATGGACACAACTAGCACAAGAATACGTGCAAGTACTCTGGACACACACCAACGATGTCGTCGCCACTTTAGACATCGCCGTGTCCGCGACGCCTTACACCATGACGTTGCTGATGGTGGAAGAACGTTGTTCACTGTCGACGTTGCTCATGCCTTGCAGCCCACCTGTGTTGCCCACCTCGCATGGAATCTGCCACTAGTGCGCCCGTCGTCGCCACACCACAGTGATCATGCCACTATCGGTGTGCACGTCACGTGCAATTCTGGCACACCACGCTAGCCTCGCCATGGCCGCATGGACCGTCGCCGTCGTGCACCTGAGTGCATAGTGCTGCAGCAGTCTCGTTACCAGCACCTGTGCAACTCCGTCTGACGTGCGCCATCCCGCCGACCAACGAGTCATCGCCAGGTAGCTTCTCCTCAAACCTTGCTCTTGGATCTTGAGGCTTTGATATCAAATGTTGGAAATCTCTCGAGATTTCTCACTCTACTCTGATACCAAATGTTAGAAATCTCTCGAGATTTCTCTTGCTCTGATACCAAATATTGGAACAGAACACCAGGATCACACACACAATTTACCTATAGACACACACTACACGGGGAAGACGAATAAAAACAGAGACACAGAGAGAAGTTTCCCGATACGAACTCAACTTGCGTCGCTTTTCCTCTTTTTTTCTCTTCTTATTCGACTTATTCTTCTACTCTACAAATTACACGGCTTATATAGACACATCCGGGCCTGCACATGCAGGCCACTCTCCTACTACGACTCCTGCGCATGCCGCGCACTGATGTATGACCAGGTCATTCCACAACTGCTAAAGTGACCGGCCACACACATCTTCGGCCGCACACGAACGCTACAGTGACCGGCTACACATGTCTTCGACCACACACGAACGTAACAATGATCGGCCGAACACATCTTCGGTCGCACACGAACGCTACAGCGACCGGCCACACATGAATGCTATAGTGCACTGCTGCTTTGACCACGGCTTGTCTTCGACCGCGTCTCCGACCACAGCTTGTTCTTTGACCCTGTCTCCGAGCACTGCTTACCTTCGACTGCATCTCTGACTATGGCTTGTCTTCAAACACGTCTCCGACCACTGCAGACCGGTCATATACAACCACACAAGGGGATCGTAACGACCACACAGACACCGGGCGAAACGACCATAAGGTGACTGGCCGTAACGACCACACAAATTATCAAGTGCATACAAAAGAAACAAGAGGTACCAAATATATGTAAAATATATAATTGCAGGTACCTTCTCTTTTTTTTGTTTCTCACAAACGGTATTACATATGGCCATAAAAATTTAAGGGTATCCATATCTTAATAGTACAATATGTATAATTGTTTTCTGATGTTTTGGTAAAGTACAGATATCTAAACCGTAAGAGTGTAGGTACACCCATGCTTAGAAAAGCCACACTCGAAATAGGTACAGAGGAATATGAACACATCTGTGGTTTCAAGAGAGGACTCACCTTGTTTGGGGAATCTATTAGCATCCTTCGTAGCCTATGGCTTTATTTTTTTTCTAGTTTTTGATTTTTCTACGGTAACTAGCTTTGTTTTTTATTTTTCTATAGTAACTAGCTTTTAAACAGAGTGTCTTTTTATGATGGGGTCTACTAGTTAATTAAAGTACATACTGTACCGACTTCATTTATATTGGTAAAAACCGCATGTGAATTTCTGTTACTCTGTAATCTCTCACACGAATAATCCAAAAACTATAAGTCATAGTTAAAAACCATAAGTTTCAGTCAAAAATAACAGGTCCTATATAACTCGTGCATTTGCATGGAGGAAAAAGTGGTTTTCAAGGAGCAATCTCTCCTTCTCCCTCAAAGACCTCCAAGCGGAGGACTTTGAAACCGAGGAAGAGGATGCTCCTTTGCATCAAGATTTGCTCTACTGTTGATCACCAAAGGATGAAAAGGTTGTGATTCCTCCCCTGTTTGCATTTAAGCTGGTTTGTCAACTTTGCTGTTTGTAAAGGTTTGTTCGATTAAACACAATGTACATGTAGGTGCATAGTGGTACAGTAAGCAGTGGACCCGCAACCCCAAGCTTGCTGGCTATATCCACTCTGTGACTTATGGCCTTCTCCCTTTCATACAAAAGGTATGTTTTGTTCCTTCTTCAATTGATTGTTCCTCCTGCTGGGATAAAGTGTACTCTTGGGCGAGGCAAGCAGAGATCTCCATATTCACTGAACTGTATGCAGAATAAGTGGATGAACTATACCGAGAGGATGGTGATATGCTAGTCATCTTGGACGCGGATGTTGTGCCTTGCTGAATACTTTCTTAGAGCAACTCCAATCGGTTCTTTATCCTGCTCTTCATTGTATATTTACCTAATATGACCCAAGAAATGGACTCCAACCGGTGTTTTATCATCCTCTTCATTTTTATCCAGCCGCTATTTTCTCCCGATCGCTGGCTATCGAAGGCGAGCGCCTCCTTGCTCGCCATCGTGATTTCGCGGGTTGCCCCCGCGCGCTCCCTCCTTCCCGCGCGGCTTCCCTCCCCCTCCCGCAACTTTCATCCCCTTCCCGCGCGGCTTCCTTCCCCCTCCCGCGACTTCCCTCCCCCTCCCGAGCCCTCCCGCGACGCATCCGCCGCGCCGCCACTGGTCCGGCACGGGAAGGCGGAGGGGGACCTCCATGAGCAGGCCAGATTCGTCGGTTCGGCCCCTCCCCCGCCGGCCTCCCCAGCCCCTTCCCACCTCTCCCCGCCGGCTCCCTTCCCGGCGCTTCATTCTGTACCAAACCGAGGTAAATTTCGCCCATTTGATTAATATACCGTGTGAATCACTCCGAATTCCTGGTAATTTCATTGAACTTTGAGTTTACGAAAGCAAATAAACCAAACCCTGCAGCACCCTATCGGCTTTGTTGTTAATAATGATCATTTTTTGGAGGTTCTAATTTAATATTAGCATTTTGTTGCACTTCTCAATTGTTTGTGCCCATTTAGCTATTAATTGCACTCCACAGTGATGATGTCAAGTCTCTGTAACCAATTTGGAAAATTCACATTGTCGATGATTAAAGTATTGTGTGAGATTCACTCTGTGTTGAGACTTGTGAGCCATCCTACTTTCATTTTTGTTCATACAGTTTACCAGCTTGATATCTTCCTGAATGAGAATGTTTGATTGATCAATACAATGTCTTGTTGATTACAGGTTGTCGCAATGGATAGTTATATGCGCCTTCTGAGTGAAGAAAATCTTGATGGCAGCGAAGAATTTTGGGATGACACTCCATTTGGAAGCCCCCCTGAGGAACAAACTAGGGCAGTTGCACAAGGTTCTCAGCCTACCAGAGGCAATGCTGAAGGTTCTCAACCTACCAAACGCAGCAAGAAGAGGGCTAAGAATTTTAGTGTCCAGGAAGATGAGAAGCTGATCAGTGCATGGCTAAATGTGGATCTGGATTCGATTGAAAGCAATGACCAATCGATGTCAAGGTATTGGCAGAGAATTCATGCTGCCTTCCATGAGCACAAGGAATTTGAATCGGACCGTTCAGAGACTTCTCTTTTGAACCGCTGGTCAAATATCAATGCGAATGTTAGCCGATTCTGTGGAGTTTATGCTCAGGTAATGCGCAGGAAGCAAAGTGGTTTAACGGAGCAAGATAAGGTATTGTTTTGTCCCCCCCCCCCATCAATTTGGTTGCTTTCTGGTTCTCCAATAATCCTTTTTGGTGGTTGCTTTTTGCAGATGCAGCATGCAAAGACACTATACAAGAACGGTCACCCAAAGAAACAATCTTTCGTGATGGAGCATTGCTGGATCCTGCTGCGTCATGAGCAGAAATGGATTCATAGGAAGGACAAGTCCCAGAATGAAACCACAAGTGAACAGGCACCAAGTGGTGCAAGTCCCTGGAACTGTACTCCTGGAAGCAATGAAGTTCCACAAGGTGATTTGGAAAACTCACCTACTGATAAAATGACAAGACCTCCCGGTAAGAAGCAAGAGAAGGAGCGACAACGTCGAGGGAAAAGACCTTGCGGTGATGGAGAGAACCACTTGAAGGAGGTGATGAGCGATTTCTGGATCAACAAGAAGGAGACCGAAGATTTGAGGGAGTTGAGGAAGAAGGAGCGCAATGACGAGAGGCTACAGCTTGAACGGGAAAGGCTCGAACTGCAGCGGAAGGATGTTGAGATGAAGCAAAGGAGTGAAGACGAAAGAATAATAAACATTGATATTAGTACAATGAGTCCAGATCAGCAGCAGTTTTACAAGAGGTTAAAGGATGAGATATTTACTCGTCGGTTTGGCGAACCTCCCGTTCGAGGCGATACATGAAGTTAATGCTTGTTCCCTCTGCTTTTGCGATTTGTGTACTGGACAATGTTTGCTGGATCAATGGTTATATATGTTCAGAACATCACTTTATGATTTGCTGGTATTAAACTTTATGAATTGTGTACTACATTGTTGCTTGGATTGTTCACTGATCTTGTGAAGTGCTGCAGGGTTAATAGGAGCTGATGTTCTGAAATTATAGTTTTAGGTACACAATACACTATCATTTCAGGATGGTATCACAGGTGCCACAATACACTCTGATCGCCGAAGCGTTGCCATAGGTGCTCGACGAGGTCATTTTGGAGCTGTGAGTGAGTGCCCTTGTCTTGAATCCGGAGATGATTTTGTAAAAATTCATGAATATCAGGAGTATGTTGATGGGAAACAGACACCACCTCTCCCATGTGATCAAAGTGCAGGTCAGAAGCTGCATCTCGCTCATCTTCTATTATCATATTATGCATGATAATACACGCTGTCATGATGTCTCTAAGCACATCTTGGTCCCAAAAACGGGCAGGTCCACGAACAATGGCAAAACGTGCTTACAAAACTCCAAATGCCCGTTCCACATCCTTCCTACAAGATTCTTGTGCCTTGGCGAAATTCTTCCTCTTGTGACCCTGTGGTGCTGGGATGGTTTTAACAAAAGTCGCCCAATTTGGATATATACCATCAGCAAGATAATAACCCATATTGTACTGGTGTCCATTGATGGTGTAATGCACCTCCGGAGCTTCCCCATCAGCTAGCTTTGCAAACAAATGAGAACGGTGCAGAACATTGATATCGTTGTGTGATCCAGGCAATCCAAAAAATGCATGCCAAAACCATAAATCTTGGGATGCAACTGCTTCCAAAATAATAGTGGGCTCATGCACGTGCCCGGTAAATTGTCCTGCCCACGCCGATGGACAATTTTTCCATTTCCAGTGTATGCAATCTATAGATCCAATCATTCCTGGGAAACCTCTATCCGCATTGATCCGAAGTAGTCTAGCAATATCTGTCTCATTCGGCGACCTGAGGTACTCTGGACCAAAAATATGGACAATTGCTTTCACAAACCTTTTCAAACTCTCAATAGATGTACTTTCGCCAATTCTGACTAGGTCATCAATACAATCCGTAGCATACCCATAACACAACATTCTAAAAGCAGTTGTAACCTTCTGCAAAGGTGACAGTCCAAGACGCCCAGCGTTGTCCCTTTTCTGAACAAAATATGTATCATGTTGTTCCACAGCTTGCACAATACGAAGAAATAGTGGGTGACGCATTCTAAACCTGCATGGCAAAAATATTCTTAAATATATAATCTGAAATTGTCCATTAATATATAATCTGAAAATTTACCATTAACATATATTCTTAAATATTTTCTGTGCAACTACTTCAAACTAGTATAATCATCATAAATATAATTGACTATGTACTTAAATAGTGTATGCGTACCTTCGACGAAAAAAGTTTCCCCGTACGTAGGGGTTTCAGAAAAGTAGTCTTCATACAACCTCAGATGACCGGCTTCTCTGTTGCGTTCAACATACCGACGACCAACCACCGATCCACTGTGCGGGGGCAAGTTCATCGATTCATATTCATTGTGTGCAATATGCAAGGCCAAAATTACATCTTCATAGTCATCGTCATCCTCGTCAGAGGACGATGACTCGAGTAGAGATGGGTTGCTCATCTCTTCCATATAATAACCGAACGTTGATGTCATCAAATAGGGAAAAAACGAACTGAATTTAGGGTTCGAAACTAAAGATCTCGTAGAATTGGCCGGCAAAATCAAGCCAGGACGGACGATCGGTGATACGTACCGAGGCTACAGATGAATCTTTCACAGGGAGGTCCGCCGCTGGTCTCCAGCCGCCACCACTAGGGAGACCACCGCCGGTGTCCAGGGGCGGCGGTGAACACGTTCGTGCCTGTTTGATACCCGGCGGCGGTGACGCTCACGTAAAACAGCTGGGCAGCGGCTGGGCCACCAAAAACAATTGGCCCGATTCATACAAAGGAAGGCCCAAAAGAATTCAGCCCGCAAATTTAAATCATATTAAAGTAGCCCACCCAGATGTTTAAGCAATTTAAAGAGGGAGAATAGCTAGGCCATTGGAATGCTAACTCAAATAGAGAGCTGCAAATAATAGCTAGCATCTTCATCCTAGGAAATAGAGAGGGAGAAATGACTAATGGGATGGAGTTGCTCTTAGTTGCTACATTGCTTATGAACCAGCTTGGATGTGCGGGTGTGGATACAGCAAGATAGATCACTAGGCATTTTCTTACCAGAATCCATTATAGCTATTGCAATGAGGTATGCTAGTTATATCCTGTTTGACAGACTCGAGATATGACTTGTGTGGACAGGCTGGTGGTTGATATACGACCTTAACTAACCGGTTATCACAACTCAATGCGATACTTTAAAATCCCTTGACTAACTGAGTATAACAACACATTGCTATTTTTCAAATTTTGAAACCCAGTCATTTTCTTAACGAGAATAATAGGGGAGCTCGATAGGTTATGTAACTTATATTGCTACTACACTTCTGTTTTAAGCATACTATTAATATATACTTGGTTCTGGTATATCTGTCATGCCATAAGGAAACTAAGATAAGAAATCCGCAAGCTTATCCAAACTTGGTGTGAGACGATTTGATTTGTTGATCGAATCTGTTGGTCCTTGGCGAGAATGAAAAAGAATCCAAGTACTAGTTTGCATGCCATGGGAGGCAGCCCGTTGACAGGACAGTGCTGCCCCTACGCCTAGGATAAAGAAGGCTCAGCGGCAGAGTTGTTCATGTCAGGCCTGGTCGCTTTGCTGCGCATCGTGTCGTCAGTTTCTACCGGCTGACGAGAGTGAAGTGAACCCCGGATCCGGTGAAGTGTGTGTGAGACAGAAAGCGAGTAGAGAGTACTAGCGTTTACTTGTCTTGCCGGAGCAGAGCACCGAGTACTGACCTATGCTGCTGCACTGAGCCAGCCGCTCCGTTTCTCTCGTACTTTCACCGGTGGTCAGCGTGCCGTGCGTGCTTGATCCGGTCATCCCAATCGCTCGTCCGTCGCCGTCGGCACAGGCGCGCAGCTCCTGACAGAAGAAGAGGCGGCTACAGGCGGGCCCGCGTCTCGTCTTCCTTCCTTCCTCGGGACGCCGCTGCCATGTGCCCACTAGGCGTGGCGTGTGGGCAGGGAACCGTGCGTCGGAAGCCCAAGCTGCAAGATTTGCTTAACCTGTCCCTATTCAGTGAGCCCAAAGATGGTAGTGAGCATTGTACTACTAGCTGTTAGTAGTGGTACATTACGATGGAATTGGAAGCACAGCTCATTCTTATTGTGCTTTGCTTTTACTGGTAGCTGGGAGTCATGTGGGCTGGCATACATGTTGAGGTGTAATGTCTACACCACCATACGGCCGTAGCCATGGCTTCCTTCCTGAACCTCAATGCACACTGTGCTTACCTTCTTTCTTGCAACCTCTTTTACTGAAACCATGTGTACTAGGTACCGCTCTCTTGCTCACGGAAGAATAAAAACATTGTTTCCGTCGCACAGGGAGAGAAACATTGTTACTACTGCTGAGGGCAGTGCTGCTACACTTGTATAGGATGGTACAATTGGCAATTACTTTAGGCCCCGCTTATTTCAGCTTCAGTTTTTAGTTTCTGACTTATTTTTCACTATTTATAAATTTCGTCTTTTTATAAACTTTTGACTTTTTTTAGCTTTTTTGCCGGTTCTTTTTTCCTGTATTCGTTCGCGTTGTCCGTAATGATCTAACATATTTGTTCTATTTTTAAATTTTTTAAATTTTAGTTACGTTAAATAAGTCACCTTCAGCTACAGTAAAATTTTAGCCGCTACAGTGCAATTTCAGCTATAAGCCACAACTTTTTAGCCTAACCGAGCAGGGCTTAAGGTAGGAGCTGAATTCTTTTGGTTAGTTTTTGAATTTTTTTTTGCTAAAGTAGAATATTAACGTTAGAAATAAGTAGTTTTGGAAATAAAATTTAGAAAAATAGCTTTTGAAAAACACGGATACGGAGAAGACAACAAAGACCAATCAATAGCTTGAAAAAACCATTTTTAAAACGATCTAAAAAGCCATTTTTAACAATTAAAATGTTTATATCAAATTTTGACTTCCCAAAAAAAATCAAAAGTCAAAAGCGATTCGAACACGTCTACAATCCCTTCTCTCTCCGTCTCTGCCCAATCAGAGCAGCATTAATCGTAGTAGCAATTTTTTGTTTTTACTCATTTGCCCTTGCCCTGCAGCAGCGCGGCCGCGGCGCACGTGGCTGCGAATCCCGACGCCCCCACACTACCCACCCCCCAGACAGGGCCCACCCTCTGACTCACCGCTGATCCTGATCCCATCCCTTCCCTTCCCGCCATCTCCACACCTCTCCCGCCAAAACCAAACCGAGCCCCCACCCTCCCGTCTCTCCCCTCCGCGCCACGTGTCCCCACCGGCCTTTCGCGCGCGAGCCATACCCCACCGCGCAGTGACACAGAAAATCCCATTTTACCGCGCAAGCCACCGCGGATATATATAAAAACTCTGCGCGCGCCGCCCAAAAATAAAAAAAACTTTTGGCGCGCATTCCGGCCACCACCGCCCCTTCCCATTCCCTCCCCACCGCGCAAGCGCAACCCTAGTGGTACGCTCCTCGCCTCCCGCCGCCGCAGCTCGCCGGAGGTTTTTGAATCAGTCGGGTTTATTCGGTCGCTGGTGCGGGAGGAATGGGGGGAGCAGCGCCGCCCACGAGCTCGGGATCCGGGGGGACGGATGGGGGCTCCGGGTCCACGGCCTTGAGGAAAACGGACGGCGGCGCCGCCATGGAGGAGCGGTTCGCCGATCTGTGCAAGGTACGGGTCCTCATCTGCTGTGGCGTTTGTGCGGGGTAGGGGTTTAACTTGGGTGTTGGATTTTTCACTGTGCAGGTCCTGCTGTTTTGTTTATGGCGATATGTTTTAGCTTCTCTGTGTAGTTTTTTCTGTGAAGAAATGATGGGTGGTTTTCACCATTTCGCAGATCTTGTGGTTTGGGCTTGATTTTGTGCGGTTTTTTTCTCCGATTTTGTGCTGGATTTGATTCCCACTTGAGGTTTGTCATCTTTTATTTTGGGGGAAAATGTCAACTTTCTGATCATTATGCTCCGATCTTTGGGATTCTGTGCTTTCGTGCCATTGGATAGATTATCTTAACCGATTTCTGGTCCCTTCCGATTTTTCGGGGAGTTTTCTGTGGTATTTGGAATTGTGTGCTTCGCCTACCTTTCTGTGCTTTCACTCCTTTGAAATCCTTAGGTGGAAAAGCTATTTTGAGATTATCTTTGTGATATGTTCTTTGGAGTTTTGTTTGTGAATGCTCTTTTAGGGGTAGATTTCTGTGGTTACTTCTTCCAAATCCAAGAAAAAGGGCACACTGTTCCCTTCTTTCTGCTATTTAGAACTTACTGCGCTTTATTTGTCTTAACATGTGCGATTTTTTTACCTGCATAATTTTTCTATTCTTGTTGAGGGTTTGTCATGGTTTAGGAGGAACGACACGCTTCCATTTGTGTGCTTTTTTATGTCTGGTGTTTGTTTTGTCATCTAATTTTTGAAGTGCGCTGTTTGCTGGCGAACAGAGCAAGCTAGTGCTCGACGAGAGCATGATGAGGCAGGCAATGCAGCTGTTCAATGAGACCAAGAACACCCTCCTGTCCAGCATGTCGTCCTTGGGCACTGGATCTGTAAAATCGCATTTTCTTCATCTGTAGTGTAGTTCCTTCCTTCCAATTTGGCACCATGTCATATAGCTAAGACTTGTGCTTCTGGAACATGTTGTATGTGTGTATATAGCCCGAGGAGATCGAGAGGTTCTGGTCTGCATTTGTTCTTTATTGCGTGTCGAGGCTTAGCAAAGCGGGGAAGGCGAAGGAAGATGGTGGGATCACACTGTGCCAGATCTTGAGGGCGTTTAAGCTGAAGTAAGGAATGTGCAAATTATGTCCTGTTGAGGAGCAATCGAGTTCTCAGTTGGGCTAATCTGGTGCATTGATTGTGTTGATGCCCTACAGCATTGTGGACTTTTTCAAGGAGATGCCGCAGTTCTGCATAAAGGTTGGATATATTCTGACTGGCCTCTATGGTTCAGATTGGGAGAAGAGGCTTGAGGTATTTATGCAAATTTCTTAGTGTTCTCCCCTGTTCCATAAGTGATTTCAGAATTGAACACATTTTAGGTTTTTATCCTGTTACCGACTAATGCATTTCTTTGCTTCATGTTCAGTTGAAGGAATTGCAAGCGAATGTGGTCCATTTAAGCCTGCTAAGCAGGTAAACTTATGCTTCCTGTTGTGTCTTTTGCCTTTCATTGTTTCACCTCTGGCAACTCGTAACCTAAAATGTCCGCATAGCAATTATGCTTACTGTACCTTAGCTCATTTGCTACGGTGCTTCTCCTTGTTTTCTATTTGCTTAATTCCTTATCTTTGATGAGCATTTATGAACTATTATATGTCAGATAAATGACAGCGATGTTGCTTTGGTTCGTTCAGGTATTACAAACGTGCATACCAAGAGCTATTCCTGCCAAATGATGCCAAGCCTGCGGAAAATTCTTCAGAACCAATTGCGCAACAAGCTTCTGACTATTATCGCTTTGGATGGCTACTCTTCTTAGTTCTAAGAATCCAAACATTCAGCCGATTCAAGGATCTTGTGACATCCACAAATGGACTAGTTTCTGTGTTGGTAATGACTTCTGCTATTATCAATTTCACAAGCGTCTTTTTTTTTGTCATGCAACAGGGTAGTTGATGCATGGTGTTAGTCAATTTATAAGCAATGAATACTGATTATTTTACATGCCCGCAGGCCATACTCATTATTCACATTCCTGTGCGGCTAAGGAGCTTCAATATCCAGGATTCATCCTGCTTTGGTAATGGAAGTGAACCTTTTATTTTGGCAGTTACTGTTTGGTTTTCATGCTCAGCTAATTACAGCAATTATGGCTTGAAACTGATGGATGCTGCTTGTGGATTTGAATCAGTTAAGAAATCAGAAAAGGGAGTCAATCTTATTGCTTCTCTCTGTGAAAAATATCATACCTCGGAAGATGATTTGAGCAAAGCACTGGAGAAGACAAACACTCTTATAATAGATATTCTAAAAAAGAAACCATGCTCTGCTGCTTCAGAATGTCAAAAGGATAATTTATCTTTTATTGATCCAGGTACAAGTCTTTTATGCAAACAGAAGTTTAAACTTTGGTAGCGCCAATCTCACAAATACTTTCTTCTTTGATGCAGAGGGCTTGACGTTTTTTGAGAATTTGCTTGATGAAGACTCGTTGAAATCAAGTTTGCTGATCCTGGAAAAGGAATACGAGAATGCCATTAACACAAAAGGAGAGCTAGATGAGCGCATGTTTGCTAATGATGAGGACAGTTTGCTTGGCAGTGGAAGTCTGTCAGGAGGTGGCATTGATTTACCTGGCACAAAGGTAATAACTTATAAGCCTATACATGTTCATCCATTGCTTCAAACTCAAAAGCTTTGATTTTTTTAAACATTATCTGTGGTGTTGCAGAGAAAGTATGATGTTATGGCCTCACCTGCAAAATCAATAACAAGTCCAAGTCCAATGTCTCCTCCACGTTTTTGTGCATCACCTAACGGAAACAGTTTCTGCAACTCAAAGATGGCTCCTATCACCCCAGTGAGCACAGCTATGACAACTGCCAAGTGGCTTCGGAGTACAATATCTCCCCTTCCTTCAAGACCTTCTGGGGAGTTATTGCGCTTCTTTTCAGCATGCGATAAGGATGTAACAGATGACATTACACGCAGAGCTAGCATTATACTCGGAGCCATATTCACAAGCAGTTCTTTTGGTGAACGTATATGTACCAGTGTGCGAAGCACAAATAGGATGGATGCTATCTGGACAGAGCAAAGGAAAATGGAAGCTCTTAAGCTGTATTATAGAGTTCTGGAATCAATGTGCAGAGCAGAGTCACAAATCTTGAGTGGGAACAATCTAACATCACTTCTGTCTAATGAGCGATTCCATCGGTGTATGATTGCCTGTTCTGCTGAGCTAGTTCTCGCCACTCACAAGACAGTCACAATGATGTTCCCAGCTGTGTTAGAGAAAACTGGCATAACAGCTTTTGACTTGAGTAAAGTCATAGAGAGTTTTGTTAGGCATGAAGATACACTCCCACGAGAGTTGAAGCGCCATCTGAATTCACTTGAGGAACGGCTTCTGGAAAGCATGGCATGGGAGAAAGGCTCATCAATGTACAATTCCTTAATTGTTGCTAGGCCAGCACTGTCTGCAGAAATAAACCGGCTTGGTTTACTGGCTGAACCAATGCCATCACTTGATGCTATTGCGGTGCATCATAATATTTCATTGGGGGGCCTTCCACCTCTTCCCTTTCAGAAGCAAGAACGCTCACCAGGTAGCGTTTTTATGAAGCCACCACTAACATATGCCAGTTACTTCCTGTTTCTGAATTTTGGTTTTGCTAAATGAGCAATATTTCGGTGGCTTTCCACTTTGCAATATACGATGAGTGATTGAATTTCCTATGTATCATTGTCAATTATATTTCCTGTAGATAAAGATGAAGTTAGATCTCCCAAAAGAGCATGCACTGATAGGAGAAATGTGCTGGTGGACAACAATTCATTTAGATCACCAGTCAAGGATGCCATAAAATCAAAGTTACTACCTCCTCTTCAATCAGCGTTTGCAAGGTTAATATCTCTTCTCTGTTTCCTGTGTAAACTCTTCAGGTCAGCTGGATGCTTAATTGAAACTTTGCTTCCATACTCTTAATTGCAGTCCAACAAGACCTAATCCTGCAGCAGGAGGAGAAACATGCGCAGAGACAGGAATAGGTGTATTCTTGAGCAAGGCAAGTGTTCGTTTTTGATGCACTGTAATGTGATGCACTACAATGCTTGCCGATCACATTGCACCCTTTTGTCCTCTGCAGATAGCAAAACTTGCAGCTATTAGAATCAGAGGTCTTTGTGAAAGATTGCAACTTTCTCAGCATGTTTTGGAGCGAGTATACTCACTTGTCCAACAAATCATTAGCCAACAAACTGCTCTTTTTTTCAACAGACACATTGACCAGATTATACTGTGCAGCATATATGGAGTTGCAAAGGTATGTTTAGCAATTACTGTACTTACAGAATCCACAGATAAAGACGTTGCTAGTTATAATTATTACATTGTTTATTGATCATTGTTTGCAGATATCTCAACTGGCCCTTACATTCAAGGAGATTATTTTCGGCTACAGAAAACAGCCTCAATGCAAGCCACAGGTTTTCCGTAGCGTTTATGTTCATTGGGCATCAAGAAGCCGCAATGGGGTAAAACTCCACCTTGTTTTCATCGTTTCAAGGATTCCTTTTTGTTGTTCAAATGGCTGCCATTCTGAACGAGTGTCTACGAAATCTTTGACACCAGAAAACAGGAGAGGAGCATGTTGATATTATCACTTTCTACAATGAAGTATTTATTCCTACCGTCAAGCCTTTGTTGGTGGAGCTAGGACCTGGTACTAGTCCAAACAAAAACAATGAGGAAAAAAGTGCTGCTGATGGTATGCATCAATGTACTGAAAATAAGCAACATTGCTCCACTGCTGGATTTGTAAAGATTTTTCTGAAGTGTTTTCTGTCATACCAGCAGGTCCATTTCCAGAATCTCCTCGGCTAGCTCGGTTTCCAAACCTTCCTGACATGTCTCCAAAGAAAGTTTCTGCTGCTCATAATGTATATGTCTCACCGCTAAGATCATCAAAGGTGTGTATCAAAAATAAATTGTTCCACGTTGTAAAGTTTGTGTGTTTTCTGACAACCTGACTCTAAATTGTATGGTATTCATTGATCAATGTTATGACTTACGACAACATTATAACTGAATATTTCAGATGGATACTTTGCTTTCCCCAAGCTCTAAGAGCTACTATGCGTGCGTTGGGGAGAGTACTCACGCATTTCAGAGCCCCTCTAAGGACCTGAAGGCTATCAATAACCGCCTAAACAGGTAAAAGTAGAAAGGAATTAGAAAAGGTTTTCTCATTCAACTGCCAAGGAGAAAAAGAATACTGATCTTCAGACTGATTGCAATTTGTGCAGTGGGAAGAAAGTCAGCGGGAGACTTAACTTTGATGTTGTCAGCGATCTGGTTGTCGCCAGAAGTCTCAGCGATCAAAATGGTGGATCTGTAGCAATGGCGGTTGTTGGCACCAAGACGCCAGTGAAATGCGAGCAGCCAGACTCTTAGCTGCTTCTGTGATACTGCATGACCTATCTATAAAAATGCTAATCTATTAGGTGTCAGCTTGATCTAATGTTAGATGTTTAGAAGCCCTTTTTCTGTGTTCATGTTTCCTCACATGGGGAATTCCTCTCTGTGAGCAGCTCTACCTTGTGTCATATATAAAAAA
Organism: Dendrocalamus latiflorus; assembly: GCA_017311315.1. Taxonomy (NCBI): domain Eukaryota; kingdom Viridiplantae; phylum Streptophyta; class Magnoliopsida; order Poales; family Poaceae; genus Dendrocalamus; species Dendrocalamus latiflorus. The sequence goes on along the minus strand of CM029653.1, from coordinate 40,885,475 downwards.
AGGCTGCCCTGAGAACTCCCCTAATCTGCTTCACTTGACTTTTGAGCCTTTACCTTTGGAAGAGTTGATACTACAGTCGTGTAATGTAATAAGTCACAATTTTTGTAAATGAAAGCTACTCTTTGTCGTGCCGGTACAGAGGAGGATTGCTTGTTGGTAGTTATTTTTTTGGCTATTCCGTCAACATCTGGTACTTAGTACTTACGTGCAAGCATCTATGTAGTATGTACTACATTATATATAGTAGAACGCTAAAGTCTCCATGGGATAAAGTTTGACAAACAGTTTAAAAAACGCATTGTGTGGCTGCATTATGAGTACATGCCTTGCATTGCAAGAATCACTGATGTTTTGGTAGAATTCTGTATTCACATTGGCTTCAGGGAATGTCAAACAAACCAAGTTCAGATATGTACGGGGTTCAAAAACCCGGCAATTACCGGGTTTTACGGATGGGGACCGGTAACCGAAAAAATTGATCAAATTTAAATTTTGATTTTTGAATTTTGATGATTTTTTTGGTTATCGGACAGTTTTTTGGGTTACTAGTTTTAAAACAGTTCGAAATTTAAATATTGACTTTTCGAATTTGACGGATTTTTTAGTTACTGTTACCGGCCGTTGGACGGATTTTCTCCCGGTTCGGAGATTTGTATCCCGAGATATGCGCATGACTGACTGGATGTTGCTTGTGAGTAGTGCTGCGAGGATTCGATGTTGATGCTTTGTTTTATTATTTCAACACGTTTCTGGCAAACTGTCCTTTTGGCTTAGATTATGCAAACATGTCCACGTATTTATCTCATGCCACGATTCAATTCCGTATTTGAAACATGCAGTTGTAATATAAAAGTCCAGATTAGGTGTTTGCTATCTATCAAAGATGAGTTCTATATTTGTGGAACGAAAACTTCCAAATCAGGAGGAGGTTAAAAATCGTCGTTAATGTTAGGGAGAAGCTCATTAGGACCTCGGGTTTTTATTTGGGGGAAGGGAAGACGGTGGTCCGATGATGACAAAGATGGTGGCAGGGCGACAAGGGCCTCGTCGGCCACGGGATCAAGGGATGGTAGTGGGCAAAGGCGACGAGTGGCATCGCGGTGGGCAAGACAAGGTAGGGTGGGATGGTGGGGGCAGGAAAGATGGTGAGATGGTAAGGGTGCCGTCAACCACATGTGGTGAGGGTGGGAAGGGGGGATGCGTGCAAAGCTTGCCGGGGAGGAGCTCGTTGAAGAGGAGGCAGTGGGAATGGTGGAGACACATCGGAGACCGAGACCATCGAGGGAGGAGCTTGATCTTACTAAGTCTCTATAGGTGGTGCAAAGCCGAAGGGATAATGATGGGGGAGTTGGAGATATGGTTGTTCATTCTATGGAATGAATATTTGTTCGTACAAATTACAGCGAAGGATTTCATAACAACAGAAATCACAACAATTTATGCCTGCATGCACATTTCATAACGACTGAAAACACTAGTGCGCCGTGTGCGATATCCTTAGGGTTCAAGATCATCGGAGAAGGGATTAATGTCGTAGTTACATAAAAAAACAAACAAGAGTAAAGGGCTTTTGTGCAAATGATGCTGTCTCGCGGCGTTGGCCTCCACGTCACAGTGTAAGATACTCGGTTGCATTGGTGATACTGTAGTGAGTCACTACAAGGAGTTCCATGACCCAAAGACGCAAATGAGAAGAACAGTGACCGAAATAAACCATCCTGAAAAAGTCCATGACTTGCAATACAATCTATTCTTTTAATGATAATATAATAGATAGATATACTTATTTTGGTCGTACATGATACATCACCTACTCCTAAATTATAGTTTATAGTACATTAAAGCGTCCATTCAATTTACTGTTAGGATCGTATCACGAGTCCTTTTCTTTGGTTATCTAGTGTGTACTACTCTTCTACTCAAACAAATCGTTTTAAAATATGCATAATTAAACTTTAAAAACTTTGATCATTGATATCTTTTTAAATATTTATGTTAGATACATAAAAATTATATATATAGATTCATCTTGAAAAATAATTTTATAATTTTATTAGGTTTTACAAATATATTATAATTGTAATTAGTGATTAAAGGTGTATTCTGAAGACTGTATCGATGTGTAAAATGATTTTAACTGGAGGGAGTATTTCACTATGTTTGTCCATGGTTTAGGGAGTCCATTTCAAAATATTTGTTCATCGAATGAATCAAGAGTTTAGTTATTGTAATATTTTTAACTTCTACTCTACTTAAATGCTTTAAAAGAGGCTAAGTGATTATGATATATTATTTAATAAAGATATTATGGTTATTTCTCATTAACTTTTCTTTTTTTCTTCAATTTGACAAAAAAAATCACATCATATCGCGTGCATCAGTACAAACATGACAACGCGGCAACCGAGTGCAACGTCAAAGCACATGCCTACATTCAGTGGATCACTGTACACTGAGTTTGATTTCTTTGCTTTCTTGTGCATGTTGCTGTATTATTGTCTCCTTACAATCCTTACATGTCGAAGGCTAAGCTGATGCTGGCCAAATCTCAACACAGTCCTATGAATATGATAATAGAAATTTCAAGCTGCGGACTTTGCCTTTCTCATTGTATCATGCATGGTGAGACTACGTAGGGGATGATGTCATGCTTATTACAGCCTTAGGTAATGCTCCAAAGGGTTTTTAAGTCTAGTTTGCTTTTTTGACTGCAACGACTGAAAATATACTGTAATGACTATTAATTTTTTTGAATAATTAAATCTAAAAAATAAAAAGGTTATACAATACAAAGGAATAAGGGGAAAAAGCAAAAGCAAAACATCTCTAAAAAAGGCAAAAAAAAGATGAAATTTAGAAGCTCCATATTTTTAAACAATTAGTATATGTTAGAGTTGGTAATCTTGTTTAAGTCGTACGAGTCGGTTCTGTGTTCTGGTCATATATGAGTTAATGGTCGAAGTCATGTACGAGTACGCTCGTAGTTGTGGTCGAGTTTGTGTACGAGTATTCGACTTCGAGTCAGATTGTTGAGTTCGTGTCATAGTCGTAGTCGTAATTGAGTTCATTTCTTAGTTGTAGAATTTGGGTATAAAAGGCAGAGCATTGTACCGAGAGAGAGCAAGGAGAAAACAGAGAGGAGCGATTGGGGTGATTGTAGTAGTGATCGGTGTGACCGAGAGAAAGAAATAAAGAAGAGAAGAGCGGTTTGGCTCTGAAAAATCTATCGAGCTCATCGTGTTCGCAGACATGATCGTAAACGGAGTTACGACCACAGCGACGAGCGGAGATGTCCGCAGGTGCTGAAGGCATGGTCGTAAAGGAGTTACAACCACGGTCGTGGAGCAGAAACTGTGGTCATAAGGTTACGACAACGGCAGTCGATAAAGCCTTCAGCGTGGTCGCAGAATCACTACATGGTCGTAATCGAGTTACGACTACGGTGATCGAGCCTACTACGTGGTCGAAGGAAGTGCAACGCAGTGGCGGTGAACGTGATCGTAATTTCTGCTGAAGTTACGACTACGTGGTCGGAGCAGCGAGACGTGATCGGAGAGGTCACAATGTGGTCATGACTACCAAGGTGGTCGGAGAAGCAACAGAGCTGTCGTAATGACTATTAATATGGTCGTAGCGACTGCAACATGGTCGTACGGCTCCAGGGAGTGATCGTAGGACTGCAACAGTATGTATGTATATTACTAATTAAAACAGCGCGGTATTTGTACAAGAGATTGTACATCTGGTTCTCTGTAGCATCTGTGATGGGACTATTATTCGGGGATTGATTTTTGCTAATGCACTTATATAACCCAGCTTCATATACTAGTATTACAGGCCATCAGAAACTGATGGAACATCAAAACGACACAAACTGCAACTTAGTGACCTGCCATAGCTAGAACAAAAACCCAGCCATCTTATAACTACTGCTGATTCATTTAGCTTCTTCAGGCATCATCACTGCATTGCACTCCATTAGGGATATATAAATACTGTATTCTTCACTTGTTGCTTGACAGCCATGCCGGTAAACACCCTACATATGCAGAAAGAGGGAACAAGAATCGGTTAAAATGTCATGTTCTGAAAAAAAAAAGGCTGCTTGATGAGTGAAAAGATGGTGAAATCTTAGCACAACTCACATGGAACTGGGAAATTGAAGCACAGAGATGGCTTGGGAGCCGGCTGCTCTTGCTCGGCCACAAGGATGTAGAACAGGCCCATGACGCCGGTGTGCTGGCGGTCGTTGCTGTAGTTGGAGACGACGGTCAGTACCTCGCCGTCGCTGACCTTGACGGATCCCGGCTTCGGGTAGCACGTCGACATGCCGACGATGTAGTTCGCCTCGTTCCCTGCCTCCTTCCCCGTGCCGTAAGTCGGAAGCGATGCGCATAGAAGCCGTCCGTCCTGTAGTAGGTCGAGTGTACTTCAGAAGTTAGGCAGGCTCCCTTTGCCAAGAACATGTGATGTTACCATTTGCGATTTTACAATGGTCGTGCAAAGTTTCGGATAGGCAATATTGAGTGCTATATAAGCAGATTAGGTAAGAAATTGCTGCTTATTAATTACCTGACCATGCAGAGAAGAGCCAATTCCACCTGAATGCTGGTGCGCAACACCGAACACGATATCGCCTCCACGCGGTAATACTTCTTTGGTCACCTGAACATCAATGCACTCATTCTTGGCCCGGTTTTCTGGACTGCATTCCTTGACTTGATACTCAACCTGCACAAGCAAACGGCTTAAATCACATACGAAAACCATCTGACCTACAAAATACCTCAGATTGTGCATTTGAAGCAATATGGAATTTCTCCATATCTGAAACAGATATGACTTCAGACGAAGCTCTATTTGCATACCATGCAGGCAGGTTCGGATTTTCCTTCAAGCAGAGCCATGTCACTAACGTCAAATATGTAAATCTTGACGGGGATAACAGCATCACTCCAGTCGAGCCATGTCACGGTGTACCGCAAGAACAGCTTCCGCAGCTCGCCATTGAACCCTTCCCTGACCTGACACTGAGTCTGATCATAGCAGCAATACAGACCACCAGTGTAGTCCTTCGGGATCGTGCGCCCAAACTCGTCGATGGTCACATTGTAAAGATCGCACTTGCACTCGGTGCAGCCCAGCTTGTCGGTCGCGCCCCGCGTGTCGATGGCGTGGACATTGAGCATCCACTTCTCCTCGTAACCTTCAGGGGGCTTCTCCGGATTGCCAATCTCAATTCCGTAAGGATCAGGGACCCATGTGGCAGTGTGGCGAGTCTCGGAACCGAGCCCGTAGTACTGGCCCAATGTGGTCTTGCACACTCCAGAGTTCCTCGCAGGGATCCTCTTTGGGAGCTTCTGCGCATCAGCGCTACCGCTGTTCTTCAAAGCATAGTATGGTCCCACAACCCAGTGATGCAGGTAAGTCTCATGGAGCGGGACAGGGACGCCGTTCTCGTCGACGACCTCCGCGTCAAAGCTCTTGAGCGCAAGGTGGCCTCTGGGGAAGGTGACATCATAGTAGTACTTGTTTGAGACTGATCCAGGTCGCAGAGAGAACGGTGGGGAGAGGAACGTCTTGGATTTCAGTAGATGACCTCTGACGTTGAGCGCTTCAGAGGGAAGGGGGGCAATAGCAGATAGGAGTGCGATGAGCAGCACAGGAAACGCAGCCATTTTCATATTGTCACACCGGCTGCAAAAGTTGACCATCTGTCAGCGGCAAATAAAATTGAGCCAAAATAGATGAGAAACAACAAGACAAGAGTAGAACTTTTTTTTTTTGCTGTATGAGCCTATTGTAGCATCAAGCAACTTTGGATCACAAAATCTTCTGCTAATGCTACCTGACAAAACTACTTTCTGCTAGTCTACTATACTTGTTGCCCTCTGTCTAGAAGTATAATTGTGATGTGTGGACACCTCTTCAGAGTTCAGATGTAACCTCTCTTGTAAGAGTATTAACCAGACTTAAAAGAGTAGGCACAACTCTGCTCCTCAGAATGATTCAAGACAACCATGATGCCAGCCATACATACATGGGAAATTTTATGGTGCACCCACTGTTATATGAGCTGTTGATTCCGTAAGATCCAATGGATGATATCACTATTACCATTTAGGAGATAATAGATGAGCTATGGCCCTATCAAGGTTAATAAGGACTTTTTACTGCATACAAGTAAGGAAAGTAATGGAGCAAATAATATCTGTCATTTAAAATGCAACAGAACATAAGAAAAGAACTAATGTGCCAACTATTTTTTTTTTCTAATGGTTCCATGCATGTTCTAGATTGCATCACTTGTTTTTTTCTCAAGATTCCATGAAATTAGAACGTTAGCATTGGTTCAAAAAAAATGCACAGCAAAACTTCGAATAACATGTCATGGTTTTCTCTCTAGTTTTTTTATGCAATAATGGACTGGTGTAGACAGAAGATTCATGCTTAATGGTAAACAAATGTCAGCATAAAAGGGTAACAAACCAAAATGATGAGTAGTTATTTCTACTTCTTAAGCTTCTAGCACATAAAATGGCTGGTTATTTTCAGTGTGCTTTGCCCATAAAGAAATTTTCGGTTGAGATTAATAAAAAGAAAAGCACAACACAAACACTGTCCACTCAACGTACCAAATCATGGTATGCAGGAATTAATGAAGGAAAGAAAGAAGCATGCCTTACATTCCATTTTAAACTTTCTTAATTTAGATATGACCTCATAACTATCAGTAAGAAAGCCATGACATACAATTACATTACTAACCTCCTAAGATGGATGGCTAGGATTTAAAATTAGTGTTACATCATAGGTGTGAAGTGCTGCACATTAAAAGAGCTCTACATATATAAGCATAGAACATGCTTCCCTAAGAAGACAACTGCGCATATCTTAAAGCAAATGAGGATTTGATTCGTTGGTATACGACCAACAATTAGCAGAAATAGCTCCTTCAAAATAATTGGATCTTCTATTGACCTGAGTGTAAAAGCACTTCTCCGAAAGCAACTTGATGACACAAAATCCAAGTCGTCACGCAAGACAAACATAAACAATTACCACCAACTCCGTGGTAGTTTCCCCTATGTCGTTTCAATCCCAAAAAAAATATGAACTTTTCACATGTCACCTATCCTTTAGTTACATTCAAGTAAACATTAATAACGATTGCCCACGCAGAAATCATCACTAGAAAATGGGAAATTAGATATAATCAAGCACCATCAGCCTTTCTAACTAGCGAGAAACTTGTAATCAAACTCTTCCATTACCAAAAGGATAAGGAAGGACTGAACGCTAAACATCTTAGGCCTTAGCCAACGATACCACAAGTGAGCCCCAAACCTTGGAAGCAAGCAGAAACATTTCCGCAAAGAAAAGATTGGACCTTTTAAATACTAAACGAGAACTAACTCATGTAGCCATGCAGATCGCAAAGAACAAGAAGAGAAGACAAGAAGAGAAGAAAACACATAGGAACCAGGACGAGAAGAGATCTAATTTTCTCTCCAACGGGGGCTTGCAAAGATCTGAGAGTACAGAGCAATCAACCAACGAACCAGAGAGTACTCGAGCATAGCTAGGCTAAGAGATGGACTGTGATGCGTAGGTAGGAACCCGAGACATAGAAAGGGAAGTAGAGGAAGAGCCAAGGAGTAGCAGAAGAAGAGGACGAGGAGTCAATACCAGGACGGACGCGACGAGGAGGATAAGCTGTGCTGTGGAACAGCCGGTGCTGCCTCTTTTATAGGGTCGTGGCAGCGCTTACGGCAGTGCTTGCGTTTTGCTAGCAAGCGGTAGGCGCGGGCCTGACATGCTTCACACGGCTTTCTAGAAGGGGATATGGTTGTGGAGAACTTGGGTTGCTTCAAGGTTTTTTTTTTCACGCGGCTTCAAGAAATCAATTTGGAAATTTTTTTTGGCGAGAGAAAAATAAATTTGCATCACATAAATCGTACGGTTGAAACAATAAAAGATATTGCGAGTTACGTAATGACATTAAAGTCTTATTTGGCAGCTCATAAATCTCGGTCTGTCTCTGCGAATGAGCCAAGATTTTAGACTAAAATCCCAAGTCCCAACCCACTTATAAGTTGTAAGAGCAACTCCAAGAGGTTAGCTAAATACATTTATAAAACCTATTGTAGCTATTTTACCCAAAAAAACAGTCCAACAGTATGTCTATCTCGTTTCCTATTATTCCCCGCGAGCTATCCCGTTCTTCTCGCTTGCTATGTTTCCCGAGCGACATCGGCGTGCTATCCGTGGCGCCCATGGACTCCCGCGCGCGGGCTTTTCCTCTCCCGCGTGCGCGCCCTTCCCGCTGCTTCTTCTCGCCTTTTCCCCTTTTCCCCTCTCGCGCAGCCGTCGCCGCTCGGCCCGCCTCCGCCGCTCGGTCCCCCTCCCGTGCCGCCGCCGTCGGCCAGAGGCTCTCCTCCCGCACCGCCGGTTCCGTGCTCAGAGATCCCCGACCGCCGCCACTCCAGATCCGCCTCCGGCCGGGCCACCTCCGCCGCGTCGTCGCCGCATCCACCGCCGGGTCCGCCTCCGCCCGAGCCGCTGCCGCAGTCGCCTGCTCCGCCGGCCGCTCCGCCCTGCTTCCGCCGCCCGAATCCGATCCGCACCGGGCGCCGCTCAGCCGCCCGCTCCGCCTCCACCGCCCGGATCCGGTCCGCGCCGGCCGCCGTGGTCTTCCTCTCCCCACCACGCGGATCCCTTCGACGGTGAGGACGTCCTCGTGAGGGTCCATTCCGAGTGCCTGACCGGAGACATCCTCGGCTCCGCCCGTTGCGACTGCGGCAACCAGCTGGACCTGGTGATGCGGCTGATCGAGAAGGCCGGCCGCGGCGTCCTGGTCTACCTCCGCGGCCACGAAGGCCGGGGCATCGGGCTAGGCCAGAAGCTCTGCGCCTACAACCTGCAGGACGATGGCCACGACACCGTCGAGGCCAACATCGAGGTCGGCCTCGCCGTGGACGCCCGCGAGTACGGCGTCGGCGCCCAGGTAGAACACAACGCGCTGTTCTTTTGCAATCAATCATGCAGCACCCGAGTTTTTCACGGTCCATTTGAGATTCTCAGCAGCAGTGATGTCATTTCAGATTCTTAAACAACATTGATGCGTTCAGACTTTGGAATCAGACGCAATGTTCTGATCTTGCCATCCATTTCATATTCCTAGGGGCATCGGTGTGTTCATATGCAGTGTTCTGACAGTGATGTTGCCATCCATTTCAGATTCTCAGGGACATCGGCGTGCGCACGATGCGGCTGATGACCAACAACCCGGCCAAGTTCGTCGGGCTCAAGGGCTACGGGCTCGCCGTGGTGGGGAGGGTTCCGGTGATATCCCCCATCACGGAGGAGAACCAGAAGTATCTCGAGACAAAGCGGACGAGGATGGGGCACGTCTACGGCTCCGACCTTCCCAGCAGCCTGCCGGAAGAATTCGTCAATCCGGAAGACGCCGCCGCGATTCTGATCTTTGATGACGTGACCGATTTAAATATAGACAACAAAAAAATTAGCTAGGTTGTTGTAGCACTCTTCTTTTTTGGGGAGTTTTCTATTTTACATAATGGCTAAATCAAGAGATTTAGCATTTATTTTTAGCTAACCTCTTGGAGTTGCTCTTATGGATCAGAATTTATGGACTATTAAATAATAAGATCTATTATGTCGCTAATAGGTAGCTTAAAGATCGTTTGTAAGCCAGTTACATAGGAAACTTAACATGTATACCTAAGCAATAATATATTTAGAAAAAAAAATAATGCCAGAAGGATCAATAAAAGGGTCCCACCACTTTTAATTTGGTCGATGGCTGCATGGGAATACAGGATAGGAACAGGAAGCCGTCCTTGATAGTAGGCAGGGTGTAAAAAGTACGAGAGCCGTCCACTTAGAGCAACTTCAAGAGAAGAGTTAAATCATTTTCTAAAGGTAAATTTGGTTATTATTGGAGAAAAAACGTCTCCAATAAACTCTGTAAATGACTCTCCAAATTTAGTAGCTCTCCATCCCTCCTCCTTCGCTCTCTATTTTTGGATAGCCTACCTCGCTCACCATCCAGCCTCTTGGCGTGGTCGGCGTTTCCTTCCCGCACGCTGCGCCCTATTCCCGCGCGTACGCGACCCACCGCGCGCTCTCTAGTTTAGATAGCCTGTTGGAGTAGTCTTGTTTTTTTAGGTGAGATTTATTTTAGAGAATAGCTAAATCATTAAATTTAGAATTTTTTTTTAGCTAATCTCTTAGAGTTGCTCTTTCCACTGTAAAACCCAACCAAATTGACTAGTTAGGGCATGTACAATGGGTCTCTTCAAGCCGTCTCCATCTCAATACTTTTTGCAAAATACCCCTTGCATGGTCAAGAGACGGCCTCCGCGTCTCTTCACGAAGAGACGATGAGCAGCTCGTCTCTACGCTGAAGTCGAGGCTTAAAGACAGACAAAGAAGACGTTGTATGAGTTGGAGACTCCAAGTTCATCTTAACCACATGCAAAATATTAAATTACTTAAAGACACTAAAATAAATACTCCATTGTATGAACCGTCTTTTCACTGTCTCTATATCATATTTCAGCATCTTATAGACGGACTCCTGTCTCTCCATTGTACATGCCCTTATTGGCTTGGGGACAAACGGGCCCGGCCCGGCAGGCTCCTTTTCCTTAAGAAGAACACGTGACCATACCCTTTTTAACGTGCGGCACCAGCATCATCAATCTCTTTTTGCAACCATTACCATGAAATATTCAAAGGTTTGGGATATGAAATGACAATCTTGTCTGCTGCCTGTGCACAGTACTATGTAGGCGTGGAGTCCACCGTCGAAAGTGGAAATCGAGGGAGCACCTCGGTTCCGCTCGTTTTAACTTCAGCTTCTAGCTTATTTTTCACTATTTATAAATTTTATTTTTTTCTGAATTTTTGACTTTTTTGAGTTTTTTGTCCGTTGTTTTTCGTATTCATTTGCGTTGTCCGTGATGAGCTATCATATTTCTTCTATTTTTAAATTTTTTAATTTAATTACGCCAAATAAACCACCTTTAGCTACAGTAAAATTTTAACCGCTACAATGCAATTTTAGGTCCTGTTTGGTACAGCTTCATCAACAGCTTCATGAGCTGTTGTGAGCTATTTTTTGCCAAACACCTTTTTTGCAAACAGCTCCATGGATGAAGCTCCTTAAATCATGCTCTCACAAGGGAATGAGGTGGGGTGAAGCTGAAAATAGTAGCTTTTCACAGCTCTCTCCCTCAAGCTCGCAGTTCTAGGAACCCACTGCCCTTGTAGTTGACAGAAATTACAACACTTTGCCACTGGGTCCCCACGCCTGTTTCCTCTCCTCCCGTTCGCACTTCTCTACCGTTCGCACTTCTCTAATAATTTTAATTTTTTTATTTTAATTTTTTAATTCATACTCATTCAAATATATTATTTTTTAATTCATATGACCATATACAAACATACAACTCCAAATGTTAGAACAAGTCAGGTAGACAGGGGCATCTTGGACAATTGCCCTCTTTCAGCCATGCATGAAGTTGTTGGTGAAGCTGTTTTGCCAAACAGTTTTAGCTCATCGGTGAAGCTGCTCGTGAAACTGAAACAAAAAAAAACAGCTTCACTAGTGAAGTTGACCTGTGCCAAACAGGGCCTTAGTCAGAGCATGTACAATGCAAGATGCTTATATATGAGTGCTTAAAGAGAGAGAATATAGCCACATCATCAAGCATCCATGCAAAAGTTATTTCCTCCAATGCAAGCATCTCTTCCATAGATGCTTAGATGCTATATTATCTATTAAGGGCATCTCCAATGGGTCTATAGCAGCTATCTACAAGAGAGTCCATGTCATCAACTGTCCTACGTGGAAGATATTAAATGAAGAAAGAGAACGCAGCTCTCTACAGCTCTAGAGATAGTCTATAGCGCCAAACGAGGCAGCCTCCATAAATTCTGTGTGTGCATGTAAGCATCAAATAGCTATCCTTATAGATAGTTCTTTAGAATGCTAACTTTAGTGTGTACTATATAGATGATGTGAAAGTCTTATAGTTAGTTGCTAGCTATAACCATTGGAGATGCCCTAATAGATATAGTTATACACATAAGCGCCTACTAAGCACCGGTGCTTATTTAAGCGTCGATGCTTCAAAATAAGCACCTTATGTATCCTATGTGGCAAGAAAAATCAGTTTTTTATTACTAAGTATCTCTCTAAGCACCTGCATTGGACATGCTCTCATAAGCCATAGTTTTTCAATCCACCGAGTAGGGCATTACTAAGTCACTTCCGGTCGGTGAGTCCCGTGTGGAACTATACTTTGGATCGCCGTACGTCGCCATTAGTCTCCGTGTGATGAAGATGAGCTGAGCTGCCACTGGCGGAGCCACCTAGTCATAGCTAGCGGCTGTCCGGTCTCACCGGCAAACAGTGCATTGCGCGTCCTTGGCTACAGTGACGATATTTTTAACTTGCTGATGAACAACGCAGTGGGTGAGAATTTTTAGTATACATTTTACTATATTAAGGAATGACAGTGGAAATTAAATTCAACTATCGATTTGTTAAGAACTTTTAAAATTTTTTGCTGCTTTTAATGGTACTTTTCGTTAATCTTAGGAGAAGCGGGTAGACCCACTCTGCGGCGCAGCTTCTCTGCGTAACTTTGCTTCGTAAAGTCCGTTCATCCGGCGATCAACGGTCCAGATTAATCTAGTGTTTTTTTATTTTTTTTGTACTTCTAGTTTTTAGCTTTTTTATTTTTATCTTTTTCTAACTTTTATTTTTTTTTTCTTATATTTCTTTATATTATCTGTGTTAAAATAACCTATTTTTAAAATAACGTACGAAATGGCTGTACGTACGAGGTTGTCCGCGCGCCAGGCCTTTCAGGAGTTGAGTTGTCCATGAGGCCAGTGTGCCCGCGCTCGCTGCTCTAGTTGGACACGATGGTCAGAACCTCTCGCCGTCGCCGACTCTGACGTTGCCATGCTGACGACGCAGTGCGCCTCGTTCCCCGCCTCCTCCCCTGTAGTCGTGAGTTGAGCGGAATTCAGAACCATGTCGTAAGGGTTATCATGACTCTGCAAAGTTTCAGATAGGCAATACTTGGTGTTGCACAAGCAGAATATACAAGCGACTCGTGCTTATCGATTACCTGACCTGACCATACAAAGCCGAACCAAGTATTGTCAGCTGAGCATCGATCGTTGTCGGCAGGAGAAGCCGGTAGGCCCATCTCTCTCATCCTATCCATGCATGCTTTAGGAAGATAGGCCCAACACCGATCACTCTTTTCCTTAAAGATCTTTTTGTTTTTCACCTTAGATCTTAACGCAAACTGGGTGCATAACATTGCAAAAGAAAAACAAGGCACATAAAGAGGAGAGCCTTATATTGCTTCCATATTAGAAACTGTTAACAAAGACTTGATTTATCATACAGCTAGCTGTCATGCTAACGCACCCCCATTTTTTTTTTCTTGAGGCCTATTTATAAGCTGCTCAAGAAACTATTTTTTTTTGCAATCGACTGTTTCTTGAAGCTTTTTGTGGGGTCAAAATCGATGTGGTATTTTACATTCAACTCCCAGCAGTTCATCTATTCATCTATCCTTTACTGCTTCTGGCGAGGAATAGCTGATTGGCTATAGATGTGGCCTCAAGCCAACGGCTTCGACACAAACCGACTCACTTTCAGTAGTTAATGGAAGACTTATTGCCTAGATGCCATGGCAGTAACAAAGCAGGCATAAGCTTTGTCATAATGGCCATCATATGAGGATTATGGATTGAAAGAAATGCACAGATTTTTGGCAGGCTGAACGCCCTCATAACGTACTTCTTCAATCAATTAAGGATGAAATCCACTCCTGAGCTGACGCAGGTACTAAACATTTGCTTCAGTTAATCCCTCATTAGTCCTCTTGTAGGGCGACTCCTTTTAGCCTTGTACAGTTTCTGCTTGCTCAGTGTTTCTGTTTGCTCGTTTGTACTCTTTCCTCCAGTGAAATGAAGTCGGTTCTCCTGCTTTTCGTTAAAAAAATATTACCCTCTGTTTGGTTCAAAAGCAAACTCCCCTGCTAAATGCATAAAAGGAAACTTTTACTGTTAACAGTAGCAAAGTATCATCAGCTTTCCCTATCTCACCGAATCAACTGTTGAGAAGTGGAATGAGCAGAGGGAGAATGGGACATGTCAGCCACCGGCAAAGATAGCTGGCTCCTTCTTTTCGGCTCATAGGTTATGACTTTTGGCTTATCTACAGTAACTAGTTTTTAAACGATATATCTTTTTAGAATAAGGTCTATAAATTGATTGTAGCAAACACTGTACTGACTCATCTATATCGGATAAAATCGCACGTGAGTGTCTCTCTCTTCGTGGCCTCTCTCGCTCGCGAACAGCCAGAATTCAAAATTTTAAGCAATTTGTTAACCTATCTCCCTAAAAACCCACCCCAAAAGACACCTTTTAGGGGCAGCCCAAAAAATTTGTTAACCTATTTTAGTAGGGTCCATGTCGACTGCAGCAGATTCATTTTTCTCTGGTGACTTCTGCTCTCTCTGAGTATTCAGCCTTGTCATTGCTTTTCTCATCTAAGAGCTCAAGGCGACATACATTGAGAAGCAATGGCGTCAGAAGCATAGACCTGCAAGCACCTAATCTGGAGAAGAAAACGGAGAGGATAGCTGCATAGAAGAGATCGTTTTGTTTGGTTGCTCCTGTTGTTTAACTATTGCGGCAGTGACTTTATTAAATTTTCAGAGAGCAGGAAACTTGGGTGCCCTGCATCGGGTTCAGCTCAGGTGTATCAGTGTATTATGTTCAACTTTGCAGTTACGCTTCGTGATTGATCAAACAGTCTAATGGGCAAGTGATTCGATGGAATACCAAGACAGAGCATCTGACTAACAACTTAAAAGTTGATGTATCATTGTTGGATTTGCACCGGCCTCGTGAACTATTTGGCCTCTCTTATCAACATTGTTACGTTGTGTGACTCATTTGGTCCCCGCAGCGGCTAACCACGGCGGAGGCGCGGCGAGGGCTACGCCGGCGTGACCGACCGAGCCACAGGAAGGGAGAGGCGAGGGGCCCCTCCCATGCTTACTAGGGACCAACAATTGGCTCGGAGGGTGAGCCGGCGCCAAGGATCCTTCGTCGCCGGTCGGTCATCACCGCAGTCGATCATCTCTATGTGTTATGCACCGGTGCCACCGCCACCACTCCACCTTTGGTCCCGTCTGCCCGCTGCCATCGTCGTCCTGGGCCGGCATTTCTCGGCACTTCCCCCGCTTAATCGCCGCTGCCACCATCGACCCTCCCCGGTTGCCCGCCGCCGCCCACGCTCCACCTCCCCGGTGGTCACCCACGCGAATAACGAAAGAAACTTGGCAGCGGCAAGGAACTAGTTAGCGCACTAAGGTTAGTAGGGGTAACCAGCCTGCACGCGGTGGGGCGGCAAAGGTCCGGGTGGTCAGCACGTCGGGCAGAGAGGCCGATGGGTGGCCAGAGACCATCGGCGCTGCAACCACGCGCACCAGCGGCGGCGGCCAGGGCGAAGCAGTGAAGCACCCACATCAAATGAGAGAAAAGAAAATAAAAAAAATTGTTGAGAAAAAGAAAAGAAAAAATTAATTGTGGAGAAAAAGTTAATTGTTGAGAGTGGGATTTGAACCCACGCCCTTTCGGACCAGAACCTTAATCTGGCGCCTTAGACCAACTCGGCCATCTCAACGTGTGATTAAAAGTTTGTTGGTAATATTTCTATTTCAAGAATGCAGTGGTCAAATGCACCAATCACCATTTCCCATGCTTTCTGCATCTCTAATTCTCTCTATCATATCAGCTCGATTCGCTTGGTAAGCTGAAGAATACCTTTTGACTTTCGACGCAGAGAACATTGACTATCACTAGTTTGAGCAGACAGTCCAGGGAGACGTCTCAATCGTGCTGTTTCTGTCATCTCGAGTGAAGACGAATGACGCTCAAAGACTCGACGGATCCTCTGCGTGTGTTGCTGGAAGAGAGGCGTAAACTCCATCCTTTCGCAAAGGAGCCTGCCTATGCGGACGAGGCGTAAATCCAAATATCCAATCCTTCAGCGACTAGTTCCCAGTTCTCAACTATCCTTTTTGCTTAGTGGAAATTTTTTTATGTGTCAAGTGGGCTAGCGTTTGTAGCACTTGTCTTGTTAGAACTCAAGAATGTACTCACACAATATTTTTGTGGACACAGGTTAGCAAGAAGATAAAGAGAGGGCTTGTGGCGCTGGCCTCTTGAATGGAACTACTCACGCTGAGAATGGATACATGGTTTCTTGACAGCACATACACTCACTTTATTGGTGGAAGAATACACAGAACTCACTGGAGAGAAGAAACAACAGATTAGATCATTCGGCGACGCAGCAACCGCCTTGCGTCGGTGTTTCTCAAATCACCCTGCTATTCCACTGGACTCCTTTTAAAACATAGCATGCATAGCGCTTACTAATACACCATGCACACAATAAACTAACATCTGATCCTACAATCTTGGATCACTGAAACAGCCAACGGCGAAGACTCGGCTGCTACATGACTTGGTAAAACTAACTAGCATGCATTGGACTTATTCCTCCTACATGCAGGCATGCAGCTACCCAGTGACACATACGTGCATGCATGGCTCTACAAACAAAACATACTAATGACAAGATTATTTTCCAACATGTCTCACTGCCGGTCAGTACCTTACCTATTCCCTCGTCTAATTGTTGATCGATGGAATTTGACTGATTTGGAATTGGATGCTCCGATGCTCAGCGCGGCTCTGTTCCCTTTTCAGTGTGCACCCTAATTTGCCTCCACTCCACGCAATAGTAACAAATGGCTAGTTAGTTAATCATGGGTAACGAAGCATAAACAGATTTGACTGAGGACACCATTGGCATTGGGAGCAAGAAGACGCATGCATCGTCACGCGGATCAAGGACAGAGGAAGCTAGCTCAGCGAGGCGCAAGAATGCGGCCACGGCGTGCAGGCCAGGTGCTGGTGACCAAGCCATGACCGCTCGACGGCGCGCGCAGTTGCCCGTCGGTCGGCGACAGCGGCGGCGTGGATTTGCCATCTTCCGGCCGGGGAGATGCCTGCTGCTACATTTCTGCGTCCAATGGTACGGCCCAGCGACGTCTTCGTGGGCGCGGGTATTTTGTGGGCCGAACGTTAGAAACATCTTACAGATTAACTTTGACGCCTCCTAGAGTCTCCAAGCAGCACTGATATCAAAGCATATAAAAAGATAAGTAATATATATCTATCATTTATTATATTATAAAAATTTATAAACCACTATTAAGGAAATCATAGAAGCACCTCCGAAGAAAAAGATAGAGACAGAGACAAACAAATTCTAGATCGATGGGAAAAAATCACATGTAGATAGAGGCAGGTAGCTAAAATGGTGCTGTCGCTCCCACCTTATTGCCGTCAGTTTAGACAGTGGTAATGAGGCCCAATGTACAATTCCAAGGGGCAGGTTGCAAGAAAGTCATCTCCCGGACATGAGGTTGACAAAACCTTGGTTCTCATAGAGGGAGTTCATGTCCCAGAACTCTGAGAGCGTCATCAGCGCAACGACGACGGATCTCATTGTAGGCCTCAACCTGGACTGATAGGAGAAATGTGCTGGTGGACAACAATTCATTTAGATCACCAGTCAAGGATGCCATAAAATCAAAGTTACTACCTCCTCTTCAATCAGCGTTTGCAAGGTTAATATTCCTTCTCTGTTTCCTGTGTAAACTCTTCAGGTCAGCTGGGTGCTTAATTGAAACTTTGCTTCCATATTCTTGATTGTAGTCCAACAAGACCTAATCCTGCAGCAGGAGGAGAAACATGCGCAGAGACAGGAATAGGTGTATTCTTGAGCAAGGTGAGTGTTCGTTTCTGATGCACTGTAATGTGATGCGCTAAAATGCTTGCCGATCACATTTCACCCTTTTGTCCTCTGCAGATAGCAAAACTTGCAGCTATTAGAATCAGAGGTCTTTGTGAAAGATTGCAACTTTCTCAGCATGTTTTGGAGCGAGTATACTCGCTTGTCCAGCAAATCATTAGCCAACAAACTGCTCTTTTTTTCAACAGACACATTGACCAGATTATACTGTGCAGCATATATGGAGTTGCAAAGGTATGTTTAGCAATTACTGTACTTACGGAATCCACAGATAAAGACGTTGCTTGTTATAATTATTACATTGTTTATTGATCATTGTTTGCAGATATCTCAACTGGCCCTTACATTCAAGGAGATTATTTTCGGCTACAGAAAACAGCCTCAATGCAAGCCACAGGTTTTCCGTAGCGTTTATGTTCATTGAGCATCAAGAAGCCGCAATGGGGTAAAACTCCACCTTGTTTTCATCATTTCAAGGATTCCTTTTTGTTGTTCAAATGGCTGCCATTCTGAACGAGTGTCTACAAACTCTTTCACACCAGAAAACAGGAGAGGAGCATGTTGATATTATCACTTTCTACAATGAAGTATTTATTCCTACCGTCAAGCCTTTGTTGGTGGAGCTAGGACCTGGTACTAGTCCAAACAAAAACAATGAGGAAAAAAGTGCTGCTGATGGTATGCATCAATGTACTGAAAATAAGCAACATTGCTCCACTGCTGGATTTGTAAAGGTTTTTCTGAAGTGTTTTCTGTCATATCAGCAGGTCCATTTCCAGAATCTCCTCGGCTAGCTCGGTTTCCAAACCTTCCTGACATGTCTCCAAAGAAAGTTTCTGCTGCTCATAATGTATATGTCTCACCGCTAAGATCATCAAAGGTATGTATCAAAAATAAATTGTTCCACGTAAAGTTTGTGTGTTTTCTGACAACCCGATTCTAAATTGTATGGTAGTCATCGATCAATGTCACGACTTATCCAGCGAGAGTGAACACATATCCGGATGTAGACTTTCCATCATCTCCCGCAAAATCAGAATCTGTATACCCCACTATATGGAGTGAATCTGATCTTCTGTATGTCATCATGAGGCCTTTTGTTCCTTGCAAATAACGCAAGACTTTCTTTATCAATTTCCAATGTTCTATTCCAGGATTGCTCTGGAATCTGCCAAGTAATCCGGTAACAAATGCTAAGTCAGGGCGTGTGCATACTTGAGCATACTGTAAGCTTCCGACAGCTGAAGCATATGGAACCGCTTTCATTTGATCGATCTCATAGTGGTTCCTGGGGCTTTGAAAATCCCCATATATGTCGCCCTTGACTATAGGTGCAGGTGAAGGACTACATTTATACATACCAAATTTCTTTAAGATTTTCTCTATGTATGTCTTTTGCGATAGTCCCAATGTCCCTTTGTTTCTATCCCAGTGAATTTCGATCCCTAGAACGAACGAACCTTCACCAAGATCTTTCATATCAAAGTTTGAGGACAAAAACTTCTTTGTCTCCAGTAGCAGACTGACATCACTACTAGCCAGTAGGATATCATCCACATACAGGATTAGGAAGATAAACTTCCCATCTTTAAACTTTGCATAAACACAGTTGTTCTCTACATTCTCTTTAAACCCAAATTTTCTTATTGTACTGTCAAACTTCAAGTACCACTGTCTTGAAGCTTGCTTTAACCCATAAATCGATTTCTTTAGGCGGCATCCCATTCTTTCATTTTCTTCCACGACAAAACCTTTCGGTTGTGCCATGTAAACATTTTCCTCCAAATCCCCATTAAGAAATGCCGTCTTTACATCCATCTGATGTAACTCTAAACCATAATGTCCTACTAATGACATTATGATTCTGAAGGAATCTTTACATGAGACTGGAGAAAAGGTCTCATTGTAATCAATTCCTTCTCTTTGCGTAAAGCCTTTTGCCACAAGTCGCGCTTTGTATCTTTCTACATTCCCTTGGGAGTCAAGCTTTGTCTTGTAGACCCATTTACAACCTACTGTTTTGGCTCCTTTAGGAATAATTTCTAAGTCTCAGACTTTATTAGTCTTCATGGACCTCATTTCCTCTTCCATGGCCTCAAGCCATTTTGAGAATTTTCGCTTCTCATGGCTTCTTCAAATGAGATGAGATCATCCTCCATTTGAAATTCCTCTGTATGATAAATCTGATAATCATCTGAAATAGCTGATCTTCTTACTCTTTGAGACCTCCTCGGGGCCTCCTCATTTGACACATTTTCTGTTTGGGGCTGCTGTTGCTCCCCCTCATCTGTGGCAATAGGTTCTATAGGATCCTGAAGAACAGTTTCCTCATTATCATTCATTGTTGCCACAGGAGGAACAATAACAGGTGTTGGCACCACAGTGTCTTGCACCGTCGGTGCAGCGACAGCAGGTAGTGTGAAGAATGGCTCTTGAATCATCGGAGTGGGCGCATACACCCGCTTCTCTTCAAGATCAATCTCACGAGCTACCATACTTCCTCTCATCATTTCATCCTCTAAGAAGACAGCGTGTCTCGTTTCTACAAACTTTGTATATCTATCTGGACAGTAGAAACGAAAACCTTTTGACTTTTCAGGGTAGCCAATGAAATGGCAACTTACTGTTTTGGGATCAAGCTTCCCAAGGTTTGGGTTAAATACTTTAGCCTCAGCAGGACTCCCCCACACACGTAAGTGGTTTAGTGAGGGAACTCTTCCTGTCCACAACTCGTACGGTGTTTTGGGCACCGACTTACTAGGCACTCTGTTGAGAATATGAATGGCGGTTTTCAACGCCTCCATCCATAAACTCAATGGCAGTGTGGAATAGCTCATCATGCTTCGCACCATATCCATCAGGGTATGGTTGCGTCTTTCAGCTACTCCATTTTGCTGAGGTTCGCCCGGTGTAGAATACTGGGCCACTATGCCATTTTCCTGTAAAAACCTTTCAAAAGGTCCAGGAACTTGTCCATATGGGATATGTCGACCGTAGTACTCCCCCCACGGTCAGATCGGACTATCTTAATCTTTAAATCGTGTTGCTTTTCAACTTCAGCCTTAAATATCTTGAATTTATCCAAGGCTTCATTTCTTTCTTTGATTGGATAAATATATCCATAACGGGAGTAATCATCCGTGAATGTTATGAACGAGTCATATCCATCCACACTTTTCATAGGAAAAGGACCACAAATGTCTGTGTGAATAATTTGTAGAACTCATGTGCTTCTTTTGGCGTCTTTCTTAATTTTCTTTACATATTTTCCTTTAATGCATTCTCTGCATTGTTCTAAGTCGGAGAACTCTAATGGAGGAAGAATATCATTCTTAACTAGTCTTTCTATTCTCCCCCTCGAAATATGGCCTAAACGACAGTGCCATAATTTCGACGACTCATCTAGAGTTCTCTTTCGTTTCCTGTTTACATTCGTAGACGAGGATTCAATCATTTTGCTGAGGTTCGCCAGGTGTAGAATACTGGGCCACTATGCCATTTTTTTGTAAAAACCTTGCAAATGGTCCAGGAACTTGTCCATATGGGGTATGTCGACCGTAGTACTCCCCCCCCCCCCACGGTCAGATCGGACTATCTTGATCTTTAAATCGTGTTGGTTTTCAACTTCAGCCTTAAATATCTTGAATTTATCCAAGGCTTCATTTCTTTCTTTGATTGGATAAATATATCCATAACGGGAGTAATCATCCGTGAATGTTATGAATGAGTCATATCCATCCACACTTTTCACAGAAAAAGGACCACAAATATCTGTGTGAATAATTTGTAGAACTCCTGTGCTTCTTTTGGCGTCTTTCTTAATTTTCTTTACATATTTTCCTTTAATGTATTCTCTGCATTGTTCTAGGTCTGAGAACTCTAATAGAGGAAGAATTTCATTCTTAACTAGTCTTTCTATTCTCTCCCTCGAAATATGGCCTAAACGACAGTGCCATAATTTCGACGACGCATCTAGAGTTCTCTTTCGTTTTCTGTTCTCATTCACAGGCGAGGATATACGCTTATTCACATCACATACGGAATTCACAATTTCACGAAGTGACAATAAATAAAGCTCGTCTTGTTTGATGGCAAGACCAATGCATTTATGATTAAACATTATTTCACATTTGCCATTTCCAAAATGACAATCATAACCATCATTGTCCAAATTTGAAACACTAATCAAATTCATCTGTAAAGAGGGTACATAAAGAACATCTCTAAGTAAAAGAGTGAAGCCATCAGCTAGCTCTAATGAAAGATCGCCAACGGCTTCAACTTCAGCTTGGACTCCATTTGCGACTTTAACACATCTTTCTTTTCTTTGCGTAGTCCTCGTCGAACGGAATCCCTGCAAATTATTGGCAACATGAACAGTTGCACCTGAATCAATCCACCAAGTAGATTTTGAATATTGTACATACAGGGACTCATTTATAAAGGTAATAATGTTCTCACCTTTCTTTGCCATTATCATCTTTAAGTAATCGGGACAGTTCTTCTTGTAGTGTCCCGTCTTCTTGCAGTGAAGACACTGATCTTTATCTACTGCAAAACTATTCTGTTGAGGCTGATGGACAGGGACTTTTCCCTTGTTCTTTGAGGAGAAGTTACTGTTGAAGTTCTTTTTCTTGTTGTCCTTCACATAGTTGATAGAACCACCATGTGAGGATTTAATTCTTTCCTCCTCTTGCACACACATAGCTATGCACTTTTCTAAGTCCCATTTCTCGGGCTGCATGTTATAGTTGACAACAAAAGTGTCAAACTCTTTAGGCAAGGAAGCAAAAACCAAATGAATAAGGAACTCATCCTTGAGAGCCAAATCCATTGGTTTAAGCTTGGATGCCAAGTTGCTCATCCTCAGTATGTGCTCTCTTATGCCACTGCCACCACCAGAGTACCTTTCTGTCACAAGCTGTTTAATCAGCTGTGTAGCATAAGTCTTTGAAGAGCCAGTAAACTGACTCTTTATTCTCTCAAGGTACTCTATGACAGTGTCACACTCTGCAATTGAGCCCACAATAGCAGGCTCAATCGTGTTCTTTATCACAGCCAAACATTTCTTGTTGGCAGTGACCCACTTTTTATGATCAAGATCATATGACATCTTTATGGGAGCATAGTCCCTCTGTCTGGTCTGCCAAGCAGCATCAGCCTCATTTTCGTCCCTCACCGGTGCCACAGGCTCTGTGGGACACGGTGTGGTGACTACCCAGTCCACCTCAGCCAAGATGAAGGCCAGGTCAATCTTTTTCTTCCATTCACCGTAGTTGTCTCCTTTGAGAACCGGGATATCCCTGATGTAGCCCATCAAGGAGTATCCTCCTGAAAACACAATTCATATATAGTGAGAACATTTATCATTAATAACAGCAAAATTATATGCCTTATTTCCAACGTTGGTCAAAATACGAAATACAATTTTATCTATACATTAAATCTACATCACCGTTGGGCAGAAATAGAAATAATGCATAAAATCATCAATTAAAAAATTATAATACTGTTATTATCAACGTTGGTCAGAAAATAACAATATCATAATTATCTGGAAATTATATCTATTTTTCCAACATTAAATTCTCCCGTTGGTTCGAATTTAATAATGAAAAATCAATCAACATTAACTTTTGCAGCAGAAATATGTAATTATTCAAAAATAATTCATTATTCAGAAGCATTATTACTGTACTCATCAATCTCTGGAAAAATTAACACGTTGGTGCAAAAATTTACAGAGACTTTGGTGCAAATTTCATTCAAATACACTCAAAAACGCTTCTGAAACAATTAAAAATCAAAAATTACTGTTCATTTGGCTTTGGCCCATTCAGCGCGGCCACGGCCCACGGCGTGCCGGCCCAAATGGCCACCGCGCGCGCCAGCCAGCGTCGCGGCCCATGGCGGCCCGCTCTCCCTCAGGCGCGCGCGGCCTCTTTCTCCCACGCGGGCCCAAAAACACCCCGCAGGCTTCGGCCTGCCCATTTGGCCCAGCCGGCCGCCCTGCCCTTCATCACGCCCGTCCATCAGATTGGACGGCGCGGAGCGTTTTGCGCCCGAACAAAAATCGTCGGCGGCCAGGCTCCCCAAAAAACCCTAACAGCATTTTGCCGTCCACTTTCGAAAAACACGGGCGGGCTACGGCGCACGCGAGTGGAGCGGCGGCCCTAAAACCGCATGGCGGCGGGAGGCAGCCCGAGGCGCCGCGGCGGACGACGCGCACGCAACGGCGGCGGCCTCGCGCGCAAGGCGATGACGGGCGGAGCGGCGGCCCTCTCCCGCGAGGCGATGGCGGCGGCGGCCCCGAGCGCGGAGCGGCAGCGCGCGGCGGCGCCATCGGGAGGAGGCGGCGGCCCCGAAGCGGCTCGACGGCGGCGGCCGGCCCCGGCGGCGCGCGTGAGTCCCCCCTTTTCTTTCCTTTCTTTTGCCGATTTCTCGGGTTGGGGATTCTCTTTCTTTTCTTTTTCCCATCTAGATCTACCTCTAGGTTCGCTCTGATACCATTGTTAGACTTTGGGGATCTCCTAGGGTTTAGATCTAGGGGGGTCTGTTCGGGTACAAGTGATACACGGAGAGAGAGATCATTTGGGTTTAGATACCGACCGTCTGATTGCGTGGAGGAGGAGCCGGCCATCGCGGTTCGTCGGTGAAGTCTGCGCTCGGGCAGCGACGGTCGGGGAAGAAGGAAGACGGCGGCGGCGCAGATCCGGTGAAGGAGACGGCGGTGGTGCTTCCCGTCGCTAGAGCGCCCCCCTCTCAGATCGGGTTAGGGTTTGTCGGTGAGGTTTGTGGCGGCACGGTGAACCTCGTCGTGCGTGCCGCCCCGGCCCCCACCTCTATTTATGTGGCGCTGGCGACAGGGGCCCACCAGCCAATTGGGCTGGGCGCCCCCGATCAGGGCGCGGTCAAGGGGTTGGCATTTGGCCGTTGGGCCAAATGCCTGAGGTCACCCTAACATATGTCTCACCGCTAAGATCATCAAAGGTATGTATCAAAAATAAATTGTTCCACGTAAAGTTTGTGTGTTTTCTGACAACCCGATTCTAAATTGTATGGTAGTCATCGATCAATGTCATGACTTATGACAACGTTATAACTGAATATTTCAGATGGATACTTTGCTTTCCCCAAGCTCTAAGAGCTACTATGCGTGCGTTGGGGAGAGTACTCACGCATTTCAGAGCCCCTCTAAGGACCTGAAGGCTATCAATAACCGCCTAAACAGGTAAAAGTAGAAAGGAATTAGAAAAGGTTTTCTCATTCGACTGCCAAGGAGAAAAAGAATGCTGATCTTCAGATTGCTTGCAATTTGTGCAGTGGGAAGAAAGTCAGCGGGAGACTGAACTTTGATGTTGTCAGCGATCTGGTTGTCGCCAGAAGTCTCAGCGATCAAAATGGTGGATCTGTAGCAATGGCGATTGTTGGCACCAAGACGCCAGTGAAATGCGAGCAGCCAGACTCTTAGCTGCTTCTGTGATACTGCATGACCTATCTATAAAAATGCTAATCTATTAGGTGTCAGCTTGATCTAATGTTAGATGTTTAGAAGCCCTTTTTCTGTGTTCATGTTTCCTCACATGGGGAATTCCTCTCTGTGAGCAGCTCTACCTTGTGTCATATATAAAAAAAGGCTGCCCTGAGAACTCCCCTAATCTGCTTCACTTGACTTTTGAGCCTTTACCTTTGGAAGAGTTGATACTACAGTCGTGTAATGTAATAAGTCACAATTTTTGTAAATGAAAGCTACTCTTTGTCGTGCCGGTACAGAGGAGGATTGCTTGTTGGTAGTTATTTTTTTGGCTATTCCGTCAACATCTGGTACTTAGTACTTACGTGCAAGCATCTATGTAGTATGTACTACATTATATATAGTAGAACGCTAAAGTCTCCATGGGATAAAGTTTGACAAACAGTTTAAAAAACGCATTGTGTGGCTGCATTATGAGTACATGCCTTGCATTGCAAGAATCACTGATGTTTTGGTAGAATTCTGTATTCACATTGGCTTCAGGGAATGTCAAACAAACCAAGTTCAGATATGTACGGGGTTCAAAAACCCGGCAATTACCGGGTTTTACGGATGGGGACCG
The DNA here is from genome assembly GCA_017311315.1 of Dendrocalamus latiflorus. Taxonomy (NCBI): domain Eukaryota; kingdom Viridiplantae; phylum Streptophyta; class Magnoliopsida; order Poales; family Poaceae; genus Dendrocalamus; species Dendrocalamus latiflorus. The sequence continues at coordinate 40,859,426 of CM029653.1, read as the reverse complement.
GTAACCGAAAAAATTGATCAAATTTAAATTTTGATTTTTGAATTTTGATGATTTTTTTGGTTATCGGACAGTTTTTTGGGTTACTAGTTTTAAAACAGTTCGAAATTTAAATATTGACTTTTCGAATTTGACGGATTTTTTAGTTACTGTTACCGGCCGTTGGACGGATTTTCTCCCGGTTCGGAGATTTGTATCCCGAGATATGCGCATGACTGACTGGATGTTGCTTGTGAGTAGTGCTGCGAGGATTCGATGTTGATGCTTTGTTTTATTATTTCAACACGTTTCTGGCAAACTGTCCTTTTGGCTTAGATTATGCAAACATGTCCACGTATTTATCTCATGCCACGATTCAATTCCGTATTTGAAACATGCAGTTGTAATATAAAAGTCCAGATTAGGTGTTTGCTATCTATCAAAGATGAGTTCTATATTTGTGGAACGAAAACTTCCAAATCAGGAGGAGGTTAAAAATCGTCGTTAATGTTAGGGAGAAGCTCATTAGGACCTCGGGTTTTTATTTGGGGGAAGGGAAGACGGTGGTCCGATGATGGACAAAGATGGTGGCAGGGCGACAAGGGCCTCGTCGGCCACGGGATCAAGGGATGGTGGTGGGCAAAGGTGACAAGTGGCATCGCGGTGGGCAAGACAAGGTAGGGTGGGATGGTGGGGCAGGCATAGGCGGAGCTACAGGGTGGTCCGAGTGGTCCGCGGACCACCATGCGCTCGGCCCATACAAGGCCCATAGATATAGGAAAATTCGGATCCTCAGCACCAAACATCGAATACGTGGGAGCGTCCGCGGCCTTTCGCGAATACGCATTGTGCGACCCTTCGTATTTCTCTGTGCGGCCGGCCTGCGCCCCTTCGTATCCCTTGCTGTGTTGTGCTTCATAGAATACGAATACGATTATACGAACGATAGCGGCGGCGGCGGGCCGCGGCAGGCCAGCGCCGGACGACGAGCAGCAGCACACGTGAGTCCTCTGCAGGTACGTCTCAAAAGTCAAAATCTTCATCCAATTAGCCTGCTCGTTTAGTCATGTTTCCTTTTTTTCCTCCCAATCTCTCCCTAGAGCTAGAGACTAAGCAAAATAGCAAATAAGCCCTAACTCGAGCAGAACGCATCAGCTATTGCTGGTGGCCACTAGCCGGTGATCAGCGACAGCGATCCACCACAGGCATCAGACGTTCACAGGCCGCAAGTCACAAGGTACACAAAACCTTATTTTATTCTGTGTCATTAGATTATATTATTGGAATGCACGATCGCATTGGACTATTTTATTTTATTACGTTTTGTAATTCATATACTTGTGTACCGACATGTTAAATTTATATCGGTTAAAAAAAATTAGACAATGAACCACCATAGCTACAAATCCTGGCTACGCCACTGGGGGCAGGAAAGATGGTGAGATGGTAAGGGTGCCGTCAACCACAGGTGGTGAGGGTGGGAAGGGGGGAGACGTGCAAAGCTTGCCGGGGAGGAGCTCGTTGAAGAGGAGGCAAAGGGAATGGTGGAGACACATCGGAGACCGAGACCATCGAGGGAGGAGCTTGATCTTACTGAGTCTCTATGGGTGGTGCAAAGCCGAAAGGATAATGATGGGGGGAGTTGGGGATATGGCTGTTCATTCTATGGATTGAATATTTGTTCGTACAAATTACAACGAAGGATTTTATAACAACAGAAATCACAACAATTTATGCCTGCATGCACATTTCATAACGACTGAAAACACTAGTGCGCCGTGTGCGATATCCTTAGGGTTCAAGATCGTCGGAGAAGGGATTAATGTCGTAGTTACATAAAAACAAACAAGAGTAAAGGGCTTTTGTGCAAATGATGCTGCCTCGCGGCGTTGGCCTCCACGTCACAGTGTAAGATACTCGGTTGCATTGGTGGTATTGTAGTGAGTCACTACAAGAAGTTCCATGACCCAAAGACGCAAATGAGAAGAACAGTGACCGAAATAAACCATCCTGAAAAAGTCCATGACTTGCAATATAATCTATTCTTTTAATAATAATATAATAGATAGATATACTTATTTTGGTCGTACATGATACATCACCTACTCCTAAATTATAGTTTATAGTACATTAAAGCGTCCATTCAATACACTGTTGGGATCGTATCACGAGTCCTTTTCTTTGGTTATCTAGTGTGTACTACTCTTCTGCTCAAACAAATCGTTTTAAAATATGTGTAATTAAACTTTAAAAACTTTGGTCATTAATATCTTTTTAAATATTTATATTAGATGCATAAAAATTATATATATAGCTTCATCTTGAAAAATAATTTTATAATTTTATTGGGTTTTGCAAATATATTATAATTGTAATTAGTGGTTAAAGGTGTATTCTGAAGACCGTATCGATGTCCAAGTGACTTCTTTTTTAACTGAAGGGAGTATTTAACTATGTTTATCCATGGTTTAGGGAGTCCATTTCAAAATATTTGTTCAACGAATGAATCAAGAGTTTAGTTATTATAATATTTTTAACTTCTACTCTACTTAAATGTTTTAAAAGAGGCTAAGTGATTATGATATATTATTTAATAAAGATATTATGGTTATTTCTCATTAATTTTTTTCTTAAATTTGACAAAATTTTCCCCATCATATCGTGTGCATCAGTACAAACATGACAACGCGGCAACCGAGTGCAACGTCAAAGCACATGCTGACATTCAGTGGATCACTGTACACTGAGTTTGATTTCTTTGCTTTCTTGTGCATGTTTCTGTATTATTGTCTCCTTCCATGTGGCTAAGCTGATGCTGGCCAAATCTCAACACAGTGCTGGCCAAATCTCAACACAGTCCTATGAATATGATAATAGAAACTTCAAGCTGCGGACTTTGCCTTTCTCATTGTATCATGCATGCATGGTGAGACTACGTAGGGGATGAGGTCATGCTTATTACAGACTTAGGTAATACTCCAAAAGGTTTTTAAGTCTAGTTTGCTTTTTTCACTGTGACTGAAAATATACTGCAGCGACTATTAATTTTTCTAAATAATTAAATCTTAAAAATAAAAAATAGAAAAGGTTATACAATACAAAGAAATAAGGGGAAAAAAGAAAAAGCAAAAGCAAAACATCCCTAAAAAAGCCAAAAAAAAAGATGAAATTAAGAAACTCCATATTTTTTTAAACAAGTAGTATATGTTAGAGTTGGTAATCTTGTTTATGTCGTACGAGTCGGTTCTGTGTTCTAGTCGTATACAAGTTAATGGTCGAAGTCATGTACGAGAACGCTTGTAGTCGTAGTCGAGTTTGTGTATGAGTATTCGAGTTCGAGTCGGATTGTTGAGTTCGTGTCGTGGTTGTAGTCGTAATTGAGTCTGTTTCTTAGTCATAGAATTTGGGTATAAAAAGCAGAGCATTGTACCGAGAGAGAGCAAGGAGAAAACAGAGAGGAGCGATTGGGGTGATCGTAGTAGTGATCGGTGTGACCGAGAGAAAAAAATAAAGAAGAGAAGAGCAGTTTGGCTCTGAAAAATCTATCGAGCTCATCGTGTTCGCAGACATGATCGTAAATGGAGTTACGACCATGGCGACGAGCGGAGGTGTCCACAGGTGCTAAAGATATAGTCGTAAAGGAGTTACGACCACAGTCATGGAGCAGAAACTGTGGTCATAAGGGTTACGACAACAACAGTCGATAAAGCCTTCAGCATGGTCGACCGAAATCACTGCGTGGTCGTAATCGAGTTACGACTATGGTGATTAAGCTTACTACGTGGTCGAAGGAAGTGTAACGCAACGGCGACGAACGTGATCGTAATTTCTGCTTAAGTTACGACTACGTGATCGGAGCAGCAAGACGTGATCGGAGAAGTCACAATATGGTCATGACTGCCAGAGTGGTCGGAGAAGCAATAGAGCTGTCGTAATGACTATCAATATGGTCGTAGCGACTGCAACGTGGTCGTACGGCTCCAGGGAGTGATCGTAGGAGTGCAACAGTATGTATGTATATTACTAATTAAAACAGCGCGGTATTTGTACAAGAGATTGTACATCTGGTTCTCTGTAGCATCTGTGATGGGACTATTATTTGGGGACCGATTTTTGCTAATGCACTTATATAACGCAGCTTCATATACTAGTATTACAGGCCATCAGAAACTGATGGAACATCAAAACGACACAAACTGCAACTTAGTGACCTGCCATAGCTAGAACAAAAACCCAACCATCTTATAACTACTGCTGATTCATTTAGCTTCTTCAGGCATCATCACTGCATTGCACTCCATTAGGGATATACAATACTGTATTCTTCACTTGTTGCTTGACAGCCATGCCGGTAAACACCCTACATATGCAGAAAGGAGGGAACAAGAATCGGTTAAAATGTCATGTTCTGAAAAAAAAAGGCTGCTTGATGAGTGAAAAGATGGTGAAATCTTAGCACAACTCACATGGAACTGGGAAATTGAAGCACAGAGATGGCTTGGGAGCCGGCTGCTCTTGCTCGGCCACAAGGATGTAGAACAGGCCCATGACGCCGGTGTGCTGGCGGTCGTTGCTGTAGTTGGAGACGACGGTCAGTACCTCGCCGTCGCTGACCTTGACGGATCCGGGCTTCGGGTAGCACGTCGACATGCCGACGATGTAGTTCGCCTCGTTCCCTGCCTCCTTCCCCGTGCCGTAAGTCGGAAGCGATGCGCATAGAAGCCGTCCGTCCTGTAGTAAGTCGAGTGTACTTCAGAAGTTAGGCAGGCTCCCTTTGCCAAGAACATGTGATGTTACCATTTGCAATTTTACAATGGTCGTGCAAAGTTTCGGATAGGCAATATTGAGTGCTATATAAGCAGATTAGGTAAGAAATTGCTGCTTATCAATTACCTGACCATGCAGAGAAGAGCCAATTCCACCTGAATGCTGGTGCGCAACACCGAACACGATATCGCCTCCACGCGGTAACACTTCTTTGGTTACCTGAACATCAATGCACTCATTCTTGGCCCGGTTTTCTGGACTGCATTCCTCGACTTGATACTCAACCTGCACAAGCAAACGGCTTAAATCACATAGGAAAACCATCTGACCTACAAAATACCTCAGATTGTGCATTTGAAGCAATATGGAAGTTCTCCATATCTGAAACAGATATGAGTATATGACTTCAGACGAAGCTCTATTTGCATACCATGCAGGCAGGTTCGGATTTTCCTTCAAGCAGAGCCATGTCACTAACGTCAAATATGTAAATCTTGACGGGGATAACAGCATCACTCCAGTCGAGCCATGTCACAGTGTACCGCAAGAACAGTTTCCGCAGCTCGCCATTGAACCCTTCCCTGACCTGACACTGAGTCTGATCATAGCAGCAATACAGACCACCAGTGTAGTCCTTCGGGATCGTGCGCCCAAACTCGTCGATGGTCACATTGTAAAGATCGCACTTGCACTCGGTGCAGCCCAGCTTGTCGGTCGCGCCCCGCGTGTCGATGGCGTGGACATTGAGCATCCACTTCTCCTCGTAACCTTCAGGGGGCTTCTCCGGATTGCCAATCTCAATTCCGTAAGGATCAGGGACCCATGTGGCAGTGTGGCGAGTCTCGGAGCCGAGCCCGTAGTACTGGCCCAATGTGGTCTTGCACACTCCAGAGTTCCTCGCAGGGATCTTCTTTGGGAGCTTCTGCGCATCAGCGCTACCGCTGTTCTTCAAAGCATAGTATGGTTCCACAACCCAGTGATGCAGGTAAGTCTCATGGAGCGGGACAGGGACGCCGTTCTCGTCGACGACCTCCGCGTCAAAGCTCTTGAGCGCAAGGTGGCCTCTGGGGAAGGTGACACCATAGTAGTACTTGTTTGAGACTGATCCAGGTCGCAGAGAGAACGGTGGGGAGAGGAACGTCTTGGATTTCAGTAGATGACCTCTGACATTGAGCGCTTCAGAGGGAAGGGGGGCAATAGCGGATAGGAGTGCAATGAGCAGCACAGGAAGCACAGCCATTTTCATATTGTCACACAAGCTGCAAAAGCTGACCATCTGTCAGCGGCTAATAAAATTGAGCCAAAATAGATGAGAAACAACAAAACATAGTAGAACTACTTTTTTTGCTGCATGAGCCTATTGTAGCATCAAGCAACTTTGGATCACAAAATCTTCTGCTAATGCTACCTGACAAAACTACTTTCTACTAGTCTACTATACATGTTGCCCTCTGTCTAGAAGTATAATTGTGATGTGTGGACACCTCTTCAGAGTTCAGATGTAACCTCTCTTGTAAGAGTATTAACCATACTTAAAAGAGTAGGCACAAGTCTGCTCCTCAGAATGATTCAAGACAACCATGATGCCAGCCATACATACATGGGAAATTTTATGGTGCACCCACTGTTAGATGAGCTGTTGATTCCGTAAGATCCAATGGATGATATCACTATTACCATTTAGGAGATAATAGATGAGCTATGGCCCTATCAAGGTTAATAAGGACTTTTTACTGCATACAAGTAAGGAAAGTAATGGAGCAAATAATATCTGTCATTTAAAATGCAACAGAACATAAGAAAAGAACTAATGTGCCAACTATTTTTTTTTTCTAATGGTTCCATGCATGTTCTAGATTGCATCACTTGTTTTTTTCTCAAGATTCCATGAAATTAGAACGTTAGCATTGGTTCAAAAAAAAATGCACAGCAAAACTTCGAATAACATGTCATGGTTTTCTCTCTAGTTTTTTTATGCAATAATGGACTGGTGTAGACAGAAGATTCATGCTTAATGGTAAACAAATGTCAGCATAAAAGGGTAACAAACCAAAATGATGAGTAGTTATTTCTACTTCTTAAGCTTCTAGCACATAAAATGGCTGGTTATTTTCAGTGTGCTTTGCCCATAAAGAAATTTTCGGTTGAGATTAATAAAAAGAAAAGCACAACACAAACACTGTCCACTCAACGTACCAAATCATGGTATGCAGGAATTAATGAAGGAAAGAAAGAAGCATGCCTTACATTCCATTTTAAACTTTCTTAATTTAGATATGACCTCATAACTATCAGTAAGAAAGCCATGACATACAATTACATTACTAACCTCCTAAGATGGATGGCTAGGATTTAAAATTAGTGTTACATCATAGGTGTGAAGTGCTGCACATTAAAAGAGCTCTACATATATAAGCATAGAACATGCTTCCCTAAGAAGACAACTGCGCATATCTTAAAGCAAATGAGGATTTGATTCGTTGGTATACGACCAACAATTAGCAGAAATAGCTCCTTCAAAATAATTGGATCTTCTATTGACCTGAGTGTAAAAGCACTTCTCCGAAAGCAACTTGATGACACAAAATCCAAGTCGTCACGCAAGACAAACATAAACAATTACCACCAACTCCGTGGTAGTTTCCCCTATGTCGTTTCAATCCCAAAAAAAATATGAACTTTTCACATGTCACCTATCCTTTAGTTACATTCAAGTAAACATTAATAACGATTGCCCACGCAGAAATCATCACTAGAAAATGGGAAATTAGATATAATCAAGCACCATCAGCCTTTCTAACTAGCGAGAAACTTGTAATCAAACTCTTCCATTACCAAAAGGATAAGGAAGGACTGAACGCTAAACATCTTAGGCCTTAGCCAACGATACCACAAGTGAGCCCCAAACCTTGGAAGCAAGCAGAAACATTTCCGCAAAGAAAAGATTGGACCTTTTAAATACTAAACGAGAACTAACTCATGTAGCCATGCAGATCGCAAAGAACAAGAAGAGAAGACAAGAAGAGAAGAAAACACATAGGAACCAGGACGAGAAGAGATCTAATTTTCTCTCCAACGGGGGCTTGCAAAGATCTGAGAGTACAGAGCAATCAACCAACGAACCAGAGAGTACTCGAGCATAGCTAGGCTAAGAGATGGACTGTGATGCGTAGGTAGGAACCCGAGACATAGAAAGGGAAGTAGAGGAAGAGCCAAGGAGTAGCAGAAGAAGAGGACGAGGAGTCAATACCAGGACGGACGCGACGAGGAGGATAAGCTGTGCTGTGGAACAGCCGGTGCTGCCTCTTTTATAGGGTCGTGGCAGCGCTTACGGCAGTGCTTGCGTTTTGCTAGCAAGCGGTAGGCGCGGGCCTGACATGCTTCACACGGCTTTCTAGAAGGGGATATGGTTGTGGAGAACTTGGGTTGCTTCAAGGTTTTTTTTTTCACGCGGCTTCAAGAAATCAATTTGGAAATTTTTTTTGGCGAGAGAAAAATAAATTTGCATCACATAAATCGTACGGTTGAAACAATAAAAGATATTGCGAGTTACGTAATGACATTAAAGTCTTATTTGGCAGCTCATAAATCTCGGTCTGTCTCTGCGAATGAGCCAAGATTTTAGACTAAAATCCCAAGTCCCAACCCACTTATAAGTTGTAAGAGCAACTCCAAGAGGTTAGCTAAATACATTTATAAAACCTATTGTAGCTATTTTACCCAAAAAAACAGTCCAACAGTATGTCTATCTCGTTTCCTATTATTCCCCGCGAGCTATCCCGTTCTTCTCGCTTGCTATGTTTCCCGAGCGACATCGGCGTGCTATCCGTGGCGCCCATGGACTCCCGCGCGCGGGCTTTTCCTCTCCCGCGTGCGCGCCCTTCCCGCTGCTTCTTCTCGCCTTTTCCCCTTTTCCCCTCTCGCGCAGCCGTCGCCGCTCGGCCCGCCTCCGCCGCTCGGTCCCCCTCCCGTGCCGCCGCCGTCGGCCAGAGGCTCTCCTCCCGCACCGCCGGTTCCGTGCTCAGAGATCCCCGACCGCCGCCACTCCAGATCCGCCTCCGGCCGGGCCACCTCCGCCGCGTCGTCGCCGCATCCACCGCCGGGTCCGCCTCCGCCCGAGCCGCTGCCGCAGTCGCCTGCTCCGCCGGCCGCTCCGCCCTGCTTCCGCCGCCCGAATCCGATCCGCACCGGGCGCCGCTCAGCCGCCCGCTCCGCCTCCACCGCCCGGATCCGGTCCGCGCCGGCCGCCGTGGTCTTCCTCTCCCCACCACGCGGATCCCTTCGACGGTGAGGACGTCCTCGTGAGGGTCCATTCCGAGTGCCTGACCGGAGACATCCTCGGCTCCGCCCGTTGCGACTGCGGCAACCAGCTGGACCTGGTGATGCGGCTGATCGAGAAGGCCGGCCGCGGCGTCCTGGTCTACCTCCGCGGCCACGAAGGCCGGGGCATCGGGCTAGGCCAGAAGCTCTGCGCCTACAACCTGCAGGACGATGGCCACGACACCGTCGAGGCCAACATCGAGGTCGGCCTCGCCGTGGACGCCCGCGAGTACGGCGTCGGCGCCCAGGTAGAACACAACGCGCTGTTCTTTTGCAATCAATCATGCAGCACCCGAGTTTTTCACGGTCCATTTGAGATTCTCAGCAGCAGTGATGTCATTTCAGATTCTTAAACAACATTGATGCGTTCAGACTTTGGAATCAGACGCAATGTTCTGATCTTGCCATCCATTTCATATTCCTAGGGGCATCGGTGTGTTCATATGCAGTGTTCTGACAGTGATGTTGCCATCCATTTCAGATTCTCAGGGACATCGGCGTGCGCACGATGCGGCTGATGACCAACAACCCGGCCAAGTTCGTCGGGCTCAAGGGCTACGGGCTCGCCGTGGTGGGGAGGGTTCCGGTGATATCCCCCATCACGGAGGAGAACCAGAAGTATCTCGAGACAAAGCGGACGAGGATGGGGCACGTCTACGGCTCCGACCTTCCCAGCAGCCTGCCGGAAGAATTCGTCAATCCGGAAGACGCCGCCGCGATTCTGATCTTTGATGACGTGACCGATTTAAATATAGACAACAAAAAAATTAGCTAGGTTGTTGTAGCACTCTTCTTTTTTGGGGAGTTTTCTATTTTACATAATGGCTAAATCAAGAGATTTAGCATTTATTTTTAGCTAACCTCTTGGAGTTGCTCTTATGGATCAGAATTTATGGACTATTAAATAATAAGATCTATTATGTCGCTAATAGGTAGCTTAAAGATCGTTTGTAAGCCAGTTACATAGGAAACTTAACATGTATACCTAAGCAATAATATATTTAGAAAAAAAAATAATGCCAGAAGGATCAATAAAAGGGTCCCACCACTTTTAATTTGGTCGATGGCTGCATGGGAATACAGGATAGGAACAGGAAGCCGTCCTTGATAGTAGGCAGGGTGTAAAAAGTACGAGAGCCGTCCACTTAGAGCAACTTCAAGAGAAGAGTTAAATCATTTTCTAAAGGTAAATTTGGTTATTATTGGAGAAAAAACGTCTCCAATAAACTCTGTAAATGACTCTCCAAATTTAGTAGCTCTCCATCCCTCCTCCTTCGCTCTCTATTTTTGGATAGCCTACCTCGCTCACCATCCAGCCTCTTGGCGTGGTCGGCGTTTCCTTCCCGCACGCTGCGCCCTATTCCCGCGCGTACGCGACCCACCGCGCGCTCTCTAGTTTAGATAGCCTGTTGGAGTAGTCTTGTTTTTTTAGGTGAGATTTATTTTAGAGAATAGCTAAATCATTAAATTTAGAATTTTTTTTTAGCTAATCTCTTAGAGTTGCTCTTTCCACTGTAAAACCCAACCAAATTGACTAGTTATTGGCTTGGGGACAAACGGGCCCGGCCCGGCAGGCTCCTTTTCCTTAAGAAGAACACGTGACCATACCCTTTTTAACGTGCGGCACCAGCATCATCAATCTCTTTTTGCAACCATTACCATGAAATATTCAAAGGTTTGGGATATGAAATGACAATCTTGTCTGCTGCCTGTGCACAGTACTATGTAGGCGTGGAGTCCACCGTCGAAAGTGGAAATCGAGGGAGCACCTCGGTTCCGCTCGTTTTAACTTCAGCTTCTAGCTTATTTTTCACTATTTATAAATTTTATTTTTTTCTGAATTTTTGACTTTTTTGAGTTTTTTGTCCGTTGTTTTTCGTATTCATTTGCGTTGTCCGTGATGAGCTATCATATTTCTTCTATTTTTAAATTTTTTAATTTAATTACGCCAAATAAACCACCTTTAGCTACAGTAAAATTTTAACCGCTACAATGCAATTTTAGGTCCTGTTTGGTACAGCTTCATCAACAGCTTCATGAGCTGTTGTGAGCTATTTTTTGCCAAACACCTTTTTTGCAAACAGCTCCATGGATGAAGCTCCTTAAATCATGCTCTCACAAGGGAATGAGGTGGGGTGAAGCTGAAAATAGTAGCTTTTCACAGCTCTCTCCCTCAAGCTCGCAGTTCTAGGAACCCACTGCCCTTGTAGTTGACAGAAATTACAACACTTTGCCACTGGGTCCCCACGCCTGTTTCCTCTCCTCCCGTTCGCACTTCTCTACCGTTCGCACTTCTCTAATAATTTTAATTTTTTTATTTTAATTTTTTAATTCATACTCATTCAAATATATTATTTTTTAATTCATATGACCATATACAAACATACAACTCCAAATGTTAGAACAAGTCAGGTAGACAGGGGCATCTTGGACAATTGCCCTCTTTCAGCCATGCATGAAGTTGTTGGTGAAGCTGTTTTGCCAAACAGTTTTAGCTCATCGGTGAAGCTGCTCGTGAAACTGAAACAAAAAAAAACAGCTTCACTAGTGAAGTTGACCTGTGCCAAACAGGGCCTTAGTCAGAGCATGTACAATGCAAGATGCTTATATATGAGTGCTTAAAGAGAGAGAATATAGCCACATCATCAAGCATCCATGCAAAAGTTATTTCCTCCAATGCAAGCATCTCTTCCATAGATGCTTAGATGCTATATTATCTATTAATAGATATAGTTATACACATAAGCGCCTACTAAGCACCGGTGCTTATTTAAGCGTCGATGCTTCAAAATAAGCACCTTATGTATCCTATGTGGCAAGAAAAATCAGTTTTTTATTACTAAGTATCTCTCTAAGCACCTGCATTGGACATGCTCTCATAAGCCATAGTTTTTCAATCCACCGAGTAGGGCATTACTAAGTCACTTCCGGTCGGTGAGTCCCGTGTGGAACTATACTTTGGATCGCCGTACGTCGCCATTAGTCTCCGTGTGATGAAGATGAGCTGAGCTGCCACTGGCGGAGCCACCTAGTCATAGCTAGCGGCTGTCCGGTCTCACCGGCAAACAGTGCATTGCGCGTCCTTGGCTACAGTGACGATATTTTTAACTTGCTGATGAACAACGCAGTGGGTGAGAATTTTTAGTATACATTTTACTATATTAAGGAATGACAGTGGAAATTAAATTCAACTATCGATTTGTTAAGAACTTTTAAAATTTTTTGCTGCTTTTAATGGTACTTTTCGTTAATCTTAGGAGAAGCGGGTAGACCCACTCTGCGGCGCAGCTTCTCTGCGTAACTTTGCTTCGTAAAGTCCGTTCATCCGGCGATCAACGGTCCAGATTAATCTAGTGTTTTTTTATTTTTTTTGTACTTCTAGTTTTTAGCTTTTTTATTTTTATCTTTTTCTAACTTTTATTTTTTTTCTTATATTTCTTTATATTATCTGTGTTAAAATAACCTATTTTTATTTAAAAAAATAGGTTATTTTAACACAGATAATATAAAGAAATATAAGAAAAAAAGAAAAAAGTTAGAAAAAATAAAAATAAAAAGCTAAAAACTAGAAGTACAAAAAATCAAAAAACACTAGATTAATCTGGACCGTTAATCGCCAGATGAACGGACTTTACGAAGCAAAGTGACGCTGTGACTTTACTTGTAAAGTCAGAGAATCCCGTCCGCCATCTCTGATCCTATCCATGCATCCTTAAGGAAGCTAGGCCCAACACCGATCACTCTTCCTTTAATCTTTTTCTTTTTGACCTTAGTTCTTAACGCAAAAAGAACTACTAACAAAACAAGGCACCCCTCTAATATGGAAGCATGCATGGATAGGATGAGAGAGATGGGCCTAGCTTTTGTTAATAGTTCTGTTCTTATGCATAACATGGTAAAATAAAAACAAGGCACATACAGAGGAGAGCCTTATATTGCTTCCATATTAGAAACTATTAGCAAAGATTTGATTTATCATACAGCTAGATGTCATGCTAACGCACCACCTTTTTTTCTTCTTGAGGCCTATTTATAAGCTGCACAAGAAACTATTTTGTTTTCAATCGACTGTTTCTTGAAGCCTTTTGTGGGTTCAAATCGATGCGGTATTTTACATTCCACTCCCAACAGTTCATCTATTTATCTATCCTTTACTGCTTCATTGTAGTGCTGGATCATATTACCCTCTATTTCTATAGCCAATGCATACGGCAAGGAATAGTTGATTGGTTACAGATCGATGGCCTCAAGCCAACCATCTCAATACAAACCGACTTACTGTAGTGGTGGATGGAAGAATTATCGCCCAGATGCTATAGTAGTAATAAATCAGACGTCAGCTCTATCATAATAGCCATCATCTGGAGATTATGGAATGAAAAAAAATGCAAGAATTTTTTAGCAGGTTGAACACCCTTATAATGTACTTCTTCATTCAATCAAGGATGAAATCTACTTCTGAACGGATGTACCTCCTAGATGTACGTATCAGATTTAAACTATGGGATGAACGGAGCAGTGAATAAACAGCGTAGAGAATTCCTCTAAAAAACAACTAGAGAATAGCTTAAATTACAGTCGATAACTATGGGAGATTCAAAGCGTACATATAGCAGGACATTCTAAGGAAGACTGCACAATACCATGATATACTGTTTGAGAAGAGGTTTACCTATTAGTGAATAAACAGCGTAGAGAATAGCTTAAATTACAGTCGATAACTATAGGAGATTCGTGTATAACGAAACAAAATAATGATAACAGTATTGGTCTCCTCCGCCCTTTAGCAGATTCATTTTTCTCTGGGGACTTCTGCTCTCTGAGTATTCAGCCTTGTCATTGCTATTCTCGTCTAAGAGCTCCAGGCGACATACATTGAGAAGCAATGGCGTCAGAAGCATAGACTTGCAAGCACCTAATCTGGAGAAGAAAAGGAGAGGATAGCCGCATAGATGAGATCGTTTTGTTTGCTTGCTCCTGCTATTTAACTATTGCGGCAGTGACTTATGGACTACTAAACAAGGTCTATTAGAGCATGTACAATGCAAGATGCTTATATATGAATGCTTAAAGAGAGAGAATATAGCCACATCATCAAGCACCCATGCAAAAGTTATTTCCTTCAATGCAAGCATCTCTTCCATGGGTGCTTAGATGCTATATTATCTATTAATAGACATAGTTATACACATAAGTAGCACCGATGCTTATTTAAGCATCGATGCTTCAAAATAAGCACCTTATCTATCCTATGTGGCAAGAAAAATCAGTTTTTTATTGCTAAGCATCTCTCTAAGCGTCTGCATTGTACATGCTCTTATGTCGCTAATAGGCAGCTTAACGATCGTTTGTAAGCCAGTTAGATAGGGAACTTAACATGTATATCTAAACAGTAATATATTTAGAGAAAAAAATAATGCCAGAAGGATCAATAAAAGGGTCCGACCACTTAACATGTATAAGAGCCGTTCACTTACCACTGTAAAACCCAACCAAATTGACTAGTTATATTGGCTTGGGGAGAAACGGGTACGACCCTTTCCAGTTACTGAACTCGCAGCAGGTTCCTTCTCCTTGAGAAGCACACGATACCCTTTTTAACGTGCGGCACGAGCATCATCGATCTCTTTTTGCTGGCAGCATATGAAATGACAATCTGTGTGCTGCTTGTGGGCGGCGGCGGATCCAGCGGTGGGACGGGGGTTGAGCCTCCTCTATCGCTATCGGACCTTTGAAGTGCTCTCTAAATTTTTAGCTATGGATGTATAATGTAGAAGGGGTTAAAATCAAGTTGAAAGTACTTCAGCCCCTTCAAAAAAATTTTCTGAATCCGTCACTGCTTGTGGGCAACACTGTGTCGGCGGCGTTGAGTCGAGCGTGGAAATCGTGGGAGCACCTAGCATTAGCAACTTCCGGTGGGTGAGAGTCCGTGTCCGTGTGGAACTGGACTTTGGATCACTGTACGTACGTGTGGCGGTGTGGGGTTGCTAGGCAAGCAAGAAAGCCGGTAACGTCCCGATTCATAGTACTCTTTGACTGGTTGCTAAGCAGCGCAGTGATAGCCTGTAATGTCTCCATTTATAGTACTCTTGACTGGTTGACAAACAGGGCAGTAAATTTGGCTAGACTCTAAAAAAATCGCTAGCTCCGCCACGGCTGCTACAGATAGTAGTAGGCTTCATGTGCATCACAAGATATATATAACAGTATATATAACTGTTGTTTATAATATATCCCTATATTTTTATAGATAGTTTCTATATAATATAATGTATCTTATTTTTCGTATTACAATCAACTGTTACATAAGATGCTACATGAGATATGATCTAATTATCTATATTATCTCTTTCTACTCTATATCATTTCATATCCAATATAACAATATTTACATATGACGTCGCACTACTCCTATAGGGACGGCTGTTACTGGACGCCGAAATGGCTGTACGTACGAGGTTGTCCGCGCGCCAGGCCTTTCAGGAGTTGAGTTGTCTTGTCCATGAGGCCAGTGTGCCCGCGCTCGCTGCTCTAGTTGGACACGATGGTCAGAACCTCTCGCCGTCGCCGACTCTGACGTTGCCATGCTGACGACGCAGTTCGCCTCGTTCCCCGCCTCCTCCCCTCCCCTGTAGTCGTGAGTTGAGCGGAATTCAGAACCATGTCGTAAGGGTTATCATCACTGTGCAAAGTTTCAGATAGGCAATACTTGGTGTTGCACAAGCAGAATATACAAGCGATTGGTATTTATCTCTGTTGATGTTTTTAATAAATATAAGTACAACTATCGTACTTAACAAGTCATATAAAAATTACCATTTAACTACATGCAAGGTGGTTCGGCACAGTAGCTTGGCAAGGGTGACGGCGGCGCGTGGCATAGCCAGGAGAGTTCGGGGAGGTGCGGAGCGGCAGTCAAGGAGGGGTGTACTGGCTGCCTCGAGCGATGCGTTGCGGTGGTCAAAAGTGGCCGGAGTAGTTCAGGTCGGCAG
The DNA here is from genome assembly GCA_017311315.1 of Dendrocalamus latiflorus. Lineage (NCBI taxonomy): Eukaryota > Viridiplantae > Streptophyta > Magnoliopsida > Poales > Poaceae > Dendrocalamus > Dendrocalamus latiflorus. Next base: position 40,843,371 of record CM029653.1, on the reverse strand, counting down.
AGAGAGCTCAGAAGGCCGTGAGGGCAAAATGGTGGGCACGACGGTGGCGGTCGTGGCCAGCGGCTCTGACACGGGTTCAGGGGCAATTAAGGGTGGTGTACGACCTCTGACATGTGGCGCAATGCTGGTAGCGGCCAGAGGGCACGAGAAGGTGCGGGAGAGACTGGCAGCGGCAAAAATCAAGCGGCGGCGGACGGTTTTCGGATGATGAACAATACTAGCGCAGCTCTCTTCTGTTGAAGCAATGCTAGGGTGGATTAGTGGCGGAATTGGTTAAGATTCATGCGGGATTTGGCTAAGGATCAAAAGAGAACGTAATCAAAATGGAATTTAAAATCTTTTACAAAATTCGGTTTTGTTTCACCCTACATCAGGTTCAGCTCAGGTGTATCAGTGTATTGTATTCAACTTTGCAAGTACACTTCGTGATTGGTCAAACAGTCTAATGGGCAAGGAACTAGTTAGTGCACTACGTTAGTAGGGGTAACCAGCCTGCACGCGATGGGGCGGCAAAGGTCGGGGTGGTCAGCACGTCGGGCAGAGAGGCCGATGGGTGGCCAGAGATCATCGGCGCTGCGACCACGCGCACCAGCGGCGGCGGCCAGGGAGAAGCACCATATCTAGGGGTGAAAACGGGTCGGATTCGGACGGATATTGCTGTTATCATATCCTAACCCATATTTTTTCTCCGGATTCGGTACCAATCGGATTCGGTACCGGATCGATCGGGATTAACCCAATTCGTTTGCACCCCTACTTGTTTGTAAGGAATGCATACAGTGCAGTAAATGGAGTAGGACGCACTGACTTGATGTTACTATTTAATAGCTGATGTGAAAGATTTTATTTTACCATTGCAAAAGAAAATGAAACGTCAAATAGTAGTACTAACCTGAAATCAAACTTGAAGACGTATCGGATTCGGACGGATATTGCTGTTACCATATCCTAACCCATATTTTTTTCTCCGGATTCGGTACTAGTCGGATTCGGTACTAATCGGATTCGGTGCCGGATCGGTCGGGATTAACCCGACCCGTTTTCACCCCTGGCCACATCAAATGAGAGAAAAGAAAAGAAAAAAATAAATTGTTGAGAAAAAGAAAAGAAAAAAATTAATTGTTGAGAAAAAGAAAAGGAAAAATTAATTGTTGAGAGTGGGATTTGAACCCACGCCCTTTCGGACCAGAACCTTAATCTGGCGCCTTAGACCAACTCGGCCATCTCAACGTCTGACGAAAGGTTGGATGATAATATTACTATTGCAAGGATGCGGTGGTCAAATGCACTTATCGCCATTTCCCATGCTTGCTTTCTGCATCTCTATCATATCAGCTCGATTCGCTTGGTAAGCTGAAGAATACCTTTTGAATTTCGACGCAGAGAAAACATTGACTATCACTAGTTTGAGCAGACAGTCCAGGGAGACGTCTCAATCGTGCTGTTTCTGTCATCTCGAGTGAAGACGAATGACGCTCAAAGACTAGACGGATCCTCTGCGTGTGTTGCTGGAAGAGAGGCGTAAATTCCATCCTTTCGCAAAGGAACCTGCCTATGCGGAAGAGGCGTAAATCCAAATATCCAATCCATCAGCGACTAGTGCCCAGTTCTCTACTACCCTTTTTGCTTAGTGGAATTTGTTGATGTGTCAAGTGGGCTAGCGTTTGTAGCACTTGTCTCACTGCCATTCATCAGCTTACCTTTTCCCTCGTCTAATTGTTGATCAATGGAATTTGACTGATTTGGAATTGGATACTCCGATGCTCAGCGCGGCTCTGTTCCCTTTTCAGCTTGCAGCCTAATTTGCCTCCACTCCACGCAACAGTAACAAATGGCCAGTTAGTTAATCATGGGTAACGAAGCATAAACAGATTTGACTGAGGACACCACTGGCATTGGGAGCAAGAAGACGCAAGCATCGTCACGCGGATCAAGGGCAGAGGAAGCTAGCTAGCTAGCTCAGCGAGGCGCAAGAACGCGGCCACGGCGTGCAGGCCAGGTGCTGGCGACCAAGCCATGACCGCTCGACGGCGCGCGCAGTTGCTCGTCCGTCGGCGACAGCGGCGGCGTGGATTTGCCATCTTCCGGCCGGGGAGACGCCTGCTGCTACATTTCTGCGTCCAATGGTCCGGCCCAGCGACGTCTTCGTGGGCCGGACGTCTTCCAATGGTACTTATGACGCCTCCTGGTCTCTCCGAGCAACAATGATATCAAAGCATATGGAAAAATAAGTAATATGTATCTATTATTTATTATTTTTTAAAAATTATACAAACCACTATTAAGAAAATCATAGAAGCACCTCCAAAGAAAAGGTAGACACAGAGACAAATAAATTCTAGATCGATGGGAAAAATTACATGTAGATAGATAGGCAGATAGCTAAAATGGTGCTGTCGCTCCCACCTTACTGCCGTCAGTTTAGACAGTGGTAATGAGGCCCAATGTACAATTCCAAGGAGCAGGTTGCAAGAAAGTCATCTCCCGGACGTGAGGTTGACCAAACCTTGGTTCTCATAGAGGGAGTTCATGTCCCAGAACTCTGAGAGCGTCATCAGCGCAACGACGACGGATCTCATTGTAGGCCTCAACCTGGGGTCTTCCTGCGTGCATGCCTTTGCGAGGTGTGTCATCTGGCGCAAAAGACAATAGATTTTTTAGCCTGCAATATTTTACGAACCACGCAGAAAGCTAGATATGCCATCGCATTGCTCTGCCTGTGCATGGTTCTAACCTTGAGGATGGAATCGATGGAATAATCCTCTCCTAGCCTTCGATCGACCAGCTTCCGAAGGCCTTCCTTTGGATCCGGTGTGGTGAGAGCCTCCTCAAACTGCAGTTTTCAGTATGGCAAGTCGTCAAGCAGGAAATGACTCAACTACAGTAAGCATCCAAAGCATGTACGAGAGCTTCGAAAGCATAAGTGCTACACATTTGTTTACAGTAACAAAATCTGCTCGCTTGGCTATCGTCTAAACAGACAAGAACACATGACGACAAGTAAGCATTGCACGATACAAGATCCACCTTATTTATAAACAAGAAACTCAGGACATGAGGATATTAACAACAGATGATGAGATCAACAGACTTATTCAGAACTTCTGAAACCAATGAATGCAATAAGAACTAATGCGTGCATATTTCACACTGGGAAGCAACAAGTACCCTCATTGCTTTCTGATGCGCAAGAGCAGAAAGTAACTAGTTAGTTTAGCAGGACAATTACCAGATAAACCAATCCCCTTGAATCACTAGCTGATCCAGTTGATCTGACGATAGCTTCTTTGGCTGAAATAAGCTCATAAAGGACAACGCCAAAGGCATAAACATCGACCTTAGGGGAAACATCACCATATCGAGCATACCTGCAAACGTCACACTCCATAGATGTAAGCATTCATCACCGAAGGGGTTACTCTGCAGTTTGCACAGATATGCAATGACAAATAAATGTTCAGGACACATACTCTGGAGGCATGTAACCGAATGTACCAACAACACGTGCGGGCAGTGATGTACCACCAACATCTGTGAGCTTTGTTAAACCAAAATCTGCAACCTGGAAGGTAGACAAATTATTTGATGAAGGATGGTCGAAACGTTAAAAGAATCCATGAATTATTCCAACCTTTGCCCGGAAGTTCTTGTCTATCAAGATGTTTGCTGATTTAATGTCCCGATGTACGTACACTGGAACAGTATGTTCATGAATGTACTCAAGACCTCTTGCTGAATCTAGCGCAATTTGAACCCTGGCAGGCCAAGACAGAGGTTCATAACCTATAAAAATGCGTACAGAGATTAATATGCAGGAAGCATCAGAAAAGGCTTAGCTAGACAATTTAAGAGGCAACACGTTACCAGTTCCACGCAAATGCTGGCTTAAGTTGCTATTCTCGATAAATTCATAGACAAGGAACAAAGAACTCTCAATGCAATAACCAATCAACCGCACCTGCGTGATATCAAAAATCAAACACTGAGAATGGAAGCAAAGAAAAAAATTACAAGGAAATTACGAGGCTACTCCTACGGAAAATCTATATTATTTAGGGTAACACGAGAACAGGACAGAAATAATAGGTCAATCCTATCTATTACATCAACTCTATACTCAGGCTTCCTGAAGAGAAATCAATCTAGCTGTGATGTGAAAGATATTTATATACATAATCTTCATATATAAGGAAGATACCATCATCAGTAAATGAGGTAATAAGATAAGTCATTAATCTCATCCAGAAATAATGTTGAGTAAATTGGGAACTTGCAATAGTTGTGTAAAAAAAAGCACTTCAATTAGGCATACAACCGTCACAGAGTCACAGTTGTGCTCTTGAGAATTCTTATGCAAACCTATAATTAGTGCTACCTGACATTCAGATCAAAATTAACATTTTTTCACATAGGATGCTGATATTCTAGTAGCTTACTTAAAACAAACCTAAAGTTGTTAATTCCATTGAAAATTTTCTCCTACTTTGGGGCGAATGGGATTGAAAGGAGAGTATGGCAATCCACGCAATAAAAAAAGATATATGAGTATGTTGCTGTGTACTACATCAGACTAACATGTATTTGACAGTTGACACTTCTTCCTCTAAAAATGTTCATGAAATAGAAACTTCTCCAAACATACATAGTGATTGATTATTTTATTCTGAGAAATTAAAGAAAAATGTACAGGTAACTTGTGAGCAAAGATTAATCCAATATGCTTGCCCAGAAAAGAAATTAAATCAAAGAATCACTAACCAGATTCAGATGATGAACATGTGTCAAAACCTTTAACTCAGCAAGGAACTCATGAGTAGCCTGCCTATCCATTTTTTTTATGGCAGCTTTCTGGATACACAAGAGAAACAACGCAAGTCATTTCAAATGATGAACAGATCATAATGTCGCATGATCACAACGTATGAACATCACAGCTTCATCTTCTTTTACTATTTGTATGCGCAAGCACCTATAGTTAGGAACATGCAGGGTTCAAAATCCCGGCCGGTAACCGCCGGTTACCGTTTCTACCGGTGGAGACCGGTAACCGAAAAAAACGGCCAGTATCATTTTTTTATTTTCGAATTTTTCCGGTTACCGGTTTCAAAACATCCCAAAATTTAAATTTTGATTTTCAAATTGTGACAGGTTTTTCCAGTAACCGGCCGCCAGCCAGGATTCTCCTGGTTCCGGGTTTTGGAACCTTGGGAACATGTTTGTGGGTTTGTGAAATGCACTTTGCTTTGTTTGTTATCCATGCATCTGAGAAAAAGTTGTACTGACCTCACCCCTAAGCTCAGCATAATAGACAGAGCCGAACCCACCTTGCCCGATTTTATTACCAATGCTAAAGCCCTCTGTAGCATTAAAAAGTTCTTGATACGAGAACTCCACTAATTTGTCAACTGTAATGCCCGCAACTGGTGAAGCCCCATCAAGAGCTTGAGTGGTTGATGGTGTAACTTCATCCATCGATAATGTACTAGCTGGAACAAAAATAGCAGTGCTTCAGAAATAGTAGAAGTGACATTCTGTTTTATTAGTCAAGATGAAAGACTGCTCAGGGAAGAAGCAGAAATTGGAATTATTATTCAAGATTCTTTTACTTTCCCTATGCTCCAAAAGTACACTTATGAGTCCCTCAACATAGCTATGGGGTCAGACTTAAAGCCACTCAAACATACACATAGATACCATAAACTCTATTTACTCAACAAGATTTCCAGATTTCTGAACAAACAAATAATTGCTTCACGGGGTAGATACCTGAGCGTTGTAAGCATCAGAACTAACCAGTAAAATCAACATCTATCATTGTAGGAAAACATTACTGATATGAACAAAGGACACAAATCAACTTGCAACACTGAAATTAGGACTTAGGAATGCTCTTGTACAAAAGAAGTTAAAAGAGTAACTTTCCATTGCAGGGTAAGAGACAGAGAAAGAGAAATCCATAAAAGCTTATCATTACCAGGTTGGGTAGAATCTTCAGATGATGGAAGCAGGGCGGCCTCCTTCGCCTTTCTTCGTCTATAAAGCATGATATATACCAAGACACCCAGGACTAGTGCAACAACACCAGCCACAGCACCTCCTGCTATAGCTCCTACCGGAGCTCCTTTTCCTGGTCCGGCAAAACCATGCGCACGGGTGCGTGCGCGTGCGTGCGGGCGCGTGTGCCGCCGAGTGTGCCGCCACCGCGCACCGGCTGGCCGCCGGCCACTGCCGCCGCGCCATGGCGGGCGCATGCACCGCCGCGCGTGCCGCCGCCGCACGCCGGCCGGCCACCGGCCGCTGTCGCGCCATGGCGGGCGCGTGCCGCCGATGTGCATGCGTGCGGCACGTGCGCCGCCACCGCCGCGCCATGGCGGGCGTGTGCGCGTGCGTGCGGCGCGTGCGCCGCCGCGCGAGCCGCCGCCGCTCACCGGACGGCCGCCGGCCGCCGCCGCCGGCTACCCCCATGCGGCCACACGGAAGAGAGAGAGAGAAACATTAGATTGGAACCTAGATCTGGAAAAAAAACCACGCACGAAAAAGAATACAGAGGTCCCCTTGTAAGGCCATAGCTAGATTAGGATTTTTGTTATTATTTTATTTATTTATTTATTCTCTTTTTTAATCAAGATAACTGGAACTAAAAATAGTTGCTAAGGCAAGTGCCCCTTCCTTCCAAGTAACCATGGGTGGACCTATAGTGTGTCATAGGTGTTCAGCTGAACACCCAATTTTTTTTTACAAAATACCAGGTAAATAACAGATATATTAGGTGTATATACTGTTAGTTGGGCCAAAATTATATATTTATGCTCACAAATGAATTTAGCCTACACTACCCCTATATCTCACCCGCGGCCCATGTAACACATTAACCCATTTTCCTTCCCACCACAACTCTCCTTATATAGGGCCAAAGAGGTAAAGATATAAACCAAACCCTAACCTCTATTCTCTCTCTCTCATCCTATGGCTATCTGTATGGGGGCTGCTCCAGCCTCTGAGTAGTGAGTGGGCAGAGGCGCGAGTGGGTTGCGGTGGCGAGCGATGACCGGTGGGCATGGATTACAAAGGCAAGTGACAGCCGGTGGATGCGGTGCTGTGCCTCGACGATAAGCATGTGTGAGGCGGTGCGGGGAGCAAGGCGAGCGTGCAGAAACGCGAGCAAGCGGGTGGCATGGTGAATAGGGAGGTAAGGAGCGAGCGACAGGAAGGGAGTAGTGCAGCTGGGAGGGAGCGGAGCATCGGGAAAGGAGCAGTTCCTTCAACTCACCGTTGTCATCCTCTCTCCAGATCTAGGTGTACTTCGCCCACTCCACTTATTTTCTTTCTTGCTCTACATTGCTCCACTTTACTCTACCCTACCCTACCCCACCCTACTCTACTCTACTTTGGTTCTGGTTCTTTCTGGGATCTAGTCTCTGTTTTCTTCATTTTTCCTATTGAATACTATACAAAATACAATCTTTGCCTTAGCCAATAGGCAATTAGCTGGACCCTTATTGTATATGTTTATATGCTAATTTTTACTATCTTTTGCTTCATGAAAGGAACATACAAACTCCTCTTAAATGGGGGGTTCTTGCTCACCAGAAAAGAGTAAAAAAAATGCAGGATTAGCAAGATATGCAATTGTCATTAATCTGTATAATTTGCTATTTAATTTATGCCATTATGTTGCCCATTTCCTCGTAAGAAATCATTAATTTCTATATTTTTGTATTATTATATCTATATATGTGTATTGTTGTATCGATGTTTTGGGGAAGATAGTATGCTGTGGTATTGGCATATCGGTATCGACGTATCCGGCAACCTAGCTCTAAAGTTTAAACACTCATCCTAAAAATCCTGGATCCGCCACTGCAAGTAACAAATCCAAATCAGTTTCAGACCAATCTAAAACACCATAACAAACTATGCAGAAAACACCTACAGCACTCTACAATTAAGAACAAAACTGAAAACCCCGGTTCCATACAGTAATTAATCCCCAAATCTCCCCCATTTCTTGCTAAAAGCAAGCTAAAATTGAACCGAGTTCCCCCCGATTCACATCAAACAGCAGCAGCAATATGAATAAGCTACAAAATCTCACCTTTGACGGGGATATAGACGATTCCTCTCCCTACGACGCTGTCCATGCCGGGGTTATACTTCCTGAGCAGGTCCATCTGCGACGGCGATGAGAAACCATTATTCACCGCGGCGGATGTGAGCGTCTCCCCGTCTCTGAGCGGGTAGGTCAGGAACAGCCCGTAGTCCGGCGACGCGCTCGCGTCGCCGCAGGAGCAGTTGACGGTGACGTTCACCGTGCCGGTGTCGGGGGTGTTGTTGGGTGGGTAGGTGTTGGTTTTCTGCAGCCAGTCGGCGGTGGTTAGGTTGTAGTAGTTGTTCGCGATGCTGCTGTAGGTCTGACCGCGGGAGAGCAGGAAGGGGATCAAGCCGGCAAGGTAGGTGTAGGAGCCCAGCGCGAGGTCGCAGCCCGCGGTGCAGCCATCGCCCGCCGCCGCCGCCGCCGCTGCCGCCCCTACGGCGAGGAGGAGGAGGCGCGGGAGAGGCGGAGCTGCCATGGCCCGGCGGAGCGAAACCCTAGACGTGGAAGCGTGGAGTCATTAGAGAGAGGAGGAGGTGGTGCGGGGAGTTGGGGAAAGTAGACGACGCCGACGACAACGCGGCCGGCCGGAGCTTTGACTCGCGGGACGCGGGCTCCCGGTAGCCAGGTGGGTAGGGGATCAGTAGCCAGTAGGAGACGGACTCGTGGCGGGGGAGCGAGTGGGGCCCTCATCGTGGCGCGGTCGCTCTGAGGAGGCGCCGTGTCGACGGCGTCGGTGAAGGCAACGACAGCGGCGGCTGCGGTCAAAGGAAGCGCGCAAAATTTTGGACGGGTGCTTTGGGGTTGTGCACGGACGGTGTCTCATTTGGGAATGCACCCACGGATAAGTGCGAGCTTAAGCACTAATCTCTAGTATTATAAAGTGATTATGTTTGTATCTGGATTAGAATAATGTAAGCATCAGGAAGATAAGTAAGCATGTTAAGTTATTGTTGCCTCATCGCCCTACCTATTCAGGAATCAGGGCTGCTATGCCTGCCTGTATGCTTGTTAGTGTATCTGCTTAGTGCTCTCAAATTATGGCTCTAAAATTAATTAGAGATTTGCTGTATTAGTGCGATAGGAAATGCATCTGATCGTATTAATCATGGAAGATGTCCAATCTGGCACTTGGCCATGTTCTTTTAGTCCGAGTCCGATAGCTTTTAATTATGATTGATAATTTTTATCGGTATTTTTTGAAACGGTAATAATGGTAAAGATACCGATGTAGATAATACATACAATTTTAGACTTATAATCTTATTTGAAAAAACTGCTTAAAAAACCGATTAATTTATTTTTACTTTCAAAGAAACCAAAAATAAAAACCTAAATGGAGTTATTTCTATAATTTCTGATGCCTTCTTTCTTAAGACAAACCACAACCGTCGAAACAAACGCATGCCAAACAATATTTTGATGGATGATCTTGGCGATACGATGAGTGCTTCAACTCATGACCTTAACCCTACTGCTCGATCGATCGTCTAACTCGATATATGCATGCTTAACCACCATGATTAATTGGGGTGGTAATACGGTAGCACGGTGTACACCGTCTGCACGACGGTGAGGACGAGCAGGAAGACGGCAGCGGCGGCGGACATGGTGGTCCAGGGGTTGCTGAAGTAGTCGTGTGCAAGCACGGCGCGGTGGCGGTTCCAGCTGCGGCCGCAGTACTCCCTGACGTCGCGGAACAGGTCGGCGTAGTAGTTGTTCACCACGTCCGGCATGTGGCACAGCTCGCCGAGGTCCCCGTAGAACGCCGCCGTCTCCTCGTCCCCCTTCACGAACACCCCCGCGCGCTGCAGGATCTCCACGTCGCGTCGCCCGTCCGCCACCGACGCCATCAGCACCACGTAGCTCATGAGCCGCTGCAGCTCCCACCGCCCCCGGCTCTGCTCGTAGGCCAGCAGGTTGGCGAACATGGCGCGGTTGGTGTAGCTCTCCACGGCGGGTATCTCGAGCACGCCGTCGCGCGGGCGGAACGTCACGTCCACCAGGCTCCGCGGCGATTTCTTGGTCCGGAACGTGACCCCGGCGTCCTTCAGCTCCGACGCCGACGGCAACATCCACGGCATGCGCTCGTTCACCGGCTTCGCCATCCACTCTTCGAACGCCTCGTCTTCGTCCTTGCCTCCGACGGAAGGGTCCTCCGGTGGCAAGAACCAGTGGTAGTACAGGTGCAGCAGGTGGTGGATCTCACCGTCGGGGGCGAGCGCCGTCGCGGCGTTCTGCGGGGTCTCGACGGTGAGGTACTTGGCGAGGAGGTTGGTGACGAGGTAGTCGCGGCCGAGGCCGCCGGTGGCGATGTCGTAGAAGCGCTCGACGACGAAGAAGGGGAGCTGGTTCTCAAGGAGGAAGAGGTCGCTGTACACGTTCTGCATGGCCCATGCGGTGTCGATGAGCGCGTCGGCGGCGCGGTCCTCGCCCTTGAGGAAGTACTCCACGATGAAGCAGCCGTCGAGGAGGAGCATCTCGGCGAAGTCCTGCGCGGGGATCGGCACGGGATCGGCGTACCGGCGGCGTGCGCGGGGCTCGAGGGCCCGCGCGGCGCGGGCGTAAGACGCGAGCGGCGCGTCTCGGTTGCGCGCGAGGAGGTCCCGGAGGTAGCGCCACTTGTGCTCCTCCATGGCGCGGAGGCGGGCGGCGCCGCGGTGGAAGGGCCCGACGGAGATCATCTGCGGCTCGTAGAGGTGGCGGTTGCGGTCGCGCATGGGCCCGGCCACGCGGAAGATGGTGAACGGCTCGCTCTCGTGCGTCTTCCCCGGGAGCGCCTCCAGGCACCGCTGCATACGCGCCGCCATCTCGTCGGTGCAAGTCTCCTCCTCCTCGCCGGCTGAGGCGCTGCCGCTCTCCTCCAGCCGGCGCAGCATCGACGCGGACATCTCGTCCGCTTCCGCGTCCTCGCCGGCGTTGTCAGTGGAGTTTTCCTCGGCGTGTTTGTTGGCCACGACGGTGCGGCTCTCGTCGGCGTCCGTGGAGTCCTCCTTGGCACGTGGGTTGGGCACAACGGTGCTGCTTTCATCGGTGATTGCGCCGTCGTGCGCCGTGGCAGCCGGTGGCTGGTGTGTGAGGTCCATTTTCGACCGAGCAGTTCAGGCGGGAATGGTGGTAAGGTGCAAGTTGCAACACCGCACCAGTGGGGTTAAACAACCGCGGCAGCTGAGCAGAATGCATAGGAAAACCGGAAGCTCTTTATTAATCTAATCAAAACCCTACTGGTTAAGCAACGTCTCTACTCTTAAACTCCATTGTCTTCGATAGGCTTCGTCATGGGAAAATCTTTGACCGTTGACAAGTGATGGCCATGTCCCAACTAATTTCAACGGAGTAGGTGCAGGTAGCATTTTACTGAGCTTGGACGTTGAAACATGCCATACTAGCTTTAGGAGAACAATAATTTTACCTTAATCCTTAAGGAAGTGAGAATGGTTTGCTTCTGTTTACAGTTGATGGACGGGCATGATGAGGTGGAATCAGACACACTGGCCTGGGCACAGCAATCCAGCCATGGCACTATGGCAGTGAACACCACAGACAGGGAAGAGGCAGACCGAATGCAATTGAGACGCAAGTAACTGAAATTTCAATACCCTTGTAGGTTTGTGAGTGAACAGTTCTCAGTGTGGCCTCACAATTATACTTCAGAAGTAACTCAAATGTTAAGTTCTGTATCGGTAAGATGTTGAGAAGGGGGAAAAACGGGGAGAAAATGTAGGGGCGTCAAAGTGCTGTAGCATGTATGTATGACAAATATTGCATTGCCAGATTGCATCAATACCAGTCACAGCTATGTTTACCCTATTGATCTTGTGGGCGATTGGAGGATGAAACGAAGTCCCGGTGCCTTTTGATGAAAATGCGAATGGTAACCAGCAGACCAGATAACTCACTCCTGATCACCTTGGGGACCGACATGGCTGGGATACTTAGATAAAACATCGGCCCAGGTGCTTTGGCCTTCTGTCAGCTGCTTCACCACAGATGCCACCTCGTTGATGTCCACCCGAACCTGCTCCTTGCTGTCCCTCTCCCGGACGGTCACGCTTGTTGCAGAATCGACTGTTACCGCAAAAGGAACACCGATCTCGTCTGTCCTTGCGTACCTCCTCCCAATAGAAATACCTGCAGAAAGCGACAATATATATATGAGCTTTATGGAGTTTGCAGATCCTGTAGTATTATGTTGTATGGAATTGTACATGTCCAAATATCAGGTATTCAGGCATCATCTTCCATCATGAAATTGCACAATATACTTCCTACTACGGTAAATATTGCTTTAAAGTCCTTTAAGATGGTAATAGCATCTGAAAGCAATATATTCTGAGTTTAACACGTACCAGCAGTGTCAATAATATGGGAGATGCCTGCAGCTGTTAATGCTTTAGCAATCACTTTCGCAGCATCATCAAACTCTTGATTCTTTACCAGGGGGAACACAGTGCATTTGATAGGAGCCACAATAGGAGGGAACCGGAAAACATTCATCTGTTCCTCTTCTGATTTGCTAGGTCTTGTGTAGAAGGAATGTTCAAACAGACAGTAGATTATCCTCCCTATGCCAAATGAAGGTTCAATGACTGAAGGGGTGAAGACTCGTTGGTGTTCCATCTTCTTTTCCATACTGATAGATACCATTTTCTTGGTAATCACCACATCCTTTCCAAGTGTGCAGACTTGGAAGTTTGTCTCCCCCTTAGATTCCAATGCAGCCTTCATGTCCATTGCTTCCTTCTCACTCATAGCCTGTCAGTCCAAGCATAAAGTCAACAAAACAAAGCTGCCACTTCGGCACACATGAGAAAACTTACAAACAAATATAATAAAGACAAGGCACAAGATGTGTTACCTCCAATGCTTCAACCACCATCTTTTGATTGCCCTTAAAAGCAAGCCCCAGGTCTTTCTTTGAGGGCACTATAACAAGTTTCTGCAATTAAACATGTCAGCAACAGTAAGCATGTAAACACACGTGACACGTCAAAACAGATATATTAGTGCCAGAACTAATCGACTTTATCTTAAAAGTACAAAGACAAGGTCTATGTAGTATGTCATAAAACATGGTTCTTGATCAAAACTCATAATATACTTCAAGACTCAAAATAAAATATAACTACTAGCACACATTACCCAATACATTATTAATGAATCCTACAGAAGAATAATGAAGAATCAGACACAATAAATAACTCACCTCAACCTCTCTAGGCTTGGAGAATTTTTCATGGGCAACAAGTGGAACACCGCTTTTCTCCTAAAATAGCAACCAGGCAAGCACGATCAACATTAGTTTGCACACTCAAACAAATACAGTGGATACTAAATATAATATGCTGTTAGTATGTGTAATTAACACATGAAATGAGAAGCTTGAATTCCAATTGCAACATATCCGAAGGACTAAAATTAACATCTGAAAAATTATTCAAGAGATGCTGTAGGCTTACAGAATGAGCCCGTAAATCATATGCAGATCTATCAGCAATGCCCACGCACTCAATCCATCCATAAGAGCATTCAATCTCTGCATCCCAACAGTCAGCGGCATAGTGGGCCATCTCATTAGGTAGATGCTGCCGGAAGCGCAGTCGGTCCTTATCAATTCCCAAACGTGTCAGGAAAAGATAGACCCTCCCAATGAAGAAACCAAGTGTCTCATTATTAACAGTTCCCTGTAAGGAACAAAAGATACAAGTTTTAAAATTGAGCCCGGATAAGAACCACCTCTAACCCAAAAAGAAGAGCAAAAAGAACCAATTCAACAAGAGAGAAAATTAGCCAGCAAGTCCACACCTTTGAAACTGCTTCCCCAAGCTTCATTAACTTGGCTGACTCCCCTGAGAGTTGAAGCTCTCTTGGAAACATCAAAAACTCCAAATCAGCAACATCAACAAATTTTGGATGTGATTTATCCTCAGGATCTACAAAGTGCTCAATCTCTGCCAATGTAAATTCACGTACTCGTAGAAGACCTTGGCGCGGAGAGATCTGATTGCCACGATGTAGACATAGTGAGCAGATTTTTTTAAAAAAGAAAACAATGGAGCATCATCTAAGCAACTGTTACATAGTCAATCAACTGCTCTTGGAAAGCTTCTTTAACTTTGTAGTAAGTGCCAGTATGGTTAGCTATAAGCTTATGTCTGTTAACAAGTCTAAATTTCTCAAGCATATACGCCTCAATGCAATACAAGGTTTTATACAGATGGATCAGCACCACAGTTTTTAAAAATCAAGTTATGTTCTTGCAGTAACTCAAATCTATCGCATGAACTGTGAAGAAAGTACAAAGCATTGCACTTATTTTTGCAATACGAAGAGCATCCATCATTCAAAATCATGCTGCATTATATGTTTTTAACAAAAACACTAGTCTAGATGCCATAATACATTTTCAATAAAAATTGAGATTGCCCATTTGATTAAATTCAAGAACCAAACATTTTATGCCTTGAAGCACTAAGCATGACTAGTTACTGAACCACACTACAGGTGCTAACATGTAAATTATGTAGAGAGTGAAATAGCACATTGAGAAGGGACTTCCAATGCATTTAAAGAAAAAAATTGAAAACACAGACCTCATTCCTGAAGGCTTGCCCGATCTGGGCTGCTGCAAACGGAAGCTTTTGACCATTGTAATAGTACAAGTCCTTGAAGTTGACAAAAATACCCTGTGCAGTCTCCGGTCTCATATACCTATTTGTTCACACAACATTCGATGATGATTGATCAGTCAATGCAAAAAAGCATTATTATGCACTGAATGTTAATCTTCTTACCCCAGGCTAAGACCAGTAGGGCCAATAGATGTCTGGAACATGAGATTGAATGGGTAGGGATCAGAGAGAGTGTTTTTTGTATCAGGGGCAACAATGCCATATTCCTTAAGCTTTGAGCCAAGTTCTTCTGCTGAGAGGTCATCCAATACGGCCAGGGTATGCTTAAACTCTGCAGCCTTCTCCGGGGACAAGGTGAGGTCCTTCTCAAGCGTCTCCTTGCAGAAATCTTTTAATAAGTGGTCAGCACGGTAGCATGTGCCTGTCTTCTCATCCTTAACCATGAGGTCAGTAAACTTCTCGACATGCCCTGATGCCTTCAAGACAATCTCGGGTGTCACACAGGGGCAGTCAACCTCCAACATGTTCTCCTCCAAAACAAAATGCTGCAAAGAAAGGAAGAATTACGGTAATTAAAATCTTATATTCTTATCAAAACAAAAATGGAAGAAAAATATCATAGATACCACACCAATAGCAAACACACAAGAACTAAAACTGCTGTCGTCTTTCCACTAAAGAGTAGCAAATCACATCCAAGGGTAAACCCCTAATCTAGAACACACTCTGCACGAAGGAAGGTAAATGAATTTTACTTTTCCATTCCACATTTGCCAGTTAGTTAACTGACATAAGAAACTTTCTTGTCACAAATAAATGGCCACATTTCCAATGTAGAGTGCTACAGCGACAGAAAATAGCACCTACTCATCAGCTCTTAGAAATTACACGTGTAACTGTCAAAGCACACACTTGTTCTAACAGAAACCACCGAACCACGTCCAGATGCAAGTTATCTGTAAAAACAACTTGTTTCAATGCTCCTAGAAGCATGTTGTCGTAAGAGCACTGTGTGCTTCATTAATGAAACAGGGGCGGCTATGCCCTGTGCTCCAGATGTAGATTCCAGATGCAGGTTCTATATCGAATCACCGGCACCCGGTACAACAAAAAGCTAAAAAAACGCATCCGTTCCTTGAAAGATATGCAATTTCCTACACATGAACCGATAAAAGGAAGGAGCCATCATTCTTCATGTGAATGCCACATAAACCACAGTGAAAAAGCAGTAAAGCAGCACTACCTCTCGTCAATTTCGCAGAAACTAAACACATCAAGTGAGATGCAAACGCGACCACCTTTAACCACCTACGAATCAAACAACTATGGGAAAAATCAAAACTTTCTTAGATGGATCGTGGCCTCACCTGACGCCAGAAGGCGAGGACGTTGGCCTTGACGGCGCAGCCGGGCGGCCCGTAGTCGTAGAGCCCCGCGACGCCGCGGTAGATCTTGAAGGAGGGGATGTAGAATAGCTTCCTCTCCAGGGTGTTCACCACCGCCTGCCGCATCTCCTCCCGCGCGGCGCCGCCGCCGGACCCGACGGCCGCCTGCAGCCGGCGTGCGGCGGCGCCGGCCTCGACCTTGAGCGCCTTCAGCGCCTCGACCGAAGCGTCGACATCGGCCTTGGACGCGCCGACGCCGGCGGCTTTCAGCGCCCGCACGGCCTCGGCCTGCGCGTCCACGGCGGCCTGCCTCTCGGCGAGCGCCCGGCGGAGCACGTCCTCCGACGGTGCGGCGGCCATGGAAGGGACGGTGGCGGTGTGGCGGCGGCGCGCGGCTAGGGTTGCGGGTGGGGTTCTGGGTTTAGGGGATCGGAAGAGCAAGGAAGCGATAAGCTGGGGGCGGAATCGCATAAAGACCATCGATGCGGCCTCCGCGAGGAAAGCGAGACGCGCAAAGATCGTGGCGATTGTGCATTTCTACCCTCGGATTTTAGCTTTATTTATTACTTTTATTTGCGAAGAGATGTGGTATTCGGTGCTTAACGACTTATTGTGGAGTTCCTATCAAAATTAATATAGTTTGATATAAAATTATTTTATTTATTGCTTAAGTAATTATTTTAAGTTCGAGCTAACAAGGTATTATTGAGCCGAGTATCATTAATATTTTTCACTCGAAATGAATTTATTCTAATTTTTAACCTAATAGCTATTTTAATCAAAATATTTTTGATTCAAGTCTTAATTGGTTTTTTACGAGCTCTAGCACTGTTTAGTTTTTGCCTGTTTGGGATGTTTTTTGGCCTGGCTTTTGCCCGGAATAAGCCACGAGTCCTCGAAACGGCTTTAGCTTATGAACCGACGTTTGGTACAAGGATAAGCGGTGTCTCGTATGAGAAACAGATCAAACACAATTTTGTAATGTGTTTAAGTAGTGGCACTACTTTGTAGTGTGTTAATTTTGCCTTATGCAATACCATCCATTCAAACAATCAATCTCTTTTATTTCCCCAAGTATTCGATGGTAGATACTTTCACAATCCTAGATTTTTTCAATGTTTACACCATGTCAAAAATCAAAATGCAGAGTAAATATATTTGGATATGACAGAAACAATATTGAACACTAGCTTTCTTTACACGCAAGCAAAAATAATTCTGATACAGATATTTGTGCCTTATATCTTCTTTAAACATGAACGGATGTTTTTTAGCACATGTATCGGAATCAAGAATCAGAGCACAAGACAGAGTAGACATAGGATAAGTTCTTTTGGATTGTGGTGTATATCTTAAATCTTTTAAATTCTGATTATTCGTGGGAGAGAGTACGGAGAGAGATACTCGCGTGTGATTTTGGCCGATATAGATAAAGTCAGGACAGTGTCTACTACAATTGATTTGTAAATCCTACCTTAAAAAAACACTCCGTTTAAAAACTAATTACTATACAAAAACTGAACCATAAACAAAAAAAGAATACACCCATAATCTTAGCTAATTTAGGGTTTTGTAGGGGCTTTGGGTTGGAGTTGTACATAATTCTCTGGGTATTCCAGGGTTGTTTCCGAAAGAACGATAGTGTGTCCAGGGGTGTGATCCGGGCGTTTGGCCGTGGGATTGGACGGTGAGGATTTGGAGCCGAGGGAAGGGGACGCAGGCGGTCACCGTCGCCGGGAATAAAAATGGACACGAGTGGTGCGCAGGTGGGATCTGATCCGATCCAATCCGATTCGACGCGGCCTCTTTCTCCTCTCCTCTTGGCGGCCGGGATGCAAACATCTCTCTGCTACCTTGCATGATGCATCATATCTATGGATCATGCATGTCTGATTCCTATCGAATACTTTGGATTAGCAGGTTAATTCGGTTGGGATTTAGTTCACATCTAAGATAATGATGGTAGGCAAATCGTGAGTTGAAACGCAAAGACGATGTCGTCATTCGTCAATGACGTCATTATATGCAGATAGTACTATCTGATCTGATATTTGATTCGTTCAATTCAGTGGTCGACAGCACATCGTAAATTCATTGCTACTTTGTAGTAAGAGTATAGACCCGTCCATTCCGGTCTTGGCTTCTGGCTCCGGAACAAATGTTTTAATTTCTTAATATCGGTTTTTCTATTATTCTTTTTTCTTTGTATTGTTTATAGAGACATAATGGCTTTTTTTCTATTTTTCTTTAATTAAATGATTTAGAAAAAACTAACATCAATTATAGTATAATTTCGACTAAAAACCAATAATCGGAAGCCAGTAACTACTAAAAAAAGGGCCTTGTCTATGGTTGGTTCAGTATTGTACTATCATTCTACGGTCTATGGTTTTTGCTTTTAGCTTTACTAGTAGTGTGCCCGTGCTAACGCTACGGTAAAATACAAAACAAGATAAAATTTGTAAACGCTGTCCTATCGCATGACAAACGCCTGAGGACGGTACTGACAAGCTGTTCTCCAGAAAATGTTCACCACACATATTGACAGGAGGCACTAAGTTGGACTATCACGGGGGGAATAATGCTTCAGATAATGTTCTGACAAAATGAACGTCGATACGGCAAGAACAGTAACAGATCATAAGGCAATATATAGAGGACATACAACTTTCCAACAATCTTCTGATGGGGTACACATCACTCGTTCGGTACATCTGAGCGCAACATACCAAAATCCCTATCTAACTCCCTAGATTGAGCTGGCAAGAATGATACAAAACCAAGGCCCACGGCCTTACTGTGCAAAGAATATGCTACCTTGACAACATGTACAGCATGTACAACTCAATTTTTGAATTTAAATGCTATACGAATAGATCCCCATCCGGTCAGACTGTTATCTTTAGTCATTGCTTCATATCCCTGTATTGCCGTAAAAATAAATGATAGAACTGTTTGTCCAATGTTCCACGGCATGTGCAAGGAGTCAATGCACAAATAAATCACTGTCAGTCAACTCTGTTGTAAGTTTCAAGCATGGTTGCTTTATCCTGGAAAGGCAGCTGAAACATGATCAGATATGGAATTAGAAAGAATATGAGACTAACTGAGCTGAGCGTTTGGCACTACTACTAATGATTACAATCTTTTGAGTTTTGACAGAAAGAACAGGCATTTAAACAACCCGGACTTCAAAAGCTAGAAAAGGAAGGATTTGGCCATCTTACAAGGTGGGCAAACTTTAATTCATGCAGAAAAGAATAAATAAAAACGTGAAGCTTAACATTACTTAGTTTCATCTCGTAATTTGTTTTTGTGGTTTCTTAGTTTCATCTCGTAATTTGCTTTTGTGGTTTCTTCAAATCCTAAACTATCTTGATCATGAAATTGGAAAACATGCTCTGGCCACTACAACCCATATCATGTCAATTTTGCCAAGAATCTGTGGAGCAAAAATGTGTTTGGATATGAGGTCATGACAAGTTTACCCTAGATAACGGTACCCAGTATTATTTATATATAACAACATATAGAAAACCATCATTAACAGAGGCATAGTGTGAGTCAGCAAAGGTGATGTAATAATTGGGAAACAATAATATATTTAATAGTTGTCACCATCAGCAAAGAAGTTAAGAATGCATACCTCATTCTGCATACTGCTTTCTGAGGGAAACCAACGCATAAGGATGCCAAGGTGCATTACCACTGGAATTAGTTTGAAAATGAGAGGAGTTGTTACCTGCAGCGAGAAACAAAAAAGTGAGTGTGTGTCGAACAGCTAAGCCCCATCATCTGACAAAAGGAACTTACCAAGCTAAGAGCAGTTGTTCCCAGTAATAACAGATACATTTTCCCCTGCAAAACAAAATTTTGGCAAGAACTTTGCATCATGCATGTATGGCAACCTAGAGTGGCTAAATCCTAAGTATGAAAAATATGTTGGAAAGAAAACTCATGAATAAAATGATTAAATGAGAATAATTTACTCCAACAAGATGAAGATGTGAAGCACGACTCAAAAGCACAAAAGCAAACTCTCCGATCTGAGCTAATGATAGCCCAACCTTGGTAAGAGAAGAAAAAAAATAAGAGTGAGAACATATTTCATTATTGCAGAAATACTGATGGAAAACCACCAAGGGAGAGACACTCACAACAAAAGCTGTTCTGATGCTGTATCCAAATGCTTTTACGACAACTGTTATGACTATACTCTTAACTATTATAACCAGTATAGCAGCTACAAGTAATATGTCAACATGATTCCACAAGAACTTAACATGTATTAGCATGCCGATGCTTGCAAGGAAGAGTGCTGCAAATAAGTTACGGATCGCTTCCACCTTAAATCCAAACAAAGAAATTACATGTTAGAGAGAGAGAGAGAGAGAGAGAAATTACCTCCACTTGTTCCCAGTTAACACTGCATATCTTTCATGAGATCCTTGCAATCAAGCCTTGTCCTCATGTGAGCTATACACGCAAAGTCAATGCTCATTAGACATTATAGGCTGGCTGGAATGCAGTACTCTCCAAAACAAAAAAGGACTGGATGGGTGGAGTAGGATCAAGTAAAGGCCATCTAACTCTCAATATGAAATTAAAAGATTTATTTCCAGAAAAAAAGGAGACATCCTAAATTCCCCCCACTTCTGCTCCAACTTCAAACTAACCAACTATGCTCTGAGGCTATGACAATAGAAAGGCTGAAGGCAAAATTACCGTAGGATGCATGGATAATACCCAGGGAGTAGCACAACTGCTAAGTAGCAACAATGTCGAACAATAACAGTTTGTTCTCATATTAATCAGCTATAAGTAGCAGCGCTGCACTGAGATCCCTAAACCCCAGATCAGCTATTTGTATTACGACATTATATTGTAACTAATCCTTACTCGAGCTTACTAATTAACATAAGAACGGACAGATTACAGAGGCTAAATTAACAAAATTGCTAGGGTTCTCATACAAATCAGTGAGAATTCTTGCCCCCAAGATCCCTAAACCTCGCCTAACCTATCTGTGCTTCCTCTACACCAAATCCTAACCCAATTTCACGAATTCATGATCCTTGCCACAAATCCAACATCCACGCACCCCATCGACCCCAAATCGACAATTCACCCAAAAGGTAAAATTTTATCCTGTACATAAGCTAGTTGAGCAGACACGGGAGCTAGTTCATAGTCAATCTCATCTTCTGCATAATCTTCCACCATAAGCTCCTCTTTCCCGATTCTGCAAACCACATAGGAAGAAAATTACAATCTATGAAAGCCTTTTATTGATTATCAAGCTTCTAATATTAAAAGGGAAGTGGTAGTGAATGGATTATTAGTTCAATAAACTGAAAGGATGCACACATTTGAGCTATCAGTTCACCAGCAATATCACCTTTTCACCAAGTCCAGCTGCTCTTTAGCTTCTGAATACTTCTTATTTTCTACAAGGAGCAAGCAGAATTGTATGCAAGCTCAAAGCTCCTAGCATCGTGCCCTAGTGGTAAGTTCAACCTTTTGCGCCTTCATGGCCGCCTGAACTTCAGAAGCCCTCCCAGAAGCAACCAGAGCAGCAATGATATTTATCTTTAGATCCATTGACTCTATCTTAAAGTTTTGAAGCTTCTCATAGCTATTCATGCAATCATCCATTCTTCCTAGTCGGTAATAAATCTGGGATTCCAGCTGAAGAACAGTAGAGGTTTCTTCTTGACCCTTCAATACCTCCAGAGCTTCTTGCAATTTGTTTTGTCTGTAGTAGCAGTAGGCCTGAATATATATAAAATGTAGTACTTAGCAAGACAGCAGCATTTATTATTTTGTTAACAGGAAACAAAGATGCCCAAATTATAGGAAGTACACAGTTCTCCAGTGCCACCTCTAATTCAGAAGAAACAAATTATAAGGAGCTAAAGATCCTGAAGGAAACAGCAAAGATCAGCACTCAATAGAGAATTGAAACTAATCGTAGTTCAGCACCCAGTTTATTTCTATCTGAAAGGATTCTGAACCCTAACCATGTCTTATTAATTATTATAAGCTATTAACCATGATGCGTGCTTGATTTTGGTGAGAAAACCTTGTCACCTCGCACAAGTATGGAATTACCATACAGATATATGAAACGAAATAAAAGAGATGGCCTTGTCAAGATTTTAAGTTAGATGGCATTCGTCAAGAATCGCCCAAATCGCCATATTTTAGTTTAGGACATAAGCACAAACAGATCTGGCCACTCCTAGATCCTAAAACCACAGCCCACTGACCCACGAAGGCATTGCAACGAGTGAACAGACAGATCCAGCACACGACCAAGGGAAAAAAAAGGATCAAGTTGCATCACCCTGTAGTAGCTGAGGTCGATGGGGAGGCGCTCGGCGGCGCGGCTCGTCCCACGGCGCCGCCGCGAGAACTGCAGAATTAGCCGGGGCGTCAGTGCTGCGTAGCGATTAGGGCAGGAGACCGGAGACGCGTAGGGGAAGGAGGAGGACGTGCTTGACCTTGGTCGGCGACCTTGACGGCCTGGGGGAACTCGCCGGCCTGGATGTGACGGTGGAGCGCGGTGAAGAGGTCCTCCACAGCGACCGGCTCAGCGGCGGCGGCCGCCGCCGCCGCCTTCGATTTGGGCGGCATCGGGAGGTGGCTCGCTAGGGGGAGACGACTCACGCGTCAGGTGGGCGGAGGCTGCTGAGGAAACGTGGAGACGGGTTTCGGGGTGGAGACGGGTATCGCGGGGTGGAGGCAGCGTCGGGTATCGCGGTGCGGCACGTACGTACCCGGAGAGCGCGCGGTCCTCACCCTCGGGGAAGGAGGGGTCGATGGAGAGCTCGTCGGCCGCCACCGCCAGGCAGCGCACTGACGCGGCGACCGCGGCCGCACCTCGGCGCGGCCTTGGAGCGGTGGTGGTCGCTGGATGCGCGCGTGGCGGGGGGACGGGAGGGTAGTGGCGGCGCGGAGGCCGCAGCGCGCTGGAGGCTAATGCGGCGGAAGCCATCGCGGTCTCGGAGCCGGAGAAGTGGAGGGAAGAGGAGGTGGCGGCGGTGCGAGGTGGGGAGGAGTAGGCGAGGGCGGAGCGGCGGATGAGGGAGGGGAGAAGGCGAGGGCGGAGGAGGGAGGGGAGGAGCGGAGGCGCGGATGGAGGAGGGAGGGGAGGAGGCGGCGTAGAGAACGGGGGAGGAGCGGAGATCGTGGGGAGATGGGTAGAAGGTGGGAGGAGGAGGCTCACACGTAGCGCGGGGTGGGTTCAATGTTGCATGATCCAAATGATTTTGGCCTTAGGATTTTCAATGAGTAAGAGAAGAAGGTTTGAGGAGAGATCCAGACCATTCATTTGTATGAAGTTGGATTACTTGGTACACAAATCTGTGTAGACTTAGATTAGGCATGACTGTGGAGGTGGTTGAGAGGGTGGATTTAGCAAAGAAAATTTTGGTGTATTATAGAGTAGGGTAGATAGTTTTTAAATTGTAAGTATTTGTGAGAGATAATATAAAGATAAAAAAATTATATATAATTTTAACTGAAACAGCTAAACTCAATATAATATATATCATAATATAAAACAAGCTATTTAAAATGAGATACTCCACACGGTCAAAAAAAAAAAAGCTAAAGACTGAGCCCCTCGAACTTGATGGTGCAAACAGCTGTCGGGACAGAAACGTCCTCGAATTCTAAGACAACCTGGTGCTTAGCACTAGCTGCCGTACATACGAACTTGATGGTGATGGTGCAAACAGTGGGTTCATCGGTGCAGAGACGACAGCGCATTAAAGGCCGTGCTGGCATTGGCTGCAGCAGATGCTGTGATTTTTTTACTTTGGCAGACCTGTGAGTGCGAGAAGGAAGTGAGATAGGTATGAAAGGTGTTTTCGATAAACTGAGTATTTATATTAGATTTTAGTTTTTTAAATATAAATTAGAAGTAGAAACTAATATGAACATGCTCAAAAACTAGAAGAACTAGTATGACTTGTAAGGCGGAGAGGCACTCGCGAGTTGACTGATGAGAAGGCATTTGGTCGTTTTGGAATACAGGAAATATAATGTGAAATATTTCAATTCTTATATAAATTTTTTTAAAAAATCCCTGCTTCAAACATACAAACCATGGATGCCGCAAAATAAAAAAAAGAGAAGAAAAGAATGTATTTGAAATGTACAATGTGTGCCCTATATAGTGTTGGTTCTTTTAAGCTGCGACTTTGGCTTATAGTTTTTAAATCCTGACTATTCCCAAGAGACAGTACGTAGAGAAAAACTAATTGTATGCAATTTTTGCCGGTATATCTGAAATCAGTATAGTATCTATTACAATATACCTGTAGACTTAGTCTAAAAAACACACTATTTAAAACTAATTACTATAATAAGAAGTGGTAAGCTGAAACGGGAGCCATTCTAAACCCATAGTAGTAGTTTTGTATGACGTGTGTGCTTACGTACCTTAGCTCCCTACCAGGTTTACACCCCCAAATATGGACATGTGTCTATGATATGTGGAAAGTGGAGCTATACAGTCCGCTCATTTGGCCTGAAATTTGGTAACTTATGGTTGAAATTACACTATAACTGATAGTGGTTTATTTGGTATAATTAAAATTTAAAAAAAATTAAAAATGTTAGCCCATCACGTGTAATGCAAACAAATGCAGAAAAAAGAATCGGCAAACAAGCTCAAAAAAACCGAAAAATCAGGAAAAAGAAAAAAATATAAATAGTGGAAATTAAGTCAAAAACTTAAGCTAAAATGAGCGGAGCATAATCTCATGCTTTTAGATTATAGCTGATAATTGTTAGTTGGAACTGATATATCTGATAAATAGTGACGATTAATAGATGCCAAAGATAGAACTCGCTTAAAAGAACTAAGCCTACGTATGCAGTGCATTTATGCAGACAAAACCTTAGTATCATCAGTGCCAACCAGCGCACAGGCACACACGATTGATTCTCATGAGGTACTCCAGCAGCCAGCTAGCTCGTAGGCACACACGGTGGCACACATGATGAGAATGGAATGATGCTGCAGCTAGCTTTATTATGAGAAAAATTCTATTGTATCACGTTACACAATCGAGTTTGTGTAACGAATAAATAAGATGGTAACACGTGTGACAATGCATTGTAGCAGAACTATAGCCCGTACAAATATAATATTTCTAATTTTTTTGCTATAGTACCGGATCGTAAGGAAAAAATATTTTTAAAATAACTGCTACAGTATTTTGTCGCGTGTCACCATCTCTTTTGCTTGTTACACAAATTGAATTGTGTAACCGGTAAATAATAGAATTTTTCTTAACATGGAGCTAAGCTTACGACTTCTCTCTTGTATGTGCTGGAGAGATAAGGATGAACACATGTATACATAGCAAGTCTTAAGTCTATCTTCGATATATCTACAGATTGTTTAGACTTTCATGGTGTTGGACAGCGTGCATGATCGGTCTAAAATTTGACCAAACAGTCTAGTGCTGCCAACTGTAACTACACACTAATTTGCAATACTACCTTCACTTCAAAATTGGAGGCTATTTGTCAAAACTATTTGATTTTAGTCTTAAAGAAAAAGTTGGTTCTCGACTTTTTTTCCATGCAATATTTTCCCCAAAAATAGCCTCACTAGTAAAAATAAAACCCATGTAGAAGAAACTATATGTCTTGATCATAAAGCAACTATATGTCTTAGTCATAAAGCAAGAGAAGGTACCAAGATTCGAGCCAAAGTTGGACTCAAACCTCGGTCCCCCACCCAACCGAGCCTCAGTTCCTAAATGACCTCATCGGCAGGGGTACTACATAGATGAATATACAATTAACAGAGAGAAACTATGCCCAAAATAACACAATAAGGAGGACTCAGCCTTAGCTCAGTTGGCTCGGCTTGCCGTCGCGCAGCCAGACCACCTGGGTTCAAACCAGGCGTCTCGGTCCTGATCAACTCGGCTTTAACTTCTAGCTTATTTTTCACTATTCATAAGTTTCGTCTTTTTCTGAACTTTTGGTTTTTTGTTGAGCTTTTTTGCTGGTTCTTTTTTTCCCGTATTTGTTTGTATTATACGTAATGGGCTAACATATTTTTTTATATTTTTAAATTTTTTGTAAATTTAATTATGCTAAATAAGCCTCTGTCAGCTACAGTGCTTTTTTCAGCCAGCTACAGTGTTTTCAATCATAAGCCATAAGCTTTTCAGCCGAACCGATCACCACCTTTAAGAGGAGCATTGGTGATATAACAGTGCTCTTCAGTACTGTTTATATTAATAGTGTATTCTGAGTGTACATGTATGTAGATGTTTTTAGTGATTAAAATATATATCCATGCTATATGAAACTCTTAAGTCAAGTCATCTTAAAAACGTGTGCATTAAATGCACACATGACGTGAGCAGGTGTGGTGGCGTGCGTATACACGTAAATATGTTCTTATTGTACTCACTTCAAACTACTTAATCAAGAACGGAGAAACGGAGAGCAATAGTAGTAGCCGGACATGTTCTCTTTAGGACGTATCCAAAGAATAAAAAGGTCATCGGGATCATTATGAACTCATATGCTAACTTATACCTTGTAATAATAGGTCACATGCTTATAATACTGAAAAGTTACATGAGTTGGACTGAAGAGCGTTGGTGTTTCTTGACCACGGCTCATACATGCAGATTCGCCCCTGGTTCTCTTGCTCTATGCATCATCTAGCTAACGGAGTTGCATACATACATACATACATACATACATACATACATACATACATACATACATACATACATACATACATACATACGTGTAAAGAATGCACGCCATCTAACGGAGTTGCCTAGCTACCGAGAGCTAGCAACTAGGGCCTGCACTTCTTCTCTCCTCATGGCGATCGGAGTCCTCACGGCGATCCTCCGATGGCGGCGCCCCCTCGTCGCGCTCACGCGCAGTCGACGTTGACGACTGTCCTCGCATCAATCCGCCGGGAACAGGCTGCAGGCCCACGTCGCCGCTCTGCAGTATGTGCGCGTACCGGCGGAGGTCCGGGAACTCCTCCAGAGCGGCGGCCGGCAGCGTGGTTCTCTGCGGATGGGCGGCGGCGCGCGGTAGCCGTGGCGGCGCCGACGACGTTGCAGCTGGTTGACCATGGAGCGGTTGTTGGATACCGCGGGCTTCCTCGGGGAAGTTGAGCTTGGCCTTGGAGCCCTTGAAGCGGAGCGCGGCGGCGTCGTAGGCGCGGGCGGCGCCCTCGGCCGTGTCGAAGGTGCCGAGCCACACGCGCGCCGCCTTCGCGGGGTCGCGGATCTCCGCCGCCCACTTGCCCCACGGACGCTGCCGCACGCCGCGGTACCGCGGCCGGTCGGCGCCTCGCTGCTGCTGCTCCGACGTCGTGAGCGCCGGAGGAACGCTTTGTTGGTGCATCACCGGCACTGCAGCCATCCACCGTTCATGCATGCATGTTATACACGACGTCAAGATGAAAACAGAACTATATGTAGGTACGTGATTATATGCAAATTAACACTTAACCACACGGTTAATCAAGATGAGCATCCGACTGAAAGCGTGAGAGGTATATATTTAGCAATAGCCAATAGTAATAGTTTTGCAAAAACAAAAACATAAGCAAACTATTACTACTAAGATCGATTTCGTTAAGGGTTGAATTGGTCGTAAATGCCATTTTGTTTTGTTTTCTTTTCGTTTTTGTGCTACCTTATCTAGAGTGAGTCACATACAGAGAAGAGAGAGAGAGGTAGCTACGTCGAATTATCTAGACAACATAAATATGCCAATAAAAAAAGTGTATTGCACAAGCCTTGCGTAGTAGCTTTAGCACGATATTTGTAGCTTCGTTATATGACTTTTAACTGATTTTTGTCTATATATGAGGAGTGCAAAGTAACAGAAATTTACATGTAGTTTTAACCGATATAAATGAAGTCACTATAATATATATCATAATTAATTTATAAATCACATTTTAGAAAGATATTTAATTTAAAAACTAGTTATCATGAAAAAATTGAAAAATAACTCTTAAAAACTGAAAAGACAGGCCATAACCTTGTTGCCAGAACATGGATGCCACGGCCCCCGGCTGCGCCGCACCTGCCACCACCGGCGGTCCGGGCTGCGCCGTCGTCGAGCTGACGACGTGCGTGAGCGCCGCGACGATGACGGCGCGCTCGACCTCCGGGTGCACCGCGGGGTGGAAGCGGAACACGCCGCCGCCTCCTCCTCCCTGTGCTTCATCCTCCCTGGGCACGTCATGATCCTGAGGGGACGAAGCCCTCTTGCGACGACGATGCTGCCCCGGAGCGCCCTCAGCAGCAGCAGTATCTCCTGGACGATCCACTCTCGTTTCCCTTGCGCAGCACCAAGCCGAAGCCAAAGCCCATATGCTATGTGTCCTTCTGTTAGCCGTGCGCCTAAAGCTTAAGGTCAAGTGCAGAGGGCTAGACAAGATAAGGATGGGACCGAGCTAGCTAAAGATGCTACGACTACCCTTCATACATATAGGCAGCCACCTCATGGCAATGGCACTGTGTTATTACTAGCTAGCTATATTGTACGTACGGCTAACTTCCATAGATAAACTTTAACCATTAATTTATTTTATGTTATATTGCACTGAAACTACAGGATCATGCTTACACGAACGTATATACCAATATATATTGTTCGACTGATAGCTGACCATATATTGCATAGTTTAAATCTCAAAATACGCAGACGCCTTCTAATAATCGAAGACATAATATATGTAGTCGGCTTGTGCGGATGCAATGTATGTAGACGTTCCACGGTGATGAGTTTAGCGCCATCGAAGACATAATTAATTATACGTATGGCCCATCCTTCGCTTTCAAAAAAAGAAAAAACGTATGGCCCAACGTTACATACAAATATGGCAGGTATGACGACGAGTGAATACCCATACCGTAGTTCATTTCGTACACCAAAATATCCGTGTCCCTTCCTACCCTACATTTCTTATTTCCACTCGCTTAATTTCCTTTGTTTTGTTTCTAAAAAAAATCCCTTGGTTTCTGTGTGCGTTTGTACTTTGTAAGTACATTGTACTGCACGTATAGCCGGTCCCACTATACTAAAAAAGAGTATAAACTGAGTGGAAAAAAGTTGTGCTTTCTTTTTTTTTTCTCTTTTCATTTAGTTGTTTCTGTGTGTTTTTATATCGTCAATTTGCACAACTTACACTTAACGAATCACTATGAACCTCCTATTTCCTTGTTAATGATTTCTGATTGGAGCGAAGATAAGAATTCATACGACTAATTAATTAACAAACCCAGCAGAGCTATGGCGAAGTTTCTGCACGTCTTCCCAGGATTAAGTCATTGACTTGAAAGTCCTACATGTTCACACCAGGTCAAAGTGCACAATGACTTGCTTTTCTCTAAAGCCAGAAGAGATGTATACGTCTAAAAGGAAAATGGATTCAGTGATGCTCCTCTCAAAGAAAAGGATTCAACGGTGTGCCTGTTGCTTGAATGGCCTCCCGAATGAGAGAGAAACGGATTCAAAGGAAACGGATCCAGTAATGCTCCTCTCAAAGAAAAGAGAGAAGATTTTTAGTTCGGTCCATGCAGAGGTGTAGAAGATGCTGACACCTTCAGCAAATTTAACCATCCATCAATTAAGGGCACTATCGTCATTTAACCCCTTTCTATTGTATGGACTTAGTCAGCCATGAGTGCATGACACCATGCCGTCCATAGTGGTTGCATCCAAAAAGCAGATCGATCGAACTCGTTGGCCGTCCCATCAGGATGACAACGACGGCAGAAATCTCAGTGAACAGCGGTGGACTACTCGTCGGCTGTCCTGTCCGGATGACAAAGGCGGCAGAAATCTTGGTAAACGGCGGCGAAAATCTTAGCAATTTGGCCCCGTCTGGCACAAGTGCTGCTCGTCGCTCGTAGTTGACCACGGGCTATAATCTCAGCGAGTCGACCTCGACGTACGCAGGGGAGGAGTCTTTGACGGTGGCCTCCGATGTGAGGCGGTGGGTCCAAGGGGGAACCTATGCAACACTTGTGGCGGAGCCCCGATGTCGAAGCTCGGCTAGGAGGAGTGGAGGAACTGGACTCGCAGTGGGCGTGCGGGACAGCGAACTACTTTTGCGTTGTAACTTGTAAGACAGTGAGTTCTCAGGGCAAAATTACTTTTTTGCCCATTTTGCTAGCACCACCCCTTCACACCACTCAGTGGCACCGGAGTTGTCAAGGCTATGACAATCGTTGGATGGGCTGTATTCCACGGTTGAGAACAACTGAATGTACTGAACCAGAACACAAGAAAGAAAAGGATTCAACACTGACTGTTGCTTGAATTGCCTCACTGAATGAGATAATGGTCATTGGTCATCTACCCTTCATTCGAGTGGTAGTCTAAAGCCCACATATGCTCAGTTACTGGCCAATTAATCTTCCGATTAATCTAAGCCTACTGGCCATGATGGAAAACAGGGGACACCCACTAGTCCCATAGATTAGTAGTGTATTACATAAGCATGGAGTAATGACGAATATGACCCATGCAGTTGGAAGTTTTGTTTAATGCGTTTCATAGCCCGTGGACGATTGATGTACACTCAACTCATTGGGATGGTATGCATCATGCGTACCTTTGGCTCAACTCATTGGGATGGTATGCATCATGCGTGCCTTTGGGAGTGTCTTGTTAAACATAAATCTCATTGTCTTGAATCGACAGTTGTTGAATCTGATTCTCCTATAATAAACCAAAATGACTTGGGCGTCAAGAACCAAACAACTCCCTAGTCAAGAAATAACAAACAAACGAAGCTCCCCTAAAAACACACAACAGTTGATAAATAAGCGCATGGACATCGTAGAAGTGACAGATGAGTAAATCACAAGTCACTACTTCACCACTCACCAGTAGCTACTTCCTCTGCAGACTTTTTTCACCCCTGAATTTTTCTCCCCTATCGTTGGTTAATTACCCAGAATTATAAATTCAGCCTATATGTACCCCTGAATTGTTAGCATTCTGGGTATATTCAGTTGCAAAATGACATTTCTGAATTAGTATCTATGTCACTAGTTTTAACATATGATCGCAACGTGAGTAAATTGAGAGTAAGTGTACATTTACATGTCTGTGCTACTATTTGAACTCACCGAAAACAGTATTCAGGACAAGCAGAAAGCCAGGCCATGATACATCTCTGTACGAGCGCCAGCTGACCTCCTTTGAACTCAGCCGCTGTGCAGTTCATGAAAGCCCATCTGATCAAAAGTTTCTTCAAAGGCCTGAGCATTACTCTCATTGCAAAAACAACTCATCCATATTTATACGTTCGTACGCTATCGACCAAAAGATGGCAGTCTGAAGTAACATTCGTGTCCCATGAGCTCATCTGTGCTACAATTTGAACTCACAGAAGCAGTGCTCAGGCAGAGCCGATCCCCTTCCCATGATATATTCCTCTTGATGGGCATCCCACATAGCCTTAGCCAGTTGGTCCCCTGCCAATCCAGCAGCAGTGTAGCTTGCAAAAGCCCTCCTACTCAAGACCACTGTCTTCTGGAGCCCTTGCATTGTTCTCATCGCAGTTACCATCTTATCCATATTTCCAAAGAATGTGGCAACATAAGCATCACTGTTGACTGAAACATAATAGTCGAGAGCAGCTTTTGTGTTTCCATGCATCCTCTCAAAATCTTCATGGGCCAGGAGAGACGATTTTGTGTATATATTTTTGTAAATGGAAGTGAAGCCCTCAAGTTCCATTAGCCCATCGCCAGCAGCTAAATAAATGTTCGTGTTTGTAGGAATGCCTAATGCTTGGAGGATAAATGCTGTTTCACTTGGTGTAAGAGGGCACTTGCCACGGTTTCTCCACAGACGGGCAGCATCACCAGTCAATGCCTTCCTATCCTCTCCACGTGCAGCTTCAATTGAGTCCATTGATTTGGAAGAAAGGGCAGTGTATACACATCGACTGTAGGCGACCATATCTGGTTCAAATCTCAGGTGAAGGGATAAGAAAGGTTTTGGTATGGCTTGGTGAAGCTCAATAGCTTTGGCTTCCACCTTCTTATTCAACCGGAGTGCATTATAGCAACCCTGGCAGTAAGAAGCTTTGGCATATGAAGGATTTCTGAAAAAATGCAGGCATATACATCAGTATGGCGGAGAGGCGGTCCCAAAATGAATAATTACGATGACAAATAGTTTGGAATCAATAACATATCAAATAGTCCAGAACAGGATCATTGGCACAATTATGAAAGAATAGAAGAGTTAACCATACAAGTTTTAGGTGCACATGCCTTTGTCTCACTCAATCTGCGTCTTGTGGATCATACTTGTGCGGGAAAAAAAGAGGATAGATGACAATCTTTATGGGCAGAACTAAACGTAGCAGACAAAAGGAAATTAAGATTAGGTAAGGTGAAGTGGTTGCTGTTATGTAAATAAGCCATGTAACCACCAAATCACGGGTACACAAATTCTTGCATTACATGGATAGGCATATTAATTAAACAAAGCTATCTTGCCAGAATATGGTGTATTAGTGTCTACAGTCCAATTAACTGAGATCAGGATCACTGCAAAAGGTTGGGGGAACTGCAAAGATATGGAGAGCACTACTTCGTTTGACACCATTTTGTGCAATCGGGCAAAAGCAAGCCGATATGCCAACTTCGAAGGTTGATAAATATGCTCACTACTAGCGTTTGTTAGAAGTCAGAAGACTATATCCCAAGCAATGAAAGCAACAGAGAACCGTATCCATAAAAGGCAGTGATTTGCATGGTCACATCGCATCAGACACCAACATCTGAACATATATAATAGGGCCAGTACATATGATTTTCAACACTGCTTGATGGTGCTATTAATAGCGCTAACACACGCACGCACGCGCGTGCGCGCACACACACACATATATACATATATATATATATATATATAGGTATGTCATATAGGTACAAAGACCCTTATACAACAGGGAAATATACAGGTAATAATACACATCTAACACCAGCATTGAACTCATGGTGGATCAACAACATGAAGTTTGGAGAGAAAGAAACCGTGTTGGTGACTATGGGGGTTGCAAGAAAAGTTAGGAAAGAAAGTGGCTCGACAAGAAATGCTGGAGTGAAGGAAGGAGAAGGACGAGGGTTGAAAGGATGAGGCTCATTAAAAGTAACATCCTGAGAAATCCGCATCCGTCGGCTAACAGGATCCCAACAACGATATTGTTGTGAACTAACACAACAAAAGGGTAATCATCCATCGGAGAGAGGTCAGACAACAACGACTTGAAGTAGAATGACGCTAAATGAAGAGGGCACCGATTGAGGGAGGAATAGATCTAGAATAGCTGATCAAAGGAACGACCACAACTGGATTTTAGGGATTAGGAACTTGTTTATTTATCTTTGTTTGCTTTATAATGGATACATGCTATCCCTTTTATAGAGACGACCCAATTTGACTCCTAAAAAATAATCTATAAGGAAACTTATCTTTAACAATCCGATCTAATAATAATGTGCCTAACTAATCAATAACACAAACATCTAATAGATAGATTTCTAAATAACAAGCCATGCCTAATACATGCGGCGCTACAGTACCCTCGCATGAACAGTACACGTTACAGTAATCGGTGCTACGGTGTCACGCGCTACAATACTCGCATTGCAATACTTTTTCTGAATATTAAACCATAACATTACACCCCTCGCGGCGAGACAACTTATTCTCGAGTTGTGGTGGTAGCCACCGTTGAAGACCTTCTATTCTTCACTGTTAGCCTTCAACTTCTCCAAGAGACATGGTGCGGCACCGGAAGTTTTGGTGAGTGGCTCTGATGCCAATTGTTGTGAACTAGCACAACAAGTGGTAATCATCCGCCGGAGAGAGGTCAGATGACAGCGACTTGAAGTAGAACAGCGCTAGGTGAAGGAGGGCACGGATTGGAGGAATAGATTTAGAATAGCTGATCAAGTGAACGATCACAGCTGGACTTTAAGGACTAGGAACTTGTTTATTCATTTTTGCTTGCTTCATAATGGATATATGTTATCCTTTTTATAGGGACAATCTGACTTGACTCCTAAAAAATAATCTATAAGAAAACTTATCTCTAACAATCCAATCTAATAATAACTTGTCTAACTAATAGATAATACAAACACCTAATAGATAAATTCCTAAATAACAAACCATGCCTAATACACACGGTGCTACAATACCCTCACGTGAATAATATGCACGTTACAGTAATCGATGCTACAGTGCCACAGGCTATAGCACCCACACTGCAATGCTTTTTCTGAATATTAGACCATAAGATATCCCTTATGTTCAATGCTATAGCCCAGAAAAACACACTTCATGGATTGAGCAGTCAACTTGGTGCGCTCACGAGGTGCAAGAAGAACATAGTACAAACACACAAAGAAGCGAAGACAAGAATAAATAGGAGTTTTTCGACAAAGACGTTCAACTGGGATCCTACCCTAAAGAACAAAAGAAGGCTGAATATTGATAAAAAAAAGTGTCAGTAGAAACAGTCTCAACCCAGAAGTGTCGTAGAACAACATAAGCAAGTATAAGAGCACAAGCTGTCTTAAGAAGGTGACAATACTTTTGTTCAGCCACACCATTCTGGGCATGAGCATCAGGGCAAGAAAACTGAGAGAGTGCCCTACTCGTTAAGAAAACTACGAAGAACTCCTGACAAGTACTCCCCAGTGGAATCAGCATGAAAACACGAATAGGCGAGTCAAATTGAATATGTGTCATAGTGGCAAAATTCTTGTAGATAGATAAAATCTCATTACGAGATGACATAAAATATATCCATGTGTGCTAAGAAAAATCATCAATAAAAATTATATAATATCGATGACCTCATTTCAAAACGAAAGGAATTGGACCCAATACATCAGAATGAACAAGATCAAAAAGACATTGTGACACTAACTCACTGGAAGGATAGGGGAGTTGAAACTGTTTGCCAAACTTACAACCCTAACAATTTAGAGAAGCATCACCAGGCAAACACCCTAAAAGACCACAACAAACTAATGAAGACAGACGTAACCAATAAAGATGTCCCAAACGATGATGCTACTAAACAAAAGATACAGTGGAGGATGCAGCAGATGCGGAGGCGGTGGTGGAGACAACAAGACTAACAAAAGTATCGGAAGAAAATGAAGCTAGTCAAGCTCCCAAAGACGCCGTGAGTCACGACGACGAGGGTGGAAAAGCTAGGCGGCGATGGCTGAAGAAGATCTAGCAGCGACGGCGGCTTGACAACGACGAGCACAATGGAGGCAAAGCCAGGCGGTGGCGGCTGGAGAAGATGAACCAGTGGTGGCGGCTTGACGAAAACCCTAGGTTTGCTCTGATACCATGTTATGAATAGCTCTTGTATTCATCATGAGGCTAGTGGGCCCATATATATACAAGTACATGTATGACATATATGCAGAAAAACCCTTATACAATAGGAAAGTACATAGCTACTAATACACATCTAACAGATGGTACTAAGCCTCATGTATGCCACTTAAGAATGCAGTCATTGACACCATGAATCTACTTCACACATGAGCTCTTACTACTGCAATATATCTACTTCTTATATGTTCTAATGCATGTTTTACAATGATACTGGAATTTTAGTCACCAGCCTTATCCTATCCATCCTTTACAATACACTAAAGCATCAATAGCAGATATGATTCAAGGCATCTTGCATGAACACTGAACAACATAACTTGGGGAATGAAGCATGACAAAGAGAATTGGTATTATGGAAATGGACAGCACATTTCAGGGATATACTAGATGATTGAGCAATACCTATCTCTTCTTTGGCTCATAGCAGGTGTCAGTGAAATATAGTGATGCTCCAAGAGAGCTGGAAGCACTGTTTCCACATAATCAAAATGTCCTTTCCGTTTGCTGCAGTCAACCTTAAATGGCTCTTTCGACGCTATCTCCTCAGGCATGTCCTTCACAACTTCCACATAACCTCTAGTCTGCTCAATGAAGTAATCAACATCAAAAACATCTGCAAAACCACTGACAGAGCATTCCAATAAGCACTAAAGTGCTTTTTGAACAGAATCAACTACAAAACTACAATTAGAACAAGCCTTCGTTTCCTCGAGTGATTCTCATACCTAGATTCGTTCCAATAGGCTGCAACCTCAAACTTGGGCAGAACCATTGTTGCGTTCAGAAGACGTGCAACCCCTATTCCATCGCATAGCTGCAGAACCATCACACTGGTATCATTTGATGCACCTTCAGAAGTTCAGAACTCATAAGCACAGAACATAGCCAACTAAAACCACATTTGTTTTACACAACACAACTTCTGAAACTTAAGCAATGTCACTATACAATGCAATCTGTTTCCCTAATACTGATGCCTAAAGCACGTGGTGGCTAAATCATGCAAGCCCTCTTTCTAACACTAATTACTCTATTAGCCCAGTCCTTGTGCATGACAAATGATCTAACAGTACAGGCCAGAAAGGAAATCTTATATCACTACAGGAAGGAGGAAACTCTAACCAAGATCGCTTAACGTACATCACGTCGCAGCTGGTTGAGCCCGCCGTAGCAATCTATCCGGATGTACCCATTCCTCCTCGCCGGAGCTGCAGAAGAAGATGGGATAAAAAAAAGTATCATTAACAGCTCACCACATCTCAAGCAAAGGTCCACTACCCTAACCTAAACCCAAACCTCGAAGCACGCGAGGCCTCACCGAGAATTGCAGTCCGCCACCAGCCGCACGGCCGCCACTCCACCACCCGCCGCTGCGCCCATATGACACGCGGCCCTGATCGCGACTCCTCCCTGGAGGAAATCCAAGGCGGGGATATGTAATTTCTGGAACATTCTAGAAGAATCTGGGATAGGAGGTGCGGTGCGGGGCGCGTACCTGGAGGCGGGGAGGGCGAAGAAGGGCGGGGAGGAGGGGGGAGAGAGGAGGAAGAAGAGGGCGGGGGCGAGGAAGAGAACCGGGAGGAGGAGACGGAGGCGGTGTCGGTGGTGGGCCCACCACGCCGCCGCCGACGACATGGCCGCCGCCGCGAGCTGGGAGA
The DNA here is from genome assembly GCA_017311315.1 of Dendrocalamus latiflorus. Lineage (NCBI taxonomy): Eukaryota > Viridiplantae > Streptophyta > Magnoliopsida > Poales > Poaceae > Dendrocalamus > Dendrocalamus latiflorus. The sequence goes on along the minus strand of CM029653.1, from coordinate 40,806,137 downwards.
AGCACTGGATCTGATCGGTGGCGCCGTTCGGAAAAGCTGCCGCGAGTACTACACCGGAGCCGCGTTGCCTGCACGAGAGGTTATGGGATGGGGAAAACTGTCTGTTGTTAGTCAGAGTTTGGGTCCCACCAGTAGGTGGACCCCACATGTCATTGAACCTTATCCCGATCGGGCGTGGCGTGCGGAAACGGTGGGGGGGGGGGGGGGGGCCAATAGTTACACCGAGTTACTCTATGCCTTCCACGTATGCACAATGACAGGTGGGGCCACATATGTTTTGCCCTACATGTCAGTGTCATGTGAAGACGCCAATTCTGAGGAGTTAAAACGTAAAAATAGATTACAGAAAGGGCTTATCTCGGAAGGAAGGAGGAGACACCCACCGCAGAGGCGAGACTCCACCCGGATCGAAGCCGCCGTCTCGAACTCCGGAGCCCACACCCAGACGCGAAGCTGGCGCGGGAGGCGGCCGACGCGAGCGCTCGCAAGCGCAAGGCGGTGGACGGCGGGGAGGCCGGCGCCGCCGCCGACGCGGACGCCGCGGCGCCCGTCCCCGAGGAGGCGGTCATGGGCGACGCCCCCTCGGCCCCCGCGCCGCACGTCGGTGGAGGGGAGGAGGCGAACCCTAACCCGAGCGGCGGCGGCGGCTGCTCGGACTCCGTGTCGGTGGAGCTCTCGATGGGCGGCGACTACTACCACGCGTGCTGCGGCGACGCCGACCTCGACCTCCACGCGCCCGAGGGGCCCAAGGCGCCGTACGTCGGTGACAAGGTGAGGCGTCTCAATCTCCCCCCCCCCCCTGTGCAATCGCTGTAGATTTGTTCATGTGGTACAATCACACTCAGTGTTGCAGCGCCAAGTGTTTCTAATCCGGCGTCCTGCTAGTTGTGGCCTTCACCCTTTGGGTGTGGCAAGAGATCGACCCTGTTGACCCAGTAGGATGCGAATGTTGGTAGTGGCAACTGTTGCACTGAAGTTTAGTTTCGTTGGTCAATTGACGTTTGGGATGCCTAAGGTAGCGTAAGGGATTGAAATTTGGATAAACAGGGATCAATTACTCCTTATCGTGTTCTATTCTAGGATAAAAGGGGTTATCAGGTGCTCCTTACTTAATCTCCACGTCTAGAATGATAGAGATAATTTGTTGAACAAGTTTGTTCCGATTTGTGGATGTAGAATAGCCTTCAAGAAGCTAGGGGCAACTCAGCACAGAAACTGGAGCACCATTTTTGTTTGTGCTCAAGTGAGGTGAAATTTATCCCAGAAGTGGGGCCAGTCTGCACCTGAGTTTCTACTAAAATGTGCTGCTCTGTTTGAAGTTAAAAAAATGTCAAGATATAAATCCATCTGAGGAATTGGAGAGCTACATCCTAACAGTTTCATATCAAATAAAAGAAGATATTGAGATTGAACTATGACTTACAGATTTAGGTCAATTAGTTCGATATCTCTAGTGTATTTGGTGGTACTGGTGAATTTCAAGCATCTTTTCCGTTTTTAGAGTTGATTTAGATTAATCTGTAACTTTGTTGTCCTGCTTTCATTTTGCCTTTCATACTAGTTACTGTTGTTTCTACCAATTGATGTACATGGCTGGTATCTTCTGAAACTTGCAGGAACCTCTCTCCACTTTAGCAGCTGAGTTTCAGTCTGGCAGCCCCATCTTACAGGAGAAAATAAAGGTCCTGATGGGTTTGGCAATTCTAATATGTAATAACTGTATTTTATGTTGATCTAGTGTATCAATGTCTGGTGCTTCAGTTTGTTCTTATAGTTTCTTGCCTGACCTGCAGTTGCTTGGCGAACAATATTATGCTTTAAGGCGGACACGAGGAGATGGAAACTGCTTTTACCGAAGCTTCATGTTTTCCTACCTGGTAGTATCTGTGGTATTTTTTCACACATGTTATAAGTATCCATAATTTGACAATCTTATGATTTGCTGCTAGGAACATATCCTAGAGACACAAGACAAAGCTGAGGTTGAGCGCATTCTAAAAAAAATTGAGCAATGCAAGAAGACACTTCAAGCTCTTGGATACATTGAGTTTACTTTTGAGGACTTCTTCTCTGTAAGTTTAGCAATGGTTATTTTGCATCTATCCTGTGTTACCTTGTTCCACATCGCTGTTATTCCAATTTATCCGCTGGGTCTCCTCTGAATAGTTTATAGATTTGTCTGCTTCTATCTGTGCATGCTGTTTGCAATTTCTCTGTAGATCTCTCTGGGGTATTTGCTTAGATGAGTCAGTGACAATCAGAAGCTTGTCAGTTTTCCTGTAATTAAATAAAATGCCTGTTTGATATGGCTGCGGCTTATGGTTTTTAGCTGAAATTTTTGAATTTTAGCTGTTTGCGACAGAGATTATGGAGAGAGATACTCGCTTGCAATTTTGGTTGATACAAATGTTGGGCTTTTAACGTGTACTATAATTAACTTGTAAACTCCGTCTTGAAAAAATACTTCGTTTGAAAGTTAGATACTATAGCAAAAGTCAAAAGCTGCTTTTAGAAGCCGTTAAAGAACAGGCCCAAAGTAAACGTCTGTGTCTAACCCCTGTCCATTGTTAATAACTGTGAAAATGATTGATCTGGGAGATTATATTGCACGCTTCTTGCCAATTCTTTGATGAAATGCATGGCTTGTTGCCCTTTATGAGGGAAGTCAACCCAGATATATAGCGTTATTTTTAGCTAGGAATATTAACCAGCCCGTTTTCTGAAGGTCATATGTTATCAGCTAGAAACACAAAATTTGCTACTGTAGCGGAGCTGTCCAGCTAGATGGTTTTCACTCTATTTTCTGGTTGTGTTGCGAGTTATGTGGTTGGTGTTGATGCACATCGGTTGAAATGTGGGTAGTTGAGATGCTTGTTCACAATAACTTGAACCGTGCTAACTGGTCTATACCTGAAAATACAAGGATTTTTTTTGAAAACGAATTCCAATGTAGTCTCTTTGTAATACTCCCTGGGGCTGTCATAACATGCCTCCTTACTGATTTGTCTCCCTTATTTTCCTCAGATATTCATTGAGCAGCTGGAAAGTGCTCTGCAGGGACAGGAAACTTCTATAGGGTATGTATCGTAGAGTTGTATTTGTCTCCTTAATGCATATGAACAAAAGAAAGGAAGTGTTGATGACAAAGGAATTTTTTTGACTCTTTACAAAGTATGGAATGCCCATGATCTATGTTTTGCTTTTGTGGTGAATCTATTTTGTTTTCCTGTATCTTTAGGCCTGAAGAACTTCTAGAAAGAACCAGGGATCAAATGATTTCTGATTATGGTTTGTACAACCAGATATTTGTACTGCGTCTTTCTCAACTATGTTGTCATTATTATATAATTGTGTCTTCTTTAGTTGTAATGTTCTTTAGGTTTGTCACCTCTGGTGAAATTCAAAGGAGGGCTGAGTTCTTTGAACCATTCATCTCTGGCTTGACAAATTCTACTGTGGCTCAGGTTAGCTTCATAGCTTCGTTTTTATATGTAACACAGGAAGTACAGACATTGTACCAGTAGTCCTGTATGTACATCAAGCATCAATATGTTAATTGGTGATTCTATTTGTTTCTTCCTGGTCAATGGTACTCCATCCTGTTTCCAATATAAGTCCATTTTATTGGGAATTGTCGTTTCACAATGCAAGTCAATTGAGGAAATCAAGGGTGTTGGCTCTGCAATATTTTCACACTCTACCCCTGCTTTAAGTGCTGTAAAATAGGTTGAGTGATTGTCGTATGCCATTTAATAGGGTTATTTAACTTTTCTTTAGATTCAGTGTCTCCTTGGCTTGTGGCCATGGTGGGCTTGGACATATATTGAGAAATGGAGGGAATAACTATAATGATTGATGTTTTTGGCACACGTCACTCTGGAGTGTGACAGCCAATATTCCCACAGGGCCAATTTCACTTAAGAAAGATTAGATAAAGCTAAGACTAGATATCATGGGAGTAGCAGACAGAATTAGCAGCTCTATAAGCAACGAAGTATTTTTCAACGGATAAGTTTATTCCAAGTAATCACATCAGGTTAAGAAATAACTTATTCACCCGTCTTCTGTTGGGAGCAAATAATACATGCTTTAACTTCGGACGTGTTCAATTTGCCCAGCATTATTTCCTTCCTTGATTTTGTGCACCTATTTCCATAAATATGCAGTTGAGAGACTGACCCTGATTTGGAATTCACTTTGCAGTTCTGCAAGGCTGCCGTGGAGCCAATGGGTGAGGAAAGTGATCATGTGCACATTACTGCCCTATCAGATGCATTAGGTGTGCCAATCCGTGTGATGTACCTAGACCGAAGCTCTTGCGATCCTGGCAATATAAGTGTTAACCACCACGATTTCATCCCTGCGGCCGATTCTTCTGAAGGTGATGCTGCTATGACATCCACTCCTGCTGGTGAGAAACCTTACATTACTCTGCTCTACAGGCCTGGTCATTACGATATTCTATACCCAAAGTGAACAAGGTTGATTTTATTATGGCTAGTTTCGTGAATTGGGGTTGGGAGAGCACTGTCTAGAACTCTATAATTATGTTGCTTCTGCATTCTGCGAAAGGCGGCCTTACAAGAGGGACCTTGTGTTCTTGGGAGGCAATCAAACGTGCTTTACTTGCCACTGCCCTCTATCTCAAATTAGTAGTGTTTCCTTGCTGTGAGTCTACTCTGGTACGATGATTTAACATTGTGTTGACTGATGAGAAGATTCTGTGGACATTGTTACTAATTGTGTTCTCCTTCCTGAATTATGTACTTTTCTGCATCATGATGCTTCATCATAGCAATCAATTCCGTTTCTTTAGAACTTGTTGAGCCATGCTTCTGGTTGATGTGGTGAATTATCCTGCTCCTTGGCCCTGACGCCTTACATGGTAATATGGTATAGCAATTTTCACTGCCATCCATGTGTGTAGGCATGTCTCATCTTGCGCAGGAAATTTCGCTAGCTTTCTGGCATTGCCAGTACTATCTGTTCCTACTTAGGGAATATTTGGGGATTTGCGAGATTTCCTGATGCAATGGATGATGTACGAACGGTTTGGAGCTTTACCCCATTGTTTTGTTTTATTTTTGAGAAGGTTGATGCGATTATACGACAGTTTTGATCGGACACTGCCGGCTGGCACATCTGTATCAAGGAATCGAGGGTAATCCTCGTTATCAGAAGGGATCTTGAATCCTACCTGGTTGGGTTGTCTTTCGGTTTACTTCATGTCTATTTCATAACGACTACTACTAGTATGCATGTGGGAAGGCTGTGGCTTTATTTTGTTGCTGTTCTCCGGTCTGCGATAGCATGATGAACGCTCGCGTTCTCTAAATAATGAAATATGAATTCTGCATCGATTGGAATTTTGCCCCAGGTTCCACTCTTTTGGGTGTTGATTGTTGCTAATTTCTGGAGCAAGTGGGGTATCAGTGAGTGCTGCTCTGGCATTTTGGCATGTAACCTGGCTTTCAGTTCCGGTTGCATCTTACCAGTGCAGCCGACCTGCTTAGCCAGTTTAATTAGCGACCAAACGTGGCCTCGACATGCAAATTGCGAGGTAGCTTAATTTTTTGTGTCAGTTTGGAGTTAGCATGCTCATGGTATGAACTAGTTAAGATGCATTTGGCAGTCGGAGGGGGTAACTGAGGCAGTACATACCATAATGAAAAGTAGTGATTGCATGTGCGTGAAGTACTAACACACACACAGCCTGGACATGAAGCGACAGAAAGTTAAAAACGAGCTATGTCAAAAACCTTTAGTAAAGAAATGGAGCAAGACGGCAGGCGGAAAGAGATTTGCATTTCACATGGTGGCTTTTCCTATTACAAGAGGCGCGCGCACACGCGAAAGCTCTCTCTCTTCTGGACACACGGAGGCAGAGGATAAATATAAGACCTTACAAAAATCTTATTAAAACAAAAATTCCTAGTGTATTCATATGTATGTAACAAGATAAATCCGTGACCCCATAAAATTATATGAGCACTAGAATTTAACCCAGATAGGTGGGGTTGTAAACCTATAACTTCATCCGCTCACCAAGGGATGGTTCTGGCCTTCGAACTAATCAATTGAAGGCATATACTATATCTAGTGAAAACCATTGTCTTTTTGAAAATTTGAGGCCATTATGCCTTGAGCACGAAATTACCATGAAAAAATCTGCTAAAAAAATTGAGGGCAACATCATGTTTAGGGGATCTAGAGTATCTACCTCCAATGCAGCGATAGGGACACGAATGGGATATGTCTCCAGGACACCACTATCAACCAATCGCTTTCTCACTTCTCAGTTCCTCACTTCTTCCACCACACCTGAAAAAAAAATCGTTCCCTCCATTTTATGGCTCCCATCTTTTTGTTCCCATGTATGGGGTGGTGGTTGTTTGTTTGCCCTGGCTACTTGCCAGCTTCCTGCGTCATCTAACTTACAAGAAGACAATCATATGCAGTCTCATGAATAAAAAGAGATGTATTAATTTTTGGATGAGACAAATTTCACGAAAAGGAATCAATCAACCCTCCGGAAATTTAGAAGGCGTCTTACTTGTACATTTTCATTTTGATAAATGTTGCAGCACATGAGAAATATGTAGTCAGTCCAAATACTTCTTAGTTTTGTTGTACTACTAGAAGGCATGTCTTGCTTACGGATTTCATGCAGAGGAATCATTGACCCTCCGGAAATTAAGAACGCGTAGACTTACTTATAGGTTTTCATTTCAGAAATCATGTTTTGTTATGGAAAATAATAAGTACCTAATGCCTCTTAATTTTGTTGTAAAAACAACCTCTGTTTCTAGCTTCTGAAACGCGTCGGCCTTTTTGTTTTCTTCTTCTTTTCCTCTTATTCTTTGTATTATCTATAATAATATAGCTTTTTTTCTATTTTTTAAATTTAATTACTCAGAAAAAACTAATATCTATTATAATTATAATATAATTTTCAGTCAATCATTACTATTATAAAAGAATGAGTTGGTGGTTGTAGATCCTTTCTTCTCTAACCACTATATTCTCAACTTCTCACCACTCTTTATTTTTCAACTGATTAGAGTAATTATCTTTCATAACATAATTCTCTATATATTCAATAAATTTGGTTGTAATACACGAGCAAGTAACTAGTAAACAAAAACCAGAAATCTACGGGTGATTGGAGCATTACCGTACACTAGTAGTCGCTGGTACCGGCACTGCGGGTGACGGACAAAACACGATAGCTGACGTGAGGAGGGAAGGACGGGGAGGCCGGTGGGAGTGGGGATGGCGGGGAAGGAGCCATCCGTCCATCCATCCATCACGCACCGCCTGCCGCAGAATCTTTGAACGGGCCTGCTGGGGCCCACGGGCCGGCACCCGATAAAGCCAAAACTCAAGGGGGGCACTGCTGGGCCCATTCCCCCATCACTCTTTCTCAACGGTGATTTCCCTCTTTCTTTTATATTTTTCTTGCTTTCTTTCTTTCTTTTATTCTTTTCCCGTCTGTGTTTTTCGTCCCTTCCTAGTACAGGTAGTCTATAATATATTTTTATATCATTTATAAATATAATTAAAGATAATTTATATGATTTGTTTTTCTATATAGTTGACTGTAATAGTCTCACATAATTAATAGATTTTCTATATAGCTATTTACGGGGGTTTCTTTTGGGATATAGCTTGCGGTTTAAATTATTGAATTTTAGCTGTTCATAAGAGAGATTATAAAAAAGAAGACAATTATATATGATTTTTAGATTATACAACTGTAGTCGGTACAGTGTATACTACAATCGACTAATAGGCTACGTCTTAAAAGATGAACCGTTTAAAAACTACTTACGGTAAAAAAAAGGTAGAAAGCTAAAACCAAAGCTATGCTAAACCCACCCTATACAATATATAAACAGTAAAAAACCAACTATTAAATATTAGGCAATATTTTTTACGTCACCTAAAATACTAGGCGGCATAGTACAGATTATATAGAGTGCTGGTGTCATAATCGCTGTCGCGTTAGTGGCCAAGACCACGCTCTAGCGAGAGTACAGCTTGCAGCACCTTTTCTCCACGCCTTCTTCTTCTTTTTATTTGGATGCAAGTGGAGACTGATCTGGTAGCAGCTGAGCTCATGGTCGATTGGCTTAGCTAGCTGCTGGTGCTTAAGGTCTCATCTGACCTAACAGTGCGCGTTCCTATCATTTGGAGATACCAGCACAACGTTTTTTCTTTAAAAAAAACCCATGAAAATGTCCGCGGAATTGCCGTTAACTATTATCGATGTTTTAATATCGATCTTACATATGATTTATCTAGATTTAGAGAAAATTTTTATCACAAAGATCTAGTAATGCAGAAGAAAAACACAACAATTTTTATACAGGTTCGCACTTTCTCCTGAAAGAATAATAACCATACGTCATGTGCTGCTATTGTTTAGAGAGGAAAATTATAGAGTGTATAATGAGAAATGGCTTGCACTATCTCTTGCTTGGATCTGCCCCCCCCCCCCTCTCTTCTCCGATGTAATCATTTATATAGTTGACCAAATGACGGCAGTTATCTTGCACCAAAAGATGTCTCATCGGTTTGGGAGATAACCACCCAATGGGAGTTATTGTCAGAGAAGCGTGGGGGTGGTTCACCATACAACGGTTATTGTCAGAGGAAGATCGTGTGCAATTAATAAAGATAAGCGCACGTTCTAACCGTCTTGTCAGGCGACTATACGAGACACTAGATAGGCTATTCGTAGGAAAGTCTACAACCAGGTCATAGAACATCTTACAAGTACATGATCGTAGAGAGACTTACGACTAAGTAATAGTCGCAGTAAGACTTACGACTATGTGGTTGTAGAGAGACTTACAACCAAGGAGTAGTCGCAGTAGGACTTATGACTATGTGGTCGTAGACAAACATACGACCAAGTAGTAGTCGTAACAAGATTAATGACTATGTGGTCACAGGCAGACTTACAACCAGGAGTGGTCGTAGTAGGACTTACGACTATGTGGTCGCAGATATATTTACGGCAAAGTAGTAGTCAAAGTAGGACTTACGACTATGTGGTCGCAGATAGACTTACAATCAAGGAGTAGTCATAGTAGCAGTAAGACTTACGACTAATAATTAAAGGATTATTATATCCTCGTCAGTCATATACATAAAATAGCAGTGGTTCAGATTTAGGCTGGGTTTTTTGGTGTTTGCTTTGACTTATCACTTCCTGCTACAGTAATTATCTTTTAAACGGTGCGTCCTTTTAAGATGGGTCTACAGGTAGTTTGTAGTAGACATTATACCGAATTTAGTTATACCAATCAAAATCATATACGAACGTTTTCCTTTGCGTATTATCTTTCACGGATAATCAAAATTAAAAAAACCACAAACAAAAAATTAAAACTACGGCCTAAAAGAATCCACCCTAAAGCATTGGGCATTCGGGCAAACACAATCAGGCAGTGCGCCATGCTTGTTTGCCCAAACACTAGAATCAGCTATGGAAGATCAGGCCACCCCCTTCAACAAGATGAGACACGCACGGTACAGCTATTGCTACTAATTAAAGTCGAGTGCTAAAGGGTTTGTTTTTTCTACTGTTTATAAGTTTTGATTGCTTACGAGAGAATATGAAGAGATAGAGATCCACGTACGATTTTAATCGATATAAATAAAGTTGATGTAGTATGTACTATACTTAATTCATAGACTCTGTCTTAAAAAGATATTCCATCTAAAAGTTAGTTACCGTAGAAAGGTGACTTTTAGGTCACGTCCAATGTAGGACTTAATTGGACGCTTAGGGTGAATTAACTAGTCACTTTGCCACGGTGGGCATCACGGCTAGCAGTTGCTCTAGAGTCATAGCTTAACGGGGAGTCTGACGCTAGGAGCAAGTCGCAGGCGCAGAAAAAATGCTTCGGGTTGGGTGGCGCTTTGGCAAAATACTCTTTCAGGCAAAAAAATATATTGTTGTATAGCTGCTTTATGACATGGTATTATTTATCTCTCTTTAAGTATTTATCTAAGCGTCTTTGCATTGGACATAGCCTTAGAAGTCGAAAAAAGAGATCTAAAAATAATATCAGCATCAAGTGTAAGCTGTTAGAGATATGTATAGTTTGTTATTCCCCATTGTTATGAGGGGTTCTTTGCATATTTACCACTTGTACTTTGTGTATATATTCTGGCCCATTGGCCTCATATGAATACAAGCGCTATTCATAACATGGTATCAGAGCCAAAACTAGGGTTTTGGCTTACCTAGGGTTCCGCGCGCCGTCGTCGGCCTCCCCGCGCCGCCGCCGGCCTCCCGCGCCGTCGCCGGCCTCCCCCCGCCGTCGCCCGGCCTCCCTGCGCCTCCCCGCGCCGCGGCCTCCCCGCGCCTCCCCGCGCCTCCTCGCGCCGCCGCCCGCGTGCCGCCTTCGCCGCCGTCGTCGACTCCCCTGTCGCCGACTCCCTCGTCGTCGTCGCCGCCGCCGACTCCCCTGCCGCCGACGGCCCCGCCGACTCCGCCTTCCGCCCGGTGACCCGCTCGCCCGGCCTCGGCTCGGCGTCTCCGCCGCCGCCTCCCGCCTGGCGTCCGCCCGCCCGGCCGCCTTCCGCCCGGCGCCCGCTCGCCCGGCCGCGGCTCGACGTCTCCGCCGCCGCCTCCCGCCTGGCGACCGCCCGCCCGGCCGCCTTCCGCCCGGCGCCCGCTCGCCCGGCGCCGTCGCGCCGCCGCCTTCCGCCTCACGCCTGGTGTCCGCCCGCCCGGCCGCCTTCCGCCAGGCCGCCGCCGCCGCCGTCGCGCCGCCGCCGCGGGCAACCCTAACCGCGTGCGCGCGTGCGTGAGTAACGGGCCAGAGGCCCGTTTGAGTTTCTAACCGAGCGGAAGGAAAAAAAAGAAAAAAAAAGAAAAAAAAGCAAAAAAAAGAGAAAAAAAACGTTGTTCTAACCGCCGCGCCGTCCAGCGCCGCCTGTTAGACTTCGTTGTCTTGGTCGCCGCGCCGTCCAGCGCCGCCTACCAATGGGCACCGTTTCCCTCCCTCGCTGCCCGGTGATCTTTGATGGTGTTAATTACACCGTCTTCGTGTCTCACATGCGCATTCACATGCGTGGTCTTCGTCTCTGGGGCGTCCTCTCTGGCGATGTCACCTGCCCGCCTTGCCCTATTCCTCCGACGGAGCCTACGCCTGTTGCATTGCCTCCGACAGCCGATAAGGCTGCTGCTGATGATAAAGCTGCCTCTGCCTACCAGGAGGCTCTGGATTCCTACAAGGATCGTCTGACCGTCTACACTCAGTGGTACGATGACGACGCTCGGGCTACTGCTGTCTTCATCGCCAGTGTCCAGCCTCAGTTTTCTTCTGAGGTTGTGGGACTCCCTTCGGCTTTTCAGATGTGGACTCATCTTCGTCAGCGCTACGAGTTACGCACAGAGGAGACTCGTTTGAGTGGTGCTGGTCTGATGCCACTCCCCTCTGTGCTCGCCGCTCGTCCGCCTGCTACACTGCCTCCTCCAGCGGCTACCACAGGTGGTGGTGGCCGTCCTCCGACTGGAGGTGGCCGTCCTCACTGTTCCTACTGCGACAAGGATGGCCACACTGAGTCCCAGTGCTACAAGAAGAAGCGGCATCTTTCACGCCGTTCTTCTACTGGCACTAGTGCTTCTACGACGACGTCTGCCTCGACTTCTTCAGCAGCTTCTCTCACCGAGCAGGAGATAGCCAGACTTCGACGCCTACTTGCCGCTTCAGGTTCTCCCTCGACAGGTTCTGCAGGTTCTGCTACTGACTCTTCGGGCACTGAGAGACCACCTCCTACACAGTCAGGCACCTCCCCGTGGATTCTTGATTCTGGAACATCTTTTCACATGACTCCTGATCCTTCCACTCTGTCTTCTATTACACCTCTTGATTCTCCTGTCAGTGTTCTTACTGCTGATGGTACATCTCTTTCTGTCTCTGGTCGAGGATCTCTTAGCAACTCATCCTTTCATGTTCCTTCTGTTGCTCATGTTCCTCGCCTTACCTTACAGCTTCTTTCTGCTGGGCAGATTACTGACCTTGGTTATCGGGTCATTCTCGACTCTGACTCTTGTTGTGTTCAGGATCGCCACACGGGAGCTCTGGTTGGTTCTGGCCCTCGGCGCCGTGACTCACAGCGTCTCTGGGAGCTTGACTGGCTTCACCTTCCTTCCGCTGCCACCACCGCCGCCAGTCTCTCCGCTTCTGCCACTTCGTCTACCGGCTCTTTCCAGCAGTGGCATCACCGTCTTGGCCATCTGTGTGGATCCCGTCTGTCGTCCTTAGTTCGTCGTGGTCTTCTGGGGTCTGTCTCAGGAGACGTATCTTTAGATTGTCAGGGCTGTAAGCTAGGTAAACAGATTCAGCTTCCTTATCCTCATAGTGAGTCTGTGTCTCTGCGTCCTTTTGATCTTGTTCATTCAGACGTTTGGGGTCCGGCTCCCTTTGTTTCGAAAGGGGGTCATCGTTATTATATTATTTTTATAGATGATTTCTCTCGCCACACTTGGATATATTTCATGTCTTCTCGTAGTGAGGCCTTGCCTATCTATAAACAATTTGCCACTATGATACACACACAGTTCTCCACTCCTATTCGTGTCCTTCGTGCTGACTCAGCTGGCGAGTACCTCTCTCGTCACCTGCGCAGCTTCCTTGCTGAGCAGGGCACTCTCGCTCAGTTCTCTTGTCCTGGTGCTCATGCTCAGAATGGTGTCGCTGAGCGCAAGCATCGGCACCTCCTTGAGACGGCTCGTGCTCTGATGATCGCCGCCTCTATTCCACCTCACTTTTGGGCCGAGGCTGTTTCCACTGCCACCTATCTCGTCAACATCCAGCCCTCTTCTGCTCTTAAGGGTGCAATCCCTGTTGAGCGTCTCTGTGGTTGTCTTCCTGACTACTCTGCCCTTCATCTGTTTGGCTGCGTTTGCTACGTTCTCCTTGCCCCTCGAGAACGCACCAAACTGACCGCTCAGTCTGTTGAGTGTGTCTTTCTGGGGTACAGTGCCGAGCACAAGGGATATCGGTGTTGGGATCCTGTTGGTCGTCGGATGCGGGTTTCTCGGGATGTGACTTTCGACGAGTCTCGTCCATTCTACCCACGTCCTGCCTCTCCTTCGGCTTCCTCTGTGGAGTCTCTGTCTTTCTTGACCTTTCCAGATACATCTATATCTGTTTTGCCCTCGTCCACCTGTCCCACTGAGTCTCCACATATTCCTCCTGTGGCCTCTCCGCCGTTGTCGCCGCCTGTGTCGTCTCTTACGACTCCCCAGGCTCCTCCTACTACAGTACCTCCTCCTCTTATCTTCTACACTCGTCGACCTCGTTTTGAGAATCTTCCAGCTGAGCCATCTTCTTCTGATGTTCCCTCTTCTTCTGATGCTCCATCTTCCCCTGATGGGCCATCTTCTCCTCGCTACGCTCTCCGCGATCGCCAGTTGATTCGGCCTCCTGCCCGTTTTGCCTTTGCTGGCGCGGCTACTCGTGAGCCTGTCTCCTACCGGGATGCTGTTACTCACCCTGAGTGGCAGCTTGCCATGGCCGAGGAGATTGCTGCCCTTGAGCGTACTGGTACTTGGGATCTTGTTCCTTGTCCATCTCATTCTCATCCCATCACTTGTAAGTGGGTCTATAAGATTAAGACTCGCTCTGATGGCTCTCTTGAGCGCTATAAGGCGCGTCTTGTTGCTCGTGGTTTCCAGCAGGAGCATGGTGTTGACTACGACGAGACTTTTGCTCCTGTAGCCCACATGACCACTGTTCGGACTCTTATTTCAGTGGCGTCTGTTCGCCACTGGTCTGTTTCTCAGCTTGATGTCAAGAATGCCTTTCTTAATGGCGAGTTGCGTGAGGAGGTCTACATGCATCCGCCACCTGGGTATTCTGTTCCTGAGGACATGGTCTGTCGCCTTCGTCGCTCTCTCTATGGCCTTAAGCAAGCCCCTCGTGCTTGGTTTGAGCGCTTCTCCTCTGTGGTCACTGCTGCTGGTTTTTCAGCTAGTGATCATGATCCTGCGCTCTTTGTCCACACTTCGTCTCGTGGTCGGACTCTTCTTCTCCTGTATGTTGATGATATGATCATTACGGGAGATGATTCTGAGTACATTGCCTTTGTCAAGGCTCGTCTTAGTGAGCAGTTCCTTATGTCGGATCTTGGTCCTCTTCGTTACTTCCTTGGGATTGAGGTTACTTCCACTTCAGATGGTTTCTTTATGTCCCAAGCGAAATATATTCAGGATCTTCTTGATCGTGCCTCTCTCACTGATCAGCGTACTGTTGAGACTCCCATGGAGCTCAATGTTCACCTCCGACTCTCTGATGGCGAGTCTCTTTCTGATCCGACTCGCTATCGTCATCTTGTTGGGAGTCTTGTCTACCTTGCTGTTACTCGTCCGGATATCACTTATCCAGTTCATATTCTGAGTCAGTTTGTTTTCGCTCCCACTCAGGTTCACTACAGCCACCTTCTTCGAGTTCTGCGATACCTTCGCGGGACTATCTCTCGCCGTCTCTTCTTTCCACGTTCCAGCTCTTTACAGCTTCAGGCCTATTCGGATGCTACTTGGGCCAGCGATCCTTCTGATCGCCGGTCTATCTCTGCTTACTGTGTTTTTCTTGGTGGTTCCCTTATTGCCTGGAAGACGAAGAAACAGACTGCAGTGTCCCGTTCGAGTGCAGAGGCTGAGTTGCGAGCTATGGCTCTCTTGACAGCAGAGATTACTTGGCTACGGTGGTTACTTGAGGATTTTGGTGTTTCTGTCACTACACCGACCCCTCTCTTGTCAGACAGTACAGGTGCTATCAGTATTGCTCGTGATCCTGTGAAGCATGAGCTCACCAAGCATATTGGTGTTGATGCTTCTTTCATGAGGTCTTGTGTGCATGATCAGATGATTACTCTTCAGTATGTGCCTTCGGAGCTTCAGATAGCGGATTTCTTCACGAAGGCCTAGACTCGAGCACAGCATAGCTTCTATCTCTCCAAACTCAGTGTTGTTGATCCACCATGAGTTTGAGGGGGGTGTTAGAGATATGTATAGTTTGTTATTCCCCATTGTTATGAGAGGTTCTTTGCATATTTACCACTTGTACTTTGTGTATATATTCTGGCCCATTGGCCTCATATGAATACAAGCGCTATTCATAACATAAGCAACTGTTTAGCACTCCCTGGTCGAACATAGCAGTTAATTGGCACGACAAAACGCTTCAATTCTGAACAGAACAGCGCTTAGCTACTCCTAAATGCAGACATAATACACAATTGGCGAGTTGGATTACCAACCGAGGTATCCAACCGCCATGCTGCCCAATAAACATCGACAGTGAGAACACCTGCGAAAGACAAAAGAGTACGTCCGTAGCATCGGGAATAAAACATGAAAACAAATGGCAGATAAAAGGAAATGTGGAAGAAAATAGTTTAAATCCCTGTGTTAGAACAGTGTTTTAGAATTCTCGTAAATATTAATACGTGGCGATAAAATCCCTGTAAAATTTTTGTGTTGCAAACAAACCATAAATAAATATACTAATTAGCGTGTAACCCACCACGTCCCCGTTGTTAAGGTTTTATTTAAGTCCAAATTATGGTACCGCTCATTTAGGCTAAAAAAAGTTATTTATGGTTGAAATTTTACTGTATCAGATAGTAGCTTATTTGGTATAATTAAAATTTAAAAAATTTAAAATAGAAAAATATGTTAGTCCGTTACGGACAAATGAATACGGAAAAAAACAAAAAAACTCAAATAAGACTAAAAAGTAGAAAAAGACGAAATTTAGAAATATAAAAACAAGTCAGAAACTATAAACTTAAGCCGAAATGAGCGGAGTTAATAGGGTTGATTCTTTTAGATATATGGCTTATCTTTTCTATAATAATTAGTTTCAACTGAAGTGTTTTTTTAATACGAAGTCTATAAATCGATTGTAGTAAACACTGTTATGACTTTATCTATATCTACTAAAATCGCACGTAAATTTCTCTCTCCATTCTCTTACACGAATAGTCAGAATTTAAAATTGAGTAAAATCCATTACCGGTCCTTAAACTTTTTATGCTGTGTCATCCCGGTCCATAAACTTTTAAAGTGTGTCATCCCGGTCCTTAAACTTTCAAAGTGTGGCAATTTCTTTTGAAAGTCTTATGGACCGGGATGACACAGCATAAAAAGTTCACTGCTACAACTACATAGGATATTGCCACACTTTGAAAGTTTAAGGACCGGGATGACACACTTTAAAAGTTTATGGACCGGGATGACACAGCATAAAAAGTTAAGGGACCGATAATGGACTTTACTTTTTAAAATTTAAACAAAAACTATAAGCTAGAGCCCAAAAGATACAACACATACTTATAAGAATTTTTTAAGTAAGTCGCCACCTCTCCTAAAGAAAAGAAAATTTAAAACAAAAAATTAAGAAGAAAAGCGCACCGTTATTTCCATTCCATTCCATCTCTCGCTCCACTCCGTTGCCATTCCCTCCTCTTCCTCCCTCCCTTCTCGCCGAGCCACCCGACCAATTCCTTCCCCTTCCCCTTGCTCTTCCCCCACCCAGATCGCCGCCGTTTCGCCAACTCTGGCGAGTCTTGCGGCGCGGACACCTCCCTCCCCTGCGCGACACGGCCCCCGGCGGTGGCGGCCGGAGGAGGCCAGGCGGATGGTTGCGGCGGCCAGGCGGTGACGTACACGAGGCGGAGCTCCGGAGGTTTGAGGTGGCGGCATTGCCGGTGTGAATGAGGAGGTAGGAGGTGGCGGGAGTGCGGTGCCGTGGGGGCCTGGTGGTGGCAGCGGCGGTTGCAGGCTGGCAGCCATGTATTTCGCCAAGCTCGACGACTCGCCCATGTTCCGGACGCAGGTGAGGTCGCTGGATCTTGGTTTCTAGGGTTTCGGGATTGGGGTGGTGGGGCAAGCTTCCTGGTTCGGTGGGACGGTGCAGTGCGGGAGGTTCGCCTGCCTCTCAGGGTCTAACTTTCGGCTGTAAAACTCGCACTGGCTTTTGGATTCGGTCTCGGTGTGCCGGTTTGATCTGCGCGTGTCTCCGGGAGTTTTTGGTTATGTTTTTAGGTTGCATTGTGGCGCATGTCTTGGTGTTCAGGGTTTTTTTTAACTTTTTTTTTTGGCGAATGCGCGAGGAATGGTCTCTCCTTTTCTTGTGATTTGGCTTCCGTTGCCGCATATCTGTATGGTCGTATGCACTGATTTTTTTTTTAACTGCGTGTATCTGTATTGCCGTATGTCACTGATTTTACTATGCGTGCGCGTGCCTTAAGAAAATTTCATGGGGACATGGTTCTAAAAACATCGTTCTGATGGCATGGGCAAGCAAATTTGCGATGGCATGGGCAAGCAAATTTGCTTCCTTAGATGGAATTTTGGATTTGAATTGTCAGGTTTGCGTGTGTTCTGGTTTCTTTTCGTTTCGTGGAATTTTCCATGGCCACATTAATCAGTTTTTTTTTTCTGTTATGAATGGTTTGGAATTGCCTTGATTTTTGGAGAAAACAATGCTCATTTATTGAGGGGCATCGGGAATTAACGCTGCACGGTGTAGTGAATGTTGGTGGAGATTTTCTAGTATAGATGGCTCTATTTTGATGTGGAGTGTGAACCCCCGTAAATAATATGAGCTCTAAGGCAGTTAATTTATTTTATTAAGTTGGTTTGGATTCAGCGCAATCCGAATTTACTGAAATTTTCACCTAACAAATATGTTTGCGTAAATGAATTTACTGGATGGAGTTGTTTCTTGGATCTAAATCACTCTTCAGTTGTTGCATAATCACTTAGCTTGTTAAACTTTTTGTGGAACTAAACAAAGTGACTTTTTTGGTATCATCACTTTAGATTGACATGAATTGTAAGATTCTTCTTTGTTTATTTCCCAGGTGTGCAGTCTATGTCAGCCTGTAAAGTTTGCAAGTAACACACATACCACTTCCTATCGCAGAATTGTTATTTGTTTTGAAGTCATTTGAAGAATTAACAGGCCTTCCACTTAGCTAATGGATTAAGGCACCGCACATCCAAAAGACTTCTGAATATATTGCTGAACATAAAAACAAGAGCTTGCTTCTTCAAAGAGAGTGATGATTTGACTATCGTCCAATTCAGCAGACAGTTGTAGCGGAAACTGTAACTTGTACATTCGAGTCCAAGTGAATGATTGATCAATATGGAAGATAGAATGCATCAATGCCCTAATGTTTGTTTTACTGGTTGCATTTGTAAATGAAACCCTGTTTTCTTTTCGAATTTGTTTGATTCGTGATCAACTGTTTGCATTTTCCTGGCCTTTTGAAAAACATATACAATCACTTGAAGAAAGAGCTGAATTGCTGAGAGAGGGATGTTTGAAGTTGCATTCGTGAATGAAGCCTTGTTTTCTTGCGACTTTCTTTGATTCATGACGAACTGTTTGCATTTTCTTGGCCTTTTGAAAAACAGATACAATCACTTGAAGAAAGTTCTGAATTGCTGAGAGAGAGATGTTTGAAGTTTCATAAAGGTTGCCGCAAATATACGTGAGTGATCATTTGCAGCTCATTTATTTATCTTTTGCTCACTCTACACGACACAGAATATGGTTGCACTGTAATTTACCATCTTACACACTGCTGTTTAAACCCATTCCACCCCAGTATGTGCCTACTTGCTGCTATCTAGGATACAGTAACATATACATCTGCCTTTTGTTTCAGTGAAGGACTAGGGGAATCATATGACGGAGATATTGCATTTGCAAGCTCACTTGAAACATTTGGAGGAGGCCACAATGACCCAATCAGTGTTGCTTTTGGCGGTTAGTCGTGTTATTCTCGTGCATATTTTTCATCGTGGCATTTATTTTGTTTAGATATGTCATATGAGCATGCAAGATGATCTTTTCATTTCTCATGTTTGCTTAGTTCTGGAACATATGTTTGTAGTGTGAAAAAATATTATTTATTAGCAGTACTCACTGATGCTTTGTTTGCCTTATTGCTTTTGGAGTTCCTTTCCAATTCTTTGTTCGTTTATCACTCACTGACTCACACCATCGTTTGTTTGTAACTACATGTCATTACTATTGATACGTTGGACATGTTTTGAACTTTCCAAAGAAAGTGGGCATGATCTAACTATGCCATTTAGATTAAATCAATTGACAATTAAGTAAAGACGTCACTCAACTTTATTTTGCTTATTTGTCATTCCTTAGTTACATTTTTCCTCTCATATGAATTGGGTGGAGCTGAGTTTGGTCACTTCCTTTACTAAGCATACTGAATTCATCTACTTTCCAGGACCTGTCATGACCAAATTTACAATTGCTTTGAGAGAAATAGGAACATACAAGGAAGTCCTGCGCTCCCAGGTAGTGCATTTTTTATATTATATATGCATTTTTCAGGCTTTCAGAAAAATTATTTATGTTCACTCTTCGTGCAGTGCTTGTTAAATTGACTAGGATTTGCATTGATTGAAATATGCTGCTTTGTTGGTGTGCTGTTACATTGCTAGCATTTTGTTTTTCTACAATACTTGAGACGTTTTGATCCTTGAACAGCATGAACTATATTTTTAAGACTTTTTAGCTGAGCATTATTTTGTGATCCCGACCTTCACTTTAGTTGTGGTATTCTGGTTGGACTTCACTGCAACAGTGTAGGAACAATTGGCCAACATCTCTACCTTGTTGCCATTTAGCCTTACTGTCTTGTATTGATATGCTGGTCACCAGTAACTAGATGATGTTAATGGACAATAAATATTATGTTACTTATCTGGTTATTGAAACGAGGGGATGCGTATTCTTTCTTGTTCCTTTTACTTGTCTTAGATGCACTTCATGTTAAAACTTGGTTACCCAAGCATCATCTCAAGCTGCAACTATAAAGTCCTTCGTTTGGAAGGCCATATCAAATTTGATGCTTCAAGCACTGAAAATCCAACTTCTTTCATTTCATGGTAAAATGTAGTTCTAGTACCTGAGATGGTATAATTTCTGATTCAGTTTTCTGGCAGGTTGAGCATATGCTAGATGATAGATTGCTGAATTTTGTGGACATTGATTTGCATGATGTTAAGGTACCAGTATTTTTTTTCTATGAACATCGAACCTTGAAACTTCATACCAAGAATAATGCTGTGAAATAGTTTCCTGCTTCATACATGTACTCAGGATGCCCGAAAGCGTTTTGACAAGGCTAGCCTCTTGTATGACCAGGTAAGTTAATTCACATATTTATTGCCCAAAAATGTGAAAAGAAAGGGGGAAAAGGGAAAGTGTGTGTTTCTAAAGCTAATGTTGAAATCATCTTCTATTTTTTAATTAAGGTGCCTCCATATTTGAAATGCAATTCTAAAATTTTTTCACCTTGTGATCAAAATGACAAAGGGTTTTCGTTTTGTTTTCTTGGGACTTTATTTCACCCGTCAATATTTGTGCTGGGCTGCTGGGATATGACAAGTTTCTAGTTTCCATCAGACAATAATATTTGCTTGCTATTTCTTTTTTTTTCTGTTTGGTAATTGGTTTTGAAGCGATTGTTTCTAGTCAGTTAATCGAGGTTGGAATGATACTGTATCTGCTCCTCTTAGCTAATTTTACTGTTATTTTACTGCTGATTTTTCATTTTTCCTCTAATTTTTCTGCCACACTTGCACCTTTGCAGTAGTTTGCTACTCATTTAATATTTTGGAGAGTATGTTATTGACCTGTTAGCTCCCTGGTTTGGTCATAGGTTCGCGAGAAATACCTATCATTGAAGAAAGGTACAAGAGCGGACATAACAACTGCCATCGAAGATGTAAAAACCATTCTTCTCTTAATTAACCTTTTACGAATAAAATGTAAGACAGCTTTCCCCCAAACTGACTTGCACTTGGCCCTAACCAGGAGCTCTACAGTGCTAGATCTTCATTTGAGCAAGCTCGTTTCAACCTGGTATGTGAACTGTTGGCCCTAACTTTGCTCTTGTAGTTTCTTACTGTGTTTATATACGTATCATGCTGATGTTTGCCATGCATGTGTTAATTTTCAGATCACTGCACTTTCCCATATTGAGGCAAAGAAGAGATTTGAATTTTTGGAGGCTGTTAGTGCAACGATGGATTCACATCTTCGATATTTCAAACAAGTAGCGCCTTGTATATTTTGCCTCTTTGTGATGTTATATTGTGCACAAAAAGAGGTTAATCTTATTTGTCGCTATTCATTCAGGGATATGAACTATTGCATCAGATGGAACCATATATCAATCAGGTAACTCTTAAACCACTGTCCCTAAATATAATTTTCCTAGTTTTTGTTATATGATTAGCTTGTGGACATAGTTACATAATCCTGACATGCAAACAATACTGTCCGAAATTCTGCTTTTGATTCACCTGATTGAGACTGGACCTATTTAGCAGTCAATCAATATGCCAAGAAGTTTTGAGATCGATGCATTATTCACTACCCTTCTGCTCTATATGGAGCACAGGTGGCCGTCGCATCCATCTTGGGATGGAATATTGCAGTACAGTTTTTTTCGTGCTCTGTGCATCTTTTTAGTAGCTTGTCTAGACTCTGGACTGGTATTGCTCTTGGTTATGAGAAAACACATTCATATGATCAAATTATTGAATCTAAGTAAGTTCTGTCCTGAGTATTAAGAATTGCCATTTTTTCTTAAGGATAATTTTCTTGGAAGACTAGAAACGATTCTTCTTTTACTCGGATTAATTTTATAATAAAAAGCTCTGTAGAGCTGGACTTAGACTTGTGCTATCTAGGAGGCTTGTCAACTGGTAACTCTTTTTTTATTTAGCTTTTCCTGATATATTTAGTGTTGTATTACCAGCATTGTAGTCATTCTTGAAAGGCGAGTCTGCACATTTTTTTGGCCAACTTTTTGTTATATTAGTCAGCCATGCTGACTAGTAAAGTTGGAATTTCATTCTATCATAAAGTTAGAATTTCATTCTATAATAGATTTCTTTATATCTGTTTTGGTTTGTTAAGATGCACACACTATCACAGTTTGTTTACTTGATTCTTCAATGCTTCTTTTACAAACTGCTCATATTATGAAGCCAACAATGAATTTTATCTTTAACTTGCTGTTGGATTGTCATGCAGGTTCTCGCCTATACACAGCAATCAAGAGAAAGGGCAAACAAAGAGCAAGCTTCTCTTGTAGAGAGGATGCATGAGTACAAAAGGCAGATAGACCGGGAAAGTCGGTCTTCTGCAAACGGTTTGAATGATTCCCATAATGGTGATGGAATACAAACAATCGGTAGAAGTTCACATAAAATGATTGAGGCAGTGATGCAGTCAGCCTCAAATGGCAAGGTAGCACTTTCTGATTGACTGGAAATTGAAGCTTTTTGCAGCATGCAGGTCCTATAATTACAAGAATAAAGTTTATATTATGATGTACTATTTCAGGTTGAGACCATTCGTCAAGGTTATCTCTCAAAGAGATCTTCAAACTTGAGAGGCGACTGGAAAAGAAGGTTCTTTGTCCTTGATAGTCGAGGAATGTTGTACTATTATCGCAAGCAAATTAATAGGCCACCTGTAGGTCCCCCTCATAATTATTTCCATTGAAATACTCGTACAACTGGCATGATCTTGTTCATACATGTATCATGTATGATACTTCAGTTTGTATCCTTCCCTCAATCTTTCATTTTTGATCTTCTAGGGTGGTTGTTCCAACCAAAGAACCAACAACCCCCCTGAGCACGGTTCTGGGTTGCTGAGCAGATTATTCTCTTCTCATTACCATGGTATTGTACATGACGAGAAATCTGTTCCACGGCATACTGTAAATTTGCTGACATCAACCATTAAAGTTGATGCAGAACAATCAGATCTGAGGTTCTGCTTCAGAATTATTTCACCCATGAAGATCTACACATTACAGGTAGAAGCACAAGATTGCAGGCAATATTGTCCTCATGTTGAATATAATTCAGAGTTTCCTGCTTTATTGACACCATCTGGTATTTATACAGGCAGAGAGTGCTATAGATCAGATGGACTGGATTGAAAAGATTACTGGTGTCATTGCCTCTTTGCTGAGCTCACAATCGCCAGAACAGGTTAGTAATGGTCTAGTGGATAATTCCGGTTGGATCATTTATGTATTTGAATTTAATTTTTATGAGACCAAATATTTGAATTCGATTTACAAAAATGGTGATGTTCTGTTTCAGTGTCTTCTGTTAAGCCCTAAAAGCAGTGGCCATGATCGGAGTGCCAGTGAGAGTAGCTCCTTTACTAGTTCAGTGGAACTTGAACCTTCCATAAATGAAGATTTAACACTGGAAAAGAACACTGGAAATGGGCAACATGATGTCAGAGGCACACAGCATCACAGGACCAGCATCAAACCCGAAAAACCAATTGACTTGCTTAGAAGAGTTGATGGCAATAATATTTGTGCTGATTGTGGTGCTTCAGAACCTGATTGGGCATCATTGAACCTTGGTGCTCTTCTGTGCATAGAGTGTTCTGGGGTGCACAGAAATCTTGGAGTGCATATATCAAAGGTAATTAAGAAAATTTATCTGTAATTCATGCTTAAAAGAAGGCCCCTGTCTCTTGATGGGGCATTGCACATAGATTTGTTGCTGCATCTGCATTTAGAACTTTTTAGTCTAGAACAGCATTCCGGCCTGTGCATGATCTCACTGCTTTGGGGTTCGGGCACATGCTCTTACAGCTACAACCGTTACACTTTTGCTATTTGGTGCTGGGCCATGATTGCACTTTTGGCCAAGGTTATTAAGTCGTAAAGTCGAGTCGAGTCGTAATGCTACCGACTTGGAGATTAGTTGCGACTAATCCCGACTAGTCGTTGACTAATCTACTACTACTTGCTTGTTGCTTCTACTACTAACTGCCTTCTACCACCACCACTACTTGCTACTGCTACCCGGGCTCAAAGTGGAAGAATACTCGGATCTTGCTCTAGAAGAAAGCATTGAAACTGAGTCTAAAACAGAAAAAAAACTAGGATCAAGATCTGAAACGGAGCAGCAAAATAAAGGAAGAAGATGGGAGTAAGTGGGAGGAAGAACAAAGCGTCAAACGGATGAAGAACAGAGCAAGATCCAATTAGACTTCGACTCGCGCTGGCTAACTAGTCGCGGCTAGTCGCTGACTAGTCGGCAAGTCGAACGACTAGCGCAGCTAGTCGAGTCGACGGCACTAGTCGGTGCCTGTGTGCCGACTTGTCGACTAATCGACGATTAGTCACGACTAGTCACGCGACTTAATAACAAGGCTTTTGGCCCAATAAGATGGTTAAAACAATAAAAGACTCTAAAAGTCCAAAGCAATTAACTCCAAACACTTGGAATCTATAAAGCCTTTAGTTATGTGATTTTCCAAACACTTGGAATCTATAAAGCCTTTAGTCATGCCATTTCCCTATAGCTATTTCAAAATTATATGGATTAACTGCGATGCTGAATAATTCATATCCAAATTTGATTTAGTAAATGTTGTAGCCAAGGTTGTCACGGCGCTCCGGCAAATCGCGGTGAGGATGCGGCGCCTGGACGCCTAGGTGCCTAGGCACCCATCATGGCGAGACTTACACGGCGGTAATAAAAATAACAAATAATACCTTATATGGCTGAGAATTAAATAAATATACCTCATATAATACCTCATTTGGCAGGTAATTAAATAAGCATATCACAAATTCTCCAAATAACAACTAAGGTAACTAACATTAGTACACAACATACCCTTAAGGTTTTAACACTTCAATAATATCCTAAGTCAGTGATGTACAATAGCATTCTATCTTCACAAATTAATGCGAGTAATATTGAAGTACTGAACACCAACAAACCGCAACCATGGTAGATCAATGTCACTAGGTATGCTATTTTACTGACCATCCAACAATTCAGCAGCAGAATCAACATTTCTTTTGAAAACTTTCACAACTCGAATATTTAATAGCATGAACAAATAATGTTAGCAATGATATACTGGGTGTTAAGTATATCAAGGCCCATATACTATAGGCCCATATGACCCATGTGGTTATCTATATATTGACATTTCAACTATTGGAGTCATTGTCTTCTCAAATCCTTAATGTAAGTAACAAGCAAAAGCTGCTATTTTGATTCTACGTGTAACACGGCCCAATGATCCTATGCGCTTGCCTAAGTTCCAGGCTTGGGTGAATGGCCTCAGTGTCAGCCTCCGGCTGCCGGACGTCTAGGCGACGCCACGACAACATAGGTTGCAGCTTACCATTCCGATTTGGAATTTTGGATGTAGTTTTGCAGTATTTTATGTGATAATACATGTAATAGAGTCTTTTTCTAAAAAGAATATAACCATATCATAAGATAGCTTCCATGATCTGTCATAGCTTTTTTGGGCAATGCTGCGGTGACCACGATTTGAAGCATTGATACAATGCCTTGCCTGCATCATCCTTTCAAGGAGACTCGCTGAGAGCCTGAGACTCAGCCTTAGGGTACATTCATTTTCCTTGAAGATGTTAGACGTAAATTTCCCCCCTTCATGGGCATCCATTTATGTGCATACATCACCGCCTAGATTTCTACAAGCATCTGCACTCTGCCTATTTCCATGGATAAATTGGAGTCAAGTTTGGTTGCATCCTTAGCAATTTGCTGTTTATGCTATCAGTAGCGTCACTTATTACTAACAAACTGACCATAACTTAAATACATACATCATATTGGCAGGTAAGATCTCTGACACTGGATGTCAGAGTCTGGGAGCCATCTGTGATCAATCTCTTTCAATCATTAGGCAACATGTTTGTCAACAATATTTGGGAAGAAATGTTAACTTCATCAAGCAATGGTGATTCTGGTAATAATATAAGGTAATATTACCACTGTTTTGAATTTCTTTGCAAAATCTTTACTGTCTTTTTTATTGCTTTCCAGTAAATTAACTTGCAACTTCATTGTTTTGCAGTGCTGATGGATTAGATACAGCACAATACCTCACTGTCAGCAAGCCTAAATACTCTGATCCTTTCTCTGCCAAAGAGAAGTTTATTCATGCCAAGGTGCTTGCTACTTAACTTTTTGCAATTGCTTCTCTGTATTTTTCCCATTAGCTAATAAATGTTGAGAAACAAGTGGTCTCCAAGGATCTCCATTAAAAAAATGCTTGAATAAACATGATTCATGCTAGTTTATTACTCGGGGCACTTCTCAGTCTAATCATGACCATCGTCCTTGAGTATTTGCTGCCAGCTAGAACTTTGTGGATCTCTGATCTGCAATCCTCTGTTGATTCAAACCCTTGGCATATTTTTTTTTAAAATTAGTTGTTTTGTACAGTTGCATCCTCCAGGGTTATTAAGGCGTCGCTTAGGCGATGCTTAAGCGGTAAGGCGGTCCGGGGTGGCAACGCATCGCCCCCGCCTTGCCGTGCGTGACTAAGGTGTCCGCCGCGCCCGCGCTGCCGTCTCTAGCCGCCGGTGGCGAGCCGTGGCGGCGCGATTGGGGAAGGCGGCGCAGAGGGAGTCGGTCTTGTGGTAGCGCACCATGGAAGAGATTGTGGCCGGTTGGTGGAGCAGCAGGGGAGAGGTGGAGCGGAGTGGCTGCCGGCGCCTGTGGTGGAAAAGAAAGAGACTGAGAGAGGAGATGCCGGCGCTTGTGGTGAAGGCTGGGAATGAGAGAGAAGAAAGGGAATGTTGAGAACAGTGCGGGATCGATGACTCGATCTAGGGACGGCTAGGGTTAAAAGGGATTGGGTAAGTTTAGCATTTTTGCAATTTAGTCTTGAAAGTTATATGAAATTGCAATTAGGTCCTTCAGGTCCTTCTCCCTCTTTGGGTTTCTTCTGATTTAGTCCTTCAGAGCTTCGTTTTCTTCGGCTTAGGATATGTGTAAGGTGTTGCCTCACCTCGCACCTTACTGCTTGAAAGGTGTGAGGGGGTGGGTCGCCTCACCTTGCCTTATCGCGTTAATAACCTTGACATCCTCACAATTTTAGAAAAACCCTACATTTCTTCCATAATTTCAAAAGTGGCCCCTGTTGCATGAAGATTAGCAAGCAAGCAACTCTGCTGACAGGCGACAGCACCTTTGCATGTATCATGTGAATACCTCACCAAACAACCTACTATATGGTCTTTGTGTGTGCATGCGTCATGCGCAGGAACTACAGTCCACATGAACTGCTCACAAGTGTGAGCAGTACCCCGGTTACTGTAGCAACAATGTACTGTCTGTGCGGGTCCGCTAGTTCATTATTAGTTGGAAAGTAGAGATAAGTATAGTTAGTTTCCTTATTAAATATGTTTTTGCCTTACTAGTAAAGTGTCTGTGCTTTACAATGGATGTGTGTGGGAGTTAGGGTAATTGTGCTGTTATGTGGTTCTACGTGTTTAGAGTTTTTTCCCTTGTTTTTTAGGGGGATTTTAACCAGTTTTTAGGGTGGGAATTTTTCTGGTTTTTCGGGGTTTTTTTAATCTTTTTTTTAGGGTGAGATGGAAGGATTGTTGGAGGGGTGGGATGACAGACAAACTCCTTTTTTTTATATTAGTAGAGTTAGAGATATAGATATATATTCCATCTTTTAGAGATTGGTTTTTTTCTTATAGATGAAGAATATTTCTTAGAGGTCGTGTCGAGTTGCCCCTATAAATGGGATAACATATTTCCATTATCAGTAAAGTAATAAGATGAAGTAGTCTCAAGTCTCTCAAGTCCCTCTCCCTAATCTAGATCCTTATTGTTATGAATAGAGCTTGTATTTATCATGAGGCCAATGGACTAGTATATATACATGTATATGTATGGCATATATGAAGGAAACCCTTTACACAATAGGGTAAATACACAACTATTTATAATACGTATCTAACACCCCCTCAAACTTATGGTGGATCAATAACATGAAATTTAGAGAGATAGAAGCTATGCTAGGCTTTGGTCTGTGCCTTTATGAAAAAGTCTGCCAATTGAAGCTCGGAAGGCACATACTGAAGAGCAACAATCTGATCCTGCACCCATGTTCGCATATAGGAAGTATCAACACCAATATGCTTTGTAAGCTCATGCTTCATCGGATCTTTAGCAATGCTAATAACACTTGTACTGTCAGAGAAAAGAGTCGGTGGAGAAACAGAAAAATCAAAATCCTCAAGTAACCACCGTAGCTAACTAACCTCCGCAGTCAACAAAGCCATAGCTCACAACTCAGCCTCAGCACTTGAACGAGAAACCGATGTCTGCTTCTTAGTCTTCCAAGCAATGAGATAACTACTAAGAAAAACACAATAGGCAGAGAGAGATCGGCGATCAGAGTGAACACTAGCCCAGGTGACATCAGAATATGCCTAGAGCTATAAAGAGCTGGAGTGAGGGAAAAAGAGGTGACAAGAGATAAGTTCCATGAAGGTATCGTAGAACACGAAGAAGATGACTATAGTAGAGCTGAGTCGTAGCAGAAACAAACTGACTCAAGATATGGCACAGGGTATGAAATATCAGGACGAGTGACAACAAGATAAACAAGGCTCTTAATAAGATGACGATGGCAAGTAGGATCAGTAAGAGGCTCACCTTTAGTGGGACGAAGATGAACATTAAGCTCTATGGGAGTCTTAGTTGTACGCTGATCAAAAAGGTACGATCAAGAAGATCCTGGGCATACTTTTCTTAAGACAAACCATCATGAGCAGAAATAACCTCAATCCCAAGAAAGTAGCGAAGAGGACCTAGATCAGATATGAAAAATTGCTCACTAAGACACTTTTTGACAAGTGATATATTGAGAATCATCTCCAGTAATGATCATATTATCAACATACAAAAGGAGAAGCGTCCGACCACGAGGCGAAGTGTGAATAAAGAGGGCAAGATCATGAGCACTGGCAGAGAAACTAGCTGCAGTGACAACAGAAGAGAAATGATCAAACCAGGCACGAGGAGTTTGCTTGTGGCAATAGAGAGATCGACGAAGGCGACAAACCATACCCTCAGGAACAGAATACCCTGGTGGTGGCTGCATATAAACCTCCTCACGCAGCTCACCATTGAGAAAATGTATTCTTGACATCAAGCTGAGAGATGGACCATGTCCGAACAGACGCCACAATTAGAAGAGTGCGAACTGTGGTCATGTGAGCCACATGAGCAAAAGTTTCATCATAATCACGACCATGCTCCTGCTGAAAACCATGTACCACAAGATGAACCTTGTAGCACTTAAAAAACCATCAGAGTGGGTCTTAACCTTATAGACCCACTTGAACATGATCGGAATAACACGCATAGGAAGAGTAACAAGATCCCACGTGCTAGTACGTAGGGCAGCGATCTCCTCTACCATCGCATGTTGCCATTCCTGATGAACAACAGCATCACGATAAGAAGTCGTTTCGACAAGAGCAACGACAGCAAAGCCAAAACGCTCAGGAGGCCAAATAGACTGGCGATCACGAATAGTATATCGAGGAGAGGCCGAAGAGGATGACCCATCAGAAGGAGAGGGCACATCAGAAGAATTCTCAACTCACGGACGACGAGTATAGTAGAGAGGATAAGAAGGAACAAGGTCAGGAGGAACCTCTGGAGAGGGTGCCCATGGCGAAAAAGGCGCTGACTGTGTAGGAGGCACCGAAGAGATCAAAGGCTGTGGTGGAGTGGTGACTAAAGCGGTGGAAGGAAAAGTCAGGAAAGAAAGTAGCTCGACAAAATATGCTGAAGTGGAGGAAAAAGGATGAGGATAGAAAGGATGAGACTCCTCAAAAGTAACATACCGAGAAATCCGCATCCATCGGCCAACAGGATCCCAACGATATCTCTTGTGCTCAGCGCTATAGCCCAGAAAAACGCACTCCACAGACTAAGCGGCCAGCTTGGTGCGCTCATGAGGTGCAAGAAGAACAAAGCACACACACCCCCCCTAAACATGCGAAGACTGGAATAGTTAGGTGTCTTTTCACAGAAATTCTTAATTGGGATCCCACCTTGAAGAGCAGAAGAGGGCTGAATATTGATCAGAAAAGTGGCAATAGAAACAGACTCAACCTAGAAGTGTGGTGGAACAGTAGAAGCAAGCATGAGAGCATGAGCTGTCTCAAGAAGATAACAATGCTTTCGTTCAGCCACACCATTCCGGGTATGAGCACCGGGATAAGAAAACTAAGAGAGTGCCCTGCTCAGCAACAAAACCATGAAGGACTCTCAACAAGTACTCCTCAGCTGAATCAACACGAAAAACACGAATAGGAGTCAACTGAGTAGGACCTTGGTGGCAAAAGTTTTGTAGATGAATATAACCTCACTACGAGATAACATAAAGTATATCCATGTATGTTGAGAAAAATCATCAATAAAAATTATATAATATTGATGACCTTTCAAAACAAAAGGAGTTGGACCCCATACATCATAATGAACAAGATTAAAAGGACGTTGAGACATTGACTCACTGGAAGGATAGGAGAGTTAAAACTGTTTGCCAAGCTTACAACCCTGACAATTTAGAGAAGCATAACCAGATATAGACTCTAAAAGACTATGGTGAACTAATGAACACAGATGCAGTCCACAAAGATGTTATAAACGACGATGCCACTGAGCAAAAGATGCGGTGGGAGATGTAGCAGATGCGGAGGCGGTGGTGGTGGCAACAAAGTAGAAGCTGGAGGAGCTGCCAAAACCGAAGGAAACAACAGTGACGACAGCATACTCGCACCACATAGACGAATCTCCTCAGTACGAACAGCTGCAAGGGCCTCCAATAAAGTCACACGAGGGTGGCGAGTCAGCAACTGAGCACTAGTTTGCTCAAACTCAGCTTGGAGACGTGTCAAGAAGTCGTAGATGCGGCGAAGCTCAAGTGAGACTGTTGACGCTGACAGAACCGACAGGTGCGGCAAACATCTGGCCCAAAAGACCCGCGGACAACTGAGCATAGAACTTGTCCACAGTGGCATCCCTCTGCTACAGCGACTGCTCTTGACACACAACAGTAAGGTACAAAGAATCACCAAATGGCTCGTAGCAGTTGCATAGATGCGTCGATATCGCCTGTGCGGAAGCCAAGCTAAGCACATCACCAGTGAGATGCACCTCCATGCTAGCAACCAAAATAGCAGAAGCACGAGTATCCTCATCGGTCTATGTCTTGTAGGCAACATATTGAGTCTGGAAAATCTCTATGGCATCCTCAAAAGCCTCAGATGCTTTTGTATAAACGTCTTCGTAAGCATCCTTCGGGAGTACATGCTCCGTAGGTGGAGCAGGGCGAGGCGAACAAGGCAACTCGTCAGTAAGAAACTTCCACAGGCGTCGACCACGCATGTGGAGGCGCATGTGCTAAAACCAGTCTTGATAATTGATACCATTGAAGATCACCGGGCAGCGAGGAACAGAAACGGTGCCTGAAAACAACGATAATTTTCTTTTTTCTCCTTTCCCCCCTTTTTCCCCTGATTTGCCTTTTCTTTTCTTCGGTCGGTTAACAAGGACGACCGAAAGACTAGGAGTCGGTCAAGACACCCAAATGACAGAAGGAAGGCGAAGATGGTCTCGGGCAGAGACGACGACTGACCCAATGGCAGCCGGAGCGGGCGGCGGCGGTCTTGGGTGTTGAGGTCAGCAGTCAGCAGAGAATACCTCACAATGGTAGCGGTGAAGAAGCAGGGCGAGGCGGACAAGGCAACTCGCCAGTAAGAAACTTCCACATGCGCTGACCACGCATGTGTTGAAATCAGTCTTGATAATTGAGACCATCGAAGATCATCGGGCAACGAGGAACAGAAACGGTGCCTAAAAAGGACGATAATTTTCTTTTTTCTCCTTTCTTCCCTTTCCCCCCCTTATTTGCCTTTTCTTCGATCGGTTAACAAGGACGACCGAAAGACTAGGAGTCGGTCAAGACACCCAAACGAAGGAAGGTGAAGATGGTCCCGAGCGGTCGGCGTTGGCGAAAGACCTCATGACGGCGATGATGAAGAAGTCCAAGCGGCAGCGGTGAAAGAAGCCTGGATCCGATCGATCTAGACAGGAGAATACCTCATGACAGCAGCGGTGAAGAAGCTCGAGCGGTCGGCGTCGGCAGAAGACCTCACGGTGGCGGCGATGAAAGAAGCCTGTATCCGATCGATCCGGAAGGGAAGACGTTGGCCAGGAGGTGGACGCCGGTGGAAGAAGCCTGAGTGGCGGCGGCGGTGGAAGAAGCTTGAGCAGATGGCAGGAGTCAACAACAAGCACGACGGAGAAGAACCCTCAGGTGGCGATGGCTAGAGATATGAACCAGCGACGACTTGAAAACCTAGATATGCTCTGATAACATGTTATGAATAGGGTTTGTATTCATCATGAGGCCAATATGCCAGTATATACACGTACAAGTATGACATATATACATGAAATCTTTTACACAATAGCGTAAATACACAACTATCTATAATACATATCTAACACTTACTACCTCGGTAGGCGCCCTCTCCTCGAAGCGCCGTTCTACTTTTAACTGCCGCTGTCGATCTCTCTTCTACGGTGTTTACCTCGTTATGAACTAAGGTTCTTGACAACACGCTTGAGAGAGATTCTACTCCATGATCTTTATAAAGTGGATTAAAAAACTCACCAAGAAAATGATGGATGTTAAAGCTGAGGCTAACTTAGGCTAGTGTAGAGATAACATACCCGTACAACTTTAGTTCTTAAAATTGCCTGTGGGTTGGAACTATTTACAAATTTGCTTCAAGTGGTTTTATTTAGTTTCCGTGGCCTATATACTGCATCTCTTTTTGCTTGTTCTGTAAACTCACTTCATGAAGTTCTTTCTGTATTACATGTGCTATATGTGAACTACCTAAGTTGTTTTCCATGATGCTATCCTTGTAGAATAGTATATGATGATAATGGATAAGGATCTTTTTGCTTGTTCTGTAAACTCACTTCATGAAGTTCTTTCTATATTACATTTTCTATATTACATGTGCTACATGTGAACTACCTAAGTTGTTTTCCATGATGCTATCCTTGTAGACTAGTATATAATGATAATGGATAAGGAACAAATTTCTCATCCTGCAAGGTTTTGTCATTTGCATACTCATCAGTATTTTTCTGGGCATATTGATTCATATATGATTGGGCAGTAACCCTGTAGTTTCATAAACTGCAAATCCGCGAATAAGTTTCTTTAGACACTATCAGTTCATTATCTTTGATATTAAGTTCAAGATGCCCATGAAACTAACTGAAAATTACAATGCATGAACCAGAATCTATATATTGTTATGTGGTTTAGCATGTATTTTATATCCCTATTTGAAGCCAAGAGCTTATAGATATCCTTCAATTTCATATATCCTAATGTAGTATATTGAGTTTTTTATGGTGTAAATGTTCCAGTATGCTGACAAGGATTTTGTGCGAAAGTATAGCATCAATGAGATTCAGCTTGCTCAGCAGATGTGGGATAGTGTAACTGCAAATGACAAGAAAGCTGCATACAGTCTTATCGTGGGATCACAAGCCAATGTGAATTTAATTTATGGACAGATGCCTTCTAGTTCGTGTTTGACTCTTGGAAAAGCACTTCTGCAAGAGCAAACAGCCTCATCATCTGATGGAAGCCCTAGATTTTTCGATTGCAGTTCACATGACAAGGTTTCTCCTAGAGAGCCCCTCTCTCCCGCCAGCACAAGTTCACGTAGAGATGACTTAGAGGATGGATACGAAGGTTTCTCCTTGCTTCATCTTGCATGCCGTGTTGCGGATGTCGGGATGGTTGAGTTACTTCTGCAGTACGGTGCTAATGTAAATGTGACTGATTCAAGAGGTCGGACACCCCTTCATCACTGTATTTTGAAAGGAAGACATCTGCATGCTAAGCTTCTGCTCTCCAGGTATGGAAGTGCCTATGACTCAAGCATTTCACCTTGCTCCATATTTTTGTTTTGTTAACATGGGCGGGAAAGCCACCTGGTTTCTCGGTGACGGCCGGAATATAGTTCGGGGGAACTGGGAACTGAGTTTGCACCAATTTTTTTCTTTGTGGAGAAAATAGCAGCTCTGCAAAAGCGCAAATATATACATGTCTCACCATTTTTTTCCACTCCGTTTCTATGCAGGGGGGCTAACTCACAATCCACCGACCGAGATGGTAGAACAGCATTACAGTATGCAATCAGCGGTGGAACAAGCGACGAAGAGATTCTTGTTTTGTTAGAGGACCACGGTAGATAATCCTTCAAGAGTATGTATGTGGCCTAGTAAAACACAGATCAAGTTGTGGTGCGGCCGATCGACTAACACGGCTCCAGGCTCTCATAGTCCCAAGTTTGTCATGTTGATAGTCAAGTTTGTGGCATGAATGCAACCTATATATTCTTCTGGAGCTTCTGCAACACGATGTGCCTGCATGTTTTTCTCTCCCTTTTTTCTCTGTTCTTTTAGCGTAAGTCGGCCTTATTTATTCATCTCGCAAACGTTCTGGTTATGTTTGCAGATGGTGCATATAGTAAGTTTGTATATCTGAGTTGCTTCTCTTTATTCTCATTTCTCATCGTCTTTCAATCTGAGGGAGCTGCCCTTAGTTGTGATGGAAGATGGTTGTACATATGGAGGTGTGCCGTTGTGATTTATTAAATATGAAACATTAGCTTGTTGAAAAGCACGTATATACTTACATATCTGGATTCCATTGTTCCAATGGACCAGCTAAACAATATTGCTTTGGTAGCACAATAATAACTGGCAAATTTACTCGAGAGGCTCTTGTCAGACGTGATCTCTGCTATGGTCATTTGTAGTAGTAGATGAACTGTGTGAGCATAAAGGCATTGAATGACCACCACAGATTGGCTTTAAGCCAGCAGCAAGCACATTATCAACATTGATGAGATCCAAAAGGACGAAACGATTGATTTGTAGTTCGATCTGTCAATTACGGCCAAGGTGGCTGAAGGCAAGCAGCGTGCATGGCGCGGAGGAGAGCGTGAGCGGTCGTAGGTGAGCCAGTCACCACCTACTAGCTTTCATTGCCTCCTGTGAGCTACAGTGAAGATGCCTTTTGGAACCTTTTTGGAACTAATATGAAGCTTGGAGTTTGTGAGTTTTTGTGTCTGAAATCTGCTTGAAACTTCAAGTTTTGATGTGGAACTCACCTGGAACTCTTCTAAAACATGACTTTTCGATGTGAAACTCTTATGAAACTTGGATCTTTGGTATGAAACTCGTCTAAAACGTCTTTGAGACTGAAAACTTTGCTGATTTTGCCAACCTGAAGTTTTCCCATGAAACTAGGCTATATCCCCCACGAACCATTGCCTAAAACTTCAATTTTTCTTTAAAATATTGTAAAATTTGCAAATTTTGATGAAATTTACTTGAAAGCTTTCTGAAACTTCATGAAAAGTGCTAAAACCATTTTGAAACTTTCACGAAACGAGTTGAAACCTGCTTAATCATCAAACTTGAAACCTAAACCTTTTTGAAACTTCTCGTGAAATGCGTTGAAATCTACTTGAAATTTAAAACCCGAAACATGAAGCCTTCATGAAACTTTGTGCAACTCAAACCTCCATGAAAGTATGAATGTTGGAAATGCATTCCAATGGTATAGTGTGGACTAGCAGCTTTTTATATTAAGGAGCTATTAGCCCATACTATAATGTTGGAATGTATTTCTAATGGTACAACAATTGCATGGGGCTTCACGAGGTTTTATTTTCATAGGAAAGTTCATGAGGTTTCACGTTTCGAGTTTAAAGTTTCAAAAGTAGGTTTCAACGCATTTCATGAAAAGTTTCATAAGGTTTTAGGTTTTTAGTTTTATGTTTCAAGTAGATTTTAGTGTGTTTCATGAGGCTTGAGCTCTTTTTATGAAGTTTCATAAAAAACTACAAGTTTCACAAAGGTTTGAAAGAAAAATTTAAGTTTCAAGGTCACAAAATCAAGTTTTGAACCAAATTTGAAGATACAAAGCAAGTTTCAAAGAAGGTTTCAAAAATTCAATTCAAGTTTTAAGCAAAAAACATTCACTCATTGGCACATACATGCAAGGAAGAGCGGCGGTGTACTTTGATTCTTCTCTTCTCTTCTCTTCCTTTTCTTTTCCCTTCATTCCCTTTCCTTCTTTTTTCCTTCCTCCCGTGCACTACTCTTTCTTCTCCCTTCTACTTCTCTCTCCCATGGCGCTGATTCTCTCCTTCCTCTCTCACCTAACTACTCCTCCCCTTTGCCCCAACACCACCACCTACAACACCTCTCCCTTCTCTCCTACTTCCTCTCTCCTGCGAGCATGCACTTGTGCAACACCTCGGCGCCGCTGCATGAAATCGCCGCCGTCACCAAGCTCAGCCAGCCAGTTGACTTTGCCCTTGGTGGAGGAAGACCGGATCCGATAGTGCCATGGTCGGGGATGGTGAGATGCGACAGTGTCGTGGCCAAAGACAACAGATTTGGCGGCAGCAGCCTCGACGACTATGAGATCTGCAAGGGAGAAGGGTCGTGCGAGGGAGAGGAGTCACGAGTAGACATTGGATGCGTGGGATCCAACGGGAGGAAGCTATCCTGTTCGATTTGAAGAAAACGGTATACCGTTTTCTTCATTTTTTTCATTTAAATATGACACAAGTATACGAGCACATAAGCAACTTCATAGAATTTAGATGGTTTGGTGCTTCTAGAGATATCATGATATGTGTAGATATGTTTCCTATGTAGAGCTATAATCTTTCCAAATGACAAAAATCTCATGTTATGTGTAGTTGTTTTTCTATGTTTCCAAATGACAAGAATCTAATGGTTTGTTTGGTCTAAATATGGGAGCCCGTGAAGAAATTGAACACTCCCAAGTATAGTAAGGTGAACCGAGAGGGAATTTTGCGTCATCATTACCATGTCTTGAAATTATAATTGTGTCATTTTTATTGCGAATATTTAATCTAATAGTTTGAAAATAATTTCACATGTTTCTATTATCAAGTTGGAAAGAAAAGTGCATAATAAAACTTTAATATCTGATATCAGAAAGCGAAGCAGCCCATTTAGAAAGCGGTAAGTTTTCCCAATTCCTGTAGGATTCCTATGAAATTCCTATGTTTCAAGTGTTGCCTTAATGATAAAGAAATAACAGAGTATACCATCATCAAAATGTTTCAAAATTATATTAAAAAATCTCAAAATTAATTAATATGGTTAATATTATGAATATTCAATTCAATTTGTTTAAACATAACTTTTATATGTCTCTATCATAAAAGTTAGAAAAAATGTTGTATAATTAAAGGTTTAATTTAGAAGAAACAACAAGGCTAGCTACGTAATTACATAGGTTACCCTACTAGTTGTAGCCTCATACATACCTAAGGTAATAAATAATGTTTGTGGTGCTTGCAATAGCAGTAGCGGAGTATAAGCTTCACTGAGATGAAGTAGTGCTTTAAAACAGTGGATTCTAGGCAAGTAAAACACAAAATTTTTTGTAAGATGTTGGGTCAATGTGCCAAGTGCCAAGTAAAACTCTAGGCTAAAACTACTGCTAGTGAGATTGTTTTGGGTGCCACCACCTACTCTGCTGCTGACCTGTTGTGCTCGACGTGCGACGGTGTAAGTGCACGACCTCAACAGCGACTGTTGCTCGTCTTCTACCATGGATCCACCGTCGTGGTGCTCTGATCTCCTCCTCCACTATTGCTGCTTCTTGTCCTCCGCGACCACACCCACCGTGCGGCCATGCCTTGTGCTCTGCTGCTCACTGGCTTGCAAATCGACCAAGGAGTCCAACCCACAGCCACTGCTGGAGAGAGCTACGCATGCAAATCGCATCCAATTGGTGTTTGCTGTCGACTTCGTCGCCTCCAGTCCTTGGTTGCTCATTGTTAGTTAAAGTGTTCAACTCCTTCTCTCCCCCATTATTTTTATGAATCTGTGAATGAGTTACGTACTAAAATAATGTTGTGTGAACCACTGAACTACGAGTGAAGTGAGTAAACTGCATGCAACTAAATATTTGACAATCTTTTGTTTGCAGTTGTATTTGCATAATGTCTTCATCAACAGCATCATCTGCAACTAAATATTCGATTCTTGTGAAGTATTAGATTAGGATCATAGGGTGTTAGAGATGGCTTGCTTTCTATACAGCCAAAACGGCTCAACACCTTTTCCACATAATGGGATTGCAGCAGGATAATATCATTCTTATCCTTGATCAACTTGATGTATAGAATGGGCGAGCAAGCGAGCGCACATATAATCTTCTATTGCTTGCTTCAACTAGGTAAGACCAACTCCACTATATAAATTGGTCTCCTCCCACCTAGGCTAGCAATATGGTATTAAAATTTTCACCTTCCACCATGCATGTGTGAGCTTTTAGGATTTTCTAGTATTTAATTGAAATATTGAAAGGCCCAAGCCTAAAAACTCCAACATGATATTCTTTAGCATTAGATTCTTGTATAGGACAGGGATCCAAGAGTCTTAAAAATTTCGAGAGGGTTGTGAGTAACAATCCCTTGTACTTTTTTGATATCGTACTTAAGAAATTTGCAGTTGGTTTCACCATATCTTCTCTCTCGTCCTTATTGCTTCTCTCTGTGACATTCATATCCTTCGTTCTTGATACTATGCACATTTGTATCGTATCTTATAAGCTCTGATCAGATTTTAAGAACTGTGTTGTGCATAAGAAGATGTATCAAATGTGACAGCGTTTCTATGCCAGAAAACTAGTCCATTAATAGCCCCGATCAACTCGGCTTCGGCTTCTGACTTCTGGCTTATTTTTCACTATTCATAAGTTTCGTCTTTTTCTGAACTTTTGGCTTTTTGTTGAGCTTTTTTGCCGGTTCTTTTTTTTCCCGTATTTGTTTGTATTATACGTAATGGGCTAACATATTTTTTTTATTTTTAAAATTTTTAAATTTAATTATACTAAATAAGCCTCTGTCAGCTACAGTGCTTTTTTCACCCAGCTACAGTGTTTTCAGCCATAAGCCACGAGCTTTTCAGCCGAACCGATCACCACCATATATGGTAACTTGGTACTATATATATACTACTAGCTAGTGTTGCTACTTGCTACTAGTACTAGTAGTGTATAGTTCTTTAATTTGAAATGCAGCAAGATCGACTGCAGACAGCAACCTACCTAGGGCGCCGATCGAGTTGACATGTTCTCCATTGACGCGTAAGATCCAGATGTTGCAGCAGGTTCTCAATCGGATCTCGACGCGCCAAATTTATTTATTTTAGATAAAGGATATAAAATCCAGCCTCTATATCCACTTGGGATATATACAGCCACAAATTACACGAGCTCTTAGGCTCAAAGCCTCAACATTGAGGATCACGCAACAACAATAAGAAAGAGAGTTAAAGGACTATGAAAAAGCTATAAAGACTAAGCTTCAGAACTTTTTCTCCGTCCTTACTTCCAACCAAGCCCCTAACCTCCTCCAACTTAGTCACTCAAAACTCCGGTCTACTTTGCGTGAAGATGAACCTCCGGGGCAACGTCTCCAAAGAGGCGACGAAGGTCGCCGACGCCGCCCGCCTCACCGAGACAAGGCTTTCACCTAGAGATCAGAATACATGAGGGCTATAGAGTGCCAAGACAACCCTCCAGGAAGGAAAATGGCGTCCAAAGGCGTCATAGTTGTCGAGACCGGTATGGACACCGGCAAGCCTTTCGCCAGCACCTTCACAGCAACCCACGCACTACCTTCACACAAAAAAGACCGCCACCAGCACACCAGGGACCTGCACGCCTCAAGGTCATAGCATAGCCACCCTTGAACTCCACGACGAACTGCTTCCCGCTCGAGCAACGTCGCGCCATGGTTCCCTGGACAAACCCAGCAGCCACAGCTCCTACCACATCCCAGCCTTTGCCGCCAGCGCCGATCGGCCTCCTCCACCCGCCGGACGGCACGCTCCAACGCGCCCACCCTCTCCGTCAGCTTGCTCTGCACACACAGCGCCGCCTCCACACCCTCCTCGCAAGCAACCCAACGACGGCTCCGCCCTCCAATACCTACCTCTCCTCCACTCCCACCGGATCTTGCCGCCGCTCGGCTTCTACGAGCTCCGCCGAGCCGCCACCGGCCTCCGCCCCCTCGACGCTGCTGGCCGCCGCGGACCACCTCCCTCTCGCCTTCCGCCTCCGCCATCCGCCGGGAAGCGCACGGGAGCCGCCGCCTCCGGGCCCCACGCCCTGTCGGCCGCCGCCTCAATACCCCGCGCTCGAGGGCGACCGCACGAAGCCAGCCGCCGCTTCCGCTCGATCCCGCCGCCTCGAAGCCGCCGACCCGCCTCCCGCCCGAAGCTGCCGGAGCCGCACCGGCTGCCCACGCAAATTTATGCCAAGGTAGGAACGGGTAAATTAAAAACTGGCATCCTGATCTCAGTGCTGTCCACGTCTAGCTAGCGCGTAAGCCACCGCAGTAGCTGACGACGCCGTCGCACCTGCACGTGCACCAGCTCACGCTCCTCCCGCCACCGCCGACGACGGGAAGGAGACGACGTCGTAGATACGACGCTAATTGTTGCGGCAACACCTGGCGACGGGAGGCGTGTGTGAAAAGGAATGTTTTGGCTTAACGCAAAACCCTCTCTCGGGTTAGCTTCTGTATTTATAGTGTAGATTTACAAAGAACTGATTTGATCGGGATTACATCAGTTAGCAAAACTGAGAGATAAGGAGATAGACAATAGCGGGACGAGCTACAGTAATCGAACATATCTTCTATACTAACTTATCTTCAGAACCAAGTTAGAGATGAGGGGACGCTATCTTAATAGCCCCTCTCAATCTCAACAATCCGAGATCAGATTGAGATTGCACTTAAGCCGCTCGTATGGCCTGCGTCCCAATGCTTTGGTAAACACGTCAGCCACCTGATCTCCCGAAGAGATGAACCACACATCAAGCATCTTCCGACTGACCCGTTCTCTTACAAAATGAAAATCAACTTCAACGTGCTTTGTTCGTGCATGAAAAATTGGGTTTGCACTGAGATATGTAGCACCCAAGTTATGGCACCAAAGCACTGGAGGTCGTGGTTGATACACTCCTAATTCCTTGAGCAAAGACTGTTTCCAAATTAGTTCTGATGTAGCATTGGCCAGCGACTTATACTCGGCTTCTGTGCTTGAGCATGCCACAGTCTGCTGTTTCTTTGAACTCCGGGACACCAGATTTGATCCAATAAAGACAGCAAAGCCATTTGTCGATCTTCTGTGATCTACACACCCGGCCCAGTCCGAATATGAAAAAGCACTGAGTAAAGGCGACAATGATGTACGAATGTGTAGGCCGACTGCATGAGATCGTTTGATATATCTCAGAATTCGTTTTACAGCAGACCAATAGGTTTCAGTTGGTACTTGCAAGAACTGACAAACTTTATTGACAGCAAAAGATATGTCTGGCCTTATAAGTGTTAGAGCATCTCCAGCAGGGCCCCTACTTGAGCCCTCAAAACCAAATTTGAGGGCTTGAGGCAAAAATAGAGGTCCAGCAGGGCCCCTACTAGAGCCCTCAAATTTGAGGGGCCCCTTAAATCCCCTCTTCAGCCCTCATTCCTAGGGGGCCCCTACTCCGGCCCTCATTTTTCAGCTTTCCTCGTTTTATCCCGTACGAGTGAAACAAATTTAAATTCGGAACAAATTTGAATTTAAATTTGAATATTCGAAATAAATTTGAATATTCGGAATAAATTTGAATTTAAATTTGAATATTCGGAACAAATTTAAATTCAAATTTGGATATTCAGAACAAATTTGAATATTCGAAACAAATTTGAATTTAAATTTGAATATTCGGAATAAATTTGAATATTCGGAACAAATTTAAATTCAAATTTGGATATTCGAAACAAATTTGAATTGAAATTTGAATATTCGGAACAAATTTGAATTTAAATTTGAATATTCGGAACAAATTTGAATTTAAATTTGGAACAATAAAATTCGAAACAAGTTTGAATTTAAATTTGAATATTCGTATTTGAATTCATAAATTTAAATATTGTCCCTCATTTTGAAATCATAAATATTTTATTGTGTATTGTGCTTTTGTCTCATACATATGCATATAGTGTGTGAGGAAATAGAGGGAATTGAGAAGTAGGGGCCCTGTTTTGAGGGCTCCTGCTGGAGTGCAGCCCAGAAAACAGGGCTCTCAAAAGTAGAGGGAGCCCTCAAATTAAAAGTAGGGGGCC
The DNA here is from genome assembly GCA_017311315.1 of Dendrocalamus latiflorus. Classification (NCBI taxonomy): domain Eukaryota; kingdom Viridiplantae; phylum Streptophyta; class Magnoliopsida; order Poales; family Poaceae; genus Dendrocalamus; species Dendrocalamus latiflorus. The sequence continues at coordinate 40,763,936 of CM029653.1, read as the reverse complement.
TATTTTGAGGGCTCCTGCTGGAGATGCCCTTAGGTATTGCAATGCTCCCACTGTGCTCCTGTACTAAAAGATGTCTGACTCTGATAGAGCCGCACCATCCTCCTTGGAGAGTGTCTCTGAACTCGACATGGGTGTGGGCGACAGTTTACACTCAAGCATATTTGTCTTTCGAAGTAAGTGTGTTACATACTTCTTCTGAATGAGTAACATACCCGTGTTGGTTGTAGTGGACTCTTATTCCCAGAAAATAGTTCAGGCTCCCGAGATCCTTTATGGCAAAGTCTTCAGTTAGTCTTTTGATCAGCCAATCAGTAGCTACAGTAGAAGATCTGGCAATGATTATATCGTCAACGTATGTCAACATATACAGGGTGATCTCAGGTCTTCTAAGAATAAACAACGACATATCTGCCTTTGATGGAACAAAACCAAACTCAACTAATTTGGAGCTCAACCTGAAAAACCATGCTTGGGGTGCCTGTTTTAAACCATACAAGGCCTTTTGAAGTTTGCACACATACTCTGGATATTTGCTATCCTCATATCTAGGTGGTTGGCTCATATAGACTTCTTCTTTAAGAACACCACGTAAAAATGCGTTTTGGACATAAATTTGCCGAAGATTGCACCCCTTCGAGACAGCAAGGGATAGAATCATACGTACTGTAGTTGGTTTGACAATTGAACTAAAAGTATTGGCATAATCAATACCATATCTTTGCTTAAACCCCTTTGCAACTAGTCTGACTTTGTATCGGTCCAAGGTTCCATCTGACTTGTATTTGATTTTGAAAACCATTTACAGTCAACGAGATTCTGACCTTGCTGTCGCGGAACAAGTGACCATGTGTTGTTCTTCTGTAGAGCTTGAAACTCCAGGTCCATTGCCTCTCGCCACATGGGTTCTACTGCAAAGAAGGCCCTATGCTGTACATCATACGGGACTGTGCCATCCGTATATTTCTTTTGTTGCCATATATTGTGCCTCAACCTGGTGCAAGGTCGCTGCTCTTCTTGTGCGGGTTCTGAAAAATCTGTACCACCAACAGTACCGACAACAGCCTGGTCGGTATTAGCTGACGAAGATGGCAATGAGACTGACTCAGTTCCTGAAAATACAGAGGCATCTATAGGGTTGGTTAGTGTCAAATCTCCTAGTTGATTATTCTCAACTCTGGCTCGGTTTGAGTGGATTGTGGAGAGCTAGAAGGAAGTAAGTAGGGAAGAACAGCTGAAGGTGTTGGCAGAGAAGATGTTCGATGCAGTTTTTTCTGAAACAGCAGCAAAGGGGAATACTGTTTCATCAAAAATCACATCCTGAGAGATATAAATACGTCCCGTGGATGGATGTAAACATGTAGCGCCCTGTTTTTTTTTTTTTTTGAGTAGGGGCCACTTAAGCAAACCCTAATTAGCCCTAAACTAGATTAAGGACTTTTTAAAAGGGCAAACTTTTTCCCCTAAACCAGCCGCCACTTAATCTCTTTCTCCTATCCTCACCAAATTAATCTCTCTCCTCTAAGAAGGTGGCAGCCCTAGTGGCTGCCGGTGGCGGGGTGCTGGCGGCGGTGCACGGCGGCGCATGGCGGGCACCGGTGTAGGGCGTGCGGGTGGTGGCCCATGGCACGTGGACGGCGGCGCTCATGGGCGCGTGTGATGCAGGGTAGTGGTAGCTCAGTGCAGGCCGGCGACAGCACGGTGGTGGCCGGAGGAGGCATAGGCCGACGATGGTGCGGGCCAAGCACGGCCAAGTGGCGACAACACAGGCTGGCGAGGCAGGAAGGTAGCGGCGTGGGCAAGCTACGGCCGGGAAGCGACGACGCGGGCTGGGTGTGGCTAGGTGACGGTGGTGCAGGCTCAAGGCTAGAAGGTGGCGGCGTTGGGGGCCGTTGGGTAGATCTTGATGTGCTAGGCTAGCTAGTGTTGTATTCTTCTAGGTTATTATAATGCTCAATTATAGGATGCGTGCTTTAATTAGTGATTAGAAGTGGTGCTTAAATCATTGATGGAGGTAGCGTATAAGCATGTTCGAATTTAAGGTTAACCACTAGTAATCTTTTAACATTGGGCTGCTTTATCTATATATCTTGCTTCTATGATCTTGTATTTGTACGGTATTGCTTGTGAGCCTCAACTGATTTATTGATGATACTCATTAACTTGACTAATAACCACTTATCACATAATAAAACCTAGATGATTTGACAACCCTTGTGTGAGCTGTGTTAAAGTGCCCATTTAGAGTAATTCCTGGATTACTACCACCATAGTATCATCTCCCATTGTCTCATATCGGAAATTTATGCATTTCCTTCCCAATCTTAACAATTCTTTCACTTATCGTAACCTTACTCAGACTTACCCTTAGTTATTCCAATCTCTTATCATATTAGCCGTTAATAACATAATTGTTACTTGGCCTGGGGTTACCCACATGTAGGGGAGATTGCCACCCACCTAGTAACGTACGGGGGCCGTACATTTTCATTACTCAGGATATTAAACCATGTCTGCGGTTATATAGTCGAGGACAGAGATGTATCTGACTATTCTCGTATAACCGGGTATGTGGGAAGGGATCGCCAGGACCATTGCCATAACTTATTAAATAACCATTACCTTAGTTCCACATCTCCGTTATCTCTATCCCTGATCAGTATCATGTTTCTGGTAACTTAATTTCATTGCATTTAGCCTATTAATTACTTGTTGCTTGTTTGTCCTTTTCTCACCATGTTGCTACCATTGTTGGGTACTTGTTGAGATTTCCAAATCTCATGCTTGCTCTTTCCATTCTCAGGTAAAAGGTCAGTGAAGTGATAGCATCACGCATGGGTGGGAGCACTCGAGTTTTCGGCACCGTGGCTTGCCACTATTTATGTTATTTTATTTATTCTCTTTTGATTAGAAGTGGACCGGTCTCATGTTTCAAACATTTATTTGAATTTCCACTAGTCTTTAATAAAGTACTCTTAAGGTTTTAATTCTCTTGAATTTCTATTGTTGTTTTTATTACTTATTCTTTACTTTGACGATGACATTTCATAGTAGTATCCCAGTTTGGCTGTATGTGGGGTGCTACAAAACACTTATAGCCTATGTGTAAGGAGCTATAGCTGATGACAACACATTGTTTGGACCTAAACTCCAACTTCTGTACATTGTAGGGATGCAAGTTAGGCCAACATGCATAGCCAAACACCCTCAATTGAGTGTAATAAGGTTTTGTCTTGAGGAGGCATTCAAGGGGTGTAATGTTTTGAATGACTAGTCTTGGAAGACGATTAATGAGGTAACAAGCAGCTAAAAATGCTTCATCCCAAAATCATACAGGAAGGGAGGCCTGAGTAAGCAAAGCAAGACCGGTTTCAACTATGTGCCTATGTTTACGCTCAACAGTGCCGTTTTGCTGATGAGTATGGGGACATGCGGCGCGATGTTGTATACCAATTTTTCTAAAGAAATTATGAAACTTCTGATACTCACCACCCTAGTCTGTTGAATAGATTTAATTTTGGATTCAAGTAATCACTCAACAAAGCTTTGAAACTGAAGAAAGACTCGCTCAACATCAGATTTGCACTTTAAGAGATAAATCCATGTGAATCTATTATAGTCATCAATAAAGCTCACATATAATTTAAAGCCACCAACTGAAATGCTAGCTGGTCCCCAAACATTGGAGTGTATAAGTTCTAAAGGAGATGTGGTAACATGGATTGAAGACTGATAAGGGAATTGATGGATCTTTGCTTGGACACATGCGTCACAAACATGATCAACTTTATTTTCACTAGGCCAAAAACTATTGGAACTAAAAATTTGCTAAAGAGTGGATGATGCAGGATGTCCAAGCCATCGATGCCCACTGTTCACGAGTGATCTTCACAGTGTTAGGTCCTTAATCGTCATGCATTAGCCTTAACCCTAGAACTGAACATGAACACCTAGGGATTGGGGAATCGGATGACTTACGGTCTGCCATGAATGCCAGGAGAGCGAAGACCTCGTGCCTGCGTGATGCAGGCGTGGGGACGAGTCGGTGCAGATCGAGATCCGGAGGGTCGCCGGCGAAGTCCTGCAGAGGCAGCGGTCGACGGCCTTCCCGTTGCTAGCAGCGTGTAGGAGATCGGATCCTTAGAGTTTTGTTTGGGGTTTGTGACTCTCACGCGAACGACGTCGTCAGGGAGAGGCCGGTACCCATCCATCTTTATACGCTGTTGCAACGGGGGACCGTAACCATGAGTTGGTTAGGGACCCCCGATTAGGGCGCCCAAAAAAACAGGGACGTGGGTTTCCCCACGTCTCCCTTGTCTCGGCCGTTTGGCCTGAGATCAAATATCCAACATTCTCCCCCTTGATCGTAAGGCTAAACATCATAAGCCCTCTCTCAATAAAAGTTCACACCAAAATAATGCGTCACAACAGTCAATTAAATACCGCTAGACAACAGTACTTATAGTGCTCCATTCTATATCAATCGGATAACATAATACTTCATGGGAGTTGGTTACTTTATATGGTCCTCTTATTCCAGGATCACAGGCTCTCCAATAAACCCATGCCGGCAACATGATCACGAAAAATATTGGGTGGTAAGCCTTTTGTGAGCGGATCCGCAAGCATAAATTTAGTTCCAATATGCTCAACCTTAATTGTTTGATCCTGGATTCTATCTTTCACAACATGATACTTTATGTCAATGTGCTTGGCAGCTGCACTCGACTTGTTGTTACTCGAATAGAAAACTGCGGGTTGATTGTCGCAGTACAAAATGAGTGGTTTAGAAATGCTGTCTACCACTCTCAATCCCGGGATAAAGTTCTTAAGCCATATAGCCTGCCCGGTAGCCTCATAACATGCCACAAATTCAGCCTGCATTGTCGACGATGCAGTAAGTGTTTGCTTTACACTTTTCCATGAAATTGCTGCTCCTGCGAGGGTGAAAATATAACCTGATGTGGACTTCTTAGTGTCTTTACACCCCGCAAAATCAGCATCAGAATAACCGACAACCTCAAGGTTATCGCATTTTCTATATGTGAGCATGTGACCTTTAGTGCCTTGCATATAGCGCAGGACTTTCTTAACAGCTTTCCAGTGGTCCGGTCCTGGATTTGACTGATATCTGCCAAGCATCCCGGTAACAAAAGCTAAATCAGGGCGTGTACATACTTGAGCATACATAATACTTCCGACAGCAGAAGCGTAAGGTATAGCCTTCATCTGATCAGATTCAAAGTCATTCTTTGGGCATTGAAATTTTCCAAACTTATCGCCCTTAACAATAGGAGCAGGCGAGGCAGAGCATTTATGCATATTGTATCTCTTTAGTACTCTGTCAATGTATGCCTTTTGTGACAAACCTAATGTTCCTTTGGACCTATCTCGGTGAATTTCAATACCAAGAACATAAGATGCTTCACCGAGATCCTTCATATCAAAATTGGACGAGAGAAATCTTTTAGTTTCCCGCAGCATGTCCACACTGCTGCTGGCCAATAATATATCGTCCACATAAAGAATTAAGAAGGTGTAATTACTCCCCCTGAACTTAACATAAGTACAATTATCAACATCATTCTCCTTAAATCCAAAATTCCTTATGACTTCATCAAACTTAAGGTACCATTGCCTAGAAGCTTGATTCAGGCCATATATGGATTTCTTTAGCTTGCATCCTAAATGTTCCTCGCCTTCCACAACAAAACCTTCCGGTTGTGTCATGTAAACGTCTTCATACAAGTCTCCATTCAGGAATGCAGTCTTAACGTCCATTTGGTGCAACTCTAAATCGAAATGTGCTGTGAGCGCCATTATTATTCTAAATGAATCTTTAGTTGAGACAGGAGAAAATGTTTCATTATAGTCAATGCCTTCTCTTTGCGTAAACCCTTTTGCTACCATACGTCATTAGCGCCCATAGACTCAATCTCATCTTTCATGGCATCTAGCCATTTAGATGAATCCTTATTCTTCATTGCTTCCTTATAAGAGCTAGGATCATCTGCCTTCCCAAGATCATCCTCATTCAAGTAAACCTCATAATCACTTGGGATAGCAGATCTCCTCACTCGTTGTGATCTCCTGACAGGTTCATTAGTAGGCTCATCAGGTTGTTCATTAATTGTCACAGAGGGCTGTGAAGGCTCAGCATTAGGTATTGCACTTGTATTTTCAGAGCCCTCAACAGAAGGAGTAGCCACAGAATTAACTGGAGATGCAACAGGAGTTGCAACTACAGGATCAACTATGGGCACAGAAAAATCAGTCTGTCGGATTAGCGGAGAAGCAACATAAATCCGTTTCTCCTCAAGATCAATTTTCCTGGGCTCCAAGTCCCCACTGATGCCATCATTTTCCAAGAACACAGCGTGTCTTGTTTCTACAAATTTTGTGGTACGATCTGGACAATAGAATCGGTACCCTTTAGACCTGTCAGGGTAGCCAATAAAATGGCAACTCACAGTCTTGGGATCTAATTTCCCAATATGTGGGTTAAATATTTTAGCTTCAGCTGCACAACCCCACACATGGAGGTAGTTCAAACTAGGTTTTCTCCCAGTCCATAATTCATAAGGTGTTTTAGGCACCGATTTACTAGGAACCCGATTGAGTATATGTGCAGCGGTCTTTAATGCTTCCATCCATAACTTTACAGGCAAAGTGGAGTAGCTCAACATACTTCGAACCATGTCCATAAGTGTGCGGTTTCTTCTTTCCGCAACTCCATTTTGCTGGGGATCACCAGGCATTGAATACTGGGCAACTATACCATTTTCTTGTAGAAACCTGGCAAAAGGACCAGGAATCTGCCCATAAGTTGCGTGTCGCCCATAATACTCTCCCCCACGATCCGAGCGCACTACTTTAATCTTTAGACTGTGCTGATTTTCAACTTCAGCCTTAAATATCTTAAATTTATCAAGTGCCTCCGATCTTTCTTTAATAGGATAGATATAACCATAACGTGAGTAATCATCAGTGAACGTAATAAAAGAATCATAACCATCCACTGATGTCACAGGGAAAGGACCACATATGTCGGTATGAATTAATTCCAAAATCCCTGTGCTTCGAGTAGCACCTTTCTTTATTTGCTTTACATACTTGCATTTGATACAATCGAGGCAATGATTATCCGAATCATTAAAGTCTAAAGGGTGAAGAATTTCTTCTTTAATGAGACGTTCAATTCTCCCCCTCGAAATGTGGCCCAAACGACAGTGCCACAATTTCGACGAAGTCTCATCAATTCGCTTGCGCTTTTTATTCACATCACATACATTCATGGATATAGGAGAATCTTGCAGGGATAACATATAAAGCTTGTCGTGTCGGATGGCACGACCAACATTATCATTATTAAAATAAATCAAACACATTCCGTGTCCAAAATTACAAGAATATCCATCATTATCTAATAATGAAATGGAAATCAAGTTTCTTCTCATCGAGGGAACATAAAGAACATCATTAAGTTTCATTACAAAACCATTATTCAAAACTAAAGAAACCGATCCAATAGCTTGAATTTCGGCTTCCATCCCATTAGCCACTCTAAGGCTTCTTTCCCCTCTGAGACTTCTCAACATATGGAATCCCTGCAAGGAATTCGTAACGTGCACAGTGGCACCAGAATCAATCCACCAAGAATTTATAGGAAAATCAGCATAAAATGCTTCATCAACAAAAGTGATTTCATAAGTACCTTTCTTGGTGAGCCATTTCAGCCATCCAGGACAATCATCTTTGAAATGGTCCTTCGACTGACAAAAGTAACATTCACCACTTTTCTTCTGTTCATTTGAGCTCTCAGGTCCTGAAGCGTTTTTAGGCGCCTTAGGATGCTGTGGGTGTTGTGGCTTCTATGGCTTCTGATAAGAGGAGTAGGTTTGCTCCTTCTTTCCCTTTCCTTTGTAGCCACCTCTATTTTTAGAGGGACCAGCCTTATTTGAAGAGCCGACTTGATTCACAAAATCAGTAGCCCCCTCAGCCTTGAGCCTCTCTTCCTCCTGTGAAACATTAGCGATCAACTCGCTCATGGTCCACTTGTCCTTAATGGTGTTGTAGTTCACCTTGAAAGCTTCAAATTGCTTGGGAAGAGACATCATAATGTAATGGACAACAAAACCATCAGAAATAGCCATGTCCATTGTCTTAAGTCTGGCAGCAATATTGATTATTGTCATAATGTGCTCACGAACATTTCCAGTACCATTGTACTTAGTGTTCATGAGCCTGTGCATCAGTGTGGTAGCATAAACTTTAGAGGACCCCTTAAAATGATCCTCGATGGAGGACAAATAGTCCTTTACTCTTTCCTTTTCAGGGATTGCTCCCCTTATGGCCTCACTGATGGAGTTTTTCATCACAGCAAGTGAAACACGGTTAGACCGCTCCCACTTCTCAGTATTAGCTTTATATTCCTTCATTTTGTCATCATAATTGTCCTCCCCTTCAGTAGGAGCGACAGGCTCATCGAATCTGAACGCGTAGTCCAGATCCAAGAGTTGAAAAGTCGTCATAAGTGTAAACTTCCATTTCTGGAAGTTACTACCATTAAGTGGCTCAATAGCATTTACATGAGCGGAAACAGAAGCAGCTGAAAAAATTAAAATTTACATTAGGAAAACTCATAATTAATTTGCATGAAAATTAATCTTACGTTGGTATGATTAACAACATGCTCATAAGAATTTTTCGCATCACCGTTGGGCAGAAGCGAAAAAATTTAACATAATTTATGTCATGCAATTACAATTAACGTTGGTCAAAGAGTAACTGCATGGCAAAATTAAACATAATTGATGACATGCAATTACAATTAACGTTGGTCCAAAAGTAATAGCATGTCAAAATTAAACATAACCCTCTAATTGAATTTCTCGTTGGTTCCATTCAATTAGGGGCAGAGCATCACGCAGCGGAAAAATGACATAATAATTTTCAGCAGCTTAGCAACATTATCCGTTAAATAATTTCATGAGAGATATCAAATAATCATTATTTAAACATTAGATAAACCATAAATACATGAAATATATATACTGAAAATAAAACCCAACAGCCTGAAAAATACATCATAAATTTCATGTATATATATATATATATCTAAATACATGCATGAAATATATGCTGAAAAGCACATACATGAAAAGTATACTGAAATACATAAAATTATGGCTGCTGGGCCAACAGCCCAACAGCCTCTCCTCCTCTTCCACTGGCCCATCAGCGCCTCGGGCCCGCACGCAAAGCTTGCAGCCCGCAGCCCCTTTTTTTTATCATGCCCATTAATCCCGCGCTTGGGCCAGCCATTTCCATTGGCCCAGCCGGCCGCCCTGCCCTCATCACGGCCGTCCATGCAATCGGACGGCGGCGAGCGAATATCGCCCGAACAAAATGCCTCCCCCGAAAACCCTAACCCTAAGGGCCATTTGGCCTGATACAACCGAAAAGCACGGGAGGTGGCTCCCAGGGAGATGGCGACGGCGCTCGCGCGGCTGCTGCGCACACGGCAGCAGCGACGCCAGAAGAGGAGCGGTGGCGCCATCAGGAGGAGCGGCGCAGAGGCGGCCCGGGGCGGCGCAAAACGGCGGCCGCGCAGAGGAGCAGCGTGGCGCCCGCGAGACAGCGGCTCGGCACCAGCAAAAGTGGCGGCGCGGTGGCCCCGATCGGACCGAGGCGGGGAGCGGCCCTGGTGGCGCGCGCGCGCGCGGTGATCCAAGTAGCGGCGCCGGCGGCTCCCATAAGCGGCGGCGCAGGGCCACGGCGGCGGGGCGGCGACCCCAACGGCAGCAGCCAAGCCCGAAAAACGTGAGTTCCCCCAAATTATTTTGGTTCTTGATTTGGGGATTTAGGGTTCAGGAGGGCTTGAAATTGGGGATTTTCTTTAGGGTTTTTCATTAGGATTTTGCCAATCAAACTTGAATCATCTCCTTCTACATGCTACTCGAGAAATTAAAACTTAGATCCAAAACCGGTTAGGGTTCATGAAGATTTCTAGGGGCTGCTCTGATACCAAAATTTAGGTCCTTAATCGTCATGCATTAGCCTTAACCCTAGAACTGAACATGAACACCTAGGGATTGGGGAATCGGATGACTTACGGTCTGCCATGAATGCCATGAGAGCGAAGACCTCGTGCCTGCGTGATGCAGGCGTGGGGACGAGTCGGTGCAGATCGAGATCCGGAGGGTCGCCGGCGAAGTCCTGCAGAGGCAGCGGTCGACGGCCTTCCCGTTGCTAGCAGCGTGTAGGAGATCGGATCCTTAGGGTTTTGTTTGGGGTTTGTGACTCTCACGCGAACGACGTCGTTAGGGAGAGGCCGGTACCCATCCATCTTTATACGCTGTTGCAACGGGGGACCGTAACCATGAGTTGGTTAGGGACCCCCGATCAGGGCGCCCAAAAAAACAGGGACGTGGGTTTCCCCACGTCTCCCTTGTCTCGGCCGTTTGGCCTGAGATCAAATATCCAACATACAGCAGTCACGGATGATCTTGGACTTTAACCAGGAATTGTGCAATGTTGAGCAGCAAGGTGTGATGGTGAAGGTGTGTGATAAACAGACCAGAGAAGTGCAGGAGGAAGAGGGTATAATCCTCCCTTACATGGCCCCTGGAGGAGTATTCTCTGAGTGGCCTGATCCTTGATAGATAAAAAATTTGGATGAAACTCAAAGAAGGCTTTGTTATCATTGGCTAATTTATGAACCAAAAGAAGATTTTTTCTAATAGTGGGAACATGAAGCACATTTTTAAGAATTAAAGGACCATGTGAACTAGCAATGTGAGAATCACCAACATGAGAGATTGACAAACCTGTCCCATTGGCGACATGAATCTTGTCATTTCCCTAGTATTGTTCCTTCATGAATAATCTATCCAGGTCGCTTGTGATGTGGTCCGTTGCTCCTGAGTCACATACTAGTTGGTATCTACCGAGTATGAAGCTGCAACAGCAACACGAGGGTCTTTGGCCTGGTACGAGTGATCGAATCTATGGTAGCAGTGAAGAGCGTCATGCCCCTGTTTGCCACAGACTTGACAAACCGGATGAGCACCTTTTTGATATCCCGTTCCTCGTCCTGGATGACCATGTCCACGACCGCGTCCTCGCTTGTTCGTGCATGACCCACCACCACGAGCATTATTATTTTGCCAAACAATGTTGTTGGCTGAGGGTTCAATCTGCATTGATGGATTGTTGATCTCCTGCCTCGAATCATAACTGAGAAGCTGAGCATAAAGATCATGTAATCCAATCGGGACAGATCGTGCAATCATTGAAGTGACAAAAGCATCATACTCTGTCAAGTCCTGTGAGCAGGTACAACACAATCTCTTCTTCTTGAAGTGGATGACCTATGGAGTCCATTGTATCAGCAAGACTCCTCACCTTTTGGAAGTAGTCAGATGCTGTCATGTCCCTCTTCATGTTTGCGAGTTGGATACACACTTGCATAGTCCTTGCTCTGGTTCGTGATGCAAACATTGTTTCTAGAGCTGTCCAGACCTACAGGGTAGAGGTGTGGAACAACACATGGGAGAGGATCTCTTCTGTCAATGATGACAATAGATTGCTCAAGACTAGCTGGTCCTTCTGAAGCCATGCAAGATACCCAGGATTTGGAACCTGAGCAACGCCGTCTTGTGTCATCTCGGTGAGGAATTGCACTAGAGCCTTAGTAGATCCATCCACAAAGCCAAGAATACCTTGGCTCCCAAGATATGGGATGAATTGAGCCTTCCACAGTAAGTAATTGTCACGGTTCAATTTGACAGCGACAAAGTGGTTGGAAGAAAGCGTGGTGATGCTAGCAGAAGTGTTTGAGTTCATGGTGGAAGAGAAGGATGCGAAAGAGGTCATCTTGGTTCAGATCGGAAGCTTTGATACCATGTGAAAAGGAATGTTTTGGCTTAACGCAAAACCCTCTCTCGGGTTAACTTCTGTATTTATAGTGTATATTTACAAAGAATCGATTTGATTGGGATTACATCGGTTAGCAAAACTGAGAGATAAGGGGATAGACAATAGATGGATGAGCTAAAGTGTTAGAGTTAATCTTGTTTTGGTGGGTTTCATTATTTTGGAGAGTTCATGTTTCGTATTAGGAAGTACTTGTTATAGATAGAAGAGTTGGTTTGCTATCCCTTTCGGATATGTAGAGTTTGAGTCGAATATGATTAGTTGTTTGATCTGTATAAAAGGGTACCCATGTAGTGAGTTTAGTAAGAGAGAAATAAAAAAGGAGAAAAGCCGGCGTGCTGTGCTCCCAAAAAAATCGATCTCTTGTATCTCTCTCCAGCTCAGGAAGGCGCTCGTTGTTTTCTTCATCCATCAGACGCAGGGGCAAGGAGCATCATGTGGAGATGCGGCATGTGCTCCTTCATGTGAAGTTCAAGGAGGCTTATATGCTGCTCCCATCACGTGGACAGCAAGGGAGCAAAGAGGCGTGGGCGGTCAAGTCTTCATGTATAGGTGCAGGTGTAGGCGTCCCGTCGTCTCAATGAGGCAAGGACTAGCAGGTCCTGAGACGCGTCACGTAGAAAGGTAAGGTCGGAGGGAGTCTCTGGACCGAGTAGAGAAGGATCACGGAAGCAAATTCCAATAATTGGAATCAAAGTCTGTTGATCTTGGTGATTTCTAAAGATTATGGGCAAGAAAGCGAAGGTCCAGGATGGGCTAATCTCCCTTCAGTACCCTCTCAGGATGACCGACAATTACTTGGTGTGGGCAATAAAGATGAAGGCGAACATGCGCGCCTAGGGTCTCTAGGATGCAGTCGATCCGAAGGGGAAGAATAAGGAGGTGGATGACAAGGTAGATCAGACGGTGCTTGCTGCAATTTATCAAGCAGTGCGAGCTTCGATGATGCATCAGCTCATCGGGAAGACGACGGCACGAGAAGCGTGGAAGACGCTTCAGACAATGCACGAGGGTGTTGATTGTGTGAAGGAGGTGCAGCTCCAGAATTTGTGAAGTGAGTTCGAAAATCTCCAGATGGGAGAGACCCAGTCGGTGGATGAGTTCACCAGCAAGCTGACTGCGATGTATAATCAGATTAACTCTCTTAGTGACAAGATGGAGGAATATGTTGCCATGAACAAATACCTGCGCGTGCTTTCGGAGAAGTACATACCTATCATCACTACGCTCATGTACTCCCCAGATCTGGAGAAGAAGAAGATCGATGAGATCACCGGCTCCCTCAAAAGCATGAGGAGCTACTGAAGGGGTTCTAGTCCCAGAACGAGTAGGTGTTGCTGTTGAAAGGAGATGCAAGGAGCGGTGGCTCATCAAGCAGCCATGGGTGATGGCGCGGGCGAGGCGGCCAAAGTGGCCGAGGCAGCAAAGGTGGCCGTGAAGACAAGGCTGAGCAAGGCAGTGGTGACAGATCCAGTAACAAGTCACATATCAAGTGCTTTGAATGTGGCGAATACGGGCACTACGCGTCAGAGTGCTGCAGTCACATAAAGTGTTTCAACTGCGACGAGTATGGGCACTACGCTTCAGATTGACGAAGCAAGAAGAAGAATGAGGAGGTAAACCTCACCAAAGCCGAAGAAGACGACGAGCTGACACTACTTCTCTCCTTATGTGTTGAAAAGGCACTGGTCATGGTGATGCTGAACGAGGAGAACATAGTTCCAAAACTACGCACGGAGGGAGACAGCCACAATCACACTGATATGTCGTACCTGGACAATGGAGCAAGCAATCACATGACGGGAGATCGCTCCATGTTCTATGAGCTCGACGAGACGATTTGGGGCAAAGTCGGTGATGGCTCCATGGTGGAGATAAAAGGCAAAGGGGCGATGCGGTTGTAATGAAAGAACGGTGATAAGAAGTTGGTGTCTGAAATTTATTTTATACCGATTCTGTGCAACAACATACTCAGTCTTGGGCAGATGATAGAAAAAATGGCACAGGGTAGTGCTGCATGATGAGTTCTTGCGCGTCTATACCAAGAATGATGAATTGTTGATGAAAGTGAAGAGATCTCTGAATAAATTGTACAAGATGTTTTTGAAAATTTGTAGGTCGGTTTGTGTGAAGAGCGGTCTGAAAGAGTTAGAAGATGGTAGACTTCACGAACATGCAGCAGGCGCTATCTCAGGCGATCGGCGTGGACCGCACACACCGCATACAAGCACACATGCAGGTGGTATGTACGTAAGCGGCTTAGATAGGCATATAGGTGAGCGGCACGCTTGTAGTGGGAGGCATATATGGCAACATATATGCTGCTGACGTGGAAAGCAGCGGTGCAGGAGGCACATTCGGCGTGCATGTAGGCGCCCTTAGAGCAACTCCAATGGTGCCGTTAGCGCTCTCTACAGGTTTCCACGTAGGTGGGAGGAACAAGAGAGAGAACAAAACTGTCGCTACAGGTAGCGACTATCGTTAGCACGTTCTTCAACACAAAACGGGCCCCATGCATGCACTTTCTTCGTTCTTCAACACAAAAAAATACTGACATGTGGACCCTATATTGATTTAGAAATTTATGCTATAGATAGATTGTTAGACTGGTGTGCTATACTGCTCTCTGTATCCTACATGGATAATACTATAGAGAGCATGCTATCTATACCATTGGAGTTGCTCTTACAGAAGGCAGCAGCCTCGGTCTCCGTGCCTATGCCTTAGGTGCTGGAGACAGTGACACGAGGAGTTCTTTCGCGCATAGAGGTGTCCAAATGGGCCGGGCCGGCTCGGGAATCTCTTTGTAGATTAATTGCTTCTCAAGATTTACCTTTAAATGTTGGTGAATCTGATGCTTTCCAAAAATATATTAGGACTGCTCATAACCCTCGATTTAGTACTGTATCTAGGCAAACAACAACTAGAGATTTAATTAAATATTATAACAATTGTCGTGATAAATTGAAAGAAATATTTCATACATGTACATTATCTATTGCTTTGACATCCGACATATGGAGTGGTAGGGCTAGAGAGGATTATATTAGTGTTGTTGCTCATTATGTTAATGATGACTGGATAATGGAAAAAAGAATTATAGAATTTAAATTAATTAATGTTTCACATAATGCTGAAAATATTGCAGAAATCATTATTAAAGTTGTAGAAGATTTTGGTCTCACGGATAAGATTTTTTCTATAACTTTAGATAATACAGCTGCAAATACTAAAGCTATGGAAATTCTTACTCCTTTGTTTAATACTTATGCACAGTCTTTCTTATTGCATCAATGTTGTGCTTGTCATATTATTAATCTTATTGTTAAATCCGGTTTAAAAAGATTAAATGCTTGTATTGATTCTTTTAGAGATGCAATTTCATTTATTAATTGTTCTAACCAACGAATAGCCACATATAAGAGTTTTTGCGTAGCAATGAATGTTCGTCCTAGAAAATTTGGATTAGACATGCCTGTTAGATGGAACTCTACTTACCTTATGCTTAAACATATATTGCCATATAAGAGCATTTTATCTGTTTTCCTTCACACCCAAAGTCATCAATCTCGTAGCTCCTCCAGTAGAACCCAAGTTAGAGACCCTGAACTTACTGAGGACGATTGGGTTGTTGGTAAAAAAATATTTTCCTTTCTAGAAATTTTCCATAAAGCTACAGTTTGTATTTCTGGAGTATACTACCCTACATCTTCTATGATTGTTCATAATATTGTTGAAATTGCCACTCACCTAAAGGCTTTTGAAAATGATCCTATACTACGGGATGCTGTAGTTGCCATGAAATCTAAGTTTTTAAAATATTGGAGATAAATTCCTATTTTATATGCATTTGCTTTTATTTTGGATCCTAGGGCCAAACTCCAAGGATTTATAAATGTTTTACAAGTTTTAAGTGAGGCTACCGATTTAGACTATTGTTCATACTTTACATTAGTTAAGGATAAATTATATGAGGTATATAATAAATATGAAAATAAGTTTGGATCTGTGCGTTTGGAAAGACCCCCGGTAGTCCCTAGCACCTCTAGGGGGGCTATGCAATGGGGCAAGATTTTTGGTTCTTCGTCTAGTTCTCGTGCAGGTGCAGGTACACAGCAGTTAGGAGGAGGAAGGCGACAAAGCACTGGAGACCTATCAAGCTATCTCAACAGTGATAGCGTCAGCTTCGAGCAGGAGTTGAATATCCTCTCATGGTGGCAAACCTAGAAGGTATCATATCCAGTACTATCCATATTATCGCGGGATGTGTTGATTGTTCCTGTCTCTACAGTCTCCTCAGAGTCAGCATTCAGTCTTTCCGGAAGAATAATTGAGGAGCGACGAACAAGTCTCTCCAACGAGATGGTCGAAGTACTTATGACCGTCAAAGACTGGGAACAAGCTGAATCAAGACTCCAACATACTACAGATAATAAAGATTTAGAAGAATCTTTTGAGAATTTGTATTTAGATAGCAATGAATAGGATTTTCAATATTTTTCTTCACATGTGGTCACTAATGAGCTTTATAGGCTGTACTCTTTTTTCTTTACCAAGGTTTTCTCGAATTGAGTTTTTACTTGGTAAAGTTTTTAATGAGGCAGCCATCCCTTGTAATTTAATAAGGTAATAAAGCTCATTATGTCATTAGAAATATTTATTTTTGTGATTAACAATGTCTACAATTTTCTATATTTTTCTGAATTTTCTATAATTTTTTTACAATTTTTCTTAATTTTTCTTTTTCCCGACTAAACGGGCTAGCGGGCCGGCACGGCCCGTTTAGCCGAAATTGTGCCCAGACCGACGCGGCCTTGAGCTGTGCCTGGGCTCCCACCGCGGCCCGCGGGCCGGCACGGCACGACCCGTTTAATACACAGGCCGTGCCTAAACGGGCCGTGCCGAGCCCGGACCCGTGCTGGCCCGGCCGGCACCATTGGCCAGCTCTACTCGCGCATGCAGCAGACGACGGCACCAGCCCCATGCCATGCGCATAAGCTCGGAAGGTCAAGGCAGTGGGTCCCATTGGCGCGGGCCGCAGATGACCCAGAGGGAGGTCAAAGAAGAGATGAAGTGAAGGAAAAAGTTGGACTCGGTTCCGGTCATTCAGAATTGTGCGCATGTGTAAATTGTAATGGAGCAGACGTCGTACTTGGAAAGACTAGCGCAAGTGGTAGCAAGTGCTTCGAAAGATTAGCGCGCGCAGCTGGAGGTCAAGGCGGGCCCCGCACGCACTCCGGTGGCTCGGGAGGGCGTGCAAATCCCGGATGGATATCGACAAGGACGTCGAAAGGCAGCGACAGGCCAAGCAGAGCCCCGAAGGCGTTGAGCTCCAGGCAACAGGTCGAACGGGAGCTACGTTACCAGAGGTTGAGGTCCAACAGGAAAATTTCTAGTGTATATCGGTGGCATAATTTACTTTGTGTAACATACAAATACAAATGAGGCGGTGGTGGTACGTAGGGAAAAAATACTGTAGCAGTTATTTTAAAAATATTTTTCCCGTACAGCTAGTACTGTAGCAAGAAGTAAAAATATTATTTTTTGTACGGGCTACAATACTACTATAATGTTCTTGCCACGTGTCATCACCTCATTCGCTCGTTACACAAACTTGATTGTGTCACCGGTATACAATAGAAATTTTCCCACGGCAGGTGTGGATATCGGTGCACCGCAGTGAAAAACGGAGAGAGTAGGAAGCGGCTAAGCAGAGGTGTTAAAATGAAGAAAGAAGATTAAGGAGGTAAATGTTAGAGTTAATTTTATTTTGGTAGATATTATTATTTTGGAGTCTATGTTTCGAATTAGGAAGTACTTGTTATAGATTGGCTTGTTATCCCTTTCGGATATAAGAGTTTGAGTCGAATATGATTAGCCGTTTGATTTGTATAAAAGGGTACCCATGTAATGAGTTTAGTAAGAGAGAAATAAAAAAAAGGAGAAAAGCGATTCTGGCAGGGTAAGAAAGGTCTAACCGCCTGGCGTGTCTGTTCTGAGCGGTGTTGGCCAAGGGCAGTCTGAGTGCCGGGTCCGGTTCAACCGGTCTTTGTTTGGTGGTTGAAATTAAATAGAGATTTAATTTCCAAAGAATTTGAGTTGTGGGTCATCTGACCAGCCATTGCCGGCGACTTCAGCAAAACGGAAGGAGCTTTGCTCCCTAATCATCTTAATTTATGCATGTTTATTCTTCTGATATTATTTATGCACGTGCTTCAAGTACATATGTAGTAGAGCCATCCTCATTGAGTAACTAAAATGAGAGATTTGGTGATTTGCCACTTCTTTGTTTGCCAAAAGCTCATTTGCTCCATAGTTGGTTTTAATTGATGATTTGCCTCATCTTTTGACAATTTTGCCCTTATCTTCCTCCTTCCTCCTTTGCTTTCTTTCTTTCTTTTTTGTTTTGGCCATGTCTGACTCAGTCTGCCTTTACCGCCGCCGCCGCCGATGTCGTAGCGGCTCGTCAAGGAATTCGATGAAAATGCCTGTGTCCATCTCGCTCATGTAGAGGTACCCAGAGAGGCCCGCATGAGGATGGTGTCGTGTGCGAGGCTGCAGCCATTGCCGACGACAGTGGGCATGTGGAGCGTGAGGTCGGTGACAAGGCCGTGGAAGTGTTAAGAACTTTGACCATGACCACTACAACTTCGACCACGGCTGTTACGGCCACGACCGCTACGACCACGAACACTATGACCATGGCCACTACGACCATGTTCACTTCGACCACGACCGTTACGAGTAGCAGTGCTCGGGATAGGTGCACCACGTATAGGTGCACCACATATAGGTTGGCGCAGCTTGCCCTCAACTAAGAGTGGCTCGGTGGAGGCCGTGGAGGGGGACGGCTAGAAGGAAAGGAGCAATGCTCGGGAGTAGGAGAAGAGGGAGACGGAGATGAGGAAAGATGGGGTCGATTGCAGGGGACACGGTGGTGGTGCGGGCGTGGAAACTTGGGAGAGAGAGAGCGGAGGAAAGTAGTGGGCGTAACGGAGAGCGGTTTGGAAAGTGACCGTTTGAGAGGAGCCACACACATTTGATCGGATTGCTGGAAGAGTCGAGGAAGAACGAACGGTTGAAGAGAGTTGAGGGAGAAAGAACCGACGACCACCAACTCACACTTTTAAAAAGTAGAGATGAAAGAAGTGTTTCCTTCTGCAGCAACGCGCTGGGTTCTGACTGGTAAAAAATACAACTCTATTTTCGAGTAGCCGTATAATTAATTGTGCAAAAAATTCAGCTAGTTACCGGTATACTAACTGTGCTATGTTGCCTCGCGTGTATATACATTGGCTGCGATCAGCTTGGCTGATGCTACAGTGACAGAGGCTTATTTGGCACTATTCACAAGTTTCGTCTTTTTCTGAAATTTTGGCATTTTGTTGAGCTTTTTTGCCGGTTCTTTTTTTTCCCGTATTCGTTTGTATTATACGTAATGGGCTAACATATTTTTTTATTTTTAAATTTTTTTAAATTTAATTATGCAAAATAAGCCTCTATCAGCTACAGTGCTTTTTTTAGCCAGCTACAGTGTTTTCAGCCATAAGCCACGGGCTTTTCAGCCATGTTGATCACAACCATTGTTCGAGCTAGGAGTCAACGACCAGGAGTACCATGGACTTTGTCTCTGATAGCAATTAACCAGCAACCGCAGATTGAGAGGCGTCTCCATCGCTAGAATTAGTCACTGTGCGAGTTAACACGTGTGTGCTACGATGGAACACATCGTTTCTTTTTGCAGCATGATCGAAGAAACTAACAAGCTAGGTCGACGCTGCGTGTACTACGTAAGACTAGTAGGATCAAGTTAGGTGCAAGAAGAAGAAGAAGAAAGTAGTTATATTAGGGCTCAACTTGACCAAGTTCTGCAATATTGCAGCTATAGTTTCCCGGCCCGCCTCAGCGCCAATACGAGCTTACCTCCTTCGATCAGCGTGAGGTCAGCTCCTCCCGAACCAACGTACGTACGAGCCGAATCAAGCAGCTAGCTCTCTCTCTCTCTCTCACATTCCATCGATCATGCATGCATGTATATCGTATATGTATATATATGCACCTTCTGACTCGTCTGTACATGTACACTGACATAGAGAACAAGCCATCGATCATGCATGCATGTATATGTATATATATGCACCTTCTGACTCGTCTGTACATGTACACTGAGCTTGGCTAGCTACGCTAAATACGTTTGGTCGATCGCACGATCGGTCATGGGGGCTTCCCACCCCGTCTCCCACTTCGCGCACCCCAGGCACCGCCGCGATCTCCCCCCTTCTTTTATCTCTGTCGACTCTGCAAAGCCACAATGACGATGATGGGCAGAAATTGCCCGCAGGAAGTAGAAGCGACGGCGATTGAACCCTCCATGTCAAATCTGATATATAGTACATGTAAAATATTTATCAATAAAATAAAATAAAACATAATCCAGATAGTCAAATTATCCATGATCGAATTACCAGGTCTGAATGATTGATTATTCAAAACTTCTTTTAAAAGTAGGACTTTTCATGCCCGTTATCTCATCTAAATTCCAAACAACTACTAGGGAGTGCCTATACAATATTCGACTGTTTTTAGTCAAAACTAGTTGATTTTTTTACTATGTATGTAACATTTTTGTCCATGTTTGCAACATTTTTCGCCGATGCAAGCAACATTTCTCAGCGGAAAAATGTCGTAGTTATCGGAAAAAATGATACAGTCATGTTAAAATATTGCATATATGGGAGAAAAATATTGCAAACATGAGCGAAAAATATTGCATACATGACAAAAAATGACTGATTTTAGCATAAAAAATAGTCGAATGTTCAATAGCACTTCCGTAGTTCCAATAGTGTGGTATGTTGTTTTTTAAAGACAACATGGTGCAATGTAGCAAATGACCACATATTTTTATTGTAGTATATTTATATAATCTAATAAAATTACAATATTATGAAAGTACTTTTCAGGACAATTCTGCACGTATCATTTTCATATGTTGTAACATCCCAAAATTCTCAAAATCAGTATAATTATTTTTAAAATAATCATTTATGCATTTTAGGGCTTTCCCAAATTTCCAGCATTTATTAAAATACTTCATTAATTTTTAACAATGAAAAACGAATTTTCAGTCGTCAAGCCTGTCCATTGTCCACCCCTCCATTGCGTCGCATTCATGAGAAACCGCAAGCTACTCTCGTTCTTCTCCTCCATTATTAAGCCATCCAACACCGTTGTCACCTTCCCAGTTCGCCCTTGTTCCATTTCTATGAAAAGCCGAGCTTCTTGCTTTGCGCTGGGAATGTGAGGATCATCCTCAACATCTATGAGCTTGCTCTGAGCCACCATTACCGCCGGTGAGCTTCCCTCCCCTTGAAACATGTGTCATCTTCCTTCTTGGGTATCGCACTCACCTCCGCCTCACTTGCCTTCGCAGAAGAAGCTGTGGAGAGCAGCATTGTAGTCATCGTCTTCCTCTCCGGCTGATGCACCCTTCTGTGCCACCATGTTCCCGCTGTTCCGGTGAGTTTGACTTCGCGCTGCTTGTGTCTGCGATCCCGACACCACACACCTTCTCTATTTCTGGCCGCCACCCATCATTTCTGTCGTTTCGTCCCTTTCTCATCATCCATAGCATGTGTGTAAGCTTACTCGCTCATTCTTGTAGCCTCTCATTCGTTGAGGACTGCTATCACCATGCGTCATCCTCCGTCACAGTCCCTCGCCATCGTGCTAGCCAGCCTCGCCAACCGTCGGAATAGCTGCATGTTCAACCCTACCTTGGAAAGCAATAATAGATTTTCTATCGATGACATCTGGTAATAATTATTATTTCTAGAATGCTGGATCCATTGATAGGCCGCCTGTTATAGTAGCTAATTTTGTATCGTTTTGTAGCTGACTACAAAGTGCAAGTTCTAAGTGAGATATGCATTTGTTGCCCTGTACACTGCTTGGGGCTAGGTATATTCATTCGGTGCTGAGGCCTTGGTGCACAGAGTAACTCAAACGACATTATAACTGAATAGTCTATTTGCATTACATATGCCCCCATACACATACATGATGATTGAAGGCAGATTAACAAAATCACCGATGGGATTCCTTGACCCAACTTGGTCTCTATGGATACCATAAATGAGGATGTATCCTTCATCGAGCGTTACATGATGACGACATTGTTAGCTCACCGCAACAAGGAATTCATACTTATGCCCCCACAACCAGGGGTAAGTGCTGCACTAGTGGCCGTACTTATTGATTTGTACTTTATATGCAACATGAATTTAGATTTAATGACCATGATGACATAGCTATACAAGTTTCACTTGATTCTAATTGTAATTATACCAAATGGAACAGGGTAATATACCTTAATTCCCTAAACAAGAATAAAACCGACTACACAGTTGTCCAACAATTAATCAACAAATAAACACATTTCCTCCATAGATAACTCTATTGTAGCATTTCCTTCCTTCCTAATGGCTAAGACTGATTTTTTGGAATCACATAGGTCATTCGTCAAATACATTGCTTCTGTACATAAAATCCAAGGGAGGGATCAACGCCCTATGACACAATCTAGATTTCCCGGTATTCGTTAGTATACATTAAACCTATATAACACTTCATAGTAATTCCTCTCGAAGTAACAAATTCTATTTTTGCAGTGTCACCAGCAGCCGTTGGATAATATCAGTGGATTTTATGTTTGCAACAACATGCAATTACTCTTGATTCCACGAAGACCGATGAACTAGTCTAGCTAGCTAGCTAGGTCGACGCCGCGTAAATATGTAGTCTAGCTAGCATGTCTCGTGCGCGCGCGCGCGCATATATATATGCACTACATCTGCACGATCGATGCATGATACACTAAGCTTGGCTTAATTTAATTGCTACGTACGCACTACGTACCTACTGGTCGCACGATTCGCACGATCAGGAGGATCAGTTTGCCATGGAGGGTTCCGTCTCCCACTTCAGCCATCCCGAGCACCGCCTCAGGCGCGTGGACAGAAACAACAGCTCCCCGGCGGTGTGCGGGATGTGCCAGCGCAACGTCGAGCTCAGCGCCGTGGCCTACCGCTGCTTGGAGTGCCCGTTCGTACTCCACGAAACCTGCTACAGATACCAGCAAAGGATGAGCGGCTTCTTTGGCCACAGCCTCACCCTCGCCGCCGTCGCCCGGAGCCGCGACCTCTCGTGCAGCATCTGCGCCGAGCGCTTCGACGCGTCGGGCCTCTTCGTGTACAGCTGCGACCAGAGGGCCAACCAGCGCCACGGCTTCCACGCGCACCCGCGCTGCTGCAACCTCCCAAGGAAGATCAGCACGACACACCACCCGCACAGCCTCAGCCTGCGCTCGCCACCGCCGGGAAACGGAAGCCGCGCGAGCGCATGCGTCGCTAAATGCCGCAACACCAGGCAAACGGCGGCGTGGTCGTACCAGTGCCCGACGTGCGACGACGTAGAGCTCTGCCTCGCGTGCCAGCTCGGTGGCCGAGCCGCGCGGTCTTGTTGCAACCAGTGCGGGTGCGGCGTCACCCAGATAGCGGTGTGCGCGGGGCAAACGGTGGGAGCGTTCCTCCAGGGACTTTTGCAGCAATTCGGCGTCCCATTCAACAGTGCAAGGCCCGGGGCGACATCTTGATTACTCCAATTCCTAGTTGACTGTATAACATTGAAACTGCATGCGCGCTAGAAGTGTGTGTACGTATATTTTGTGAAACCCAACAACTTCGTCGAGAGATAGCGGTAGTAGTAGTACTGTATTAGGGTATCTGTAGTGTATATAATCCAAGGGGTCTTAAGGTGGGTCCTATCTAAACCTTAAGGTCGACTCCATAGTGTATATAACCCAAGGGGCCTTAAGACGGTCCCACTTGACAGATAAAGAAAAAATGTATTTTAATGCTTGTGGTCAGGTCTTTAGCTTGAGGACCAGCCTTAAGCCTTTTTTGCTTATGGCCTGCTTAAGGTCACCCCTGTAATGTATAAGGTTGACCTTAAGATGGCTTAAGACGCCCTGTTTTCATACACTACAGATGCCCTTATGTGCGTGCGTAAAGCTGTAATCTTAGCATTTGTTTATTCGATTCTCAAAATAAATGAACATTGTGCAATATCTTGTTTGTAGATTGTTGTTTCTTATGAATCTTTCAACGGAAGTACATTGGCATTGCTTTCATGCATGCATGGTAGCCTCGAACCTAGACACTCTTTGTAGATGATATCTTTTATTTTTGCTACAATATACGTCTAAATATTTTTCTTAAACACTAAATCTATTGATATTCATTAATTCCAGTATATTATATGTATAAAAGCAATACTTTCTTCTGCAGTAACGCGCAGGGTTCCGGCTAGTAACAAATACAACTCTATTTTCAAGTAGCCGTACAATTAATTGTGCGGAAAATTCACACAGTTTGTTCGAGCTAGGAGTCAACGGCCAGAGTACCATGGACTTTGTCTCTGTTAGCAATTAACCAGCAACCACAGATTGAGAGGCGTCTCGATCGCTAGAATGTCACTGTGCTTGTGTGCTACGATGGAACACATCGTTTCTTTTTGCAGCATGATCGAAGAAACAAACAAGCTAGGTGGACGTACGCGCACCCCAGTAGGATCAAGTTGGGTGCAAGAAGATCAAGTCATGGGGGCTTCCCACTTCGCGCACCCCAGGCACCGCCTCGATCTGTCCCCCTTCTTCTATCTCTGTCGACTCTGCAAAGCCACAATGATGATGATGGGCAGAAATGCCCCAAGGAAGTAGAAGCGACGGCGATTGAACCCTCCATGTCAAATCTGATATATAGTACATGTAAAATATTTACCAAGAAAATAAAATAAAACATAATCTAGATAGTCGAATTATCCATGATCGAATTACCAGGTCTGAATGATTGATTATTCAAAACTTCTTTTAAAAGTAGGACTTTTCATGCCCGTTATCTCATCTAAATTCCAAATAACTACTAGGGAGTGCCTATACAATATTCAACTTTTTTAAAGTCAAAATCAGTTGATTTTTTTACTATGTATGTTACATTTTTGTCTATATTTGCAATATTTTTCGCCGATGCATGCAACATTTCTTGGTGGAAAAATGTCACAGCCATCGGAAAAATGATACATTCATATTAAAATATTGCATATATGGGCGAAAAATATTACAAACATGAGCGAAAAATGTTACATTTCATTTTAGCTTAAAAAATAGTCGAATGTTCAATAGCACTTCCGCAGTTCTAATAGTGTGGTATGTTGTTTTCTTAAAGACAACATGGTGCGATGTAGCAGATGACCACATATTTTTATTGTAGTATATTTATATAATCTAATAAAATTATAATATTATGAAAGTACTTTTCAAGACAATTCTGCGCGTATCATTTTCATATGTGGTAACATCCCAAAATTATCAAAATCAGTATAATTATTTTTAAAATAATTATTTATGCATTTTTGGGCTTTTCCAAATTTCCAGCATTTATTAAAATACTTTATTAATTTTTAATAGCGAAAAACGAATTTTCAGTCGTCAAGCCTGTCCATTGTCTGTGCCCATGTCGTCGACTACACTTTGTGAGACAGTACGCTTGCTCCACCCCTCCATTGTGTCGCACTCATGAGAAACCGCAAGCTACTCTCGTTCTTCTCCTCCATTATTAAGCCATCCAACACCGTTGTCACCTTCCCAGTTCGCCCTTGTTCCATTTGTACAAAAAGCCAAGCTTCTTGCTTTGTGGTTCGCTGGGAATGTGAGGATCATCCTCGACATCGATGAGCTTGCCCTAAGCCGCTATTATCGCCGGTGAGCTTCCCTCCCCTTGAAACATGTGTCATCTTCCTTCTTGGGTATCGCACTCACCTCCGCCTCACTTTCCTTTGCAGAAGAAGCTATGGAGAGCAGCATTGTAGTCATCGTCTTCCTCTCCGCTGATGCACCCTTCTGTGCCACCATGTTCCCGCCGCTCCGGTGAGTTTGACTTCGCGCTGTTTATGTCCTATCGTGTTCCATGCCCTATTATTGCATTCCCATTGCTCGATTTCTTCATTCCCATAGTGCGATCCCAACACCACACGCCTTCTCTATTTCTGGCCGCCACCATCATTTCTGTCGTTTCGTCCCTTTCTCATCATCCATAGCATGTGTGTAAGCTTACTCGCTCATTCTTGTAGCCTCTCATTTGTTGAGGACTGCTGTCACCATGCGTCATCCTCCGTCGCAGTCCCTCGCCATCGTGCTAGCCAGCCTCGCCAACCGTCGGAGTAGCTGCACGTTCAACCCTATCTCGGAAAGCAACCATAGATTTTCTATCGATGACATCTGGTAATAATTATTATCTCTAGAATGATGGATCCATTGATAGGCCTGTTGTAGTAGCTAATTTTGTATCATTTTGTAGCTGGCTACGAAGTGCAAGCTCCAAGTGAGATATGCATCCGTTTTCCTGTACACTGCTTGGGGCTAGGCATATTCATTCGGTGCTGGGGCCTTGGTGTACGGAGTAACTCTAGCGCCAGATTTTGCAAAAGTGAATTTGGACGGTGTTCATGTCAGATCATCATGTTGTAGACGAGGCCATGACTCTAGGGTATGCCATTGGAACATTCATCTAATGGTCCAAGAGGGACATATGCTTGGAGGCTCCTGCACCGGTGCCAAGTCCATGGGAGCTATCTGCACTGGAGCTACCTGCACTGACATGGCACGGGTGCGGTTGTCGGACCCAGATTTTTTTTTCAATCCAAAATCCTCTGTGATTCCACCGCACTATTCCCTGGATCAGTAGATAGTGCTCACAGATTACAGTTCTGAATATCAAAGTACATATCATGCGGAAGCGTAATTCAAATAATAGACTTACTCATGGGCCGATCGGGCCGAACTCAATAAATTGCAGCAGCGAAAGAACGAAGCACACATGTAGGGCCTTCAGGACATGCCCACAGGCAGCCGACTGAAGGTTCACGACCTAGTTCTTGACATCTTCATCTTCTTCGCCATCATGATCCAAGCTGGTTGCTGAGGCGAGGTGATTTGATTCCTGATTCTGAATTTTGTCGCAAAAGCGAGTGTGAGCACTCCGACCCCGTGCTCCGCGAGCCAATACACAGAATGCAAATAAATAGTATGCATGGCTTAACAAAGGAGAGGCTCGGGTTATTTTATTTGCCAAAAATCGCTTTTAGTAGCATTATTGCTATTATTTACTCAAAGTGTTATTACTGCTACCTAACTCCACACTACAATTGCCAAAATTGACTTAATCCACCGAAAATTGCACTTTCCTTATTGACTGCTGTCTAAAACTCCAAACAGCTAGTGCCATCATTTAACTAATCCACCGACCTGATCTATATTGATTACTGCCTAATACTCTAAACTGAGAGCAACATCATTTAATTAATCCACCAATCATATACTCTCTATATGATTTGCTGTCTAAAACTCCAAAGAGCGAATATCATCAATTATTCAATCCACCAATCAAATGCTGCCTAATCCTCAAACAACGAGTATCATAATCTATATAATCCTCCGAGCAATTACTGCCTAAAACTCCAAGCAGCTAGTGACATCATTTATCTAATATCACTTGTTTAATCCACCAATATCTTTTGTATTCTAAATTCCCAACAATCCAATCCTTTTATTACTGATCCACAACCATAATTTGCTTATCCAATAATCCATTATCCATCTCTAAATAATTCCCTAGTATACATCCACCGAGAATATCATTGATCACCTCTTTGATTCTCCAGTAAGCATCCACCAAGTATATCAATGATTAAGTCTACGACTCACTAGCATACATCTACCGAGTATATCACGGATCAAGATTATAATCCAATAATTTTTAATGCTCCCAGAGACTCAATTCATCCATCTAATTAATCCCATCATCACCAATATCTTCCTAGCATTTATATTAGTTATCCATGTTGCAATCCCGCAATTACCTTTGCACTTCCTAGTTCTCCCAGAGTCATCTATATCATCTATCTAGCCTATATCATCATTTAGGCTCCACCAAAGTATGTCTTCCTGAACCCACACTATCATTCTCACTATAATTGACATGATCCCACCAACCACTCTATGCATATACCACAACCCGTCATTCTTCTTATCTTATGACTCTATTTAATCTTCCTGTCATTTTAGTTTTGTAAGGAGTATTGTCATTATTTAGAAATATTGTAAATAGAAACTTCCTGTGACTTAGCAGTTTTGTAACAAAACATAATGTTCAAGGAATATCATCATAATTTTCCATACATATGGCATCACTCCATATGTCTAATATCATCATAATTTTTCATACTTATGGCATCGCACCGCACAATACTTACGGCATCACACCGTACATACTTATGGCATCACACCATCAAATACTTATGGCATCACACCATAAATTACTTTCTCATCACTGGGACAACACCCAGGGAAATCCAAACTAGGGCCATCCACGCCCTCCATTTTCCATTCCCACCCATAAAGTGTTTTGAAGCAAAACTATATCTAGTAAAGTTCCCATGATTCGCCCTTGACCGTGGGCACGGCTATTCGAATAGTTTTAGACTCTGCAGAGTTTGCACACTTTACCCACAAGAGATAATCCCACTCATTGCCCCACATGATTCCATAGACATGCGGTCGAGTAGTCTATCACAGGTCCGTTACAATGCATTTCCCTAGCAGGGTTACGTCCGCTAAGGTTTCCACTTCCTAAGGGTACGCCCACCCTTCCAGAAGCCCCCTCTTGCGCCATCACACCGGAGGATGTGGCCATCCTCTACCCGCCCGTGATCATCATGCCGGAGGATCTGGTCGGCGCAACCCTTACTAAGTTAATGCAAATTATTTAGCCCTGCCTACACTTTGCCAGCTTGTGGTTGTACTGTTGTAACTTGGGAGGTCGTCACATGATTCGGTCCATAGGTTTATCTGGGCGGTTCTACCACTAGCCTCATTTATGCAATCACTGCATCACATCCCCACGAACCATCCGCCCAGATAAATAAGCAAGTTAGGGTTTTTGGGAACATAAAATAATCGTACCAACATATTCCAGTCATTCCCATCAGGACTTTCCAAATCAGTTTCTCATGATTGAAAGTGATGCTGATGCTTTGGGCATTTCAACGCCCCTGAGTACCTATGCAGTACTTAGCTTGGCGTATAATTAGGGACTTATTTTGAAAAGGTTACTGTTATAATTTTGCTAGGGCGACAAGGTTCACACATTCCAATATTCTAAAGGAGGGGTAATATTATTCAAGACAAAAGATGGGCATATAACTAAAATCTCAAATTAAACATGTATTTGCATATAAAACAGCAGCATGCAATTTGATAATTTAAAACAAAGTAATTTGTAGAAAATATAGGTTCAACATGATCAAAGTATTGACTCGCCTGGCGCGGTTTACCGCAGTCTTGAGCTCACACAATGCTTTTCTTCTTGGCTTCTGGACTTTATCTTCGCTTCGCTCTTGATCACGCCTGATCCTTTGATTCTTCAGGACTCCACTATCTAGCTACACGCTAAATGACTGAATAATAAAGGCAAATAACTCAAAAGATCCAAATAAATCCAAATAATTCAAATGGCCGATTTAATTTAATTTATACATTTATTACGATTTGAGAGTAGAAAGATGATTCGGTTTAGTGTGTTGCAAACAAGTGGTAACTGGACTTGAGTGAGAGAACGAGTTATCTGAATAGCTTTACCGTGAGGGAAAATTTTAGGATAATAAGAGTTCAAAAGTGAGGGAGTATCTACAGGAATTACTTACTTTCGAAAAGAAGTGGCCAAACCTAGCCGACTGGAGAAAGGCGAGGTTCGATCTTTTTATTACTAATCTCTTTTATTAGTTCTGTATTTATCAAGGAAGTTCCATGAGTTAAGGTAGACCTATGTATCGAAGTACGAGTCTGGCTGGGTATGTATTCCTTGCAACTTAGGTTATGGTAAAAGCAACCTGGATTGATGGATGAGATATGTACTTATTCTATAAATCTTTAATAATCCCATTATCATATTTATATATCTTCATTTATCGCTAGCTTAAGTTTAATTCGAATTAGGATCCATTGGTACGAGTCCCAGCTTGCTCTATATACAATTGCGCTAAATTTTATTATGTATCAAAGCTAGTGTTAGGAATAAGATTTAATCAATAGCACTATTTTTATCTTGATTATACCTTAGCTACTATTAGGCTTATCTTTATTTCTAATTTTAGTTTAAACTTAGCTATCTGAGCAAAGCTTAGTATGCATCATATTATGTGACCTTAATTACTTATGTTAATGATTACCTGTTTGTTTTGGAGCATCTATATGTCTGTGAGATTATTTTGAGGCTCGATGACCTAGGGGTTACTTTATTATAATGGCTGCATATATACTTATATACCTTTCTAACAAGATACTTCTACTTGAAGACGCCCTATTGATTAAGGTTGCTATCAGCTTATGCACCTTTTAAAGACATAGGAGCGACAATCATATTTTAGACGACTATATTTTATATTAATCAGAGGCACCACTAAAAGTAAATTTAGATTCAACGTACAATAATCCCAGGCTGCATCTCTATTTTGCATGAATCTTAATGTTAGGGTTTAGCTCAAATTATCCCTACATCATATTTTATTTATGTTTTAATTTGCGTTCCAATTAATTATTTAAATTTCACCTAACTATTTCCCTTAATCACTTACTTGTCCATATACTCATTATTCCATATTTGAGGTATAGATCAGTTTTCTTATCTTCCTGGAAATGGAATCCTTTCCCAATTATGCTACATTGAAAATGGTTAAAGAATATGAGATAGCAGGAAAAAAGGAAAAAGTGCCGTGGGGGGGGGGGGGGATTCGAACCTGAGAGTTCACGGTGGAGGGGTATGTCACAGGCGCTGGTCACCAACTGAGCCGCGCCCACTTAGTGATATAGGGGTGGAATCCAAATAGAAGAGGTGAGCAATTGCTGTGGCCAAACCGAGGAAGAATCAGACGAGGCTCGGGCGTAGCTTGGCCGACGGCGTCACCGGCGAGGGGGTGGCCGGAGGGGGTGTGGCGACTGCGGAAATGGATTGCTCGCGGGGAGGGGAAGCGGGTGGTAGCCTCGGCGGAGCCATGGGGGCTTCGGAGCGGGCCGGCGGCGACAGGCGGAGTAGGGAGCTTGGCGCCGGTGAGGTATGGGCAAGGGGAATCTCGGGTGAGGTTAGGGATAGCTTCACGACGCTCTGAGGAGGGTTCGAGAGAGAGAGGAATTGAGCTAGCTCGGCTTGATTCGCTGGGGAGCGTGTCGGCCGGATTTGGAGGAGATGAGGTCGCCGGTGAGCAGGAGGGCAAGGAAGTTCAATTGGCTGGGGTTGGAGCAAGAGAGGGAGATGGGGATGTGATTGAGAGCATTGGCGGCCTTTATAGGGGATCGAGCGGGGCCGTCAACAGGCGAGGCGGCCGTGCTGTCTTTTCGGCACCAGGCGGCGGTGCAGATGGCGCGCAGGCGGCGTGGCAGGGCGGAGATGACCGAGCAGCGCAGCGCAATCCGGGGGAAAGATTTGGCATGAGTTTGCTTGACAGGGGCTGGCGCATGGAGGCCACGGGGCGAACGGGCGCTGAGCGAGTAGAGGGGAGAGGAGGGCGCGGGCGCACGCGGGCGAAGAAGAAAGGAGAGGGGCGGGGCAGGAGCCGGGGCCCATGCGCCAGAGAGGGAAAGCGCGGGTGGAGGCGGGGTCCGCTGGTCAGCGTGACGCCAGGCGAGCCGGGCCGTGCGGAGAAGGAAGTGGGAGAGGAGTTTGGGCCGGGCTGAGGTCGACCGAGGTGGGTGGGGAGAGGAGCAGGGTGAGGGGGTTGGGCTGACTGCACTCTCTTCCTCTCTTTTTTTGTATGATTATTTATGCAATTATACTCATTTAAAATTTTGAATCTTCATTACTTGTATATTTTCGTTTACTCCAAATTTTGGATTTTCAACCAAAATTTAAGAAAACACCATAAAGATCCAACTCCAAGTAGAATATATTGCAAAAACAATTCAAAAGCTTCACATATTTCAAATTTAAATTTTCAGGATGTTACAGCGGTGCATCTACATCTCATGCCCGGTTAACTATTGTGAAGTTGACCTATAGTTGTGGTCAAAGCGTCGTGGTCGATGGGACGTGCATCCCACCTACCTAGAACTGAGCCGTTCAAGATAGATCGGCTGGCCAAGGTTCGCGTTTGCATATTACAACTGAATAGTCCTTTGGAAAATCCAAGCATCATGGAAGAGGACTATTGAAATGATCCGAGGGCCGATTTACCATCACAGATGTCAATGCATCTGGGCCCCTCTTAATCCTCGTAGAGCAGTGTCCGCATTTCGAAGAATGGTCAGAATAGTTGCATGGGAACAGATTGAGATCACATACGATTCGTGGAAGAACGTGACCGAAGATCGGAAACATCAGTTGTTGAAGGAAGTTTTTCAATCGTTCGAGATCCTGGAAGAACAGCAGACCTCTGTGCGAAGACATGTGTTGCTAGCGGCGCGCAAAGCGTGGAAGAACTTCAAGAGCATGCTTATCAAGCAATATGTGGAGAAGGTTCTGACGCCCTTCCAAAAGTATCTATTTCTAGAACCATAATGGCAAGAGTTTATGGCAATGAAGACGACATATAACTTTAGGAATGAAAGTATGGCGCATAGAGCCCTCTAGGTAAAAAACATACACCTGCACAGACTCGGCACAGCTGGGTATGCCGGTAAAATCCTGTAATGGAGGAAAGAGGACGATTAGGCAATCCTGTGGGAGACCTTCCTGCCATTTGCCGGGATCCCTAATGAGCGCGCCCAAAACTGGATAAGAGCGAGGTCATCTACCGTGTCGTCAAGGGCCATCTCCTTTCGAAACCCTGTAGACGAGGAAGTGTCTCACCACCTGATAAGATGATGCGAGGGATTGCCCGATCTTCACGACATAGGATCGTTGATGATAACTTGGATCCGTGTAACCTGACGAACTGATGGCGCCAACTACTGTTAGAACAACAACCAACGACAAAAGAATTCACCCAACCACACACTCGTGATCCCGTCTACCCGACTACAAAGTAGATGTGTCGTTGCTCCAGCCAATCACAAGGAAACACAAGAACGACGGGGAAGAACACCCGATTCCTCTTTATGTTGTAATCATATGCCAAACCTTAGGAGAAATAAGCGAATAACTCTCTAAAAATAATAGATTAATTTTCTAGGATCTGTATATTACATGAGGGTATATAGGTCTATATATAGCCAGACTCGACAAACCGAAAAAAAAACGGACTCATACGCAACAAAAGGAAAATAACCGACGCGGAAACGTACTCGGCCAACCATCCAAAACTGACTCACAATCGGTCAAGCATCCGTGACTCACTCCTATTACAGATCAACTAAATGCATAAGGCTCAATACTAATGCAAACCGATGCAGCAAAATTGGCTGGTTCCTCATGTCGTCAACTCCCATGACACGTGCACACAATGCATAGCCTACTTGAACAGTGAATGACTAGAAGTGTATTTTCGTGGTTTGTATATAAATTTGATGTTTGGAATAGTACTTCTCCAAAACTTTAATCACGCTTCCCTCCTCATACCTAAGTATACATAAAACACTAGAATTAGGTAATAGCAAATCCTCATATAAATTAAAATGTAACTGAGCAAGAAACGAGTTCACCTGTTGATTAATCTTTTTAGCTCGTGCTCGTATAATCGGACCAATCGGAATATCCTCATCATAAGATATCGAACTACGTAGTTTGTAATTACTCTATAACTTCATAAGAAGTAAAATAACATGTCAGGCTCTTGCAGGAAGCGCTGGGTGTAGAATCTCCCTAAGGCTCATTCCAAGCAGCCAAGGAGAGAAAGATACTCTTCGTGGCTCTGGGAAACAATGTGCACCCGGGTCGCATGAGAGGCCTTGGTCTTTATGTTCCTTGGAAATATGGTTTCTCAGAGGATTCTGAAGCGTACCAGAGTAGGAAAAAACCAAAGCCGAGTGTGAGACATAGCTATGAGAGGAGATTAAGGTATACTTTAGAGAGGAGATCACTGATGCTGTTAGAGATGAGATGCAAAAGTATAGGGAAAATCAGTCTGAAGCCCCTGCCACTCCTGAGCTAGCCAGCCTCGCCAACCATCGAAATAGCTGCACGTCCAATCCTATCTCGGAAAGTAACCATAGATTTTCTATCGATGACATCTGGTAATAATTATTATCTCTAGAATGCTGGATCCATTGATAGGCCTGTTGTAGTAGTTAATTTTGTATCATTTTGTAGGTGATTATGAAGTGCAAGCTCTAAGTGATGACCATTTCTACCGTAATGTTTTCTTTAGCAGAACGAAGAAAAGTCAACTAGTCTAGCTAGCTAGCTAGGTCGACGCCGCGTAAATATGTAGTCTAGCTAGCATGTCTGGTACGCGCGCGCGCATATATATATGCACTACATCTGCACGATCGATGCATGATACACTAAGCTTGGCTTAATTGCTACGTACGCACTGTTGGAACTAATCCTGAAGCACCCCGACTCCAGAAACTGCAGGCGGCAGCAGCAGAAGGAATCTGCAGAGGCGTCCGAGTAGCAGTGTTTTCTGAACCGTTGTCGGTTCATATTTGTCTCCGAGTCTAATTCATAGTTAGTATTCGATTGTGAGTCGGTTTCTTGTACAAAACATGCTATGGTTTATTGTACTGCTACTACTATAAATTGAGACGAGAACGGGGAACCAATGAGCCCCAACTAAAACATTGTCTTGTGCTCTGTTTGCTAGTTCTGAGTTTGCCAGACTTGCTGCAGCATACGCCGGTCCGAGTGCAGTTCTCCACCCGGGCTAACCGCCGTCCTCCGCCCGGTCTGTCCGCTGTCCGTCCGGTCCGACCGCCAGCGCTCGTTTGCAGTCTGCATCAAAGAGCGCAGCGACGTTGGTCTGATTTTTCAGCCTTCACGCACTACGTACCTACTGGTCGCACGATTCGCATGATCAGGAGGATCAGTTTGCCATGGGGGGTACCGTCTCCCACTTCAGCCATCCCGAGCACCGCCTCAGGCGCGTGGACAGAAACAACAGCTCCCCGGCGGTGTGCGGGATGTGCCAGCGCGACGTCGAGCTCAGCGCCGTGGCCTACCGCTGCTTGGTGTGCTCGTTCGTACTCCACGAAACCTGCTACAGATACCAGCAAACGATGAGCGGCTTCTTTGGCCACAGCCTCACCCTCGCCGCCGTCGACCGGAGCCGCAACCTCTCGTGCAGCATCTGCACCGAGCGCTTCGACGCGCCGGGCCTCATCGTGTATAGCTGCGACCAGAAGGCCGACCAGTGCCACGGCTTCCACGCGCACCCGCGCTGCTGCAACCTCCCAAGGAAGATCAGCACGACACACCACCCGCACCAGCTCAGCCTGCGCCCGCCACCGCCGGGAAACGGAAGCCGCGCGAGCGCATGCGTCGCTGAATGCCGCAACACCAGGAAAACGGCGGCGTGGTCGTACCAGTGCCTGACGTGCGTCGGCGTTGAGCTCTGCCTCGCGTGCCAGCTCGGTGGCCGAGCCGTGCGGTCTTGTTGCAACCAGTGCGGGTGCGGCGTCACCCAGATAGCGGAGTGCGCGGGGCAAACGGTGGGAGCGTTCCTCCAGGGACTTTTGCAGCAATTCGGCGTCAAATTCAACAGTGCAAGGCCCAGGGCGACATCTTGATTACTCCAATTCCTTGCAGTGTGTGTATATTTTGTGAAACCCAACATCTTCGTCAAGATAAATGAACATTGTTCAATATCTTCTTTGTAGATTGTTGTTTCTTATGAATCTTTCCACGGAAGTTCATAGGCATTGCTTTCATGCGTGCATGGTAGCCTCGAACATAGACATTCTTTGTAGATGATATCTTTTATTTTTGCTACAATATACGTCTAAATATTTTTTTCTTAAACACTGAATCTATTGATATTCCCAACAAGCATAAGGCGGTGTATAGCGCAGAGCTTTGGGGTGAAAAGCTATGTATGAATGGGTTGTTCAGGTCAAGCAAGCCGGAGGTTAGGTTTAGGTATGGAGTGGAAACCAGAATCAAGACGTAAGGGTATGGATGGTCTGTTTTTTTTTTTTGCTTCATCTTTTAATAATGTCTTATGATTCTTGAGTTATTCATAAGAGATAGTATAGAATAATAGAATGTCACATGCAGTTTTAACTGATATAAATAAAGTCGCTATAATGTGTACTATAATCAATTTGTATGTCCCGTTTTAAAAAGACATTTTGTTTAAAAGATAATTACTATAAAAAAACTAAAAATTGTTTTTAAAAACAAAAAAAAGAGGCCTGAATGGAAGAAGAGGAGACACCCGACGTCGACGAGGAGACTGCACCATCAAAGAAGGACGACGTACGACAGCAACAAGGGTGTCGATTAAGGTTTTGGTCCCTGAAGATACCACGCGGTATTGTGGTGTCCATCAACAACAAGGGTGTCGAATAAGGTTTTGGTCCCTGGAGATACCACGCGGTATTTAGATAATAAATAGTCACGCGGTCATTAAATTGTTGATGACGTGGCCTCACGAGGGGAGGCTTTTTTTATAAAAAAAAGTCAGTCAATAATAGAGAGGAGATATGATGTCTCTCGGTAAATTCGGCACTCCAAAGCAGTGCCACTCCTTCAGCTTCGGGTCTGCTCCAAAGAGCTTAAACTTCTAATATAACTATTAGCTAAAATTGTATTGTAACGTATGTTGGTTTTTTTCTAATCGTTATATCGTCACGAGCAATGCAAAGAAACAAGAGAAAAAAATCGAAAAGGCAAAAAAGCCAAAATGAACCGAAATTATAAACCGATGTGTTTTAAATGGCTTCTGACTTAAATAAGTCAAAAGAAAAAAAATCAGAAACTGAAACCGATTGAAACGGGTTGGGTGTAGACATTCCCTTGGGTGACTGATATATAAGGTAATACGGTGTGACTTAGATGAGCTTCAATAGCGTTCGGTTCTTAATTGACCCAGACGAGAATCTCTCCATATGTACACGCGAGATTCCCTCTCACATTTGACAGTGTATCATATAACTCGCCCGCATCCAAAAACTAGGTTTTTCATTTTATTTGATACCAAAGTAACAGAGGTTTCCCTCTGGTCCAATATTTTGAAACCATCATACCCACATGAAGATTTTGTTCGAAATTTCAAACTTAGTAGAAACTAGTGCTTGTCTAAGCATCTAGACTATAAATCAATGTAGTATTCCCAATTTGACACTATACATTGTCTAAACCATGTCCTAGAGGTTACAACAAGGGTATCAAATGTTTTTGTAAATTCAGAAAGATCTTGTTTTATAAAAATTTAGAAAGAAAGATCACTAAATTTGGTGTTCGTATGCAAAAGTTATTGGCGTTTGAGTTTTCGCTTGGTTTGAATTATCTCAGCACTTTTTACGACTACCCAAGCTCCTTGGTCGCTACGCTGTCCTTTTGACTTCTAACACACTTTGACTGCTAGCTACTCAATTCTATCTACGACTACTGAAGCCTACGATCGCTGCATCTTACGACCATCATAGCTTTCGATCTTATATTATGACCATTATCGCCATCGATCGCTGCGGCTACCGATCTTACGAGTACAACTTCGATACTTCGGACGTTCACACCGCTATGGTACTCGGTCGCCCTGACTACCGACTACCGATCGTGGCACTTCGACCATGCGGGTCTTGGACTACGTTACCGCAACTCCAATCGCACTGTTCATATAGAACCGATACTACCGATCTTCATCCATGCGGGTCTTCCAAGCATTAATCTAGTGTTGTATGACTATTGACCGGGTACTGTAGCTTATGACTACCGATCACGACGTATGACTATCAACCACGGATTATGACTATTGATTATAACTGTAACTTATGACTATCGACCACGGATTACGACTATCGACCATGGCTTATGACTATCGATCACTGCCTACGACTATCGGCTAGAACTATAACTTACGACTATTGACCACGGATTATGACTATTGACCATGGG
The DNA here is from genome assembly GCA_017311315.1 of Dendrocalamus latiflorus. Classification (NCBI taxonomy): domain Eukaryota; kingdom Viridiplantae; phylum Streptophyta; class Magnoliopsida; order Poales; family Poaceae; genus Dendrocalamus; species Dendrocalamus latiflorus. The sequence continues at coordinate 40,725,903 of CM029653.1, read as the reverse complement.
TTACGACTATCGACCACTGCCTACGACTATCAATCAAAACTGTAACTTACGACTATCGACTGGTTCTACGACTTATGACTACCTATCGGGTACTGTAGGCTTTGACTACCGATTATGTTCATCGGTCAAAGATTACGAGTCTGTCTGCAGTCGAAGATTTCGGCAACGGTAGTGGTCGAAGATCTCGACTATGGTTGCAGTCGAAGATCTCGACTATGGTTGCAGTCGAAGAGTTCGACAACGGCAGTGGTCGAGGGTTTCGACACGTCAGTGGTCGAAGATTCCAACATCCGGCTGTGGTCGGAAATCTCGACGGGACAGCAGCCGGGGATGTCGATGCCCGATAGTGGTCAAAGATCACTGCCTCGCCAGTGGTCAAAGATCACGATCACACAAGCGGTCGAAGATCACGACTACGCAAGCGGTCGAAGATCACGACTACGCAAGCGGTCGAAGATCTTGACTAGGCTAGCGGTTAAAGATCACGACCACACAAGCGGTCGAAGATCTCGACCACGCAAGCGGTCAAATCTCTCGACTAAGCTAATGGTCGAAGGTTTCAACACAACAGCGGTCAAAGGTTTCGACCTCGACTACCATAGTTGTGTTCTTGCGTTTAACTACTACGATTTTCTTTATGATTGCTTTTAGTTCTCTTTTCGACTATGATTACTTTAGTGTCTCTTTTTGATTTCAAATTATCTATGGAGGAGGAGGAGCTGACCGATGACAATGACAACTCATGAGAAGGAGTGGGAGGAACTAGCGTTGGAGACCTCATCGGCAGCGAAGGGGTCTGCGGCAACAACGATGCCCGTCAACAGAGAAGCTACGAAAAGAGATGTGCATGAGCTTGCGTGCATACATGCGGAAGTACGGGTGTTAGGAATCAAGGTACAGCTCACTGGAGAGGGGAAGTCCTGCGGTGGTATCCTGGTCGGAGATGAAGGAGAAGGCATAGTTTGAGTGATCCACCGAGTGAACCACTGCATAGACGGCCAAACAAATGAGTGGAGTGCTTGAAGAGGAAAGCGTATTGAGACGGAGTTTGGGGAGGAGAGGTGCTCACCAGAGTTGCTAGAGCACGGTAGCATGCTCGCCGGAGTCACGTACAACTTCGGGTTTCTCGCTATTCCATAGAGCGGAGTGCTTCAGGGATCGTGCGCAGGAGACTGAGTGGCGAGCTGAAGAGCTATGGCACGTCCTGTCCTCTTTTTTTCATTCATCTCTTTTTAGTTTCCTTTTCTAGCACCTAAGGTGCGTGTGTAAAGTTATGCTTTCTTCTTACACAAACCCAATAGTATAAGCCGGCGTTGCTGGATCTTTTAAAAAAGACCATGTCATGTAGAGCCAACGTGCCATAGAGATGACATCTTTTATTTTTTGGTACAAAAATATACATCTACCGTAAAAATATGAGAAGTTACGTGGAGCCAGCATGCCAAAGAGGTGATATCTTTTATTTTTGCTACAGCATACGTCTAGTTAGCCCCTAATATTTTTCTTAGACACTAAATCTATTGATATTCCCACATTTATCAAAATACATTCTAGTATATTATACATATAAAAGCAATACTTTCTTCCGTAGCAACGCACGGATTCAGGTTAGTAACAAATACAACTCTATTTTCAAGTAGTCATATAATTAATTATGTGAAAAATTCAGCTAGTTATCAGTATACTAGCTAGGCTATATAGCCTCGCGTGTATTATACGTTGCTCGAGCTAGGAGTCAACGGTCAGGAGTACCGTGGACTTTGTCTCTGTTAGTGGACTTTGAGAGGCGTCTCCATCGCTAGAATTAGTCACTGTGCGTGTGTTGCTACGATGGAACACATCGTTTTCTTTTTGCAGCAAGATCGAAGAAACTAACAAGCCGCGTTTACTACGAAAGACTCCTAGGAAGATGGTTGCAAGAAGAAGAAGAAGAAAAGTAGTTATGTTAGGGCTCGACCAAGTTCTGCAATATTGCAAATTTGCAACTTGACCAACCAAGTATATATACCGAGCTTGGCTAGCTACGCTAATTACGTTTGGTCGATCGCACGATCGGTCATATGGGGGGTTCCCACTCCGTCTCCCACTTCGCGCACCCCAAGCACCGCCTCCAGCGCGTCGACCGCAGCAACCACGCCCGTTCGCCGTGCGGTATGTGCCAGCAGCCCGTGCTGGTGGGCGATGTGGCCTACCGCTGCCCAAGATCCTGCGGGTTCGTCCTCCACGGCAAGTGCTGCGAGTACCGGCGGACGATCCGCAGGTTCTTCGCGCACCCAGACCACCGCCTCACTCTCGCCAGCTGGGACCAGAGTCGCGGCCGCTCGTGCAGCCTCTGCGCCGAGCGCTTCGACCCGCCGGGCATCTTCGTGTACGGCTGCGACCAGCAGACGACCGACCACCGGTGCGACGGCTTCTACGCACACCCGCGCTGCTGCGACCTCCCGCAGCACCTGACGGCGACTTCGAACCTGCACCTTCACGAGCTCACGCTGATGCCGCCATCGCCGGGAAGGGGACGGCGTCGCACATGCCAGTATTGCGGGAACACCAGGCGGTCGGGATCGGCCGCGTGGTCGTACCGGTGCACGGAGGCGACGTGCAGCCACGTAGAGCTCTGCCTCAGGTGCCAACTTCACGGCCGCGGCGGCATGCAGCAGGGCAACCAAGGCGGCGGCATGCAGCAGGGCAACCAAGGCGGCAGCGGCGCCCTTGAAACCGCTGAGCAGACTGGGCAAGTGGTGGGAAAGTTCGTCCGTGGACTTGCTTGCGCTTGCATAACGGCATAACTTACCCAACATCGATGTTTAATTTGCATCTAAAAACAGTTCTAATTAAGCTTGGTGTATATTGGTTATGTAACCTAAGGTATATAATATTGGTGTATATTGTCATTAATTGTTATAATATTGTGCACTTTTGTGATTAAATTAATTCCTCAAGCAGAGATTAAATAAAGTGCAATATGTATACTATCATTACTATTATAAAAGAACGAGTTGATGGTTGTACGTCTATTCTCCTCTAACCGCTCTATTTTCTGAACTTCTCAACATTCTCCATTTTCCAACCGATTAAGGAAACTCTCTTCTATAGCATGATTTTCTATACATTTAATGAGTTCCGTTGCAACGCATGAGTACGTAACTAGTGTATATTAAACTATAAGAGCACTAAACCATATATGCCTACCTCATATCAGGGTTTTCAATACCGGAATGAATTTTTTACTGGAGATGGCCGGTAGAGGCGATAATCGTGATTATCGGTTTTTTCGTTGAATTTCGGACCAAAAAATTCAAGCAAAATTTGGAATTTGAACTAAATTAATCCAAAAATTGAAATTTGAACCATAATTTACTTGATATGGAAGAATCGAACTAAATGCCATCATCGTCTTACTTATGATAGTACAAAAATCTAATGCACATGTATATGCAGAACTGGACGAGCAGGCAGCCATCGCGGTAGTCGAAGAGGACCGTTGAGCAGCCCAAGGTCTCGAGGACGAGGTCGGCGCAGCGGCGGTGAGCGCCGGGAGCTGAGGGATGGCACTAAACGTGTCAGCGAGGTGCCTTCGGCGACGTGCAGGCCGAGGAGGCGGGGCGGGCGGACCGCGTGGAAGTGGCAGAGGAAGGCGCGGTTGGAGGCGTGGTGGAGCCATCGCCTACAGACGAGAGCAGAGCGAACGAGGCAGGTGGGAAAGTCGAGGTAGAGGAGGACCTCGCGGAGCAGGTTGTCGTCGCCAAGCACCGATGCGGCCGCGGCGGACGCCGGGGACGGCATGAACAACGGGTGCCTTTCCCCTTCCGTCCCATCTTAGCTCGGCTGCAGAAATGGAGAAGAGGAGCTCAGCTTTGGATTTTTGGAGGAAAACACGCCGCCAGAGTGAGTTGGAGACTGGGGGATCGGAGAATTCGACGACGATGCCAGAGAAGGTTTTATTCATCATATGCCCTTCCCTTAGATGGAAATTCAGGATTTACTCTCCTGGCCACGCGTCAGTGACTTATGATTTACCAATCCCCCGCCAGAGAAAACACGCTGCAGCCGCACCGACACTCCGCTTTTGGGCCAGATGGGCCGTGTCCATTCAAACCAGGCTGAAAAAATTTGACCAGTAGCCCATTATACCGGAGGTGGCCGGTAAGACCGATAAAAACGAAAATCGGCCGGTTTTAAGAACCCTGCCTCGTATACATGTGCAAACAAGGCAAAGCGCCAAAGCCTATATCATGAACACTACAAGCAACAGTCCAGGAATAACTGCAAGCAGATAAGACTTGGTCATAAAAATAAAGATCACCACGACTCACTGTGGATCGCTTCGGCGACGGTTGCGGTAGTGTATAAGGTTCGACGGGAAAGATGTGAAGCAGCAGACGGTAGCAAGCAGTCACGCTCCCAAAAACCTGATTTCAGAGACACTTCTGTCCTCAGGAACAGTGCACGCAGAGATGGAGTAGACGAAGCAGCACAGCCGGGTAGAGAGGATGTCTCTATCTCATAGGCGTTTCACACAGAACCTGGCCCAAAATTACTGGACACTACTACAAAAGAATAAGACCGTTCGAAACTATCATCACAGACGGTTTTCTGAATTATCTAAATATATGTGTCAGTAATAATCAGAGATTATTATAGATGGTGTGTGAGCCGTCTGTGATAAATACAACACAGACGATTTGTAACTAGAACTGTCTGTGAAGAACACTATCACAGACGGCTTGAACAAAAAACCGTCTGTGATACTCACACATCACAAACGGTTGGAACCATCTTGGTATATAGAATCATCTGTGATACTTTCCCATTATATACAGTTGGTATATAGAATCATCTGTGATACTTTTTCATCGCAAACAGTTGGTAGATAGAACTGTCTATGATGTGCAAGTATCACAGATAGTTTTTTATTCGAGCCATTTTTGATAGTCCTTTATAGACGGTTTATACCATAAAATCATCAATGTTAGTTCAATTTATACCTATTTTTTTTTTATTTTTTTTGGCTAGTTTCAAGAAATGTTAGCTATGCCCCTTGAAAACAAGCAAATACAACAGCACATTCTATTTCTATTAAGATTAAAATTCACCATTACAGCAATCCATCATTATAGCATAACACAAGAAGACACTTATAATTTTACAAATATATGCTCCACAATTACAAATTCAGAAAGATGCTTAACACTACAAGAAACTTCAGGCTAATATAAGTTAGACTTATACATCCTTCATTAAACTACAATCTAAAACAAGTGGAGCGGAAAAAATTTCAAGTTGCAGAAGCAAAAAGACAATGAACACCATTTTTAGTTTCTATGCCAATATCAACAAAATGCCACACTTTTAGGATGTAATAAGCAGAAACACTCTGCCGATGCCGGTGACTTGGAATAGTGTAGATATGCCCTTGCCTTCTTCCATTCCATCTTACTTCAAGTGAATATTCAACCGCCCCTACTAAACCCCTTTCCACCCTTGCCGCGCACAAACAAGTTGGAGTAATACTGGTGGTGTTGGTTCTTGGAGTAGGGAAAGAGGGATTAATAATGGGCGAGAGGTGGAGAGGAGACTAGTGCCTGCCGTTCGATGTGGAGAGAATGGATGGGTGAAATCGGAATCCTGGGGGGAGATGCCACGGATCAATGACATGGCGGGGAATTATCACAGATGGTTCGGATTACAAATCGTCTGTGATAGAGATATCATAGACGGAAGAAATCACAGACGGTTCTTATTAAAAACCATCGGTGATAATGAAGTTATCACAAACAGTTTGTATTAGAAACCGTCTGTGATATTTTTCTGCCTCGCAATCCTCCAAAATTTCATAATTTCCTGCCTGAGTCTGAGTAGGATTCCGTTCCGAGACACCTGTGATACTTCACAAACGGTTTTCATCATGAATCGTCTGTGATATTTCTCTTCACAGACGATTTATATTAAAACCGTCTGTGATTGTACTTAATACTAACGGTTTTGGTTAACCGTCTGTGATAAGACGTCTAGTATAGCTTATTTTGTAGTAGTGAGACCATTCACATGACATGCCGCACGATGGCAATGGCGTGGCAAGGCGAGTGCGCGCACGTGTGATCTGCTTTTGCTTACTTCAACTAGTTATGGGCATGCTCTTATTTATGAATAAGTGTTCATTCACTTAGACTAGCAACATGGTACAAACTTTCTGCCTTCCATCATGCATAAGTTAGACCTTTAGGATTTATTAGAATTTCCAGAGAATTTTGTTCTGGCCAATGGCCAAGCCCAAAAACACAAATTCTCCAACATTAATGCGGTATTCAAACTGATCTCTGCACCCGGTGCAAGGTGACATCTTCTTTGTGTAATTAATTCTTTTTTCTATGTACACTATTCTTCAACGGAAATAGGCATTGCTTCCATTGTTTGTCTTCTTCGTGCGTACTAGGTGTATGAGGCATCTATACATAATATATCGTGGTAATTAAAATTTAAAAATTATAAACAGGGAGAAATTATAAACATCTTCTTTGAAATAAGATGTAAAATTTTCACACTGAGCAGATAAAAGAGAGAAAAAACTTCCATTCTTGTTACGGTCTTGTTCCTAAAAGATAAATGTGTAGGTACTAGGGAAAAATTGCTTGTGGGTAATTCAACCTATTCAACCTCTTTTCACGGGCTTGGAGCCTTGGATGGGCCTGGGCCGCGATTGGGCCACAATTCTGAATCCCACGAGAGTACTGAACCGGGCTAAGGCAAGCCCGAACACTTATTTATACCATTTTCTAAAATATATTTATACATTTTCTCGGTGAACACAAGCCATTTATATATGCAACAACCCCTTACCCTGCTCCCGTTGAGGATTAGCTCAGCTCCAAGCCTCCACCAACTGACATATATTCAATCATTTCCGGTCAATGACAGGATTGACCACAAAATTTTCTACTCTCAGTTATTTTTTATCTAACTTTTTTATTTTTCACGGTATTCGAGATATAACTTTTAGTGTTACTTTTTAGTTCACATCAATATACACTAGTAAAATTATAATATTATGGAAACATTTTTAACGACAAATTTAATAATACGGTTTCACGAACAAATCACATACTTGTTGATCAATACGAAAGATATTTATTCAAGATTCAAAATAATATATTATTTAAAAGATCATAAATATAAAAATAATATAATTATCTTTATAATTACCTCTAAGATAAATCACTAACATCCGTGATACGCAGGAACAAGCACGTACTGCCTCGTACGTCCGAAGAAATGGGATCAGTACAGTTAATGAAGCTGGGGCTAGCTCTAGGCCTCTAGCTGCACGTGAGAAGGAGCCAAGGAGGCGCATGAACCGGGCAAGGACGATGCATGGTATCGATCGATACGTACGGCGGAGTGCTTCAAGAGAGGCGTAAATTTCTGCGCTGTTAGTCAGGGATCAATTCGATCGATCGCCGATAGAACGAACGAACGAACCGTTTCTTCCTTTCGACCTTAATTCCACGCAGGGTACGTACGTTGCATGTACGAGATCAGAGTTAGTGGTGCATCCATGGAGAAGAAGATCGATTGCATTGCAGTTGAAGCTTCGATAGATCAGCTAGGACGACCGGCCGGCCGATCGCGGATAAGTAGTTGAATTTTTTTTCCTTTGCATGATTGTGAGATGCATGCGGTTGATCCCATTGGCGAGATGTGATTATATTGATCAAAAGAAAGTAGGACTGTAGGAGCAACATGCATGAAAAACTTCGAACTTGCTCTCTGTCTACCTCTCGCTCGCTCTCGGTAAAATTCTAGACTCAGGCCAGAGAAATGGCAAGCCGCACTGCTACTAGCCCACTACTCTAGCTTAGAATGACCTAGCTACGGCCCAATATAACCCTAGTACTGCTGGAACTCCCTTTTGTCCAACTCCAATGACTTTCTTATAGGACCAAAGATGGTAACAGAGGAGGGATTAAATAGTGTCTTAAAATTTTCTCTACTAGTATTCACTTATCCTTTACTTCGATAGCCACAAAGCTACGAAGATTAGGATAGGAATTCAACTTAAAAATCACAGACCCACAAAGCTGAGAGCAAACAGTAGGAAAAACAATGTGGTCGGAAGTCGACTACCAGTTGAAAATCATGATCAGGATTCAACTAGCAGACGAAAATCAACGTGGTCGTAACCAATGTAGTCAAAAGCCAACGAGTGGTTGAACAACCAACGTAATAAAATATCAATAAATAGTTGAAAAACCCTACGTGGTCAAAATTTAACTACCAGTCAGAAATCAATGTGGTCGGAATTCGACTCTAGTGGTCGATGACCAAAGTGAGTGGTCGAAAACCAACGTAGTCGAAAAATTACATGGTCGAAATTCGACTCGAGTGGTTATTGTCCAAAGAGTGGTCGAAAACCAACATGGTCGAAATCAAAGTAGTCAAAATTCAACTTGAGTGGTCAGCGACTAGAGAGTGGTTGAAAACCAATGTGATCGAAAATTGAATTGAGTGGTGTGAACAACTACTAGAGAGTGGTCGATCTGTAAGCAGTCAAAATCAGAGACGTTAAACCAAGTCGAAACACGACAAGGGACATCAACGACCAGTGGATGGTCGAAAACCAAGGTGGTCGTACCACTTCAGAATATGATAAGAAGGGTCAACGATCAATTAGTGATCATAACCATAGTGGTCGAACCAATCCAAACATCGACTAGTGAGATCGACTATCAATGAATGATCAAAAATCAAAGAGCGGTCGAAAGACTAGCATGGTCGAGAATTAATGAGCGGTCGTAACTAGACACGATCGAAAATGACTCAGAAGAACAGAGCAATCGCACGACTACAAGATCTAAAATCCACATATCTTTTAATTAAAAGATCAAATGACTGTGAAACTTTGTACGCAAACTGCTTAAGGTCTCAAAATGCTATTCCATTCTTGAATCAAAACATCTGTGACAAAATTGAGACCTTTTTGCAATTTGAGAACGCGCACACTAAGAACTAAAAACCAAATTGACGATCAGATCTTACTCGTGGGTAGAAGATAGCCAAGATGGCTCTGCATACACTCCCACATGTCACGGCAAGCTGGATCACTGATGAAGTTAGATCAAAAGTCCTTGGATGAAGAAATCACCCGATTAGATCAAGAACGTGCAAAACCAGGGTTTCTTGAAAATATTGCTATTGAAGTGCCTAGATGATTGGAGATCGATATAAAGAGATTATCTCCATCTTGTCCATGTCCTTGGTACAACAAGATCAAGAGAAGGACAGAAGAGAGATCAAACCAGCCAAAACAAGAGCAACATAAAGAGATCAAGAAAGGGTTGAGATGATTGATTTTACAGCCACTCTACTTAGGAGGAAAGAGCTCTACAACTAGAGCACACACTCTCTAACCTATCTCCTATAGAAGAGAGGAGGAGCTACCCGCCAAAAGGCTTAGCCAACCTTCTCAAACCCTAACCTTTGACTCTTCTCTCCTTTCATAGGCTCACAACCTGAACCCAAAACCTAATGGATCCCCTCATTAGGCTAAACTGAGGATAACCTGTTAACCCTATCTAACACCGAGTTTTACTCACACATATTTCTCTGGTATTGGGCAATTTTACCAAAATGCCCCTCTACCGCCTTCCTCTAAACTTCCTGCTTCCTTTGCCACAAAGCATCACTCATTTTTCGCCATCTTCCAGATGGCCCTAATGACTTGTCGCCAAGCCTCTCGAGCGTCCGAATCCCACCGAACCATCCTTGCTTGCAAAAGACTCATGTCACTTGGCGCGCCACATGTCTCTTCTCACACATGATGGCACCGGCTTCCTAAACTGTATGGACCTACTCCTTCTTGAGCCTAGTCTCGGTCCACCTTGCCATTCCCCATCATGATCACTACCAGTAGCTCCCGCTTCGGTTCCTCATCGTCCCAGCTTGCAATCACCCCGCAAGCCTTAGTCATCTTCAGCATCTCCCTGACTATTCTGGACCTCAGCATCACCCTGCTCCTAGTCCCAGTCTTCCAACGTCTCACCATGAGCTAGCTCCGAAGTCCTGTAACCAACACAAATAAGCAAACCGTTACGTAGCACCGCACAATATACAAAGTCATCAATTGGCACAATTAATCCAAACAATGCTTACTCCTCCGATTGAAGAACATCAAAGACATGAAAATCAGATGGGCTATGGCTATAAGTAGTGCATGTGGGTTCCACCACTACAACAGGTGGAAAGGAATGGGATTCCATGAAAGAAGACCGCTTTCCCTTGATGCTAGCTTTTTGGCAAAAGACATATCTCTGAGTTTGTAGAGACGTACTAGTAGAGTAGAATTGGCTTGTAATACTGAACCTATCCTGTAGGTGCAACCTTTTTCTCAATACTCAACTCCACAATTGAAGCATCCGAGGCTGCATCAATAAAGTTTAAGGGCCTTTTTTCAATGAATCTTCCGAGGAGAGTAGTTACCCCTAGCCATTAATTGCCCTTCAGGGACCCTAGGAACCTTTGGTGTAGGGTGCTGTGAATGTAGTGAATTTTTCTCTTAATCGTTAGCATACACAATCCCATCTGGAGTATTGAATTCCATGAAAGAAGTTTTATTGTATCTTTCTTTTTTTCTTTGTCAATGGAAATGAAAATAAAATGATGGCTCACATTTTTTTAAAAATCATCAAGGACCACAACACAGAGAGCCCAATGAGGCAACGCTCCAAGGAAACATGGATACCTCAAAGATACCATGTTTCTACTTGCAAAGTACTAGTAAAATGGCCAACTCACAGTGGCATGATGCATGGCGGCATGGCTGCACATTGCCGGGGAGAAGACTAGGCGGTCAAGAGGGAGTGAGGGTGAGGCGGCCGTAGCTGGGGAGAAGACGAGGTATCACAGCTCCTTGAGGGACAACACGAGCGGGTGGTCAGCGGCAGTGTCAACCGCAATGTGCGGGTGGTCGGTGGCGAGTTTGCTAGCTGGTGACTGCTATCTAGGGCAAAAGCTAGAAGATGGATGGGGAATTTGGGTTTGCTAGCTGGGGATCTATTCTCTCCTAGAGGATGGCACTATGAGCTGTTGGTGGTTGGGAGCTAGGGTAATTGGCTGAGGCTATTGTGTTGTTGGACTACTTAACTGGTTAGGTCTAGTGGGTTGCCAGCTAAGGTGGAGTATGTAGTGCATACTTTGTGTATTAAGGGGGTATATACCGGATTTTTAACAAAAAATTTGGGGGGTACAGCTGTACCCCCATGTACCTATACAGCTTCGCCACTGACATCATAGGTTTTTAGTTGACATGGCAGCTCACTCAGCAGAAGTAGCAAATAAATTAAAAAAAGGTGGTAGGTCGCACTCATCAGTCCCTATCCCTCTTCTTCCTCTACTACTTTCCTCTTGCTTCCTCTCTCTACCCTCCTCCTTCCACATGTGCTACCCCACCATGGTCACAGCCTGTAGATCACTAGGCGCCGGCAACCACCGCTGCCAGCAGTGTAGGGAACAAGCCGCCACATCTCCCATGCCAAGATGCCCACACACTCATAGTTGCTATCATGCCTTCCTCCCCCTACCATTGCTGACAACCATAGCCACTGCCTCCCTAGCGCTGATAGGGATCCTATAGACATCACATCACTGTCTCTGCCTCACTCCTCTCCCCCCTTCATCTTCTTGTCCTCACTTCTACCCTCCTCTCCTAGATATCTGACAATAATGAGGTCGACGAGATCCAAGACACCAACGATGACTTCCCTTTGTCAATGGGGGAAGCTAGTATGGAGCCCATAATGGTGATGAAGGTCAGCGAGGAGAGGGGCACAGGAGAGAACTAGCGGCTTCTCCCACGGAGGGAAGCTGTGCATATCCCATGGGGCGGTTCGTGAAGAGGATTCTCCAAATGACTTCTCAAGTCCAAAACCGTACATGCTGTCCTCATTGGTGTCTCCACCATTCTCCGCTGTCTTGAAAAGCGCAGCCAAGAACATCAGCTGTAGTCCAAAAGAATAGGACCTAAGTATTTCACCTTCCTCCATATGTTTGTTTTCTCAACATGGGCGGGAAAGACACCTGGTTCCTCGGTGAGGGCCGGAATATAGTTTGTGGGAGCTGGGAACTGAGTTTGCACCATTTCTTTCTCAGTGGAGAATAGCAGCAGATATGCAAAAGCGCAAATATATACATGTCTCACCTTTTTTTCTCAGTCCGTTTCTATGCAGGGGGGCTAACTCACAATCCACCAACCGAGATGGTAGAACAGCATAAGTACGCAATCGACGGTGGAACAAGCAACGAAGATATTCTTGTTTTTTAGATGATCACAGTAGATAATCCTTCAAGAGTATATATGTGGCCTAGTAAAACACAGATCAAGTTGTGGTGCGGCCGATCGACTAACACAGCTCCAGGCTCCCATAGTCCCAAGCTTGTCTTGTTGATAGTCCAAGTTTGTGGCATGAATGCAACCTATATATTCTTCTGGAGCTTCTGCAACACTATGTGTCTGCATGTTTTTCTCTCCCTTTTCTCTATTCTTTTAGCGTAAGTCGGCCTTATTTATTCATCTCGCAAACGTTCTGGTTATGTTTGTAGATGGTGCATATAGTAAGTTTGTATATCTGAGTTGCTTCTCTTTATTCTCATTTCTCATCATCTTTCGATCTGAGGGAGCTGCTCTTAGATGTGATGAAGATGATTGTTTATATTGAGATGTGCTGTTGTGATTTTTCTCTACTACTTAAAAATACGAGTTTGTGGTGGTTTATTATCTCCTATCCTCCACTCCCCTCACGCGCCAACATGTGGGTCTCCTGTGACAGACGAGCTTTGTTGTAAATAGGGGACTAGTAGAGTAAGTGTAAGAGAAACGAGCTGTTCTGCCCCTTCCTTTATCAAGGCTGCATATATACATGACCATAAGGCATGATTACAATAATACCCTCACAATAGCCTACTATACCAGGGATATAGGTGCCTTTTGCCAAGAATATGTGATTTAATTGCAGTGTGGGAGGTGTAGGTCAAGGGAGAAAGGTGCGAGCTCAACTGCCCACTTGCCGGTGTGGCCTGTTGACTCTCTATTCTGCAGCATTTCAACTGAGGGGAATGACAAGGGCACAGTGATATGGTGGGTCAGGAAGTAATGTCGGAGCTTTCGCGAGGCCATGAGGAGTGCATAGGCCAGCTTCTCTAATTCGGTGTATCATGTCTTGGCTCCCTGAAGGGCCTACGAGATGAAGTACACCGGCCACTAGACTCCATGAAGAGGATTGCATCAACTTTTTTCGGGTTCACTTGTATTCCTTGCCCCGACACCAAGAATCCGAGCAACTTCCCCGCTTGCACTCCGAAGATGCATTTTTCTGGATTCAGCTTGATGCCAGCCCATCGGAGGTTGTCAAAGATTTCTTAGAGGTCTTGGCCGTGGGACACGGCTTGCTTGCTCTTAACCACTATGTCGTCGACATAGACTTCGATGTCCCTCCCAAGCTGGGCAGCGAGGGCGAGGGGCCACCAGTCGGGTGAATGTGGCTCTCACATTTTTGAGGCCAAAGGGCATTCTAGTAAAGCAGTATGTGCCCCTTGAGATTATGAAACTTGTCTTGGCCTCGTCCTCTGTGGCCATATGAATTTGGTGGTAGCCGACGTATGTGTCCATGAAGCTCATTAACTCGCACCCCACCGTGGTGTCCACCAGCTGGTCGATCCGCGGGAGAGGGTAGTTGTCCTTCTGGCACGCCTTGTTGAGGTTTGTTAAGTCGTCGCACAAACACCACTAGCCTTCTTGACCAACATCGGATTGGTGAGCCATTCAGGGTGGTGCACTTCACGAATGACACCAAATTGGAGTAATTTAGTGGCCTCCATCTTGGTGGCTTGCTGGCGCTCGAGGGACATGCGTCTCAGCTTTTGTTTAATCGGCTTGGCGTTGATCCGTGCACCGTGAGGCTATGCTCAATGGTGAAGCGGTCAACTCCCAAGATTTCGACTGGCGACCATGCGAAGACATCAGCGTTACTGCAAAGGACCCGAAGGAGTTCCTGCTTGACCTCTAGGGTGAGGCCCTCGCTGATGGATACTTGCTGAGTGGTGTTCGTGCCATGCATATGGACCCTTTTTTACCTCACCATCTGGTTTGGGCTTGGGCGCCCACCCTGGAGCCAACGGTGACGACGGTGTGGGTGTGATGAGGGTCTCGCTGATGGCATGCACCTTGCGGAGGGGACCTTGCGCATCAAGCTCTATCCAGCGAGCAAGATCATGGTCTCCGAACACGATGATGATCCCCTGTGGACTCGGCAGCTTCATGCATAGGAAGTTGATGCAGGACTGCTCCAAAAGTTATGGCTACGAACCAAATAGTAAATAGGGGGACTAGTAGAGTGAGTGTAGGAGAAATAAGTTGGTCTGCCCTTTCCTTTATCAAGGTTGCATATATACATGGCCATAAGACCTTATTACAATAATACCCTCACAATGGCCTATTATGCTAGGGGTATATGTGTCTTTTTACATGCCTTATTGGGCCTTTTTGCCTAGCAGACCGAATGGATGTAGGTGGAGGCCACCCCTACAACAAGTGTTTCAGGGACTAATCTCTCAACATAATGTAGTTATTAGTTGTTATTTCAAAGTTGAAGTTGAGCTCCATCATCTCCACGTTCAAGACGACAGTTAAGGTGTGAACATATGCTAGGATGGAGCTCAGCAGAGTGCCACGACAAAACTGGTTGGGTGACTAGACTGAGCCTAATGACAGCAACTTGATGTGTTAATTTAATACGAAATTTTTAGTTAGCAGATCGTGGGCATTGAACTAGTGAAATATTAAAACATTAGCTTGTTGAAAAGTGCGTATATACTTAGATATCTGGATTTCACTGTGCCAATGGACCAGCTAAACAATATTGCTGTGGTAGTACAGTAATAACTAGCAAATTTACTCCAGAGGCTCTTGTCAGACGTGATCTCTGCTACTGTCATTTGTAGTAGTATATGAATTGTATGAGCATAAAGGCATTGAGTGACCACCGCAGATTGGCTTTAAGACAGCAGCTAGCACATCACCAACATTCGATTATTAATTTGATGAGATCCCCAAGGACGAAACGATTGATTTGGGATGTTTTGTCTTTGAAATCTACTTAAAACTTTAAGTTTTCATGTGAAACTCTTCTAAAACTGGAATTTTTGATGTGAAACTTATGAAACTTGAATATTTGGCTTGACTAGTTACGTAACCGTGCGTTGCAACGGAACTTATTGAATGTATAGAGAATCGTTCTATGGACGACAATTGCTCTGATTAGTTGAAAAGTGGAGAATAGTGAAAAGTTGAGGGAAAGAGCGGTTGGAGGAGAATGGACGTACAACCACCAACTCGTTCTTTTATAATAGTAAAGATACTCGTCTGAAACTCCTCTTAGATTTGAAGCTTCAGGCATGAAACTAACCTAAAACTCTATAAAACTTTGCTGATTTTGTCAAGCTGAAGTTTCCCCCACAAAATTTCCTATAACCCCCCTGAACCGTTGCCTGAAACTTCAAATTTTCTTTGAAACATTGTGAAATTTGCAAATTTTGATGAACCTGACTAGAAACCTTTCTAAAACTTAATGAAAAGAGCTGAAACCTTTTCGAAATTTTCATGAAACGTGCTGAAACCTGCTTAAACATTAAACTTGAAACTAGAACCTTTTTGAAACTTCTTATTAAACGCACTGAAACCTACTGGAAACTTCAAACTTGAAATATGAAAACTTCATGAAACTTTGTGCAACTCAAACCTCCATGAAAGTATGAAACCCCATGATATTGCTATATATCATAAAAGCATTCCAACATTATAACGTGGGCTAGCAGTTCCTGATATGAAATATTTAAATATAACATAAATATGTTGGCACATAAGCAATTTTGTAGAATTGAGATGGTTTAGCGCTTCCAGAGATCTCATGATATGTTGATATCTTTCGTATGTAGCTAGCATCTTAATTTTCAAATAACAAAAATCTCATGTTGTGTGAAGCAATTTTTTCTATGTTTCCAAATGACAAGCATAATGGTCAGTTTGGTCTAAATATGAGAGCACATGAAGAAATTAAACACTCCCTATGTATAGTAAGGTGAACTGAGAGGGAACTTTTGCGTCATCATTACCATGTCTTACATTACAATTGTGGCATTTGTACTGTGAATATTTAATCTAATAGTTTCAAAATAATTTCTACATGTTTCTATTATCAAGTTGGAAAGAAAAATGCATAATAAAACTTTAATACCTCATATTGGAAAGTGGAGCAGCCCATTTGGAAAGCTGTAATTTCCCCAATTCCTGCAGGATTCATATGAAATTCCTATGTTTCTAGCGTTGCCTTAATGATAAAGAAACAACCGAGTATGCCATCATTAAAGTGCGTCAAAATTATATTAAAATATGTCAAAATTAATTAATATGGTTACTATTGTGAATATTCAATTCAAACTGATTAAACATAATTTATATATGTTTCTATCGTAAAAATTAGAAGAAAAAATGTTGTATAATTAAAGCTTTAATTTTTTTTTAAAAAAAATGAGGCTAGCCGCACAATTACATAGGCTATCCTACTAGTTATAGCCTCGTACATAGCACACTGAGGTTACAAAGCAGATCAGAATTTGAAGATCCATTTGGTTCTGCTTCTCAGGCTTAACATGGTGGTCGTATCTTCGATTAGGCAGGGTTATACGATGTAGAGAGCATTTGCATCATGAGGTGCTCTTCAGCCCAAACAATGTCGACAAAATAAAGCTACAAGCACGATGGGCGTACTAGTGGTGCAAGGTAAGTGTGTGGTAGAATCTGCAGAACACACGACAACATGAACTGTGGTGGTTGGGACTTGGGAGGCATTTCTTGCATGCTATGGTGAAACCATCGCCCATGCATTTAAATGACCAATTGCGAATCCCACCATTGCCCTGTAATAAACATACATAAAAGAATGGAGTTTTGAACTTAGGGCATGTTCTTTAAGTCAAAAGCTAGCGGCTTTTGATTTTTTGCTACAGTACCTAAATTTCAAATAGAGTATTTTCTCAAGACAGGGTCTACAAGTTAGACGATCTACATGTTAAAAGCTTAACATATGTACTAGCCAAAATTGCAAGTGAGTATCTGCCTCTCCGTAATCTGTACCGTAAACAGCCAAAATTCAAAAATTTCAGCCAAAAGCCATAAACTGCAGCCGAAAAGAACATGCCCTTAATAGAGGTGCTTGATCACTTACAAAAATGTATTCCGACTTGGATGTTGATATTCCCAGTGCCTCCCAAACCCAATTTCCCATAAAACGGCCGTGGAAACCAAAAGTGAGACAGCATGGAAACAAAAGACGAGGTCGATGATGCGTGTTAGTTTGCAAGCAACCGGGTCTTCAGCACATTGATCTATGATGGCGCAGGTATGTGATATTCCGAATGCTTCCTAGGCAGTCTCAGAAACAGACCGAAGGGATAGGCAGTGAGATGCATACAGATGAGCCCGGTCATACATACCAATACACCAGACTCCCAGAGTCTCCTTGAAATCTAGAAAGCTACGCTATACATTTACTCTCGGGTAGGACGACGTACGTACGTGATATTCCTACTCAGAACGTACATAGTACATGCATGCATGCATGCCAACATACAGGTGTAATTGAGTAATGGCGAATTGAAAGAGAAGATCCTACCCATGACGGGCAGAGATACGTCGACGAGTACTAGAATTTACGTACGCATGCAGTCCACGTCGTAATCTATACATCGAGCTGAGTCTATATATCGAACAACTCAGCGGTGTATCCAGGTTTTCGTCATATCCTATGCTGTGAAGGCTAAAAACTACTATTAAATATTACAGTTTTGCTATTGCACAGGTGACTGAAATTTTTTTTATCTTTTAGTCACATGAAATTGCACTCTCAATCAACTGAAATTGCAGCCCCCCTCAAAAAAAAACACCTGCAACTTTAGGTGATTTAGAGTGCAACTTCAAGTGACTAAAAAATAAAAAAAATTCAGTCGCCTGTGCAATAGTCACTCCTTAAATACTAACTAGGTTGGGAGGGAAAGATTATGCTTCAGACTTATTTTACTTTTGCATGGTAAAAATCTCACGTTCCGAGCTAGAGCCACTACCATAGAACTATGCTGTAGTTTCTTGATCCTTCGCTGTCTCCACACTGCACTCAAGAGTTTCCTGCACCTAAGACGTTGCTCCTCTATGGAACCCACCGGCTCTGCCTCCCGATGAAACGCGCAAAGGAGCAGCCTTCTCTGTCTTCCGCTACGCCCACATAATGAGCTTCCTCATTTTTTTTCTCTGTTGTGATGAGTAGCACCTCTGCCTTGCTTTTGCTCTAGAGATTCAACACCAGAAAAACCAAACGAGATACATAAGAGCATGTATTTTTCCTCCTAGGAGCCAAACCGTTCCCACTTTTTTCTCTCTATTTGCTTGTTCCGATCACCCCGATTGTCTCCAACATATGCAAACGTTACAAGGCTGCATTTTTTTTAGATCAAGGGAAACTTTCATTAAGTGAATGAAAAAGGTCCCAGCCTCTACAATCCGAAGATCGTACGCAGCTTAAAGGTTACAACCAAGAGCATTCAAGCACAAGAACTAACACAAAACAAAAGACACAAGATACATGAAAAAACAGACACTACGCCTCAATCCTATTCCGGAACGTCCAACCAAATTTTGCAAAGACCTCCATGATGACCTGCACATGAACTCATAAACGGACACCACAATCAACTCGGAAACTATCTCGTGTCGTATACATACACAGCAACTATGCGTACTCATATATATATATATATATATATATATATATATATATATATATATATATATATATATATATATATATATATATATATATATATATATATATATTCGGATACGACTAAGCAAGGAAACAGAAACAAGTTTAATAACTTAACAGCCTAGATCCGCCCCTAGAACAACTAGTTATGCACAAGCTAGTATACATAAATTTTCCCTGGTACGTAGTACGTACATAACTTAATCTGTAGGCCCTTTTTTGTCCATACAATCTTGCATGTATTTGTGTCCGGGAATACTTTTAATACGCCTGCAGGAGTAAATAAATACTACGTAGGAGTACATTATCTGTATCCGATCTCTACGTTTTGAGGTGTCCTAGGATGGAATATTGGAATTCGTCCATGCAAGGACAAGTAGAACTGTAGAAGCAGAATTACAGTATATGCATGACGTGAAGTTAGCTAGTAATAATATATGCAGATAAACTACAATACGGTATACCGTTCCATCTCAAATCAACGGTATACCCTCTAGCCGTTGGATCTGAAGTGTCCTAGCTGTCTTTTGAGCCAAAGTAGACTCGTTCTTATTCAGGTTTCTCGGTCACGACGGATCTCTCCCTCATCTAGTCATTTCTCTTTCCACCCAATTCTCAACTTCTTCCTAAATTCAACAGCACCACCTCTCTCTCTCTCTCTCTAGCGGGGTTTTGAGTGGATTGGTCGTCGTTAGGTTTACTCCATGTTTACATGAATTGCTAGACGTGTAGTGTTGGATTAGATGTTGCCTCATGAAGTTGAACTTTAAATTTCATGAGGTTTCATAATGTTTTAGTAGATTTCATAACTAAATTTTATGAGGTTTTATTGCTAAGTTTTATAATATTTTATTAAGTTTTATAAAGTTTCAGGACGTTTAATGCCTAAGTTGGCTAAATATTATAAGATTTCATATTGTTTCATAAGGTTTCATAAAAGTTTCAGGAGATTTCATACCTAAGTTGACTAAATTTTATGAAATATGTTAGAAACTCTCTGGAACTTTGTAAAACTCATAAAACTTAAATAAAACTCAGTAGAATTTATCCATATCGTTAGAATCCTTTCTAACATATGACGTACACTAGCATGACTCTAATATATGTACTGTACTGCCGCACGAGTGCAGTAGCTCGGAAGCGTCAATATGGACGTATCTATATCTATGTACGGCTCATACTTGTTTTAAAAAAAATCTTTACGGCGTGTACTTGAAAAGGCACTATGCCGCGTGCACTCCCTCTCTTTGTAAATACTAGCCTCGTAGGCGCGCGCCAGCCACCATGTGTACCGAAGTAAAAGAGGCGATAATTTGTGAGGAGTTTTTTTAAAAAAAATCGACGGCACATGCGTATTTTCGAAAAAGCCAAAGGTCTTTTTCGTAAAAAATCGAGGGCATGTACGTAACTAAACGAGGACCCGTACGTAATTTAGCAAACCGCGGGACGCTATCCTGCAAAGTATACAAAATTTCGGTGAAGTGGAGGGGTGTTTTCAAAAAAAAATTAAAAAAACTGGCAGGGACCTTTTCGCGAGAAATGAGGACCTTTACGTAATTTCGGAAAAACACAGGGACTTTTTTGCAAAACGCCTCCCCCGACCGTACGAAAATTTTTCGGGCACGCGGCGGCCGCAGGGAGGCAAAGGGGCGACTTGGACGCAGTCTCCTCGCGGGGAGTCCCCCGGAAATAATAGGAGTAGTATATAGATGTCATTTCAGACGTCGACGTTATTTATTACACACCTTTGATTATTGCTTTTGTAGTTATATTAATAAAACTTATAGGAAATAATGGTATAGAAGTTCTTTCCAGAAAAAATAGACTATACAATTTTCATTCGACAAATATAATTTAAGAATCTTGGGTATATTAGTGGTTAAAGTTTTATCTGAATATGTTCTAAAACGAGTATATCACATTCATTTGGACATACATGGTGGAAAGAGTAGATATTTTGGATGAACTGACATTGAGGTTAGCAAATATTAAAATGGATCAACACCAAGCTCAATCTCACCGCTTCTCGCCGCTCATCTCGAAGGCTGACAAGTTAATCTCTCAGGTTGGCAAGCGCAACTGCGTTCTCCCGGGGTCGTATCACTCACATCAATTCGGTAGAATGCTTGGCCATTTTGCCCCCTGCGTCACGTGAATGTAGAATATGGCACCCCCTGCGAAATTTCCCATTTGACCCCTCGTACGATCGGGGAGCACGCTAAAAATGCACTGTACCAAATTCCTAAAAAAATATATAAATCTACACTTTTTAGAAATTTTTAAATATAACAAATGAGCTCAAAAAATAATAAATTTTTTTGGAGCCTTCTGACACAATATGCTTACTTATGTAATTTTTGCATAATTTTTACCCCTATGAATTTTTCTCAAAAATTGAATATCTGTCCTTATGTGCCCTTATGTGCAGATCCTTGACATAGAAACCATATAGGGTCAAACTCGATAGAAATGGAATTACCACTAGTAAAAGAACGAACTGAGACAAGGCTTTTAATGAGGTGAGGAGAGACAAGAATGTGGTGAAGATGCAAGGGAGAAGAATTGGTGGGAAGGGAAATATGTTCGGTGTGTGTGATTAGCAAGGTGCTACCATTGCCGACAATAATGTTAGAGGAGGAATAGGGAGTAGGAGAAGAGACGTTACTCGGGCTAGTCGTCATGTGCGAGGTCGCACCAGTGTCCATGAACCATTCCCCATTGGCACTTGATGGCTGGACAATCATATTGTTGAGGGCGCTGATGAGAGCCGACTAATCCCAACCAAGGGTTGGACCTTGGAGAGGCGCCATTTGTGTCGAAGCCGGAGAGTGGATGGTGGCAAAGGCATATGTTGGAGCTACATTTGGCTGAGACCTGAGAAGACTAGCAGAGTTGGGGGCACGCTGCTGGCCGGTGGGCATGGACCAGGCCTTGACCATGCCAGTCTAGGGATTGAAGCATGGTGCCTAGGAAGAAGACGTCGTGACCGAGATGGGGCGATTGGTATTGCTGGTGTTGTGTAACGCCCTAGGGTTCAAATCATCTTAGGCCTAACCCCATTCTAGATAGGCCACGTACACGTAGCAACCCGCTTGCACTTTTGTCCTCGTCGGCCCAACATACCCACATTGGGGCAAATGATCATAATCTCCCCTCTTGGCACATGTTCATGAGTTCAGTGCCAGCACATATACCATGCCGTGTGTCCACTCTATGCCTACACGCGCCATGCGTCATATGCCCATGCCCTTGACTTGCTCATGTAACCATGAGGGTCGGCTCTGATACCATTTGTAACACCCTAGGTTCCAAATCGGCTTAGGCCTAACCCCATTCTAGATAGGCCACGCACACGTAGCAACCCGCTTGCATTTTCATCCTCACTTCGCACAAAACGGTTAATCGGAGGTTGTTACCATTGGGAGCCCTAGGCTTACATGTTAGTGCTTCTCAAGCTAAACTAGCAAGGTGAGATTAATCCACACCCTCATGTGTGCACACACATATATATAGGCCATCATGGGCCTAATTCTACATGGAGCCGAGGTGTATGTGAGGTGTGACGAGGGCGTCAGGGCAGTGGAGTAGAGAATAGTGGCCGCAACCATATTAGCAGTCTACTTAGATCGGTGTTCCTCAAGGAGAAGAAATGATCTAGCATGAACAAAAGATGGAAATGACACCTGCATGGTGAGAATGGATGCTGTGTTATGGAACTTGGGGTTGAGTCTGCACAGCATATTGAGGACAAGTGTCTCATCAGAGACAGGCTGATCTACATCACGAAGACTGTTCGCAAGGTCTTGAAACGGTGGCAGTACGTCGTGATCGACATATCACCTTTGGTAGATCGTGCGGAATTCAGACTCGATGGAAATGGCATGGGTGTGCTTGTTGTCCTAGAAGAGGCTGGAGATGTTGGACCAGATGCTAAAAGCCATGTCATTTGGCAGCATGATAATGCCAAGAATCTTCGGAGAGATCATGGTGCAAAGCCAAGAGATGACGATGTAGTCATCCTATGCCCAGGTCGGGTTGTCGTGGTCGGGGTCAGAGCCGTCAATGTGGTGCAGAAGCCCGAACTTGCCAAGGACAACCTTGAAGAAGGCATGTCATGTCGAGTAATTGGATTCCTTCATATCCAATATCACCAAAACATATGTGCGTATGTTGGTGACTTGCACAGCAGAAGAAGGGAGAACAACGGCAGTAGAAACATTGGCTGTGGATGGGGTGGAGAGGAGGAAGAAGACTCGAGAGGTGGGTTGGTGCTCATGGCGGCGGAAGCTGGGTGTAAGAGCTAGGGCAAGGAGATCGCCGGCTCTGATACCATATAGAAAGGTAGAGGAAGTTTCGGAACCACACCACACGACAATCAGCCTGGCAGCGCCTGTACATATGTAGTTGCCGGATACTCTACAGTACAATAGCAAGAGCCAAACTTACAACCATGAATGCAGCAACAGACTAACAGAAGGATGCGGAGATCAAGCAAAACAGAAAGAGAATAATCTCCTGATATCTATACAAAAGGGAATCTACCTCCTGCTATCTATAAAATCTCCTGCTATCTATACAAAAGAGGAAGTATCAGCTCCGGGCGATGGATATGCAGAGCAGGTAGGATATGCTTCGCTAACGCGCCCACGAGCATGGCCTCAAGCACGTCGACCGCGACGACTGCTCCGGTGTCGAGTGTGGGATGTACCATGGTAATGGGTGCTCGAGATCGACGCTGTGGCGTATCGCTGCGTGGAGCCGCCATGCTTGTTTTTCCTCCACGACGCCTGTTACAGGCACCCGCGAACGATGCGCGGCTAGCTTCTTCGGCCACCGCCGTCAACCGGAGCTGCAATCTCTCGTGCAGCATCTGCGCCCAGCGCTTCGACGCGCCGGGCATCTTCGTGTATAGCTGCGACCAGAAGGCCGACCAGCGCCACGGCTTCCACGCGCACCCGCGCTGCTGCAACCTCCCAAGGAAGATTAGCACGACACACCACCCGCACAGACAACTCAGCCCGTGCCCGCCATCGCCGGGAAAAGGAAGCCGCGCGAGCGCATGCGTCGCTGATTGCCGCAACACCAGGCAAACAGCGGCGTGGTCGTACCATTGCCCGGCGTGCGACGACGTAGAGCTCTGCCAGGCGTGCCAGCTCGGTAGCCGAGTCACGCGGTGTTGTTGTTGCAACAGTTATGATCTGATTCCTCTATCTTTATGTGCAGTAGACTTTAGATCGGCTCAGAGTTACGAGATCGGATCATATTTGCTCTCACTTAATATTATTACTTTACTTTAAGGTTCATAAGCTTTTCTAAAAGAGACGTATTGAAGCAAACTTTTCATCATCTCTTGGGACAGGGATTAGCTACAAAATTTACTCACGTGCATGCCTTTTTCATATAGATCGATTAAATCGCAATTGTGAACCACATCTCTGCTTATTAGCATGCCAAAGAAAAGATTGGATATTCCTTCCCCTGTACTGCCACTTAGTTTTCCAGATGAACCTACACATGCATGCACTGTTCTTGCCCTGCCTGCAAGATGCAGGGGGTATTATTTTTCAGGTAATTGTCTAGCTATGAACCAGCAAACTTATCTTTTGAGAACCAAATTTCTCTTCGATATACTACCAATTATATTCTGCAACAGTACAGTGCATGTCAAATTGTAATCTCACATAGGATTCCCTCCCAAGGTTGGGATTAATTAGTTCGTCATCTAAGTCTTATACCGAAAGTTGCTGTTATTCTTTGGTTATGATACAAGCTAGCATTAATTCAGTACCTTGGAATCGCAGTGATGTTGTTCTTTTAGTAATTTATTAGTCTGAACAGTATTGCTGTTCCTGTACCGAAGGATACTGGAAGATACTGCTGCCATCACATTTTCAATGCCACATTATTTCCCAAAGGACAAACGGTTATTGGCTAGCAGCAAATCAATCTGGAAAGTAAATACTGACACGTACAAAATGGGACAAATAACCACAACAAACTGCAGAGAGATCAAACGAAGGTTAAAGTCGCATCTCCATCACGAACAGGTCATCAGAGGAGAGCCCTGCTACAGTTATTCAGTTATACAGTCCATGAGAACAACTGAGCACGAATTAAATACATAGTTTTTACTAATTATTTACTACGTGCAATAATTCTCTCTATTGGTTTGCTAGTCAATGATGCATGAATTGGTTGGTGATCGATCGACTGTGCTGAGATATGGAGTTCATCGGTCGATCGGCAATGGAGAAGCAAGTACGTACTGGCTCGTACGTGCGAAGAAATGGGATCGCAGTTAGTCAAGCTAGCGCTAGCTAGCTGCACGCGTGGAGGAGGCGCACGTACCGGGCAAGGACGATGCATGCATGGTAGAATCCATCACACAAATGGCCTCGTAGTAATTCTTCTCTCTTTTTTTCAAATATGACATATGTGCACACAAAATTATAAATTTAGTCTCATTCGTGATCTCGACAACAGCAACAAACGATACGTGTCATACTGTCATCTGCCACACTGTCCCACTATGGCAGGTTGTGGCCCCATGGCATCTAAACCTAACTCGGCAGGTGACAAACGAGCATGGCAAATGGTGAAACCCACCGGCCTGCTGCACTGGGTGGGCTCAGCACCAACTTCTGCCGAGCTGATATTGTGCGGTAGGTTTCTGCCGAGTTTCACTAGCTCAACAACCTGGTGCCACCCACCTCTTGCCACGCTCCTTCTTCCACCTAGTGGGCACTTCCTGCTGTGTTGAGACAGCGCGACAGGTGATACATATCGTCTATCATAGGCTCACCGCTATTGCAGTCACACAAAAGACTATGATTTGTAATTTCATAGACAGGAGAGTGAGATTTGTAAAAAAAAATTACTACGCGGTATCGATATTTGTACGTACGTACGGAGGAGTGCTTCAAGAGAAGCGCAAATTAATTTCTGCGTTGTCACTTGTCAGGGATCAGTTCGAACGAGCGAACCGTTGATCTTCAGTTCCTTTCGACCTTAATTTCCACGCACAGGACGTACGTTGCATATATGAGATCAATCCTATCCTACTACCACTGAAACCCTTTTCTCCGACGACTACAATGACTCGCTCTTTCTTCTATCTCTGTCGACTCTGCAGCGCCATGATGATGACCAGAAATTCCTAAGAGCTGGTAGAAGCGACGGCGATTGAACCATTGTACGTACACGTACCAGCTCTGCATGCGTGACATAGACATACCATCCCTGTCCAATCTGAAACATAGTACATGTAAAACTCCGAGAGGACAACATTACATACAGGGTCTGTCTACTTGTTAGGCAACCAAAATTTTCTTAAATTTCAGTTATTATTTCAAGCTCTTGGACATAAATCCAACATCCACATCATCCTCCAGCTTAATTCCACCCTATCTCAAACCCAAACCCACCACCTAAAGCTGGCCATTGGGCCGACATGGACCCATCGTGCTTCAAGTTGCGTTGTGTTATGCCGGCTTGGCCCTCTCACCTCGTTGTGCCGTATCGTGTCAGCTCGCCTCGCCTCCGGCTAGCCCAAAGCCCACCGTGCCAACGTCGTGCCGTACTGGCCCAAGCCCAGCTCTAAGTAATTATAGACGGCAGAGACAACGGAGACGATAGTGGTGGTGGTAGCCATCTTCATTCGTCTTGTGCCCATTTCATTAAAAATCTAGTTAAAATTTCATATCATTGCCACATGCCATTCCACTTCCAAACTTGGCCATCTTGTCCAGCGGCATCAATATCTGGGTGCAAGTCGGACGTATGTGGCCATCTAACCATCGGGGATACCCAGTTGGTCAAATAGAAAAGTTCAAGCAGAGTCATAAGTGCAGTTTACTATAGTCAAGAAATCAATTTTAAACAGTTTCTCGAAAGTTCAGTAACTACTTTGAATAGACGCACTAATAACCGACTGTCTCCTCATAATGATTAATTGCAACATACATGGGGTGGTTATCTCATCAAATGCTAGAATTAAAAAAGCAATTGGTGACGGAAGCTATGTTAGAATTAGAAGCGTATGTAGTAGTAATCTGCTTACATAAAATAAAATCATAATGGGTGAGCTATGTTGTAAAAAATATAAATATATGTTAGAATATGCTGATTTATAAAGACAAAATTGTAAAAAAAATCACTTGAAAGTATGTCAAAGTTTGACTTTTCCTGTACAACTATTTTATGGCACTTTCACCTCTATTAGTACACATTTCTTTGCAACTCTCTCTGCTGCCTATTTTCATATGATTTTTGATGACGTGGTTACCTAACTCTCTAATGCGCATGAAGTGGTCTTCCAGCGTGACAAAGTGATCGGAACCAGACCTTTTAATGCGGAAAAATCTGTTTGACCTATTGAATTAGTTTGATCTTCTTCTCTAGCCCTACTGGTTTTACAAGAAGAAGCAAGGAAGCTGCGAGGATGCGACCTAGGGTTCGGTGGTGGCGCCCTAAGGAGGAGCAACATTGAAAATACTCATTATTTTTGTATGATGATGTTTCTTAAGAAAGAACAACAAAAGACACACCATATCACAAATGCAAAAATGAACTTGGCTTAAATCATAGCATATCTTAGTCACTTTTCTAGCCATTGGATTAAGATCCAACCATCCTCATCTTTCTCCCCATCTCATATATATATATACATCACACCACCAAGGCTCCAAAACCTAATTCATTCCAATCTCACCCCATCCAGCCATCCCCTAGTCGCCGCCCTAACTCCTTCCTCCTTCCCCTCAATGCAACACGGGAGGTGAGGCGTCGAGGCAGGGCGCCGCGCAGGAGCCGAGGTGGAGAGGCAAGGCAGGCATGCGGGAGGCCGAGGCTGACACCTGCGCAGGAGGCGGCAAGGTCAAGGTGGGTGGCCACGCGGGAGGCCATGAGGCTGAGGCGGACAACCACGCGGGAGTGAAGCAGCGAGAGCGAGGCAGACGCTACCGTGCCCTCCAGATCAGGCCGGCCCAAACACATCACGCTACGTTGTGCCATGCCGTACCGCTCGATGGGCCAGATTACTAGGCCTGGCACAGCCCGCTGCTTGGCGTGCCTATGCCATGCTTGGGCCATGCCGAACTAGCTGGGCCTCGGGCTGGCACGGATAAGCCCGGCCCGACTCCCACCTCTACCACCACCTCCCTCCCTCCAACTACCGCCCCCAACCCCTCCTCATGCGCTGCTACCGATGAGACCTGCCAGGTGAGCTCCTCCCCCACCACTACCACCACTTGACATGGCTGCTGACAATAAAAGCATCGCTGGTGCCGCTCGCCTCCTCCCCCTTCGCCCCACCTCCAAATTAGCAAATCTGTAACATATATAACTACTCCAAATGCCATGTTACCTACACCTAGGTGGTATATGTACATTTATATAATGTTGTGTATAGCATTCTATTTCTAGCGAAGTTTTTGCAGTAATAACCTATTTGGTGTGCATATTTTTTCTGAAAAAATAAATAGCCTATTTGGTGGGATTTTTTTTTAAAAAAAGCGATCAACGACAGCACACCTCTTCTATTGTACTTGCTCTTACTGAACGTCGTGAATATCTTTTATAACCGCTGTGCCCCCAAAGCACAGCACAGCCTTGCACCGCAATCGCAAACGGATCCCGATCGAGAACTTAATGCGCGTGTACAAAACGGATCCCAGACGGCCCCTACCAAACTATAGTGGCTAGCCTATATATTCACAGCTAATTGTTTCTTTGTTGTGATCAAACTTTTTCAGTATCTCCATCCATCCATCGGCCGGCCACATGCAAGCACCATGCATCCAGCCGACTGAGACATGGATTGAGTGGCCAATTAAATTCCATGCGATATATAGGATCTGTTGTTTTGGGTTATGACTGGTGACTTTTGATTTTGACTGATAAATAGTAATAAGCTGATAGAGAAGATGTGAGAGAGTACAGAGTAAGAGAAATTCTCGTACGGTTTTGATCGATATAGATGAAGTTACTATAATATCTACTATAATTAATTTATAAATTTTATCTTAGAAAATACTTTATTTGTAATCTAATTACTGTAGAAAAATATTTTACTATACAAAAATTAAAAGGTTGAAACGAAAAAAAGATTGCTAGCTACGCGACGCTACACGGGCTAGCAACCACCAAAGCCAAAGTCAAAGAGTACTGCATGCTGATCCAGCCTCCATGCATGTACGTACGGCTGCATCGATCTCTCTGCTCTGAACGTGACATGACTAGCTGGCTAGTTTGGCCGGAAGCAGCAGCTTCAAGAGGAAAAAGGCCGTGCATCGATGAGACCCCGGAGTCCCCGACGTACGACAAGACCTTACACGATGGATCGTCCATCCATGAGAGAGAGAGGGAGGGATGAGCTGGAGATTTGGTCACTATCGTCGTGCAAGATTTAACTGAGATATGTTCAGTTGCTGTTCATTTTAGATTTGGTTTCTAGCAGTCAGAATTATTTATATGTAATTACTAATTTACATCTGTTTGTCATGATTTTTTGTAGTAACACTTACTGCAGATTTAGTTGTTAAGGTCTTAAGTCGTTGCAGACATAGAACACTTGCCAATGTTCTACGGTGATAGTCTTGTACGGGTTGGACCCGATGGGTCGGACCTATCGACATGTCATCGGCCTGCACGAATGGTGTGTGGGAGCTCACGAAGGTGAATGGCACCGTAGCATAGAGGCAATATATATGCAAATTGCCTACCAGCCCAAGGCGGCCATTTACGGGAGGCCGATGGTGTACCTCCGTTTCGGGCGTCGGGCGTCAAGTCCATTTGAACAGAGCTAGAAAGGCGAACTATGGAGGGAGAGCAACCCTATGGCGCCATAAGTTTCTTGGAGTGAATTCGTCGCCACACTTCCGAATTAGAGAAATAGTCCCTTCTCTATGATACAGATGATGCGAAATATGGGATTATGATGACCAACATGTCCGAGGTGTACTATAGGGGAGAGTAATATGCTACAAGCTTCTCTGTGCGTGCCTACTGGTAGAAGGTGCCTCGCACTACCCACATGGAGTGTTGCAGTGGGGGCGTCTCAGACGTAGCTGGTCGTCGTTGTAGTGGCACGCTCAGCATGTGGGATCATAGTAGCATGTGCTGATTTTTGGAGCTCGTTTGCTATATGTAACAACTCCTATAAACATTTCAATAATACAAATTTTTGAGCAACATTCAGAGTGGATAAAATTGTCAAAAATTACACAATAAAGTAAATTGTGTCAAAAAAGTTGTACATAAAATTTTAGAATATTTCGAGCTCATTTGCTATATTTAAATTTTTAAACAAATATGACACATAAAATAGTATTTTGGCAGGTAATTAAGTTAGCTAATTAGTTGACTTAATTACCTGTCGTATTGTGGTGGGGCAACAGGCTACCTACCGTTTGGTGGCTGGGCGATAGGCGCACAGCCGTCCGGTGGTCGGGCGATAGGCGCCCGGTACGCCACGTGTCGCCTGGAGGCCGCTGCCGCCGCTGACCGGGCGATAGAAGTGTCATTCCCGTGCGCATATGGGTATTTTTGCAAATACAGGTGTAAAAGTCTTGTGTGCACTATGCTCCAGCCTTTTCAATTAAAGAGAATACCTTAATTCCAATACCATGCATACTGAATTAATTCCTATGTACACATTGTTTGTACACTATATTTGCATGCATGTATGGTTCAGAATTTCTGACTTCACAAGGCTAGCTCTTGGATCTTGGCATCTATTTGGTTCTCTCACACGACTAATCATTAGTGATTGCTTCAGGATCTACTCCTTGTTCTTCAGAAGAAGCAACCCTACAATTCTAGCTAGCTAATCATGCATGGTTCGGACTTCAAAGTTTAGAAGGCTAGCTTTTGGATTTTGGCATCTGTTTGGTTGTTTCACACTAC
This sequence comes from Dendrocalamus latiflorus, assembly GCA_017311315.1. Lineage (NCBI taxonomy): Eukaryota > Viridiplantae > Streptophyta > Magnoliopsida > Poales > Poaceae > Dendrocalamus > Dendrocalamus latiflorus. The sequence goes on along the minus strand of CM029653.1, from coordinate 40,695,139 downwards.
TAATCAGTAGTGATTGCGATTAATTCAAAATCTACTCACTTTGTTTGATGAGTTGTTGTGCAAACATGCTAAGCTAAAGCAAATTGGGAGGTGTATGTTAGAGAAGATAAAGACTCTGCTTTTTGTATGTTTTACGTCTACGCTGCACCTTGTATTGGCTACACGCTACCGGCCGTCTATGAAATGGTACGTGCAAAAGTCATCCCTTGAGTTCGTGGGGCTTTGACCACGTTATGTCGATCGTGGCTCCATGACCACGTTGTGTCGACCACGTTTTGTGTCGACCATGTTGTTCTCTTCAACCTCCTAGGTCTTCTAACCAATCTGACCGCAACAGTAGTGCGCAGCGTTGCTTTCAAATTCGTGCTCACCACGCATCATCAATCTGTAAGGGACCCTGACACCTCTGTCTTGCGGCCCGTTCCCATAGACATTCCTTCCTGGAATATGGGTTCATCTCTAACAAAATAAGGATGCGTACACGACGCGTGGCCAGCCGCATGGCTCATTAATGGCTACTTATGCATCAAGATGGAAGGAAAGGATTTGTTCTCAGCGTATCGTGTTTGCAACGGAAAGATAATTACACCGTACCTCTATTTTATGGAAGTACTTCTCGACAGATCTTTTCTTACATGGAAAGCAAAGGTTTGGAAGGAAATATTTAGCAATCAAATTAGGAATTCGATCCTAGAAATTAGGGATTAATTGGCACCACATGAAAGTCATAGACGTTGCCTGCAACCCTTGCTGGTGCCTTTAAAAGGAGAGACCCAGCAGACATGGGGGGACAGAAGAGGATGGATGAACGAAGCCAGTTGGCATGCCAATACACAACGGCAGTAGTGGGACAGCTGCCAATGCCTATGGTCGCTGCTGGTGATGCCATCAAGGAAGTGCTTTGGAGCTCACCGTTGGGCAGCTTGTGGCCACAACGACAAACTGGCAAGATCGTCATCATCTTATTAGGCTTGAAGCATGGAGTCCTCTCACTCTTGCATGTGGCGCGCACTTGGCCAAGCTATGTGGCCGCGATGATCCGCCATGTGCGGAGTAGTCCCATCTGTATCTCTAAGCTGATGATAGCTCCACAAGGCGAGGTAGATGGCGCTACTCGTAAGTCTAATCTAATGAGAATGGTCTACCCTCGTGATCTTGGCGTCTTTCCTACTGTGTGTCCTCGTTGCATGGAAGTTGTCCTAGTCACCTTCTGGGATCGGTCCCTTATGACCATCTGCTGTACTCAGGTTTTACTGATGGCTTCGATACTCAGTCGCTTACGACCGCCTCCTGTGCTTCGTCACTTATGACCACCTTCTGTGATAGGTCGCTTACGACCGTTTGATGTACTTAGATGTCACCGACCACTACTGATACCCAGTCACGTATGACCGCTTTCAATACTCAGGTGCCATCGACCGCCCACAGCACTCGGACGTCATCGACCACACGCTGGGCCTGGACGTCCACGGCTGCTTTCAACACCCAAAACCATCGACCGCTCACAGTACTCGATGTCATCAGTACTCGAACGTCACCGACCATTTGCTGCACTTGGGCGCCATCTACCGCCCACAATACTTTGTTGCCATCCACTGCCCATTGTACTCAGGCGCTGTCGACCGCCTTTGATGCCATCAACCACCCACCGTACTTGGACGTCATCAACCACCCACCGTACTCGGTCGCTTGCAACCACCTCCTATAGACAACCACCTCCTATAGTCGGTTGCTTACGACCGTCCACTGTGCTTGAACATCGTTGACCGCCTACTCGGTCGCTTACAACCATCCACTGTGCTTTGATGCCTCTGACCACCTTTGATGTGTGAACATCTTCAACCGTATTTAATACTCGGTCAATTACAACTACTTGCTGTACTCGGGTGTCGCCTACCGTAGTTAATACTAGGTCGCCTTCGATCACATGTTGTACTCGGATGTTATCGACCACCATTGATACTCAGTCGCTCACAACTGATCACCATACTCGAGCGTCGTTGACTGCCTTTGATACTCGTACGCCTCCAACAGCTTGTAAAAGATGGGCGCTTTCGACTACCCGCGATACTTGAGCGCTTTTGACCGCTTTCATAACACAGGCAATTTTGACCTGCTGTGATACTCAGGCGCTTTCAACAACCTACAATACTCGGGCACTTTTGACCGCCTTTGATGCTCAGACTTCTTCGATCGCCTTCTGAACACAAACGCTTTCGACCGCCTGTGATACTCTGGCACTTTTGACCGCCTTTGATGCTCCAACTTCTTCGACTGCCTTCAGAACAAAGGTGCTTTCCACCGGCTATGATACTCAGGCGTTTCGACCATCTACAATACTTAGGCACTTTTTGACCGCCTTTGATGCTCATACTTCTTCAACAGACTTTGGAACACAGGCGCTTTTGACCGCCTGTGATACTCGGGTGCTTTCAATCGTCTTGGATACTCAGGCACTTTTGACCGCCTTTGATGCTTAGACTTCTTCGATCGCCTTCCGAACATAGGCACTTTTGACCGCCTGTGATACTTAGACGCTTTTGACCGCCTATGATATCGCTACAAATATAGTGATGGAGTCTCGTCATGTGACATTCTTTGAGCATGCCTTTCCTATGAGACCAAATGAAGTCATTGACCACATTGCTTCAGATGAACACCCAATTCTTCCTAGTGTAGATAATACTACTCCAGAGTTGGAGTTGATGAGGATTAAGAGGTACAGGACTGAAAAGTCACTTGGCAATGACTATGTCACCAATGTCGTGGATGATGAACCACGAACCCTTTCAGAGGCATACACATCCCCAGATGTGGATTATTGGAAGGAGGCAGTCCGTAGCGAGATGGATTCCATCATAGCTAACGAAACATGGGAGATTACGGATCTTCTACTTGGTTGTAAGCCAGTAGGCTGCAAATGGATCTTTAAAAGAAAGCGTAGATCTGATGGTACTATAGAAAAGTACATGGCCTATTTAGTGGCTAAAGGTTTCACGCAGAAAGAAGGAGAAGACTACTTTGATACATACTCTCCTATGGCCCGTTTACCCACAATCCGACCATTGATGGCAACTGCATCGAGCTCCTCTTCCCCTCCTCATCTCAGCTATATAAGGAGGCTGCCTTTTTCCAGGAGATGCATAAAAAAATCTGAGTGAGCACTTGAGATCTCCCTCTGTTCTTCCCGATTTGGCTTCGGAGCTTGGTCCTTGGGACTTCTTCTTCACCGCAAAATCGCTGGTCTCAGCGGTGATTGGTGGTCCTTGGTGCTCGGTAGAGAGTTGCACTTGGCCGGTGCTTCTCTTGTTCTTGTGCGGCGTATCCTTCACCTCGGCTTTGTCAGCTCTAGTGTGTCCTGACTGGCAAAGGGGCATTATATCTCCGGATGCCTCGCCCTCTCACTACGGCACAGCAGGGCACTAGGTTTTCTGGGTCAGCACCATCGGGTGTGCCTTGCCTGATCTTCTAGGTGGCTTCGAGTGCCATTTGCACTGTGAGATTCTTGATTACTCTATTGCACATTACATGTTCTGTGAGTTGTACTTGTTGATTACGTTTTGTAATTTGCTCTAGTATCGGGAGACAATACATGCAATGCTTGTGGGCTATGGGATTAATTGCTCTGTGTTGAAATTTGTCATATACTAAAATTGGTCTGATTATCAAGTCAAGATTTGTGCTCTGTTGTTTGTGCTTTCTTCTGTCATTTGATTCTAAGCATCCTGGTTGATTACTGTCGAATCTGCTGGCTGTTATCCTTATTGTGATCTCTAGTTTTCAGTATCAGTATCCTGTAGCATTTTTTCGATTCTTCAACTGGAGTTCTCGCTGGTTTAGGTAATCTGTGATCATGTGTTAAATAGATGATCATCTAAACTAAAAGCTAATATGAAGATTGTTAATTGAGGTCATTTTGTTGGTACTCTGTTGCACCGATAGTAATATGTTTGAATGCTCATTTCTACAATAGCATAGTAAAGCCAATTTTAGAGCTCATAATCTTAATTTTGATTGTTCTTTCAATTAGTGAAGAGTAACGACATAGTAGTGGGACGACCAAGATTAAGTCTTGTGTAACCCTATATTTGAGAGCACTAATCAATAAACTAAAACTTGTGCTCTATGCTAGTTTTACTTGATTCCCTGTTCATGAGAATGCTTTTCATGATTAGTTCAGTAGTAATATTAGTTCATATGATAAGGATATGTTCTGATGTAAATGGCATGGAAGAATTATATGTTTATATGCAATTTATGTCATTTATATACTGCTTGAAATGTTCTTTAATTATGCTTTATCATGCTAGAATTAAATACAAATATATGCTTACACTGCATTATTTACAACATTAACGACCTTAAATTTATGTGTCGTTTGATACCGACATGGTCGAATGGCATAGGCGAGCGTGGCCAATGCAAAAGCTACACTATCAACGGCCCCATAGACCGACGAGGCTATGGATCATAGTTACACCTATATCTACATCAATCATTCATCATATGCATGGAGAACGTGAAGTAAAAACTGAAGATGATGACCAATGCGCAGCTTAATCGGATGTATTATGTGAGTTCGCCCTGCTGATGTAATTAACTAGGAGCCTTCCGAGGCTCCGAGAACCAGGATATCACATCGTCTATGTCAGATCTGCTATGCAAAGTAGGCTATGGAGCGCATATATATAAAGGGAATATATAATTTTGTTATTATCAAATAAATGAATAAAATACATATTTTTCCTATCTTTCTTATATTTATTTAATTTTTTTATATACTTTAGTATACTGACATATCTGCACCTTATACACCAAAGCAAAAAAAAATCGAGAGCCATTTTTCGCGTCAACCACACTTATTCTTCAGAAAATGCAGTACTAGTATTATGGTTAGCTAATCATATCATATCATGATCTTCCCTAGTTTACCCTGGTACTGGATGTACTGGAACAGAAACCGTCCCACAGGCTGACATGCCTGGCCTGCAATCACAGGAGGCCCCTTTTCCCTGCTGGTGAGACCACTGACAAGAAATTTGTTAACATTTGGATACTAGTTATTATCCACTGTCAGAAGGCCTTAATCTGCAGTTAATGATGCAGAGGCTTTACGGGAAAATACCTCAGAACATGGTCATGTTTTTTTTCCTTTACTATTGTATAGCTACCCGTGCTCCGCGTACTCAAACCTACTTACCATGGATCAGTAACGGTTCGTACGTGTAGTAGTGCTGCCCTGTCTATCTGCTCTCTAACTACGACCATCTCATTTAGGGTCTGTTTGACAACAGCTATGACTTATGACTTTTGATTGAAATTTTTGAATTTTGGCTATTTATGGTACAGATTACAGAGAGATACTCATTTGCGATTTTAGATGGTACAGATGTTGGGCTTTTAACGTGTACATCGTTTAACTTGTAGACCCTGTCTTGAGAAAATACTCTATTTAAAAGTTAGGTACTGTAGTAAAAGTCAAAAGCCACCAGCTTCGGAGGAAAAGAACAGGCCCATAACTTCTCTTCACCGGGAGGTATTAACTATACTGCCATTGTTTCAAACCTTTGGAAATGGAATTTGTATTGATGCATGCAGCCATCCCTGAGAAAATTCCAAACTATACCGTGCAGTGATGCAGTGGGAGCGTAACTGCGCCACATGGTATACTTGCTGTGAAATAAACTGTCTCGAGAGGCGAGGGAATGTACTGTATCGGCGCCATTTTTCCAGTGGTACTGGTGCTCCCCCACGAAGAAAATTTTGCTCCCTGGTCTTGAAGGTTCAGTTAATGCACTCCTTAGCTGGAGATTTTTCTACTGTTACATTGCAGTGTTGTAAGGGTAATATTTACTTGAGTGAAGCTGTATGCATAGAACGTTACCCTTGCAGCAGCATTGAGTTGGCAAAGACTTTGCATTCTGTGTTTATGTGATGTCTCCGACGATGACATGCATGGTGGTGAAGTTATTCAGGTTTTACCTTCGTAGTTTTCAGTATGTCGAGGACTGTTTCTTAATCATGACCATGGACGGCAATATTGTTTATGTGCATTGTTCCTAACTGATTCAAGTGAAAATTTTCAAATTGAAAAATATTACCACAAGTAGGGCCTCGAGGGTCAAGGCGCTCGACACGGGCCCCCTCTTAACACTGCTCACTGCCAACTTATCCACCAATAGAGATTAATGATTTGGTCTTAATCATCTCTTTCTCCATCATCTTCCTCTCTCTCTCTACCCCTCTCTCCTGGCCTCCTCAGCTTTTATATAAGCCAACATGAGCATCACCAAGGAGCCTACTTGCTCTACACACTCTGCCAATAAGTAGTCGTATCCTCTAAAGAAACCAAACTTTCAATCAAACACAACAAAACTTTTCAGCTTTCAGACCTAGAGTTCAACAATGGCAGACTTCTCATCCCACCACTCTCTCCTCAAGATGCCTGCAGCCTTCACCAATGACCCCTCCCCTAACATCTCAAGCTTCTTGCTCTACAACAAAAGCCATGCCCAGGCAGCACCTGCATCTACAACTGCAAACGCAAATGCATCAGCAAGAGCAGACATGGTACAGGATGCCTCATTGGAGAGCTCCTCTGCGGTTCTTGACACCTCTCCACAGGGCAGTGCATCTGTGGACAGGAAGAGGAAGGCCACTGAATACAGTGCCACACTTAGCTCTGCTCACTCCAAGGTAGCAACTAGTAACTAACATAACCAGCATTGCCATTTTGTTAACAAATTTTCAAGAAATTTGTTTCATGTTGTGTGCATTTTTTTAATTTGCATTTTGGCAACTAGGACTGCAAGGATGGCAAGAACAGGAGAGGGAAGAGGCCCAGCAAGGAGATGGAGGAGAAGAGCACCACTGAGGAGGAGGCTCCCAAGGGGTACATCCATGTGAGGGCAAGGAGAGGGCAAGCAACAGATAGCCACAGCCTCGCAGAGAGGGTACACACCACTTTTATCCTTGTAGCCTATGTCTTCACGTATGCATGTGTGGTTTGCTTTGAGTTTGTGCTAGCTTCTTTCTCCTGAACTCTTCTTGATGGCATTTTTCATTAGGTGAGGAGGGAAAGGATCAGTGAGAGGATGAGGATGCTGCAATCACTGGTCCCTGGCTGTGACAAGGTCAAATCAGTTGGTTACTTCTTGAGTTACTAGTAATTTCTTGCTTAATGCATGCATGGTTGTAACTTTGAGAAGAAACAAATGCTGCTTATGTGCAGGTCACTGGAAAGGCTCTCGTTTTGGATGAGATCATCAATTATGTGCAGTCCCTGCAGAACCAAGTTGAGGTAAAACAAAAGGAAACGAAAACAAATCAAGAAGCAGTTATGCTTAATTGTGACACTTCTGAGAGTTTTTTACTATATATAATGAGAAGTTTTTTTTGTTCTACCGGTTGTGCAGTTCCTTTCCATGAGGATTGCTTCCATGAGCCCAGTGTTGTACGGCTTTGGATTGGACAGTGATGGTCTCCATGACCAGGCACAAGTATGTGACAAGTAAAATCATTTAGACTAACTATGTGTGTGTGTGTGTGTGTGTGTGTGTGTGTGTGTGTCTTGATGTTAAGATGTTTAAAAATGTCTTGTGTAAAATGCTGCTTCTTCAGAAGATTGGAGGCATGTTCCAAGAAGCCCTTGCAATGCCTGCTCCAGTGCTGAACCAAGCTAACCCAGCTCCATCTCAAGCCATTATGGACACCACCTCAACCACATCCTACCCACTGCAAGGCCAGGGGGCCATCTCTTTCTCTCAGGTTGGCATGTTTTCCCTTTCTTTGGTTAAATCATGCATGCAAAGCCCTAAATTCGTATGGCTTCAGGTAATCCAACAATTTTACTTACCTGAGGTCACACTGTGTGTATCCTTTTCAGGACAATGGCAGTTACCTGATGCAAACAGTGGGGGAGCCAAGACAGGAGTTGCTCAATCAATTGGTGTTCAACAACATGTACTCTTTCCAGTAGGGGAAGAGTGAGGGAGAGCAAGAAAACGACCCCACATTGACAACAGGTACAGCAAGCAAAGTTCATTAATTGGGAGGCCTATTAAAGTCTCCTCTGTCTTGTCTAATCTCATATCTGAAAATTAGACTGTACCTAGTTGAATTTGACTGTAATTATTTATTCTAATATTTTATTTACCTTTTGTTCCTGAACAGGAGGAAATGATGCTGCAAGATTGGCAGGAGCACCAGATGAGTTTGAGATGTTGGATCTTGTCCATCCCCTTGTCTGGAGGCAGTCTACAGTTTAGGAGGATTCTGCAGGGAAGAGCAGCAAGTAAAGGTTGCTACACATTTTCAGAGACCTGTAATATTTGTAGCTCCTTATTTAGGCACTGTCCATGAATATTTCCTCAATGGCTGCACTGCCATCACCATTGTAGTCGACTTTGAGAGATCAGTTGTTAATAGAAAAAAGAGAGCTATTTGTACTGTTCCAAATAGTGATTGTTTCAGTCTCAAGATTTACAAATCTTTGCAGTGTGAGAATGTGAATTCTTCTAGTGTGGCAGTTCAATAACTTCAGAAGCAAAGAGCGATGGAAGTTTTAATGGACGCTTAGTTTGTTCCCTTGCTCTCCTGCATCAGGTATGGGCACAGCACTGAGAGCAAGTCATGAACAAACTGTGGATTGACTATGCCCTTCAGCTCTCTTTTTATTAGTTCCCTAGTTTAGTTGGATAGGGGTGGGTTCTTTTAGCATATGGCTTATAGTTTAAAATTTTAAATTTTGGCTATTCACGAGAAAGAGAGTATGGAGACAAAGATATTCGCGTGTGATTTTAGTCGATATAGATGAAGTCGGAATAGTGTCTACTACAATTGACTTGTAGACACCGTCTTGAAAACACGTTCTGTTTGAAAGCTAGTTACTGTAGAAAACCAAGTCATAAGTTCAAAAGAACTCACCCATGACTTTTAAGCTCTTTGCACTTGCAAAGGCACCTAATATGCACCACAAACTGAACTATAACTTCTTGATACAATTTATTTCGTATGTAACGTATGATAAAATTCAGAATTCCGCAGGTCACTTCTTGATCATCGACACCATTAATTTTTAGATATTATTAACAACAGGATTACTGATTGTTAGCTTCCACTCAGCTTTTCCAGATATTTTTCTACTACTCACACAGAATACAGTGGAACAAAAAAGATAAAATAATATTGTATTTTGTGATCCGAATCTGGTCGGGTCCAACCACCTGAAGAATCCGATTAGATTTCACTCAAAGATATATCCCGATCAGTATGACTAATCGGTAATGCGAACAGGTTGGAGATTATGATTGAGATCATTTTCTTGTTCGTGATGTACTCTGCACCAACTTGCACCAGTCGTGGTGTCTAAAGGTGTTTGTGTCAACTGGAGTCAGACATGGCTACTTGAGGCGCTTCTAACTATAACTCTTCACTGTCATCTTCTGATACTCTATTTCATCTCCGAACGGGGTGTTGTTCCCTGCTCCAAGCATGTTACTGTTTAGTTTCCGAGTAGACCTCTGTTTCCATTGCCGATTGAGACTCTGATTCTTTCTCGTATGGGATTCTTATTCTCAAAGCTATTTATACCTTGATAGATAACACACTTCAAGTTATCTACATATATAATACGTCAAGAGCATTCTCTAACTTCTCCTCCATATAGTGATTTTGCAAATTGTACGTCCATTGTTTTTTCCACAAGAGTTTTTCATGTTAAATATTTATCTCGTGCTCCTTGTTATTATTAATTGTTTTATATCTCGTCTAGTTAATTTCATAACAAGTGGTATTAGATCTTGGTTCTTCATCCAATCAATCTAGAGCATACTCAGCATGGCGTCAATAAAGTATGATCTTCCACTGCTGGATCATAACATAAGATTTTCTCTTTGGCAAGTCAAGATGTGAGCTATTTTGTCACGGCTCAATTTGGATGATGTGTTATTACAAATTGACAAGATGCCTGCTACATGATCCGTTGAGGAGAAATAAAGGAGAGATCATAAGGCTCTCTCTAATTCGTCTTTATCTTTGTAATAATATCCTCCAAGAAGTTATGAAGGAGACCACCGCTTTTGTATTATGTCCAAAATTGGATCTAAATGACCAAGAATCTGACTAGCAAGATGCATTTGAAGCAAAAGCTTTTGTCACTCAAGTTGGCAAAAGGTAGATCGGTGCAAGAACATCTAACCACGTTTAAAGATGTGGTCACCAACCTTGAAGCCATGGAGGTTAAATATGACAATGAATATTTAAGTCTTATTCTATTGTATTCACTGCCTATTTCATTCTCTATGTTTAGCAACACAATTCTCTACAGTCAATATACTCTTACTCTAAAGGAGGTTTATTGTTAGACCCAGATTTTACAATCCGAGTCCTCTGTGATTTCATCACACTATTCACTGGATTAGTAAATAGTACTCACAGATACATTACTGAACCATTTCATACATCGCATGAATCTTACCATATGATAATATTACATACTAGAGTTTAAATACACCACATCGGGTAATCGTTTACATAGGAGTTGGTTGGGCCAAATACTTACAACACAAAAGCGGAAGTGGAAGTAATGAACCAAAAGCTAGGACCAAGAATATCCACAAACAAGCAACTGGGGGTAAAATATGAACGACAGATATTATCTGAGCCTAGATAATATATGTGCAAATAATCTCCATTAAAGTCTAGTTAACTGGGACAAAAGACTGTAGAAGATCATCCTAATTCCCTTCATCTTCTCCTCCATCAGGTTTGGGTGCGTCATCGTGGATATAGTGATCTTGTTCACCTATCTCTGGTTTTATTGAATGAGTGTGAGCACAAACCACCTTGCTCCTTAAGCAAATACACAAAATGAAATTATATAGATGCACGACTTATTAAAGGACAGCCTAGGTTATTTTATTTGCCAAATGCTAAGTTAAGAATTATAAGAATCAGATTTTTCTAAGACTAAGAAAATTTTCACTAAAAATAGGTCTACCAAATGTGTGAAGGATTATAATAATATTACCATATGCTATTTTCCAACGATACATTTGCTCAATAATATCACTAGGATCGACTGCCCAGGACAACACAATCAGGGCTTCATCTGCCTAACACTTTTCATTTTACTCACAAGTTCATTTTATAAATAGAACTATAACAAAGTAAGTTCCTATGCCCGTCCATGACCGTGGGCACAGTTGTTTGAACAGTTTTCACTCTGCAGAGGTTATACACTTTACCTACAAGAGACAATCAACTTGATATGCTCCACATGATTCCTTGGCCATGCAAATCGAGTAGATCGTCTTGAGGTGTAACAGCCCAGAAAGATGTCTGCTGCTTGAAAATGTGTAGAGTTCAAAACTTTTGAACTATGTCTTATTTGCCATTGGATTTCCTCGGACTTTAATTGTTTTGTTTTGATTGAGGTTCCTAATAACTAAAACATATAGAAATGAAGTTTTGAAGAAAAGGTAGCAAGTAATAATCATCTACAATTAACAAAATGTGAATTTGAAAAGCCGATCCAGAAGCTAAGGCAGGAGGTTTTGCAGTAGAAAACATGCTAAGCCACAGATGAAACCAGTGTTCAACTTTCAAAATAAAATAAAAGCTTGAATCTCCAAAATAAATAAGGGGAATGAGACGTCGGAAATAAACTAAGGGCAAAAAAATGAAACCATAGGGCTAAATACATGGATTTTAAATAGGGGTAAGCAACTACATACTAAAGGGAATCATGAGCCTAAGCTCAAGATAACAAAAATCCTATAAAGGACATCCTAGGCAAAAGACAAAGGTAAGATCAAAATTAATTGCACTCCAATAGGAAACTAATTGAAAGTCTTCTCCCATTGCCATTCGAGAACCCCTAAATGGGATCCCAGCAAATGACAGTGGCACCAAGTCAAAATGTCAAATTCAAAATCCATTCAGCTTAGAATTGAATTAGCAATTTAAATTGAAATCAAATATGTAAAATATAGGAAATTTTAAAATGAAGTGGGCCCAGTTTCCTTGGGCCCTAGCCCATTGGGCCCTTGGCCCATCTTGGAATGGCCTGGGCTGGCCCAGTGTGCCAGGGCATACCTCGGGAGTGCCTAGGCATGCGTCGTGCATGTCCACAGTAGCCGTGCATGCCCACATTGCCTGTGCCACGGCGCATGCTCGCCACTGTGTGCCTGCAACACCGTGCACACCCGCCTTCACCTTGGCTTGTGCACATACAACTCCCTCTCTCCTCCCTTTCTTCCCTCCCCGTTGTGTGCTCATGCCCATGTCCACGCCATGCCACGGCACACATCGCAAAGACACCTCTGTCCCGAATGAGCAGACACTGTACACAAGTACCATGAACACCACATAGAACTGTGCACACCCCCCCCCCCCGACATCCCATACCCCAGTGCCACACCTCACCTTGTGGCCATGATCGAAAGGCGTCAACCACCACTGTTGCTATGCCTCCATATGGAGCCCCCACATTGCTAGCCCTTTGCACCCCCTATAAGTTATCGAGCATGCCACCCACGTCTTTGCCTCACATCACTTGCTGCTCACCAAAAGGTCAGGTCCTCATGCCATGTAGCTTGCCGGCGGCTCCATCTTCTTATATCTGGCGATATGGGAATCTGCCGATTGGAGCCTCCCCCAACCAATTCTATGGGGCCAGAGCATCTCCACGTCGCCAACCCAACCCAGCCACCCTTTTGAGCTACCATCACCCAAGGAGCTCTGGTGTCGTGGCCCACTTCACTGCCGTACGGCTCTTCACTGCCAGACCACCACAGCCGCCCCAAGCTCCGTCGACCCCTAAGGTAGCATCCTCTCAACCATAAATGCTCCCGTAATAGTGAATCGGTCTTCGGTGTGGTAGGTGGCCATGCCTCTGTGTGTCATATCTCGCCGTCGCACGGGCTCACCACCGATCATTGCATCAGCAAATTTAGTCAACAGGACTCTGCCCAGAGGTGCACAAGGCGAGGTACCCATTTTGATCATGCCCATGAGCAATCGCCCCTTCCCTCGCTGGCGGCGAGTGTCATTTCCTCCTCAATGGGGGAGACAATTGTAGCGCCTTCGTTAACTTAAACTCATGATTAGATTAGAAGTAATGACTGTCATTTGTTTTAAGTAATGACCCAATGACAAATGGGCCCCTGGGTTTAATTAAGGCATTGAGCCTATGGAAAGTGGGCCCCAACAACTTAAATACTGTTAAAATAGTTAAAAGCACCCGAGCCACTAACAAGTGGGACCGAGTCATTGTACACACAGTAGCCGGCCCCACATGTCAATCATAGAGATGATTTTTAGATAAAATGAAATTTAACAAGAAATTAAAATCTGTGGCCCATCTATCATACACAGTAGTATTTTCAATAAAAAATAAATAGAAAATGAAATAAAAACCCTAGCGAGTCCCACCTATTAGTGAGAGAAATTCTCTCTCCTATTTTATTTTTGGAATTAATTCAAATTCAAACTTTGAAAGGAGCATAACTTCTTCATCTTAAGTCCAATTTGATGAAACAAATTTCTAAATTCATATAAAATTAAGATCTATCCAATGGAACCAAAATCATGAATTTTGGAATTTATTTGAATTTAACGCCATTTTACTGATTTGTTCAAATTTTTGTGCAATGTTAAACTAGCGTACGAGGCCCAAGAAGAAGAAAACGAAGCCGGAGGAAGCCAAGATCCGCAAGACCACGTTGCTTGTGACCAAGGTGGGTCAATACTTTGATTATATTGATTCTATATTTTATGCAACTATTTCTGTTTAAAATGTTAAACTGCGTGTTGTTATTTACTATGAAAAATATGTTCATCCTAAGATTTTATATACATACCCATGGTACATTGTGTTAGTATTATATCCCCTTCATTGAAATGGTTGAACACTTAACCCTTGTCACTCTAGAACTATAATAGTAGCATTAGCTATATGTTTCATTTAAACTACCATGCTTAGTCCTGCTTAGAGTCTCAAGAGCAATAAGTCATCCTGGCATTATTTCAAAAAGGAAAGTTGATTTGGGGCAGTAATTGGTGAAAAGTGACTGGTATGTTGTAATATGGTTATTTTATACTTCCAAAAATTTCAACTTGCTTCACTATCTGGGCAGATGGTATGGGGGCTTGTTGCAATGGGTGCACGAGAGTGTTGGTTTGTGGTAGAACTATCCAGATGACTCTAAGGACCAAATCTTATACGACCTCCCAGTATAAAATAGCGCAACCAAAAGTCGGGAAAGTGTAGACTAGGTTTACTAACTTGCATCGACCCAGTGTAGGTTACACCATATGTGTGACCACGTGAAAGGGCGATGGTTGTATCCCCTTGGTGTGACGGCGCAAGCAAGGGCTTCTCGAGGGATGGTCGTATCCTACAAAAGTGAAAACCTTCTGCATGTCTACCAAAAAATGTGGAATATAGCAAACAAGTTGTCTCTTGTGGTTAAAGTGTGCGACCTCTGCAGAGTGAAAACTATTCGAACAGTCATGCCCATGGTCAAGGGCAAGCGTTGAGAACTTGCAGGAGTTAGTTCTATTTATAAAACAAACTCGGGGGTTGGTATGGAAAAACTGGTTTGTGTTGCCCTGGGCGGTCGGTCCCAATGATGGTAATAGGCGGATGTAACGCTGAGAAATTAGCATTGAATGGAGGAGGTCACGTAACGGTTGACGGATCCTATATTATTATAAATATTGCAAGTCATTTATGCATTCTAGACAATCAATTTCAGTAAAAATTTGCTAGGTCATAGGAATTTTCTAATATTGGTAATTGTCAACTAAGACCTTTTAGCAAAAGAACCACCACCCACCTTGTCCAGCCTTGCATCTATATAATTCATATTATGTATTGGCTCGTGGAGCACGGTGGTTTGTACTCACACTCACATAATAACATCGAAAATAGGTGAGCATAGTTGACTTTATAGATGTTTTCTCCCTGGTCGTAAGCATAGTTCCGTTCGGACCTTACTCAGTATTGTAGTTACGAATGATTATGAGCTTGAGCAAATAGATGTTAAGACCACGTTTTGGAGGAAAACATCTATATGGAGTAGCCAGAAGATTTTGTTGTTCCAAAAAAGGAGAATTTTACATACAAATTAAAGAAGTCTCTTTTATGGGTTGAAGCAATCACCCAAACAATGGTACAAGAGATTTGACTACTTTATAATCTTTCAAGGATTCAAGATATTGGACTATGGTAGCTATGTTTATTTGAAGACTATCAATGGTTTAGCTATCTACTTGCTTCTATATGTTGATGATATGCTGATCACAGCAAAAGATAAGACTAAAATATCAAAGTTAAAGGCATAATTAAGCAATGAATTCAAGATGAAGGATCTCGGTGTAGCAAAAAGATTTTTGGCATGAAAATAATCAGAGATCATCAGTTTGGAAAGTTATACCTAAGTCAGAAAGGATATATCGAGAAAATGCTTCGTCATTTCAATATGCACAAAGCCAAACCGACTAGCACTCTGTTAGTTGCACACTTCAAAATCTCTTTAGCATCAAGTCTGCAAACAGTTGAAGAAATTGAATATATGTTAAGTGTTTCGTATGTAAGTGCAGTCAAATCACTTATGTATGCCATAGTCTGCTCTCGCCTCGACATATTTCATGCTTTGAATGTTGTCAACAGATATATGGCCAATCCAGGAAAGACCATTAGCGAGCAGTTCAGTGGATCTTTAGATATTTGAGGGGCACTTCTAATGCTACTTTGTAGTTTCGAAAGATCAATGATGGACTGATCAGATATATGAATAAGCTGAAAAGCTTGTTTGTAAACCACTGTTGCTCTTTTGACCACTGAAGCCGAGTACATGACTCTTTCAGAAAGCATGTAAAGATGTTGTTTAGTTAAGAGGTTTGTATACTGAGCTTTGTGAAAGTACATCTTGCACCATTATCCTCTGTGATAGTCATAGTGCTATTTATCTTACGAAAGACCAAATATTCTATAAGATAAGAATGCACATTGATATCGGATATCACTTTATCCGATGAGTTATTACTCAAGGTGGTGTTAAAGTTTGCAAGATCAGTGCTCATGATAATCTAGCTGATATGATGACAAAGCCAGTTCATACCGCTAAATCGACCTCTACTCAAATTTAGTCTGTACTACTCATTAGTTGTTTCGGACGTTTGACGCACAAGAAGTGTTTTACAAGTTATTTAAGAAGTTATTTGGTTTTTTTGCTACAAGAGGAATTCGATTCAAGGTAGAAATTATTATATTTTGCGAATCTGGTCGAGTCTGACCATTTGAAGAATTCGATCAGATTTCGCTCAAAGATATATTCTGACTAGTATGATTTGTCGGTAACGCGAATTGGTTGGAGGTTATAATTAGGATCATCTTCATATTTATGATGGACTCTGCACTGACTTGCACCAGTCGTGGTGTCTAAAGGTGTTTGCATCGACTGGAATTAGACGTGACTACTCGAGGCGCTTCTAACTATAGCTCTTTTCCGTCATCATCTGAGACTCTGTTTCGTCTCCGAGCAGGTGTTGTTACCTTGTTCGAGCAGGTTACTATTTCAGTTTTCAGTAGTTCCTTGTTCCAATTGATGACTGGTCTATTCATTCCTCATATGTTACTCTTATTCACAAGACTATTTATACCCAATATAAGCCTCAGGATAGATAACACGCTTCAAGTTATCTACATATGTAATATGTCAAGAGCGTTCTATAATTTTTCCTCTATATAGTGATTTCGTCGATTTTGTGTCTATGATTTTTTCGCAAGAATTTTTCACATTAAATCTTTATCTCGTACTTCTAATTATTCTTCTTGTTTCCTATCTCGTCAGTCGATTTCATAACAAACAATGTCCCAAGCAAGCTAATTCTCGTCAACAAATGATTGTGAACTTTTTATGATGAAGTTTCAAAACTGCCCATGCTGTTAGTCAGTGGACCCTGCACATTACGGAGGCCTTGATTCGTCTTCAGATTTGTTTTGTACCATGGAAACAGCTTGTTTCTTCCTAAATGCCTTGACATAGACACCTCTCATCCTGATATACCAACCGGGTGGTTCTTGGCGCCATTGAATGAGCTTGTCCGCAAAAGAGAAAGCCCCAATCACCCCGTTGGTTATACCTGCCAGTTAGCAAACTGTACTTCAGGAACAGCCATCCACATGCAAAGATGTCTACTGTCCAAAGTCTGAATATTAACATTTCAAAGAAAGAAATGTGAGATATATGATACCTTCCCTTTAACCAATCTTGTTGCGAAAGATCGACGATGAACAGGACATGCATGTATTGAAGTAGTGGGGACGAACTGAGCACCTAGGCTATAACCGTTTTGCTCCTCCTACATACATATCTGTGGTCCTTGGTGATGATAAGAATACGCATGTTAGGTTTCCTCTTGATCCAAGTTATCTATAACCACCATGTGCCTTGTTAAGTTGCTGTGCCTGCTCTGGGAGACATTGTTACTTCTGAAACCTGATCATTATGTACCTAGCTACTAGCTAGTACTAGCACCACAATAGGACCCATCCTATCTTGTCGATGTTGGTGAGTTTTTTTATAGTGTGGTTTTTGGTTTTTGTTTTAAAATTTTGAATTTTGACTGTTCGCGAGAGAGTATGGTGAGAGAGACACGTGTGATTTTAGCTGATATAGATGAAGTCGGGACAGTGTCTACTACCATCGATTTATAGACTTCGTCTTGAAAAAACACCCCGTTTAAAAACTAGTTACTGTAAAAAAAAATAAACCATAAACCCAAAAAACCCCCACATTAATAATGGATTCCACCTTTGTATCCTAGATCAAAGATACACGCATATGCTCACAGAACTGCGATCTAGCACTGCATCTGCAATGCAAGGTGGAGATTGTCAAAAAAGACCACTCCGTGTATCATGGCTATTCTTTTCAGCTACGACTGATGATTTTTGTTCATAGCATGAGTGTTTGTACGAGCAAATTGAATACTAATAAGTCGATTTAAAAAGGCAGCAGAAAAGCTGTCCCGTTTGTTCATTCAGAGAAAACCATAAGCCATAAGCTGACTCAAACAACTTCCTTGTTTTTGCCTGCCTAGTGATGTGGCACCCTATATCTATGGCTGATGACCAAAGATTGATTTCACCAACCACGAGTTGAGTGGGTTATTTGTACGTATTTTCTATTTTAATTATTTGGGATTTAAACCCGTGACATGTGAGCTGCAAGACTTAAGATGATTACGCTAACAAATTGTCCCCCACCCTATCAACAAAAAAAAAATCTTCCTGTGCTATCATCTTATTTCACGACAACGTAGATCGATCAAGTGAGATGCCTAACAAATTAGATACATGCATCGATCATACGTGCGGATTTGTGATGCCATGTAACTTTCAGAGGTTAGTTCTGTCCCATTCAGACGACAAGTAGAACATGCATGATGAACTGAACCCCAAAGGGGCAAAGGGCACTGGTCAAAGACCAAGAGAAGTCTAATGTATACAGTAGTAGAAAGGCTGGTGATGCTGCTGCCAGTGCTAGTGCTAGAGATCATGAGTTGTGATCGTTTGCTATAGAAATAGAAGCAGAGAAAAAGACTTCTGAAAGAACAAGTAATGCACCGAAAAAATGAACATGGTGGCAAGATGTGAAGTCACTGTAATCCACACGACTTGCGGTTTTGTCACGTGTACTCTTGTTCATGCATTTCGCTGATCTGCACATCTAGGATATGTAACAAGCAAATGTCTTTTCCTGTGTTACTTTTCAAAGGCAGGATATGTAATTAACAAAATAAGTATCCGATGACCATACGATATCTAGCTACTGCACGAGAGGAAAGAAGTTAATATTAACATATCGTTTCTTGAAACAATCTCTTTATTTCTTTTGCTTCCGTCTTACTTTGAGGATAAATTTCAAGGAGTTACGGATATATCACATACCATATTCCTTCCGTTTCCATCTCGTACACGTATCTCTTCTCACTTTTTGTTCCACTCATCTATTCCTAAAAATCACTTCTAAAATCATCGCAGCAAAAAGTTATTAGCGTAGATCAATACAAACAAGTCAATACGAACGCCTCCAAATCCCTACCAGAGTGGACTAAGTTAATAGATTTCCACGATTGAGTGAGCGGGCTACCTACATACAACTCCGGTTGTTTAGCTCAATATTCTAAGGCCATGTTCTTTTCAACTTTTAAAAATTATTTTTCGGCTTTTCTACGGTAACTAGCTTTTAAATAAAGTATCTTTTCAAGATATGGTCTATTAGTTAATTGTAGTACATATTGTACCAACTTTATTTATATCGGTAAAAATCACACGTGAGTTTCTGTTACTCTGTAATCTCTCGCACAAACAGCTCAAAAGCTATAAGCCGCAGTCAAAAACCATAAGATTCAGACAAAAAGAACAGACCCTAGAAGAGAAACCTACGTGCTTTTTCGGCGTAAGAACAAAGAACATGCCGTCAGTACAACACATTAAGAGAAACCGTGTAAGCCCCGCAGGCGTCGCAACGAATCGGCGGATCGATCGACCGATCAATACATTCAATCATTGAACGAATCATGCCTTGGAACTGGACCGGATCAATAAAAGGTGCGCGTCAGCTAGCCAACGAACACGAGAAACCATCAAGGCCTGCACCAAGAACCGAGCGAGCTCCCGACCGCCGGACACGGCGACTTTGATGGGGATCGGCGCCTTGCCGATCCGTTCTACGTTGAGCACTTGAAGTGGCACGCAGCTAGCCTGCTATTGGACAAGGAGGGTGGCATATATGGCTGCCCGTGACATGACGTGCAATGGATGGCGGCATTCGGGTGGTGCAGGACCGGCCGGCCGACAGCGCGCCGGAGCCGGGCCGGGCCGGGCCCGGGCCCGGTGGTGGAGGGGCGGGCTCCATGGGGCATGGGGATGAAGCCTCAACCAGTGAGCAATAATAATGTCACTGTTCCTTCTTAAAGTGCGTTCAATGGCTGATCATATTGATGCTCTCCCTCCCTCTCTGCATCTTCTCTGATTGATGCCTCTCTTTCTCCCTCCTACCGAGCCTGCACATGTGTTGCTCAATTGTTGGTGGCTGCTTGTGTCTTGCCGTCTTGTAGCATGGCCTTTCTTTCCCACGAATGAATGAGTGAATGAATGAATGACTGAACAAATGGATGGAGGGAATTAAATTAGGAGTTGGCTGGAGGAGGCCTGAAGCAAGTTTATTTCACAATAAAAGAGACTGGAATGATGATGATTAATTATTCTCCTCGGACCCTCTAGCTCCTCATGAATGAATTGTCTGAATTCTAGATCAAGATGGCAATGATGCTCAGTTAGTGTTTTTGTTGTTTACTTCTTAAGATTCTGAGCATAGTAATTAAGTTTCAAGGCATCTATGATCATGTATACGAGGGTTTGGAATCCGTATTAATTACTAGTTGGTTTTTTCTCTCCTAACGAAACCATACATGTTTCAATTAACTCATATCATGTTTCCCCTTCTCTTGTAGTGAACACAAGTTATAGCAACTTTTCAACAAATCTTCCTGTGAAGTCTATACTCTATAGGTAGATACTACAGCTAGCAGAGTAGCAGGTCATGTCTGAAACTTCATCTTTTTCCTTGAATTGATCCCTCTGCGTACATGTCTTTAAATAAGGCCAAGTTTCATCTTTCTGGCAAGGTGCACGCCCTCTCCGTCATCAATCATTTTCACACAGGTAAGACCAGCCATTTTTTTCCAGGAAAGCTCCATTCATTGCCATTGGCCACCTGCATTGCCAAAGTCTCACTCACTAACAAAGATGGTGCTCAACTAAATGAAATCCACCGTGCTGATAGATACAGACATAAAGTGGCACAGCGACCGCTTCAAGAACCAATGCTGAAGTTGCTTTTTGAACAATACCGAAGCAGCATTGCCCGCACTGCTAACACAGTAACCTGAATGCATCCAGAGGCATTTATATAAAAGCTGTGAAGCACTCACTAGCCATCAACGTCCTCACCTCACGTCGCCTTGAGACTAGGGAGAGGCCGAGTCAGATTCAGAAATTTAATGTGAGAAATGAGATGCGACTCCATCCAGCTAGCGGTAGCAGCTGCTGCAGCAGCTAGATGGATTGATATAGGTAGATAGATGTGCCAATGCCTGTGCCTGTGCCTCTACAACTGACAGTGTCGCAATTGGCAAATCATTGGACCGTGACAAGCTGATGAGACCATCTGCCCATGTTAGATAGATGCATTGCAAACTTAATCAGAATACATGAAGCCTCACTTTGTGCTAATCACACGCCTAATGATCTCCTTTTAGTCTTGCTTGCCTTTGCCATTGCCATATCGCTCTAGGATCTATTTTTTTAGATTATGACTGATAATTTTGTATGTATTTTTTGAGATAATCTCTGTCAACACGGATGGCACACACAGTTTTGAACTCAGTAAATGATTTGGAGAAATTGTCACATTTGTTCTACTTTCGGAGAAGCGAAACGGAAAGACAAAAAAAAAACAAAAATAACGAAACCTTAGTCAGGTCCCATGAATTTTTTTTAAAAATAATCTATTTCTAATTCAAAATTGCATAAATATACATGCGCAAAATTTTTTTACAGGAGTGGGCTCTAGTCGCCCAACCGTTGGGCGACTAGAACCTATCGCCCAATAGCCACACAACACGAATGCAGTTGGGGGCTGTTGGGCGACAGGATCCAATCACCAAACGGTCAGGTGACTGCAACCAGTCGCCGAACTGTTGGGCGACTGCCACTTCAGCCCATTTGTTGCGCAATTGGCACCCCTGACAGCGCATGCAGGTAAATGACAATTGTTATAGGTAGGTGATATTTGCCAAATTTTGTTTGTGATTTGTATTTTATGGGAAAAATAGGATGGATGATCCATTTGTGATTTTCGTAGATTATGAATGGTACAAAATATGTTAGATTCGCAATAACAATTTATGATCTTCGTTTGTTGTTGTAGTGCAGGAAATTTTCAGAAATTCTTTGAGGACAATTGAGACAGCAACGATTGGTAAGTACGAATTTAAGTAATATTATAATGCAACCGAGAATTCATATATAGAGGAGAACTTGTTTTTTCATGATGTTGGATACCTTTGTACATAAAGAATTGAATATGAAAAGACGAGGAGATGTGATGTTGCGAATTAAAATAGACTTCATAATAAGCTGGGAATAACACGACGCACAGAGTTTGTTGACGTGCACAAGAAACAACATCCTACACGATGCATCAAATTGAAGTACTCATATAATACATATGTGTCTTTTTAGAACAGAAATAAATTCGACCTTCAGGGAACTAGTGTGGAACGGCCCGACCTATTGCGTGAATCGGGGCCATTTTTCCTTCCATGCAAGCTCGATATTGAACTCCTCGGCGGCCTCTTTCGCCTTGGCCGCCATTTCCCTTTTCTAACGCTCCCTCTCGCAAGCCTCGCGCTCCCTACGTGTGCACGCGTCGAGATGAGCTTTCGTCTCCTGACATATACGCTTGGTTTACTCATTGTTATGGCGCTCCTCCTCCCGGATCTCATAGGCCCTTTTGACATTTCACTCATCGAAGTCGAGAGTCCACTGGTAATATGGGTGGATCTCTAGGTCGATCCACTTGCGGTAGGCACATAATGGTTTCGAGGACTGCTAGTTGACAGGAGAGGTTATTAGTATGTACTTTGAAAGAGAAATAGTAGGGGGGACATACTGCAACTGGTCCTTACCGGCTGTCGATAACTGCTCGTGTTCCGACAGCGGTCGGGATAGTCACAAGAGTAGTTTGCACAATCCCAGTAACACATGCCTAGGCTGAGCGGCTGCTTAGACTTAAATAACTTGCATGGGTCCCTACACCAATAGAGGGCGGCATCTCCCCCTCTGGCAGCAGTTGCGACGAACGCTTGGTTGCTACGAGGGGCATCATTGCGGGGAGGTGCCCTCTTGGCACGCTCTGCTTGTTCGCCGTAGGCCGCTACGGCTCTTGCTAATTCGTCGCGGGACACAGTAAACCTTACTAGTTCGTGGATCTCCTCCCATTGCTTCATCATCTTGTTCCATTGTTTCTTCTACCTCTTGTCCATCCTGACATGGTGAACCAAGGTCTAGTGTAGTCTTGGGTTTGCTTGTGTAGTGTTTTCTTTTTGATCTCTTCCACCTCATTTTATAAGCCAAAGGGTTAGCACGGTGTAGAGAGCTGTCACATCTACTTTGCAGAGACATGTCTTTTCGGTCTAAAAAGTTGTGGAGGTGTAGTGTTGTCATGTTGATCTGAGCTAAGACCCGGAGAGAACCTCTGAGGGTGTGGGTTGAGGTCCCGTGCCTATCTCCTGGTCGGCCCAATCCACAAGGTAGCGGTACATGTCATCCTAGCACGGGGAGACCCCAAATCCCTCAAGGGACGTAAGACCTGTAATGCAAATATCGTTAGTTCGTATAGTAAAGGGATGGGAGCAAACAACTGGAGACATCGCATACCCTCAGCTAGTGCCATGGCGTGGTCAAAGCTGTCCGGAGGGTAGAACAGCACGACGAACGCACCCTACGTGGGAAAGCTAGAGAAGTCCACATGACGCATGAACTGCTGTGCTGGCGGTGTATGGGGCCATGCCCAAGTTGACCCCCCGGTCTCATCAGCCCGTGGTGGTGTCTGACGTGCGTTGGCCGACCCTCCAGCCTCGTTAGGGCGTGGCAGACATGGCCACGCTAACCCTTCCACGAGTTGTGATGCTGGACGGGGCGGCGGCGGTGGACATATGGAGTGTGCACCAGGTGCCAACGTGTCAACCTCTGGGAGCCTCATGCATGACAAAAAAGCCTCATGTCCCAGTGCACGTTGTCAACCGTGAGGCGGTCGAATAACTCCACGAAGGGTAGGTACGCCCGTGTGACCTGCACATGCGAGAACTATACCTGCAACAAACACCAGATATTAGATAGGACGAACTATAACATGAAGGAATTAATCGCAGGTGAGAGTACGTACCCGTCTACGGCACCAGAGAGAACCCATCATAGGCAGGTCTACCTCACTCCCCAGGTACACCTCCACTCTATACGGAGTGATGTCCTCCAACATGGGATGTCCGACTCGAACGACCATAACTGCAGTAGCAGCGGACACCCCGCGAGGATTGAGTTTGGCCTGGTCCTCTGGCATGTTTGCACAAGCCGTGATAGGTCACAGCAAGTGTGGCCAAACCCCAACTGATGTGGGGGGCCTCCTCGTCGGCGATGGCCCTAGCGTAAGAGACGAGGCATGCATCGACACTATCACGTGGCTGGTAGTGAAGAGCATCCAACCAAAGAGCCACAGCAAGTAAGCTTCTCGGTGCTGCTCGGCCTGAGTACAAGCAAAAAGTTAGCAAGACCATAGTGTGCAAAGTAGAGCGCAGCGGTCCGAATGTGAAGGGCGTCGAACACATACCCAGAACCGCGAGAGCCACCGCAAGGACGAGCTGTGAGTCTGAGTAGGCGGGAAGACGTAGTACCCCTCTGCGGCCCTAGGCAGAAGGACTCCTTGGCACCGGGCTAGCATGTCCTCGCACCAGCCGCCTAGGGCCTCCAACAAGAAGGCAGCAGCTTCCGCTATAGGAAGGCTGAGCAGCAGTGAGGCGACCTACAAACATTTTCAATGTTGGTATTTGTCAAATCGCATCGCACAATATGGAACTACCGCTATATTGTAATTTACATTTCTTTGACCATTCGTCTATCTTGAACTACTACATTACTCTCATAGCATAACCCCTCCTCATTCGCACCGCCACCGCTCTCTATCCTTCGCCCCAATACGCATCAACTCCATATCTGCTCTCATGCATACCGACGTCACTCTTCTCTCGCTGCTTGAGCTCTCTCCTATTGTAAATTATTTCTAATGGATTTCAACAATTTATATGACATAATAATTTAAATACCAATATGCCAATTCTAATGGTACATGTGCATTCTCAAAGTACTAATGACATTACATTCGTTCGTAATAAATCATAAATGCTATCTCATAATGTTTTGCATGAAGTGAACTATTTACTTCGTACAAAAATATTGACTAAATTTTCTATGACTACAATTATGTATGGATACTAATTTTGTATACAATATTAACTAATCTTTCTACAACTAGAATTTTCTAAGGATGCTAAACCCTGCAACTATAATTTTCTACGGATGCTAGATTTCTATAACAATATTGACTAAATTTTCTACAACTAAAATTTTCTACGGATGCTAATTTTCCATCACTATGTCGATTAACTTTTTTACAACTATTTACTTTATAGCAAAGTTCTACAACTATAATTTTCTATGGATTCTAATTTTACACTAAACAAATTGTTTACTTTATACAAAAAATATTGACTGAAACATAAAAAAATATTTATCTCGCAGAAGTAGCAGAACCTCTCCTCTCCTTCTTTCTCTTCTCTCCTTGTGTGTGCTATACTAGAATCCACCGCTCGCCCGGGGGCTCGCCAAGCGGTTGAATATATATCGTGTCCAGTCGCCGAATGGTTGGGTGACTGGACACTACGATCGCCTAACGGTTGGGTGACAGCATCCAGTCATCCCACCGTTCGGCGACTGCAATTATATCGCCTAATGGCCCACCGACTGCATTCGTGTCGCACAGCCGTTGGGTGAGAGGTTCGCATATTTCTGTAAAAAGTTTTTGTATGGATATATTTCTATAACTTTGAATAAAAATAAATTATTTTTTGAAAAAATCCAGGTCCCACAGCCTTTCCATTGTTCAAGGTCAAGACACTGACGGAAGAAGGCAAGCGCCGCTGCTGCATATAGGCTTTTAATTCAGAACAGTTCCTGCACTGCATTTGGCACAAAGGACAAGGTTGCAAGTTGCCCATAAGGCTATGAGGGATGGAGGGGGGGGGGGGATCTCGCAGCTGGCCACGGCGTCTATTTCCGGTGAGGCTCGGCCTGCCGGAGATATGCCGGCCGGGGTCCATCTGCAGCGGCCGTATGTGTGCCGGACGGAGGGCAAGGACTTCTGTGTGGCCCATCTTGGCAGAAAAAGCAATCTGCACCGCCACGTCGGCGCCGAGATTCACGCCGACTTACATAGTGTGAGGGTACGTGTTGACGAGAGAGCCACTGTATATGTCAAGTACTACCATTAGTCACTGACGTGTACACAGCTAGTGAGCCCTACGAGCCCAATTAACAGGGCAGCTCGTTTAGATGGGTTTCGTGCAACACCTAGCCAACAGGTTAGCTTGCTTAGATGAGGGCCCGCTGGTTTATTTTTCATTATTTATAAATTTCGTTTTTTTTAACTTTTGTTTTTTTAGTTTTTTCTGATTTTTTTCGTATTCGTTTGTGTTGTCCGTAATGAGTTAGCATATTTTTCTATTTTAAATTTAATTACGCTAAATAAGTCACCTTCAGCTACAGTAAAATTTCAACCGCTACAGTGCACTTTTAATCATAAGTCATAGCTTTTCAGCCCAACCAAGCGGGGCCGAGTTTTCATCTTCCATGCACCGACTACTCAACTCATCTGAAATTAACCGAAAGCACGTTTTGTTAAGAGGAAGACGGTCAATTTTGTACGTCCGTGCAAGATGCATAGTGCATGCGCGCCGGAGCGCACCGCGAGAGGCGCAACGGTAGCCGACCTGGTCGGGCCCGGCCAGCCGGCGGCCGTCAACGTTTTGACCGGAGCCAAGGCGGGGAGAGAGAGGGAGGCAGGGCCATCCATGGCTGCCTGCGCCGAAGGCACGCGCGGGTGGGCGGCGCATTCATGCCTCTAGCCACGGCTTCACTGCCACACACACACACAGAGATCACTACGAGACACACAGCCATGAGTCGTAGGCCATGACCCATACGCGGCGGCAGTCAGAGGCGTACGTACGGGCGCGCGGCGCGTGGTCCTGCCGGGCGGTGGGGCATCCATGAGAGCGTCACATGAGCCGGGTCAGAGGCGCCGGTGATCGAGCCGGCAAGGCGGCCGGCGCACCGCACGCATGTGCCACGCCGGCCGTATGGTATACCTCCATGATTCAGGAGGCCGGGTCGCCGGTCCCCCGGGCCCCCACACGCCCTCTCCTCCTGCCTCCTGGTCCAACTGATAACCAAATGCATGGCGAATTAAGCCGCCTTGTGGACACATTCTGCAATCAGCATGCAACTAACTCCTTGCTTGTTCATGAACCTGCCTGCCTGCATTCCATTGGAACCTGCCTGCCAGCCAGCTAATTGGTGTTGGAAAAGTATGGCCGGCATCTGTTTGGTCTACATCAACGATTTCTCCTCCAATGGAATCGACAACTCAAGATTGCATGCACCCATATCATCAGGCTGGATTATAAGATTATACCCCCATCTGGGCCCTGTCCATGCATGATAGCCGTGCGGTGCGCTAGCTGTTGCGAGGTACAGCAAGAGATCATTGTTATGTAAGCAGTCCCAAAATGGCCTCGTCCAAAAACGGCTTCATCAAACCTGGTTTTCGATCGAATGCGTCGCGATGCCTATGCATTACCCTACAGCACAGCCTAAGTTAAAGTGTGATTTAAATTTATTATCGTGTCAACACTGCGCTAGGCATGACACCGAGCCATGCATAAGCTGAGTTGTACTAGATGTGACAACGGGAAATTTGGACACATCTAGACCCTTAAACACCGGAAATTTCGGGTTTGACCCCCCGACGTAAAAAATTCTAAAATTGGACCCTTCCCGACCGCGCGTTCACGAGGTTACGACACGTATCCCGGTCGTGCGGTACCAGACCGCACGACCGGCCTGCATTGCGCTCCGAGCGCGCGACCTGACGACCGAGCGCACGACCGTTGGCCCGAGCGCGCGACCTGTCGACCGAGCGCACGACCGTTGGCGCGAGCGCATTTTTCGTCTGCCGATCGCACGAATTTTTGTCCGAACGCATGTTTCAATTTTTGACCGCATGACCCTCTGCCGACATAAAGATTAGTTGTCCCTAATGAAGATGTGCTACCAACATGTCCTTTGTTTAGCCCGTTGACGCACTGTCTGTGAGAGTTGCCATATCTGGGGCGATCAGGAGTTGAATTATTTTCCATATAATTATGTGTTAGTGTTAAGTATCTTAGAATAATGTGACAAGTGGTGAAATGATTCTTTTTGCAAATTGCAAGATGCTGCGCTTGTTTCGTGAATAAATCTGTTCTTTTTAACAGCGCAGTGCGCTTACACGTGCGAACATTAACAAATGCAAGTTGAAGCTTTACAGGTTTTACAGCTTAAGATGTGCTCGGACATGTTGATAGCACATCTTCATTAGGGACAACTAATCTTTATGTCGGGAGAGGGTCATGCGGTCAAAAATTGAAACGTGCGCTCGGATAAAAATTCGTGCGGTCGGCAGACGAAAAACGCGCTCGCGCCAACGGGTCGTGCGCTCGGTCGACAGGTCGCGCGCTCGGGCCAAAGGTCGTGCGCTCGGTCGTCAGGTCGCGCGCTCGGAGCGCAATGCAGGCCGGTCGTGCGGTTTGGTACCGCACGACCGGGACACGTGTCGCAACCTCGTGAACGCGCGGTCGGGAAGGGTCCAATTTTGGAATTTTTTGCGTCGGAGGGTCAAAACCGGAATTTCCGGTATTTAGGGGTCTAGATGTGTCCAAATTTCTGACAACGGCATGCATATCTGACTCTAATTCTATTAAACACTTCTGTTTCCTAGACTATATATGTAATCTTCTAGTCGTACAATTTAGATGGACCGAAATTTTCTGTGCTTATAATTTTTTTTATATAGTGAAATTCGTTTTTGTTCATCTATGGTTTTTTCGTAAAGATTTCCTACGTGAAATCAGTCTCTTATTTTGTTGATCCAATATTTTTGCTGTGCATTTTTATGAGAGCGTAAGCGAAGATTTCAGTAACAACTAACAATTGGCAGAAAGATGCGTACAGCAAAGGTCGGCACTTGATGGAGTTTTTAGCATATATAGCACTGTTGCAGCACGTATTTATAAAAATAACTATTTACATAGAGTATTGGCAAAAATAGTGTTTTTACAGTCTGTTGATCGAACGACAATGCTAGAGGAGCGACACGTGTCGCTATCCTATCTTAATTTTTTTATAATATTTATTCAAATTTTTAATATAATAAATGAGCTCAAAAAATTACGAAATTTTATATGTAGCCTCTTGACATATCGTACTTCATCGTGTAATTTGTTAACAATTTTATCAGCTCTAAATGTTGTTAAAAAATTCATAATATTGAGATATTTGTAGGAGTTGTTACATATAGCAAACGAGCTCCAAAAGTTACGAAATTTTATGTGAATCCTCCTGACATAATTATAATAATTGTATAATATTTTGTGAATTTTATATATTCTGAATTTATCACGTTAATTCTTGTAAATTTAATTATGAAATTAGCGATGCTTAGGCATCTTTTGCAGTGTCTGATCTCTGTCGTTTGCATATATGTCGGCCCGTTGCTACTATCTTTTATTTCTCGCTAAGTGCTTTGCACATTTGTCACTCTGTCCATATCGTCCCCCCTTGCGCGCTCCCTCATCCACACTAATGTCATTATGTCTGTGTCGTCCCCCCTCGCCCGCTTTCTCGTCTGCACATTTGTCAAAGTTATCATACCGTCCTCCCTCATTTAAAGTGTTATGCACTGACAAGGAGTTCTTAATTTGCAGGGGGAGCGTACCGGGTTCCATTTTCACTCGGCCATAAATACGAACATCTCGCAGTTCGTCATCGCTCATCTTAGTTGCTCATCACAAAAGTTCATTCTCACGGATCGGTTATTCTAGGCTCTTGCCCAGACCATCGAGAGCTTCAAGTTCTGTCGTCTTGTGCTCACAATGGATGGTACTTTCCTAACAAGGAGGTACAAGGGAACCATTCTCACCACGGTTGCAGCCGACGCAAACGACCAACTTCTCCCAATGGCATTTGCCATTATGGAGAGCGAGAACGCATCCAGTTGGCTCTGGTTACTGGCGAACATGAAACAAATAGTGGTTGGCGATCGACCCAACGTCTGTGTCATCATGGATCGCAATACTGGGTTAATGGTCGTACTGATCACCATGCAACATGGGACCGAACCCCCTTAGTAGTGGAACGACGTGCGAATCCGGTGGTGTATGAGGCATCTTACATCTAACTTGCTCACACGGTTTCACAGGCAGTAAGTTGTGAAGATGGTCAAGGCATTGTGTTTACAAAACTATAGGCAGAAGTTCGAGTTTATCTGGATAGAGTTAGAAAGGCGAACTATGGAGGGAGAGTAACCCCGCGGCGTCATAAATTTCTTGTAGTAGATTCATTGGAATGCTCCTGAATTAGAAAAATGGTCATTTCTCTATAACACGGATGGTGCGAGGTATGAGATTATGACGACCAACATGTCTGAGGTATACAACAGCATCCTGAAAGGCGTGCGGTGCCTCCCTATCACCGTGATCATGGAGGAGACTGACATTTGTGCGGGCAAGGTATGAAACGTAGTTTACATGAGCGATGAGCGATTGTGAGAGCTCTGTATTTCAAGCCAAGCGAAAAAGAGAACCCAATGCATTGCCACCAAAAATTACAGATGCGTTGTTGCCACGCAACACCACAGGCGACGGGGTACAACATGGTAAGAGTGACATATGTGCGCACGAGAGTGCAGGCAATGCGGGACGATATGGACAGACTGACATTTGTGCGGGCAAGGGGGACGATACGGACATAACGACATTAGTGCGGACGAGAGAGCGTGCGAGGGGGGATGATACGGACAGAGTGACAATGTACGAAGGACACAGTGAGAAATAAAGATAGCAGCAACAGATCGACATATGTGCAAACGACAGAGATCAGGCACTGCAAAAGATGCCTGAGCATCGCTAATTTCACGATTAAATTAACATAAATTAACGTGCCAAATTCAGAGTATATAAAATTCTCAAAACTTTACGCGATTATTATGATTAAGTTAGAATGTTTCACATAAAATTTTGTAATTTTTGGAGCTCATTTACTATATGTAATAACTACTGTAAATATCTCAATAATACAAAATTTTCAACAACATTCATAGTAGATACAATTGTTAAAAAATTACACGGTGAAGTACGATATGTTATGAGGTTGCACATAAAATTTCATAATTTTTTGAGCTTATTTACTATATTTAAAAATTCAAATAAATATTATAAAAAAATTTAAGGCAGGTAATTAAGCCGGCTTAATTACCTGTCGTCCAGCCGCGAGACGACAGGTGGCCTGCCGTCCACCCACGGGTAGGGCTGGCAAAAAAGCTCGGGCTCGTGAGCCAGTTCGGGCTTGGCTCGGGCTCGTGAAGGCTTGGCTCGGCTCGTGGATGAAACGAGCCAAGCCGAGCCAGCAAAAAAGCTCGGGATCTAAACGAGCCGAGCCCGAGCCAGCTCGCGAGCCAGCTTGGCTCGGCCCAACTGCTCGAGCCAGCTCGCGAGCCAGCTTGGCTCGCGAGCCACTACATTCATCCATGGCAAAAAAGCTCGGGCTCGTGAGCCAGCTCGGGCTCGTGAAGGCTTGGCTCGGTTCGTGGAGGCTCGTGAAGGCTTGGCTCGGCTCGATTCGGGCTCGTGAAGGCTCGGGCTCGATTCGGACTCGTGGTTGTTGGCTCGCGAGCTGGCTCGAGCTGGCTCGAGCCGCATCACGAGCCGAGCCTACAAAAAAGCTTGATATCCTAACCGAGCCGAGCCGAGCCGAGCCGAAATTTTACCGAGCTTTCACGAGCCGAGCCGAGCCAGCTCGTTGCCACCCCTACCCACGGGATGGCAGCGAC
Organism: Dendrocalamus latiflorus; assembly: GCA_017311315.1. Classification (NCBI taxonomy): domain Eukaryota; kingdom Viridiplantae; phylum Streptophyta; class Magnoliopsida; order Poales; family Poaceae; genus Dendrocalamus; species Dendrocalamus latiflorus. The sequence continues at coordinate 40,663,301 of CM029653.1, read as the reverse complement.
ACATGTCACCCCTCCAACATTGCCGTCTGACCATCAGACAGCAAAAACACTATTTTTACCAATACACGACGCATACTACTATTTCTATAAATACATACTGCAAAAGTGCTATATATGCTAAAGCCTCCACTTGATTAGGATGTATCGGATTGAAGCCTTGAGTACGATTCATGGGCCATTGTCAAATCCTGTCCTCTCAACTAACACCAAATCTTAGCTGCAGGTCAACAATCTATAGTTCCCTCCATGCATGTGTGATACTTCGGCACATGTAGAATTGGGCTCATAATGACCTATATGTATGTGTGCACATGACAGTGTGGGTTAGTCCCACCTTGCTAGTTTACCTTGAGAAACACTAACATATAAGCCTAAGGTTTACAATGGTAGCAACTTCCGGTTAACCGTTTTGCGCGAAGCGAGGACGAAAGTGCAAGTAAGTTGCTACGTGTGTGTGGCCTATCCAGAATGGGGTTAGGTTTAAGCTGGTTTGAACCTTAGGGTATTACAAATGGTATCAAAATCGACCCGCGCGGTTACATGAGCACATGCAGGTCAGGGGCGCAGGCATATGGCGCATGGCGCGTGTGGCCCAGAGTGGACACACGGCATGGCATATGTGTTGGCACTAAATGCACGGACATGTACCAAGAGGAGATATTATGATCATTTGCCCCAATGTGGGTATGTTGGGCCGACGAGGACATCGGGTCCTTTGAGGGAGGTGTATGTGACACCTCGGCCCTTGTAGAATTGGGCCCATGATGGACCATATGTGGGTGTGAGTTAGTCTCACCTTACTAGTTTACCTTGAGAAGTACTAACATATAAACTTAGGGCTTCTAATGGTAGCAACCTCTGGCTAACCGTTTTATGTGAAGTAAGGACAAAAGTATAAATGGGTTGCTACGTGTGTGGCTCATCCAGAATAGAATTAGGTCTAAATCGATTTAGACCCTAGGAGATTACAGCATGATTAGACGTTATTGTTCACGCAACAGCGCCTTGTCTTGAACAGCATTCCGCTTTCGCCGTTGCTCCAAAAAGTCACTAACAATGTCGTCTCAGATTGTGAAATGTGAATTCACTGCAACAGTCTAAAAATATCAAAATTCACTGGAAACTGATCATAAATGTATGCAACGGACAGCGAACAGTTTCTTCAGCTTTAATGCTTGGCCGGCATTCTGCTAAGGTACGAGGCAAATGAAATTGAAATTGAACAGCTCTCCGAAAGGATTCCTGTTCCTCAGCCCATTTCGACTTCTAGTGTACTATTTTTTAATTTTATCCTTTTTTTTTGTTTTTTGGCTTTTTTTAAATCTTTTTTACTTTTTCTTTTTTTCATATTCGTTTGCATTGTCTGTGATGGGCTAATCTGCTTTTATTTATTTTTAATTTTTTAAATTTAATTACACCAAAAAAGCCACTAGCAGTTACAGTACAAAATAAGCCAACTACAGTGCAGAAAAAGCTATAAACCAGTTTATATAAGCTGAACTGAACGGAGCTGGACCTTTTTGTTGAGTACGATGGCTTGTATCTTAGTTTTTAGGATTTAGAAATATATACTATAAAGAGTCCTAGATGATTAGGATTTGTATTTTTTTTAAAGTAGAATTCTTACTTCACTTTGGAAGAGAATTAGGGAGACTATATAAAGCTACGAGAGGTGATCATGGAGAACCCAAGCAGCCAAGCAACAAAGCAAAGAAGTCACTTACCCAAAAGTAAAGATGCACGAGAGGATTAGAAGCTAGTTTATTCTTTAGCACTTAATTCTTGTATAAAGTAAGGATCTAAGGGTTTTAAAAGATTCGAGAGGGTTACGAGAGAGCGATAATCTCTAGTACTTTTTTGAGGTTGTGTTTAAGGAATTTGCATTTGACTTCGCTAAATTTTTTTTTGTCGTGGTTGCTTCAACATTGTTATTTTAGTTTTTTTCTATGAGATTTATCTTTGTTCTTAATATCGTGTAAGTTTGTGCCGTATCTTATAAACTCAGATATGATCTGAAAGCTGCTGTATATAAACAGAAGTATTAGAGTGTAACGCCTTAACATGAAATATCATCACGCATCATTGTTTCTTGTCACATATGAACAATGTGTATAGTACTATGCCGATTTGTTCTGGCAACCTTTCATCAAACATGACAAGCCTAGGCTGTGCTCTGGCAATCTGGCTCCGGCCTCCGGACCCGGGGCCCTCGTCATTGTTGGGCGTGTAAGCTAGACTCTGCTATATAGACTGGTCCTTAAACAGCTATGATGACAGCTATAACAGCTATACTAACACGGCTTCTACTTAACCAGACGAACTGACGAACAATTTCCTCTTGGATGGTCTTCATCTGATAGCAACCTTTGATCAAACACGACAAGTTTTACTGCCTTCAGGCAATACTGAAATCAAATGCACAGTTCAGTTAAACCTAGTAAAACTCGTTGCATACTGCAATTCTTCAAGCCATCCCAATACAATTCATAATCTGATAACAATGTCGAAGAACAAAGTGTGCATTGCTAACTTTGTTGTATCCGGACCCTGGTACCCCGTCAGGTCCAACCAGGTTCACTCCCTGGTCCCTAGGTCTTAAATTGGCTACGCACCCCGCACATCTGAGCCCACGGGTTGCCCACGTCTAAGCTCTGATACCACTTGTTGTATCCGGACCCTGGTACCCCGTTAGGTCCAACCAGGTTCACTCCATGGTCCCCAGGTCTTAAATGGACTGCACACCCCGCGCACATGAGTCCACGGGCTGCCCGCAAGCAAGCCTTTCAAGCAACAACTTTATAAATGGTATTATGCCCTCTCCTTCTAAAAGATTAGTTTAATAGGTGAATACTCCCTCATATTTATAAATTATGCTTTCTCTTTTTTCATAATTTATATGGGACTATTTCTAACAAATCTAGTAAGGGAGAGGGTATATTGACACAGCAAGAATCGGCATTGTTGAGGGAGGAGGCAGATGCTTTTATTGCGAGGGCACTCCCGCATTCCTGCAATTGCATCTGACATATCCATCTAAAAGGTCCAGTTGTGATATGTAAGCAAATTAAATGACCAAGGGAGTGGGCAGCAGCAGGCGATTGTATAAGTTCGTAACATGCAATGCGTTGGAGGAGCACTAGCAGGTACAGCACTAGAGGAGCCTCAATTAACAGCCAGGAAGATGGCATGTGCTACTAACTGCTGCCCAACAAGTTGTTCAACTTGAAACAGCTTTTAGCAGATACTGAAACAATGGCTTGTGCAAACCTATGTGCCAAGCTCTGTGCATTGCCATGTGCCAACTAGTCCACCAGCATCACAATGATACCAGCGGCATCTCTTCCTGGCGACAAGAGCTTCCACGTATACTTGCTCCGAGCCCTATGTTTTTTGGAGCTCATAAAAACCATGTAAGACGAGAGAATCGTAGGAACAACAGTTGTACGAATTGCAATTGGTATGAATGGTCAAAACTTCATTACTATTCACTCTGGCGACGACTGTTCTTCGGAGTACAGACGATCAGACAAGTAAATTCTTTGGAAACAGCAGTTTTCATGGACTTGCACACAGAGTTTTTTTTTAAAAAAGTGGTTGCCATAGGCTCTTCTTGAGATTATTGAGGTAGGGTAAAAGAAGTTGATAAAATTTCAGTTTTATCAAGCAGAAGGCATTTCTAATGATGGGTATGGTTGCACTTTACTAATGTTTTTTCACAGTTCAAAAAAACTGTTGTCAGCACCATTGCAGAGTTAGCCAAACTATAGCACCTAGAAGAAAAGGCAAGTGAAATAGCCTGAGCTGGAGTGGAGATCTCATGGAGTCCCCACACGGTGCAATAAATTATCTTTATGAAAATATTGGCAAGAGAAACCCTATTTGAGTTAAGTGCAGCAGGAGGATGGTCCAATCCCAACACTGGTCCTACTGTCAAAATATCATGCACTCACTGAATCTTTCGCCTACAAAATTTCATTAAATTTTCCGTGTTGATAATACTCAAATATATTCATGTCTAATGCAATTTTCAGGTTGGAACACCGAGGAAAAAGTTAAAAAGAAAGAGAAAAACTAAACAACTATATAGCGTTTTGTGCAAAACTAATGGTGCAATACAAGTCCTTGCCGTTGGACTGCCTCATCTATAAACATCCATCCCACCTTATATCTACCTTCACACAATTCTTATCGAGATCTCTGCCCACTCATGCTCCCCCCCCCCCCCCCCCCTCTTGCCCTCATCGGATATATCTCACCGATGGTTGCATCCATCACTTAAATCATGGCCCCTAGCACGAGGTTGTGCAACCGACAATAGCAACAAAAGGGTTGAATGATGTCTTCTCTAAAATTTTCTTAAATATCTAGAAATCTTTTACTCCAGAGCTAACAACATCATATTTCACAGTTTTAACTCTAAACCACAACACAAAATAACAAAGCCTTACAAAATCAACACCTGACCAGTCTGACCATCACTAGAAATGCAGTCTAACCCATGGGCAGTCTAATCGGTTGCAAGCCAGCAGTCTGACCGGACCTAGGGGCGGTCTAACTACCCCCTATTCCTAAAACAGAAAATCTATCAGAGTCCAAACCACTTTTAATGCAAACTTCAAAGTCCACAAACAAATGAAGTCAAACTTTGCACAAACCTTCTGAGGGTCTCAAGAACTTATTCTATCCAAGGATTGCATGCATCTTAGCCAAAGTCCTAACCTTTCTTTAAAATATACAATGTTGCACCAAAACCAGGCAAATCTTGTGAACATGAGAAACAACTTGCTCATGGATTAAGAACAGATAAGGTGATTCTAGATATGTTTCCACATCTCATAGCAAGCAAAATGAATCGATGAATCAAGGCCAAAACCCTCAAATCAAGATTCTTCAAGATGGGCTCCAAATCATGCAAGAATTGACAACTTTGAGATCTTGCAAACTACAATTCTAGATAGATAGGATTTGATGTACATGAGCCATCTCCATCACTTACACGTCCTTGGCATGTAGCAAGATTAAAAAGAGAAGAGAAGAGACAAAAAAATCAACAAGAACAAGAGCAAAATCAACCAAGACAAGAAGATTCATGAGATATGAACAAACTTAATTATATTACTACCTGAGGATGAAGGTTTCACAGCCACTCTATAAAGAGGACAGGAGAGCACACCAAAGCACTGACTCTTCTCTCACAAACCCTAACCCTAACTCAAGAGTAAATAGTTGGAATGGTTAGCCACAAGCGTCCATCCCTAACCCATTAAACAGATGGGGACAACTAGCTCCTATCTAATCCTAATGGATACTATCCACTAGCACAATTGAGGAAAACCTGTTAACCCTACACAACATGAGTGTTAACTCATGCACGCTTTTTAAAGGATATGAGGTCGATCCTGCTAAGTCTCTAGGCTTTAATTCACTTGATCTTCCCAATATCTCCTTGACCTAAACCATTTTCCCAAACGTCGCTCAAGTGTCATGGTTTTGATTCAATGAAGTTTTTGGTATTTTACCAACTACCAAAATACCATCGTCATGACCCAGTCTTCTCCTTCTCTTACAAGCAATCGTCATGCTTGCCATGTGTAGGTAAACCAATGGCTTGTCATGTATCAGTAAGTCTCTCCCGCTCCGGTTTCATTGAATCACGCCTCACTTAGACTGACCAAGCCACTTGGTACAACACATCACTCGAACCTTCCCTTTAATATTCTTTGTCTTTCTTGTACCACGCTTGAGCTCAACATCTCACCTAGCATCCTTGATCGCTCTGGACCTCGTCTCCTCCATGAGCGTAGTCTCAGCCCTCGCCATCGACCATAGTTGAATTCAAGTTTCCCCTACACATCTAAAGACCAAGAAATCATTTTTGGATAAAGTTCGTTATAACTTGATCCACGTTAACTCAAACATACTTCATGCAACATGAATGCACTGACGTAGGGGGAGTTCCCTGTATATTTTGAGGTTTCATTAGTATTGATTATTGTTCTTCATCCACATATATTGAGAATCTTTACTTTGAAACAAATCATTTGAGTATATAAAACTTGTGTAGTTCATATATACTCATATTGCTTTATATCCAATTATTTGCAATTATGGTGGTTGTCATCAATTACGAAAAAAGGAAAGATTAAAATATCTAGACCCGCCATTATGAGTTAATGATATGTCTTGGTAATTAATGATAATCTTATTATGGGATTAATATTTTTCTATAAGTTGGATAAATAGGTTATATTTCATGATGATGAAAACTTTGGATGGTATCGTAAGTTGATCATCACCAAGTCAAAGTTCAAGAAGAGGATATAATCATGAGTTTATCAAGATCCCGAAGAGAAGATAATCATAAGTTGATGATCAAGTCAATAGAAGATGCATCATGTGTTAATGAAAGGCAAGTGAATGATGGCATCTTGGGTTAATACATATCAAGACAATGACCTGTACTTAAAGTGAACATGTGTGTCTTCAAAAGGATGCTCAAGACAAAGGTATAACTAACTAGGACTAAAAATATGTTCCTCATCTTTTACTGGTCTTAGTGTTTGGTTGGAATACCATATTGCTAGTATAGGTTGCCATACTATTAAGAGGGGTTTTGTCTAGTAGTTTGAGTCTCATCACGTCTTCGGTATGACCGGGCTTTATATGATGGTTGTTTTTTCAAAGAGCATGTTTTTGAGCTCTTCTCATCACTTTAGGCCGGTACTATTGCACTTTGTGTGACGGTACTACCGCACCTTTTTATAACGGCTAGTTTTGATCATTTAATGTTAAAGTTTATAGCCATTAGTATTGTAGCACGGTAGTACTGCCATGTAAACTGTGGTACTACCGCTTCTGATTTTTGCTCCAACGACTAGTTTTTGTGATGGGGCTAGAAATACCCCTTGGCCGATTGGGATACTATCTTTTGGTACTATATTTTATTCTCTTGAGCTAGTGTAAGTTTCTTCTCTTAATTATGTATGTGTTGCACCTTATAAGCTAGGAGAAAGGTGTCTAGTTACATGTGTTGCATCTATAAATGGATTGGGGTATGCACTTGAGCATGTGCATGTGTTGCACTTGATGATAGTCAAATAAGGGGTTTGATTTGTTACTCTTGAAGGTTACCAACTCCTAGACTGCGTTGGAGGCGTCGTGTCTAGTGATCTCTTCAAAGAAGATTGTGAAGAGGTCCGGCATGTTGTGTAGGTTGGAGCTCACCTACCCGGAGGGGGAAAGAACTACCCAGTTGGATTGTCGATGGCAATCAGACGGGGGTAAATGATTGCAGCGCACAACGGAAACTTTTTTCTCAATTTGTCTACCTTTTAATTGTTTAATCTGCAAAAACCATAAATAACAAAAACAAAAATAGAATTTTTCTGATTGTACCGTAGCAATTACTGTAGCATACTGTAGTAGCTATTGTAGCAAAGTACTGTAGTGATTTACTGTAGCAAAAAAAAAACTTCCGATCGATAACTGATCAGCAAAACACGTTTTTTATTCAATCTAGCAATCGATTTTTAATCAAAACTAATTCATGTATATAAGCAAGAAAAATACCTAGGCATAGATCAATGCATGGAGAATTCATAGGAATCAGAAAACCAGGAAAAAGGATAATATATGTGAATTAAAAAACTCAAGTACTTTTATTAGAAAATGCAGACACTATTCATCCATCAGAAAGACGTCACCATGCACCGTCTTGTTTTCATCTCTCTGTTTTTCTCACGTCGCGGCCGCTGCGTCCTGCGCCCCTTTTTTCCGCTCGGTTCACGCCTCCGCTTTGCTTTTTCACGCCTACATGCAACGTTTCTTTGCTTCGCTCGCCGACGAACAATCTGGAAAAAGGACGCACCGTCGGGATTTTTTTCCTGAATAGATCTAAACTTTATTTCTGAATCATGGTGGCTACAAAGTGCCCTTCCTGGTGCCTCTAAACCCTAGCACGAAATTAGTCTCACCAAAAGCCACGGGGTTAGCCTCCAACCCCGTCTCTATTTATAGTCTAGGGCCCAAAACATGGGCGGTCAGCCCACGAGTTCTAATCCAATTCCAATAGCAAAGGGACCCGAAACCCTTCCTAATACGGGTTTTCGAAAATTTCAACTTCTCCAACTCATTACGTGTCGAAGTCTCCAGGACCGCACCTCCTGTAGTTCCAACGCGTATCATCCATCTATGATCTCCATGCGCCCCAAGCATGAGCCCAACCATCTCGTGACCTCCTTGACCGTCTAAACCTCGGATCTCCCCATCCTAGTCCTGATCCACCTCGTTACCGACCATGATCGTCTCCATGCTCAACCTGCACATGCAAAAACCAAAGAATATTCTTCCGGCACAAGTTCGTCCAAACTTGACCAACATCAATCCGCACACACGCAACACAACTCGCATAACAACGCTAAACAAAATTACCAATTATTCATCATCACAAATTAACCATTGTCAATTATTCATCACCGAAATAACCTATACCTAGCCATATGGTCTAACATACCCCTAGTAGAATTGAGGTGTTTGTCTTAATTCATAGAGCTGATTCAATTTATTTGGGTTTACCTCAACGTATATTAGAGGAGACAAGCAAGTTTTGGAACATCATGATAAAAATAAAATCATGTGTCACTTGTGGTTTGTTATCTTGTACTCAATTTACATTCAAGCAATTTATATTCATAAAATTAAATTGATTGCATATCACTTTAGGATTGTAAATCTTTGACATAGACTTAGGGTGTCGGAGCACTTAGGTGAATCTAGTTGATTTAGGCATTATTTATGCAAAACAAATTGATTTATTCTTCCGCATATAAACTCGGTTTTAGCCAAAAAGAATTTTAAAGGCGCATATTCAACCTCTCTCTAGTTGGCCTCCTCAAACTTATAGGTGAACAACCATTTCTGTTGGTGGACTTAGATAAATCTAGTTGATTTAGACCTTATTTGTGTAAAACCGAATTGATTTATTCTTCCGCATATAAATTCAGTTTTAAGCAAAGAGAATTTTAAAAAGTGCATATTCACTCCCTCCCTAGTCAGCCTTCTTGACCATACAGGTGTATAGCCATTTCTGTTGGTGGTTATGAGGTAGCGCAGCAATAGGTAGTGGCTCGATTTTGGTTGACTAAATAGGTTAGAAACATACAAAAATTTTATGAAACTTGTTAAACTTTTGAAACCTACTTGAAATTTATTGTTTTGTTTGAAGTCCGTTGAAACTCACTTGGATTTTTGAAACTACTACGAAACTTCCTTGAGAATATGTTAAAAACTCACTTGAACTTTTGAAATTTTGGTGAAACTTGATTGGAACTTTTTTAAAAACTCACTTGAACTTTTTTGAACTTTTTTTTGAAACTTTGTTGAGAACTCACTCAAACTATTGATATATTGGTGAAACTTAAATGAAACTTGCTTGAAACTAGTTTTTAGATCTCAAAACCTGTGGGAAACTTGATACTTCAGCTTTGAAACCTGAAACTTGCCTTTTGAATCTCGAAATTTTAGCTTTTCAAATTCAAGTTTCTATTTTGAAACTCATTAAGACTAAGCTTCATAATTTGAAACTTGGAAACTTCGAGTTTTTGTTTGAACGCATCCTATACCGTTCGAATGTCTAGCATCTTCCAAATAATCAAAACCTTCAAGATCTATGTAAGAAGAGACAGAAACTACAGCACTAGTAATGTATAGATGTACGCTATTTAGAGATCATCGATGGTGCAAAAGATGGCAAGAAACAAGTGGGCATGTTCTTTTTCTCCAAAGCTGACGGCTTTTGGTTTTTGTTACAGTACCTAATTTTCAAACGGAGTATTTTCTCAAGACTACAAGTTAAACGATGTACACGTTAAGAGCCCAACATCTGTACCATCCAAAATCGCAAGTAAGTATCTATCTCTCCGTAATCTGTACCGTAAACAACCAAAATTCAAAAATTTCAACCAAAAACTATAAGACGCAGCCGTTGCTAAACATGCCCAAGAACATGCTATTAGAAAGAACCATAACGGACACACAAGACAAGAGTAATGTTAAGCATGCACGCGAACAAGCACCGCGGCAAACAGCTGTTCCTTCGTTCCTCGACGGTTGGAGCGCGCGGTTCGAGGCTTCGAGCCGGCCGCGGACACAGACGACGCGCCCCGCGCCGGCCACCACAGAGCGCGCATGCGGTTTTGCCGCCGCCGCATCAGGCCCTCGAGCCGCTCCGCCTTGCGCTGTTGGCGCCGGCGCCTCAGCAGTTTCGGCCCGTACGCGTGGGCGTGGCTAGACTGGTCAACTGGTGCGGGAGCCCGGCATGGTTGATCTGATCGAGCTTCCGATCCAACCTTTCCTCGGCATGGCACCGAATGCACAATCCATGATCCATCAGTCCATCACAAGGAAGACGACGTTCTTTTTTCCCCCTTGGCAAGGAGAAATTCTACTGTATCATCGTTGCACAGCCTGTTTTGTGTCACAAGCCAATCCAGGGCTGTCACGTGGGCACAAATTCACCGTAGTAGCAATATAGCAATCTTTTTATTTGTTTTTAATAGCTGCTACAGTGCATATTACCACGTGTCACAGCCTCATTGGCTTATTATACCAACTCGGTGTATAACTGTTGTATATTAGAATTTTCCTTGGCAAGGGACCAAAAAAAGAGGTTGGTTGGTATGGCACTGAATGCACCATCCATTAGTCCATCACAAGGAAGACGACGATCTTTTTTTTAACCCTTGGCAAGGGACCCAAAAAAAAAGAGAATGGTTGGCTTCGCCCGGACTCGAACCGGAGACCTTCAGTGTGTTAGACTGACGTGATAACCAACTACACCACGAAACCATCTTGCACGACCCGGATCTGCGACCCTACATAATCATTGTTTTGGGGGCGTACATGCCAGCACCAACGCGAGCACATTGCAACGACAGAAGCAATCTAAAACATTATGAAGCATCTCGGCTGTTCCCCGATCGATTTACTTCATCTCGAGACAAAGGACCCGAGCCTTGGAACATCAACAAACACCTTTATTTTCCAAGACAGCAGCATACGCACACGCAGACGTACGGTCGTTATCCGGTAGTAACAATATGCTCCAAGTTCGTGAACACACTCCACCAAGTACCATATCGATTTACATGCACAATCAATACTTAGATGTTCCAGAATGCTATAGATACTACTATAATACTGGTTTGGGGCGATATCTTAGAAGCAGCATTCCTCCAGCAGGCAGCAGCAGCAAAGAGCGGCCAAGCTGCAAATAGGACAGAAAAAAGATCGACTAATTATGAAAGAGACGAGAGATTATGCCAGCAAATGAAGAGGGATTCATCAAAATGTGACTGAAATACTGAATGGCATGCTTGATTCATCAATGTCTTATTTCTCACTGCTATTTTGAACCTAACAGTACCACTGCTGCTTCAGCAGCACTAGTGTGTGTATTCATAACTGTGTTGATTGGTCAAAAGTGTTGTCCCAGTATTTACTTTCCAGGTTCCCCGCGTGAAACTACTTACAATAGCTGAGTGACAGTCTATAGTTACTGGATATGTGGCCAAAAAAATTTCTGATATAATTTTTATTCCACATGTCGCTACCTCAGTAACAGTACCGCTGCTCATTCTTCACGGTCATTAAAAATTGAATATGGCTCTGTGAAGTGAGACTAAGAACATTCTGCACGATCACGCAAAAGGTTACATTTAGGCATGAGTGGCATCTTTCAGTTGCCTTGCTTTTCATCATTTCTTGAATTCTGCAGATATAGGAACATTTGTTCTTGATAGTAGTATCAATTTCCTCCCCCCAAAAAATAATAGTATTAATTTAATTTGTAACTTATTGCACAACATGTTATAGGTTGAAATATGCCAACAATGTAACAGGGAACATAATCATCTGCAAGCATAAAAAGGTTAAGTTGAGACCTGCTTAAGCATTACCCGATGAACTCTTCATCAGCTCTATATTCTTATGAAAATTGCAGGCATAAACTAAAGAATCACCAGTAACCTCTACTACTTCAAGCAAAGATCATCTAGAATTGAACAGACTAGAAGCATGCAGCCCAGGACTCAAATATACCAAATCCTACCTTAATCCTAGGAACAAATCGACAATTCTACTTGCAGTAGAATACTGTATAGTACACAATCCAAAACTACCAGGACATAAGAAAAAGACAAACAACAGTAATCTGCAATCTATCTTACCATCCTTTGAGGAATCCAGAGCAGCCCTCATCACCATGGCTGTGGTCATGTCTCCCATACGGCGGAGGAGGCGGGGGCGGCGGCGGGGGCGGGTAATAAGGGTGCTGCCCCTCATTGAAGTAGCCCTGGTACCCTGGTGGAGGCTGGTTTGGTGGAGGGTAAGGCCCCTGTGGTGGTGGGTAGACACCATGGGGTGGATGACCCTGAGGAGGGGGGTACACATCGGATGGAGGTGGGTATGGGTATGGCCGGGATTGAGAATACCCTGCAATTGACCAAGGGAGAGCATATTAAGCATCAATCTGCCAGAGATCTATGGCTTCGACCTTTGCAATCCAGAGAAAATTCCACTTTTTTCTCGAGAATACACAGAAATCTCTGTTCATGGCAGAACATCTTCCCAATCTTGAAGCACCACTCGGAAAAGAAACCTCCCAAGATCAAGAACACAAGAAAAAGAATAATAAGACGATCGGGCTAAGCTTGGCGAACTTAAGGATTCAGCAAGAGAACCCTAACAAACAAAAATGGTTGTCTGCTTGTTGCTTGATGACTGTTGGATAAAGATAGCAGTGGAACCAATCCAGTAAATTCGGTACCAAATTACACAGAGCAGTACTAAAATTTAAGAAGATGATGAGAAGAAGAGATGAAGAATTTGCCTGGTGGAGGGTAGGGTTCGTCGGGAGGAACTCTCTCGTAACTCATCTCTCTTCCCCCTTCCTTTCTTCCTTCCTTCTTGCCTGATTACAACTATTTTTTTTTCCTTCTTGGAGATATTTGTGTGCTAGCTGCCTCCGGAGACTTTTACAGCCCGCGCAGGTAGACTGAAAAAAGATGACACATGTCTAGAATTATGCTGAAGTGGAATGAAATTGCACAGTAGTTAATAGGGATTTATTTAGTATAAGTAAATTTAAAGAAATTTTAAAATAGAAAAATGGATAAGTAATAACAGATAATGCAAACGAATACGGAAAAAAAGAACCAGCAAAAATATCAGAAAAAACCAAAAAAGATGAAATTTAGGAATGGTAAAAGATAAGTTAGAAGTCAAAACCTCAAGCCGAAAAGAGTGAGACCTTAGGATCGCTCAAACGGCTTCATTTTTGCTTTTTTCGTTTTTTATTTTTTGTTTTATTAGCTTTTTATTTTTCTTTATTTGTTTATATTGTTTGTGATTCAAGCCGAAAAGAGTGAGACCTTAGTATCGTTCAAACGGCTTCATTTTTGCTTTTTTTTCGTTTTTTATTTTTTGTTTTATTAGCTTTTTATTTTTCTTTATTTGTTTATATTGTTTGTGATGATATGTCTTTTTAAAAAATAAATTATTTAAAAAACTAGCAATCGTTATTGTATTTTTTTAATCACTATAATAAATAACCAGAAGCTATAAACCAGTTAAAGCATGGTCTAAAAACCGGACAACTCAAGCCTTTAATGCGCGATATATGCAGGAGTATTTATTTTTCCCTCGTCAGAAAACACAATCAACTTATTAAAAAAAGGGGGGTAACAGTTAACATCTCACATGGGGAGTAACAGTGGGAAGCAGCTGGAGTAGCTCAGTTGGTTAGAGCGTATGGCTGTTAACCATAAGGTCGAAGGTTCAAGCCCTTCCTCTAGCGATTTTCACTCCTGTTTTTTTTTTTTTTTGGAACTTTGTAATGGCAAGTAGCAGAACAACAAAAATCTAAGAAATCACTCTATCCAGTACTGTGAAATCTAAACTACGAGCAGCAAAATTGGAAGCCAAACCAACAAATCAGCAGACTTACATTGTTATTACACTAACCTCTCGAGTCTGAAGCGAAGCAGCAGCAACCAAACCTTCTCTTCTTCTCTACCGGCCCACTCGATCGCCGCGCGGGTCGCTTTCCCCGGACCCAAGCGCCGCGAACGGGCCCATAAGCACCGCGAGAACCGGGTCCTGCACGACCCGGCCCAAAAGTTTGTGGACTGGAGGCCGAGCCAGTACGGCCCAATTGGAGCCAGCGCGGCCCACTATGATGGATGAACTTGGAAGGAATTTAGAACCATTCCTGATGCATGCATCTCAATGAAAGAAAAAAAAGAGACTCCGGAGGTTGTTCAGCCTCCGTTTAGATTCTGACATATGTAGAATACACATCAATATCATTACTATTATAAAAATAAGTTAGTGGTTATACGTCCATTCTGCTCTAACCACTTTATTCTCTTAATTTCTCACCATTCTCTACTTTTCAACCGATCAGAGCAACTCTCTTCTATAGCATGATTCTCTATATATTTAATGAGTTTCGTTATAACGCACAGATATGTAACTAGTACATATATACGTATGTGATGTGAGTGGTTTGTGTTCGTCTACTTGTAACCTAAAAAATAATAAAAGAAAAAAAAGGAGACATCATTCTAATGCCCTGATAATTATTAATTGGAATATGCTCTCCTAAATTCCAGCACTTCGTGCATGCAATGACTCCTGCGCTGAGAAAGCAGTTAATAATATCAATGTGTAGTACGGCTCTTCCTTTGTACTACCTCTACAGAGAAACTGTACTGCATGCACATTCGAGGAATCGATCAGCTGGTCAGAGCTAGGATTTTATGCTCATGGTGCTTTTGTTAAGTGCTAGATGTCATGTCATGTATGTCACAGAATAATATATAATCCAGACATTGAAACACGGCTGTGACCTATTAATTAATTAGAAGAAGATCATTGCAGGTATATGACGACCTAACTTGATACTATTCTGCCATTTGGAATACGAACATCGACCGTTGTGCAGTTAAGCCTAGCATGAGCAATAAGGATCACTGAGGCGCCAAGGAGACTGCCCGTGAACCAATCCAAGGCTCACTGCTGAAGTGCTGATGTATCCTGCGCAAGGGCACAGGCAAGTCATCCTTGGCTATCAGAGATAAGGGCCTAATCACCATGTAAGGCTTCTCTGCTTAGCTACCTGCTTATCACTGAACTTGCTTCAGTGCTTGCATTGGGTTACGCTGTGCTTCCATTCAACATCTATTTACATATACGTCGTAGAGAACCGGATCTAATCCTTGTGCATGTAGGCTCCGTCGAAAATGTGCGCAATATTTTAATTTTAGATTTTATTAGGAGGCACATATCATAAATAGCTAGTGAAATATAAATCAGTATTAACAGCAGGTAACATATTGTACTTCGAAATATATGTAGAAACATAATTCAAACATAGTCAATCGATTACACGAACAACTTACAGTTGGACATAATGAAGAACAAAAGGCAGCGTAGGCTCGATACGGTGCAGAACTTAAATGAAGCAACTAAGCGAGCGGTCATACATATGTGCGCTGCCTAAAAAACTTATTGCCACCCCATGCAGGTCTTTACGACAGCAATGGCTCAGAGATACCGCTCACCTTCTTCACGGTACATGTCAGGAAGAAGAGTCGACGAGGTTCAAGCGATGCAACACAACAACATAGGTTTGTAGAAGGAAAAGAAATGGAGGAGACAATGATTCAAGACTTACTACTCTGAACATCTCTAGGCATATATAGATACAAACTGTTAACTGACATGATTAACCAACCATTTACCCATTGATAACTGATGCAATTTGCTAGTCATTTACCCACTGGTAACTGACTATCATCAATACCCAATAAGTCTCAAATTCAAACATTTGAATCTCATTCAAACAAATAGATGCATGGTTCAATAAAAATAAGGTAGACTCGGTTTGTCAAGTGGCGCACTATGTCACGTAATTTACCACATGAAAGTACACAAATATGGGCGCATATATGTGTTTAGCCAAAACTCTATTATGCCATGTGTCTTAAATGTTTAGGGAACAGCAAAAATCTCATCTTATAAATTAATTAGTCTCCTCTATTTTGTCTTAGTAATATAGTATTAAATTATGCTAACTTTAGAATTATAGGGAACGTGTCTCACACTCTAATGAACATAATTTCTAACATGCTCTACCAGAATATCTTATCATTGCAAACTTTTTTTAGCTAGCAGAATATATTCTAGTTTGGTCAGTTTATATGGCTTTCCTGGAGACACGAGTGGATGCCAAATATGATGAGCACACCATGGCCTGGTGGCCATACATGCATACAACTTTACATTGCATATGTAGGAAATGAAGATTTCCTTAGATTTTATGAAATGAGAACATTACATTTGGCCCTATCTGAAAAATATTTCTGATGCTGAAATCTGCTTAAAGGAGCTAGCTAGCCTGATCGGTAGTATTCATGAGTTGCCTTTTGATTGGCTATACCGGTAGTTTTCATGCAAAGTAGGCAAAATATGATACCAACCAATCGGAGAATAATGAGGATAGCTTGCTGCATGCTAATGCATGGCAAAATGTTTGGTTCTGATGTTCTTCCGATCCACTGGTGTTTTCTTTGCTGAAACAGAATAAGCTTAGATGAGAAGAGATAGCATAAGCTTTGGTATATCTCGTCCACACTAATATAATGTATGTCCATATGCAGATTGTAATTCTTTCACAAGGAATATACATGCATTGAGCTGAGGAAACGACAGACAAGGGCATGACTATTTTACAGCTTACCTTGTTTTGTTAATTGCTCACAGCACGCTTATACATCTGATTTTTTTATATTGTTTTTCAAAAAAAAACATCATGCGTTTGATGATTAGCAAAACCGTACTTTAAATTGGTCAGCTTTACCCCAGCGCTTTGGAAAATTGTTCATAATAAATATGGTACTCTCATGTAAAGCCCTTTAAATATTATTACTTAATTGTCTGTAATCGAATTAATTAATTCTAAATTATGTCGCATGCATTTATAGACCAACAACTATACTATGTAATGCATGTGCACGACCTACCACCGTCTGTTTCATGGGCAACCTCGTTTTGCTTGTTGCAAGCTGATGCGGCATGCATATATGTAATCGAAGCTAACAATCAGATCGGATAAATAATTCTTAAAACTTTTTTCTTTAAAGGTATTTAAAGTCTTCACTCGAGTGACTATAATAGTCACCAAGTTCATATCATACCAACACGACGAAACAAAACAAAGCTAGCAACACAAGCCATCAAAATCAACAACCTTCTACACATGGCTAGTCAGACCGCCATTGATGGGCCGTTTGACTGCCGGCCTGACCGTAGGTCTGAGGCCGGTCCAACCGGTTCCCTATTTTTAGACCTGAAAACCTCTCAGAACAAAAACTCAAATCTCACGAACTTATTCTATTCTCATCCAAAACATCTCAAGTTTGCATTAGACTTGGTCAAGTCAATAAGAATATAAACTAATCAAGTATTACAAGGTTTTTAGGCACAAGTTCACCAAATTGACGAGAATCGAATCTAGTTTATAAGAACACCAAAAATCCTAAATCTCAAATTGCTTCTTGCTTGTGAGGATTTAAGACATGAAGTCTTTAAGGTATATTCTCTTATGTCCTAGCAAGCTAATTTAAGCAAAAAACAATTAGGCTAGAACTCCCACAATTCTGAAATCATAAATCCACCTCAAGAGCAAGAACAACCAAGCAAAAACATACACAAAAACATGATTGAGATAAAACTTTGATTTATTTTAGTAAAGGATGAGGTTTATATACTCATGGATGATTACAAGGTACAGTCAAAGCACCACTCTTTCCTCTCTCTCAAGATATCTCTCTCACAAGCATGGAAGAAAATAAGGTAGTAGAGTAAAAACTAAAACTCTAGAATCCTTGAAACTATCACCTCCTCTCCTTCGCTGTGAATGACCTGTACAACCTTAATGGGTCCAACTCATTAAGCTTACTAGGAAAATCCATCAACCTCATTAACACGAGTTTTTACACACTCACACATGTTTCTCAAAACGTTTACAAGACTCAACTAGTTAACTCTTTAGCGATTGATCCACATGGTAATTCCAGCTCTTCTTAACCTAAACCACTTCTCCTTTGCACCTCTTCACGCTATGGTTTTGATTAAGGCACTAACTTGGCATTTGGCCAACTATCAAATACCCTTGATGAAACTTTCAAGCATCTTCTCTTGACTCTGTCTTCATATTTACTTCAAAGCATCTCCACATATTTTAACACACACCCGTAGTGCCCAATGACTAGTTACCACATCTTTACGCATTCAGACTCTCCCGAACCGTCTCTACATGCATCGGTCTTGTCACTTTGCGCACCACATACACCAATTTATCTCTTTACAATCTTTGTCTTCTCTATTCTTCCTACTTAAGCCGCGTAGCCTCACTCAGACTTATACGACCGCTCGGACCTCAGCTTCTCCACTTAGTCCCAGTCTATTGCCATCGACCGCTACATCCTCTAAGCCACATGCAGATCCAAAGACCAAACAACCATAACAAATATAAGTTCTATATACTTGACTCACGCTAATCAAAATCATATACATGATATAATACAACACAAGCCCTCATGGATCCCAAGCCACGAATCGACCTCAAACTAATTTAGCTCAACTCACCCTGATCTCTCGCCGTAGCCACTAGTCTAACCGCTCAACCCACGCTAGTCGAACCACCCCGGTCAGAACACCAACCACTAGCCGGTTTGACTGGCCACCCGGTGTGACCGTATTTTCAATGCCTGTCACATTGGCCAACTCATCCCGGTCCAACCGCCAACGATGGCCAATCCAACTGCATGTGATCAACATCAAAACATGCTCTTTTGAAAAAAAACAGCCGTCAACTAGAAATCTGTCATACTGCTCTAATGGTCCGATCGCTCCCAAATTCTAGTTACACCGGTCCACCGGTCATACCGCCGTTCACAAGCTAGTCCAACTGCTTCCTCTCAATTGTCTGACCAGTTCGAGTGTCAACACTGTCAGCAAATCTGAATTTTTTGAAACTATTACAAAATTCAAATTTAAATCGACTAAAGTATTAATTGTTCATCACATATATATCTTAGATTTAGTACATGGTCTCTCATTATGCATGCATACATGACCAGGCTGTGTTCTACAGATGAATGCATATACATTGCTTAGGTGGTGATCGGTTCGGCTGAAAGCCTCATGGCTTATGGCTGAAAACACTGTAGCTGGCTGAAAAAAGCACTGTAGCTGACAGAGGCTTATTTACCATAATTAAATTTAAAAAAATTTAAAAATAGAAAAAACATATTAGCCCATCACGTATAATGTAAACAAATACGAGGAAAAAAAGAACCGGTAAAAAAACTCAAAAAAAGCCAAAAGTTCAGAAAAAGACGAAATTTATGAATAGTGCAAAAATAAGCTGAAGCCAGAAGCTGAAGCCATATTGATCAGGTAATTAAACCAATTAGTTGGAGCCTCGGATACGGTACTATTTTTTTATTTTCTCCTCCATGCGTGAGAAGTTTGCCCCATATATGCATGTATGAAGTATCTGTGCGTCTTTTACGTCCCTTATGTTCTGCCTCTAGTATTTTTTAGTCTCACTCAGGGGAAACATTTCTCGGCCGGTTAACCGGTTTTAGTCACACACCCGGTCTGTTTTAGGGGTGGGCTCACATTCAAATATATTTTTAAAATATTAACTATATTTCATCTATATTGCATCCATAAATACCTCGATACCTAGTTCATCTGCACCGTTTTTTCATATCTATTTCACAAAAATTCAAAAATTTGAACAAAATTAATTTACATTATGCTCGAGAGTGGATCGATCTGCAAGAGTGGTTGAATCGCTGGAGGGCACATTCCAGTCTGATAATTGATGGCAGTTTCAGTGTTTCAGTTTCAGGTCACTCTACTCTAGGAAACCATGTAACAGTTATGTAGCATCACATGACAAACGAGAACTTCAGAGCGAAATTAACTTGCGTCAAGTTATAATCAAGGGAGCTTCGGAACTCAAACGATTTATGCAAATTTGTACCTAATGTAGTTATGTACAGGATGTACAGTACACCTCCTCTCCAAAAAAAGTTACTGTACATCAGATCGAAGTGCATACAGAGGTTGCAGAATACAAGTGCTACTTCTGCAATATATGTATCAGATAGTAGAGCCAAAATTGAAGCCTCCTTAGTTAGTCCTTATTAGTTATTATGATCATGCTGCTCATGTCCTTGAATTGACTGGCCCCAGAATATTGCAAGCATCAGACGGCAAATAAATTCTTTCTCCTGCTTCAAGCAATACAAAAGGCACTGCAAGCTATAATTCGCATCAAGATTGGTTTCTGAATGGCAGCAACACTGCACGTACAGTAATATGAATTTGACGTACTACAGTGAGCCGAGCCTGTGCGTTACCCTGGAATACAACAATGTGCCAAGAAAGAACAGTACTGTCAGTTGTCATATGAACAAATCGTATTCATGAGTCATGACTCTGCACATATGCACGCACGCACGCCAAATTAACAAGGCCACAACCTACAGCACACAAATAAAACGGCGCAGAAAGTTTTAGCAGAAGGGCAGAATTTAAACACCTAGAACTTAATCCACTTAAATTTGCCTTAGATCAGAAGAGGACTGATGAGCTAGCAGCAATAGAATGTGTTTCAGAAAATGTAATGCAATGATAATCAGTACTAATTACTAGCCTAAACATGGAGGAACTCCATCGAAACTCGAAACCATATGTGTGCGCTAAATGTTAATATAGAATCGAAGAGACTGATGCCTAGCATGGAGGATAAGAGCCACCCAGGCTAGCCAAGGAGACTGCCCGTGAGATCTATCGATCACAAGCCTTCCAGCCTGCCTCCATGCGAGCGAGGCCACTGGCAAGTCATCCATGGCTATCAGGCCAACTCTTATCACCATGTAAGGTATCTCCTCTTCCTCTCTGCAGACTTGAACACATTATTCAATTTTCAGTGTGCTACAACTAGATAGCTTGTGTTCTGCCATATATACATGACACTGCCCATGGCCACCTACTTATAGTTTGGCACACCATCTGCAAATGAAGGACAAGAAGCCGGCCTAATTTAGTTGAGCTGATCATACTACTATCGTCCTCTCTTCTCTTTCTCCTCCTTTGCCTTTGAAACATTTTTTTTTAGATAATGGAACAAAGTTTTTGCCTTTGAAACATACGTACAGAATATGTTCTTGTAATGATTGGAGGCCAACTTTTTGGCATTTGTGGTTGCAGAGTTTGGAATATTTCTTACTTATCGTAGCAGCAACGAGCGAGCGAGCTAGACACGTAGGTTGACCTTGGCCGGAGAATCTACCTAGCTATCTTATGGCCGGAGAATATACACATGCATGCATCGCATATTAATGTTCGAGCTAAGAACTTGCTTAATTTTGTAGCTAGATCGTTAATGTTAATTGGCCTGAAATGTATAGATCGAGAATATGCTTGATCTGTAGATGATATCCATTGCCAGCAGCCGTCCAAATATATGCTGCGTGATTGATTTGGCAATGCTGGGAAATGGAATAGTTCCTACTTATCTTACTTGGCGAAAGAAAAGAAAAGGCGGCAACGCTGACATTCAGATAGAAAGATCGATCGATGGGTATCGTATATTTGAGATGCATGGATCGAATTGCCGGTCCAAGCTTTCATTTGGTCATGTTACCATGTACATCTCCATGATACAGATCGACCCTGACCTCTTCGGCTTTTCTTGAGCCTCTCTTGAAGCTAAAGAAACTTTAACACTTTTGCAGTTAGCACAAATTCAATCTTCCAGAGACGAATTAATATAGGTGCTACTAATTTCTGTCGTTCTTGCGAGCTTAAGATAGATGAATCTGAATGTTTTTCTTTCAGATTCCGTTGAAAATATGTTTTCTGTCAGGCACTAGCAGGAACGAAGGGACTATTGTTAATTGTTTTTCTGTCAGATTCCGAAATGGTAGTTGAGAAAGACAACGAGAGTAAAGAAGAAAATGCCGGTCGGAGGAAGAACCAGCTACTGTTTGCCTTGACATTTCTGGCCCAATTGTTTGCTTAAATTATCTTACTAGGATATATAAGAATAGATTTGAAAGATTTATGTCTTAGTTTTTCACGAGTAAGAAGTAATTTGAGAATTATCCTCAATGTGATGAACCTGAGCACAACAAAACTTATGATTTTTTATTAGTTTGGATTCCTATTGGTGTGAACAAGAGGTTCTCGTTGACTTAAACAAGTATCATGTAAAACTTAGATGTATTTGAATGATAATAGGGTAAGTTCTTAAGATTTGAGCTTTTATCCTTATCCTTAGAGGTTATGAAAACCAGGGACCAACCTCAGACTTACAGTCAAACTTGCTAGCCGGTGTGACTGGTCTTAGGCCGGCGGTTGGCCGGCAGTCAGAAGAGCATCAACCTGATTAAATACAGAATAGCAAGAAATTTAATTTGCATATTCATTCACCTATACCTTGGCTAGCTCCAGCATTTTTCAGAATATACATATATACATACGAACTAATTAGAGATGCAATTTCGCCTAGCATGAGCGATAAGAGCCACTCAGGCTAGCCAAGGAGACTGCCCATGAGACCACACGAAGGCTGATAGATGCATGCATTGCTAAGCCTTCAGCGTGGAAGAAAACACAGGCAAGTCATCCTTGGCTATCAGAGATAAGGCCCTTGTCGCCATGTAAGGCTTGCTCTCTTCTCTACTGCTCATGCATGACACACACACACACTCGATCGTGTCTACGTTTCCAATGCTTCCTTCCAGGCCTATTTGTAGCACCTTGTGAGTTGTGAAGCAAAGGATGACCTAATTATTCTCAGAGGTCTACAATTAATTAATAAATATCTCTAGAATCTCTCATCATATTGTCCATTCAGAATATATTCTTGCCAATTTCAACGTACATGCATGTACAGCTGGCATACACGCATGCATTCAACTTGACATGGCATGTCTGTAGAATTGCGAAGGTAGGCCGAAGGCATGGCCTATCATGAGCTAGGCCATACACGGTCCTCTTTTCAACTTATAGTTTCTAATTTTGAAAAATAAATAAATAGGACAATTTAGTTTTCATCTTATCGAAACAGCCTTTTTGAAGCAGTTTACCGGCTTATGGACATTCGGTTTATTCGCACAAGCGCTCGTGCTAGAGCTAAAAGCTATTAGCCGCAACCGAAAAAACCCACCCATTAATTAAGATCAAAACTTTAATTATTTATCTTGATTTCTTTCATCAGGTAGTGGTAGTGGTCTCGTGGACGACGGTCTCCTTCCATCTTAATTTTGAAGAAATATATAATGGGAGCGTGTGTTGGCCCTTAGGGAGATTTTGTAATGGAATATTTGCTATATATGGACGGCTAATTAGATGCGCCTGAATGATTTATTTGTTGGTGGTATTCTAGCTAGAATTGGGTCGAATCATGCTTAGCCGCTTTTTTACCCCACTCATTTCGGCTTCAGTTTTTGCCTTCTAATTCACTATTTCTTAATTTCATCTTTTTATGGGTTTTTTGGGCTTTTTTACTTTTCTTTTTTCCCTATTCGTTTGCATTGTCTGTGATGCGCTAACATGTGTTTTTCTATTTTTAATTTTTTTTAAATTTACACTAAAAATCTACCAGCAGCTACAGCGCAAAATAAACCAGCTATAATACGAAATAAGTCATAAGCCATAAAAAAACTTAAATGAGCAGCCTAGATCTAGATAGAGGAGTAAATTCTATAGGGGAGGGCCTTAGCCCCTACCTTCTAAGGCTCTATCTAAGATTTTACCACATAGCACCTCATATATATTTACAAAGGCTCTATATCACTGGCTCACTCTCTTAGCGATTACCTATTTACAAATAGTAAGGGTGTGTTTAGATGGAAGCCAAATTAAGCCCTATCAAAAAATTGGCAATGCCTATGCTTTTTGGTCATTATTTGGGCGGGCACCAAAATTTCTCGATTGAGAAAAGAAAGGAAATGAAAAGGAAAAGAAGAAAAAAAGAGAAAGTTGCCCACCTATCAGTGGGCCGAAATGAAGAGATAAGGGAAGGAGACCTAGTCTCCTCCCGTGCGGTGCGTCATCTCGGTGGATCCGATCCTTGGGGCGGCGGTGGCTTCAGCGGAGGGGTGTGGCGACACTTGCAGCCTGAGACATTTGGCTCCGGTCGTTGGTGCCTACCGCACCGAGCTCCTCTTCCCCCTCCTCCTCTCAGCTATATAAGAAGGTTGCCTCTTCCTTGAGATGCATCGGAAAATTGAATGAGCTCTCTCTTTCTCTCTTCAATCCATTCTTTTCTTCCCGATTTGGCTTCGGAGCTTGGTCCTTGGGGCTTCTTCTCCAGTGCATAACTACCGATCTCGGCAGTGTTCAGTGGTCCCTGGTGCTCAGTGGCGAGGCGCACTGGGCCGGTGCTTCTCAGTGTTCTTGTGCGGCATCTCCTTCACCTCGGCTTTGTTGGTTTTGGTGTGTCCTAAACGACAAAGGGGCACTATATCTCCATCTACCATGCCCTCTAACTACGACACAGTAGAGCACTAGGTTTTCTAGGTTAGCACCTTCGAGTGTGCCTTGCCTTGATTCTAGTCAGTGGTTTCGCTTACCGTCGGCTTGGTTCACTTCCAGACGACTTTGAGTGCCGCCCGCACTATGAGTATTTTGGATTTTCGATTGCAAACATTGTGAGCTGTGCTAGTTTGTTACTCTTTGATATTTGTTCTAGTATTGGGAGACATTGTTTGCTAGTGGGCTCGGTTTAATGTTCGATGAAGAATTTATCTATTGCTGAAATTGATCTGTACAACTAATGTAGATTTGAGCTCTGCCTGAGATTTTCACTTCTGTTCATTAGCACTTTGAGTTATCTTTTTGGTTAGTCAGAGATGTTTTCTTAATCTGTGGTTACAAGTTGAGGAGTAGCTAATTTTCATATTTCAAACTAGTTCATAGAGGTGTTACATCTTTGTTGTTTTGGGTATCTGAGATTACTTTACCTGATCACCTTTATTTGTCGGTCAGAATATTGTTATGTAGTCAATTTCTTGAAAACTTCTATTATACCGAAAGTTTGAAAGTGCTTAACATATGTAGATTGAGTAAATTGTTAAGTGATACATTTTTAGAGCTCAAATCTGAATCATCAGTTGTCTCATGAATTGGTGAAAAGTATAGATAAAGTATTGAGAAGGCCAAGATCAAAGTCTTGAGCAACTCTGCTCTGAGAGCAATAATCAAATTAAGACTTGAGCTTTATGTTGATTTTAGTTATCACCTGGTGCATGAAAATGCTTTACATGCTCTTCACGGCAGTAACATTGTCTCATGGTTTAAGTATATGCTCTTGTATTAATGACATGGTTGAATTACGTGTTTATATGCAAATTTTGTTATTTATGCACTGCTGTAAATATGCTTTAATCGTGCTTTATTATACTGAAATTAAATCTGAATATTTGCTTATACCAAATTATTTACAACACTCACAGCAGTAGACATGCATGTAGTACTGGCCATGTACAGTAGTACATGTATAGTAATGCTAAAGTTTACATACTCATTCGGCCAGCCTAATTTTGCTACTACCAATACATATTCAGGACCTGCAAAAAGAGACTTGGAAAAACAAGGTACGCAGAATATATATAAAGGAGTCTCTATCTATCTAGCTTTATTATTTCGGAAAATACAGAGTATTTTCGTGTGCAGCAGTAGTGCTTTCGTTTGCCGTTTATGCATGTTGGCCAGCAGCTTTATTTGGCATGGGAAGGAATACTTATCTTATCATACACATGCAGTAGTCCCCTATCTACCTTTTCCCCCCTTTCTTTCTCCCTTGGAATTATAGATATATCTCACAGAAATGCATGAATTATATTCATGTCCCTCCATAATAAGGAGGGAAAAACAACATATACATATGCCGAGACAATCAGTGCCCAATTGACATCTGAATTTTATCAAGTTTGAGACAGTATTACAGGCCCATGCCATTAATTATGTGTGCAGGAGCCGTATCCAATCCTTCAGATAACAACTGGGCCCAAGACTATGCATAACCGGATCATATGGCAACTGGCATGCGTGCTGCATGCATGCATCACTTCTTTGAGAGCTTTCTTCCATGCTGTAATTTTTTTATGACCTGCTGTGCTGAACTATCTCTTGGAGCAGTGGCCTTTTTTGTATCACACACTATGCAATTCGCCTTCACCTGCAGGTTAAGTGTAAATTGTGAGGATGCTGCAGCAGAGAAATTTTAAGATGCACATATGCATGCGCCGATCGATGTGCCTTGTGTGTGTGTGTGTGTGTGTGTGTGTGTGTGTGTGTGTGTGTGTGTGTGTGTGTGTGTGTGTGTGTGTGTGTGTAATCGCTAGCTTGAAGCTTGCTAACCAGCAACAAGCTAGCTGACGTTTTTTCTCATTCAGAAAAATGTATGCACAAATCAAGAGTTGCAAGCCTAGCATGAGTGATAAAGAGTCACTCAGGCTAGCCAAGGAGACTGCCCATGAACCACACAAAGGCTCATATATGCATTGCTAAGCCTTCAGGAAGGACACAGGCAAGTCATCCTTGGCTACCAGAGCTAGACCCTTATCTCCATGTAAGGCTTCCTCTCTTCTTCTTCTTTTTCTTCTTCACCATCACCATCATATTATTGTGCATGGCTAGCTAGCTAAGATAGCTCACTGTTGCCTGCTGGTTTGATCGCAATGCTTGCAATTCCAGAGCTATTTATAGGCAGCTCGCAGAGCAGGTGGTTTCATCTTTTGCATCCAACTAGAATCTTTCATCGCAATCTTCATTCAGAGAACATATTCTAGGTAATGTCAACCTAGCTAGCCTCAATTCTCATCGATCCCTTGTGGCACAGCTAGATAACTCCAGCAACAGGTACAAAAAAGATGCATGCATGGTGAGCATAAAAACAGATTACATAGCAAAGCAAACTTTTGCAATCTAGCAGAAAAATTGGCAGATTCAGTTTTATCTTGCTGGGGCTTAGTGGCCAAGCTCAAGGTCCAAAAGCAATGTTCACACAGTGAGTCAGAGAATCAGAGTATTCTTATTATGGATTGGTTCTTTTCGGCTACGGCTGACGAGTTTTAGTCTAGTACAGGTGTTTATGTGAATGAACTAAATGTTGATAAACTGATAGATCACTTCTAAAAGATTGTCTCGAAAGCATGATAAAGAAATCGTCTCATTTATTTATTCAGAAAAAATCCATAAGTTGACCGGCAATTGATGGGCTTTGAGGAAATTGGCTTATACAGTAGGTATACATGGGCTGTTAGCTGCCTATCAGTACCAAGCTCAAAGCAGGCCTAAGCCCAAAACATTCATGTGTCGATATACTGCAATACTCTCTCTCTTTTGGTTCACCTCCATCAAAGTTGGAGACATGAACATTAGGGATGGCAACGGCCCCCATTCCCCATTCCCTGGTGGGGAGTTCCCCTATTAGGAGACAGGGATAAGGCATTTTCTTTCCCCATACGAATAGAATTGAGTAAAAACTATTCCCCATCGGGTGAAACGGGGGTAGGGCCGTTCCTCTGCTCCCCATTCCCGTTCCCCACATGGGCCCCCGTATAAGCAATTTAGCAGTGACTAGCAGAGTAGCAGTGCCTCATTGCCTCGGCCCAAAAGGCCCACATTCTCGAAACCATCCTCGGTGCCTCCGCTCATTTGCTGCGATCATTCATTTCATTCACTCGGTGCGGCAGCTCGGTTCAGTTCTTCCTCACCCCTATGCCTCCCTCTCCCTTAGTCCCTCTAAAGTGGCGGCTGCAGCGCACCGCGCACAGCGCAGTGCCACTACCGGCTCCTCAGCCCATGCTGGCGAGTGGGCGATCGGACCTCTCCGGAATCCGACCCTCCGCTCCACGCCGTCGCCCCGTAGCAAGCCCTGACAACTGGATCTGCTCCTCCTAGCTCCCGGCCTGGCACAGCTGCAGCAAACTCCTCCCGACGGCCAGACCACTGGATTTGCCTCCCTCTCCCTTCGAAGCCGGTCGAGCGCCTCCCCCCCCCCCCCCGGTCTGCCTCCCTCTTCCCCCAAAGCTAGAACAAGTGAGCTCCATAAATTTTCAATTTACACTAAAATTATAGAGGTATTGCTATTGTAAGATACTACTTGTCCATCTATTATGTTCGTGTGGATTTCCCCCTTTTTTCAATTTCTTCTGCTATCTGTCTTATATACTATCATTTTCTATATCAAATATAGAAATACTACATGTATGTCTACTGTTTGCATCATTTTATATCCAACCTATATGTGTGATTTCGGCAACTATATGCACCAAGTAGAATTGCCACATGAGTACATGACTACATGAGATAAGATGCCCAGGTGATAAATTAGCTTTATGCAAAAAGTAAGTATATAATTTGCAAACTTTAAGTTTATGACTCAAAACAACCATCTGAAAGTTTGCAATCATTTGCAAACTTTCAGAGGCCTAGGTGGAAAATTAGCTTTATGTCTCAGATTCTTGATCCATTCATCCTCTAGATTCTTGATATTCATAAGTTTAATGGAACTATAGATCCCAGATTAATCATGTCTACCAATCCATCTGAAAGTAGTACCCATGATCTAGCTATAGCAATATCATCCTCTAGAGCAGCCACACCATCTTCATTGCCGGAATCAGTTAATGACTCAAAACAACCATATGAAAATGAAAAGATTGAAATTTCTTATGATGAGAATGAAGATGGCGTTGTTGGTTCAAAAAGGAAGTTGACGTCGGTTGTTTGGAAAGAGTTCAAGAGGGTTAAAGTCATGGGTAAAATTAAAGCAAAATGCAATCACTATTTTAAAAAACTTGGAGGAGAATCCAAAAATGGAACTAAGTATCTCCACGACCATCTAAAGGTTTGCCCATATAGAAAGAGTAAACTTATAGGACAGAAAAACCACAATGAGCCAATCTTCTTTAAGGTTTACTTCTAAAGATGGTGGGAAGGTAAATGTAAAAAATTACACATTTAATCAAAAAATTTGTTGGAACGGAACTTGCTGCCATGATGGTGTTACATGAGTATCCTTTGTCCATTGTTGACCATATTGGTTTTCGAAGATTTGTTAGTGCACTTCAACCCCTATTCAAAATGGTGACAAGGAACACTATTAGTTATGAAATGTTTCAAATATGAGTTTTCATCTCTAATTCCTACAATATGTATTCTATAATTTGTGCACTATGTATTTGCAATTATTAGGAAAGACATTCTAGATCAATACAAAGAAGAAAAGATGAGGGCAATTGAATACATGTCGGGAATTCGATTTAGAGTTGCCATCACTAGTGACATGTGGACTTCTGACAACCACAAAAAAAGGATACATAGCTATCACAGCTCATTTCATTGATGATGCTTGGAAGCTTAGGAGTGTTGTCGTGAGGGAATTTTTTTCCATGTATCATTAATGTGTTCACAAGATTGACTTTGAAATAAATATAAAGGTATGTACATAGAACAATTATTACTTACTTTGTGTTATTTGCTTTCGTAGTTGTCCATAAAAGAAATTGATACTTCCGAATTGTATCTTGTCGATGGCGGCAATGGAGAGCCAACTAGCTTTTGGATTTGTCTTCAAGACATTCAAGAAGGGCTACAGGTCAATAGCTACTTCAAGTGTTAAATGGAAAATTTATAGCTACTTCAAGTGTTAAATTTTTTTCACTGTTAACTATTCCTCTAATTTACATAGGAGATGACACTATGAGTTGCTGACTTGCTGTTGGACATTGGCCACTAGAGTATAGACTGCTTTGAGCCTTGTCTTGTTTACTATCTTTTATTTACGCAATTGAATGGACTATGATTGTATGAAACTATGAATGTATGGAATATGGATTATACCTTGTAACCTTAGATGTTATTAATTAGGGATCATGGACTTGTCTTGCTTGATGTCTTCTATTTAGACTATTGAATGGAGTATAATTGTATGAATGTGAAACCTAGGATGAAATTTACTCATTTCATGCATATGGCTATTTCTTTGCTTGTTATTTGGATATGGATTGTTTGTTATTTGGAGTAGACCTTGACTGCCGCCAAGGCCAAGAATGAGAAGGTTATCTGGAGGCATTGATGCTCATATCTTACCCTAAAATCGCAATGATCAGGTACTAAGCTGCGTAAAAATTCAATTTCTTATGGCATCTTTATATTGTTGTTAATCTGATGAAAATTATGTGTCACCATTCTTACAGGGCTTTGAGAATCAGATGTTTTTGGTGATGCTGCTGATAGTCTATCAACCCTTTTCATTTTGAGGTATCTTCATACTTGAAATGTTTGTTTCTTCTAAATAATTATGTGTTGTGGAAAAGATAATATAATTCATGATTCCTGCTAGTTTATTTATGCATATTATTGGGGTAGGAATGACTACATATGTTATGTACATTGAAATGATTTACTTCAGCTCATTTTACTTCAGGATTTACTTTGAAATGATTTCGTTTCATCATGTCATGGTACCGTTCTCTCTGTAGCATAAGTAATATTCACCAAGCTTGCTGTCAAATGTTTTAAAATGGCTTGTATGTACCAAAACATAACGCATAGATATCAGCGTTAATTGAATTTCCTGTTTGGTCACTGACCATATTTTTTGAGCATGTGACAGCAGAATGAACCAAAGCTATAAATACACACGTCCAGACATGTTTGATGTCACATATTTGAATTATCTTCAGTGCTAGCAGCTTAAAAATGTCAGGTGGTGACATATAGGCCCTATTCTTTTCAGCTTTCAAAAGCTGTAATTTTTAGCTTTTCTACAGTAACTAGCTTTTAAACGGAGTATCTTTTCAAGATAGGGTTTACTAATTAATTATAGTATATACTTTACCGACTTCATTTATATCGGCAAAAACCGTACGTGAGTTTCTGTTACTCTGTAATCTCTTGCACAAATAGCCTAAAAACCACAAGCCGCGGCCAAAAGCTACAAGCTGCAGCAAAAAATAGCAGGCCCTATAGACTGGAATTTCAGTAAGCTGCCAAGATTTGTGCTATGTAGTCCCAGTCAAACTTTTCTACATACCAACTCACAAATATGAACAAGGTACCTTTCCTAGATGAGATATGTGGCCCTTCAACTCAAGCAAACATGCCTATAATGCAGCCATCCATTTCATTGATTTCTCTGATATGCTATTGTCAGGATTTCTTTACAACGATACTCGAAGCCCCACTTGTGGTTTGGATGGAGAGTTGGGAGACCTTTTGTCATGGACTCATGGGTTGGCATTCCTGAACCTTCTCTCTTTGATATTTACACATTTCTTGACAGTGATTCTGTACTTTGGGCTTGAACTTCTGCATTTACGCTGAGTACCAGATTTACTATTTCCTGTGATCTAAATACCCTAGGCAGGAATTGTGATATAGCTGTTTGAGATCACTGCATCTACATTTACCTTTCAAAGAACTCTTCCTAACTCCGCTCGTTTCAGCTTCAGCTTCTAGCTTTTGGCTTATTTTTCACTATTTATAAATTTCATCTTTTTCTGATTTTTTCGCTTTTTACCGGTTCTTTTTTTCCCTGTATTCAGGGGTGTTGTCCGAGATGAGCTAACACATTTCTTCTATTTTTAAATTCTTTTAAATTTAATTACGCTAAATAAACCACCTTCAGTTACAGTGAAATTTCAACCAATTATAATACATTTTTAACTATAAATCACAATTTTTCAGCCTAATCGAGCAGGGACTTATACACTCGAGATAAGAGAATGCCCCCGTTACCACCCCCTAATGATCATGACATACATTCATCTGCCGATATACTATAATATTTCTGGTAAGATTCAGAGGCCAATATACAACTCGATTCCGTAGACCAAACAGACGCTTCCGGACTCCGCCGCAACAGTCACGGTCACGGCATCTTTAACCAATTAAGTAACCAATCCAGCAGATTAATTAACTAATATACTCCCAGTAGGTAGGAGTGTGCTACCGAAAGGAGCAGCTACGCTAGTAGCTAGCTAATATAATACAACGCTAATCGAGGCCCTCCACTAGGCCAGCCCGGCTTAATTTAATCGTCACTTGCCAAATCCAGCTATAAACCAGCGTCGCTCAGGCCCACGTGGCAGCCCCGGGTTGGTTCGTCCAAGATTTCGCGACGGTTTTTGTTATTCGCTTGTGGCCGCGATGACGTCACGGGTGACCTCAATTCCAAAAGTTGCAGCAGTAGTATACTGCACGTACCATATTTTTTTTGCTTAGTTAAAACGTTTTTTTTAAGTGTTAGTTAAAACATTTTGATTTGCTACTAACACTAGAATTAGCGAGTATGGTCGATGTCTCACCTGGCGCAACCCCCAACGAACTCCCATGCACCCCAATTGCTTGCAACTTAAATAAAAAAATCTGGTATAATTCATATTGAGTTTTGCTACGCGTACCAATAAAACTGCTTATTCAAAACGATGATGAACAAATCATCCTATTTATTTATTTGAGAAAAATTGTAAGCGAAAAAAACTCGACCAATATATAATAGACTAGGAGGGTGGTGTTAGGACTATAAGTAATTGCGGAAGTCCAGATGCTTTGGGAGGGTACCGGCCATATTTTTTTGGATTGCAGCTAATAACTTTTTGCTATGGTTGATGATTTTTGTGTACGTTTTTTGAAATAGTAACAGACGATGGAGATGTCTATATGGATGACACACACGATTTTAGACTCATGAAGCTATTGAAGAATCCGCTTTAAAAAATCATAACTATTTGCTTCGACCTTCAAAGATACCAAAAGCCCAAAACAGAAGAGCTATTACCTACTACGTACCTATGCCATCTCAGCCCGATCAAGCTAGCTAGCAAGTAGTAAGGCTTTCCCACTTTCCTCCGGTTTGGAACGCAGAAATTTGATAGGATTTATATGACAACTGTACTACTACATATAAAATCAGGGGCTAAATAGTGGAGTGGTTTTGGATATGGTACGGTCGTACGGGTACGGCTATTACCGCTGTAACAATTTGCTAGACTGCTACTACTAGCTAGCTAGCAAAGAGTAGTACTGTACATTTTTGGAAACTTGTACCCTTGTAACAACATGCTATTTTGGTCTATTGCAAAATTGGAAGTCCGGGTTTAGCCGGATAAGATCAGCTTTAGCGGTTTCGTCTGGTCGGTGAAGTTTGCGGTCAAGGTACGTCGTACTCTTGAATCGCGTAAAGATTGTAGATTTATAGGGTTTATTTGGTAAAGCTCTATCAACTTCAGATCTACGAAAAACAGCTCTACTTCACGAAATTTTACCCAAACGCTCCAGCTCCGCGAAATCTGGATCCACCAAAATCCTGGATCTGAGGGCCAGATCCATGGATTTCATGGAGCTCCTCAAGGGGTGCTCCACCGTGGAGTTTGGTGGTAATTACCCACCAATGCCACTGGTTACACATCTCATCCCACCAAAAGTGGCCATTCCCACCAAAACCTTAATTTCGTGGATCTGGAGCTGCTGTACAAGCCAAACACTCTATGGTGGGATCCCAGATCCACGGCGGAGAAGCTGCTGCTCCAGATCCACGTTTTCAGTGGTGGAGCACTCCCAAACAGGCCCATAGTGCGTCAGGATAGTCAACAGACGGAATTAAACTTTTCGTGTGAAAATCGTGTGGAGAATTACTCGCTAATTGACAATTGTGGATGCTAATAACTCTACGGATTCATTGGCAATCTTAACTGGTATTTAGATCTTATCGATGGATGCAATTGATTTGAAATACTTTATTTCTTGTGAGCCATGCATGCATGTTGGTAGTGATTTGGTGAATTAAGATAAATCCGTAAATATGGTACTTCCCAAGCACACCAAACTCTGTGCTTAAGGGTTTGGTTCGTACTTAATTTGTACCGTTCATTGGACTGCAACATTGTTGACTTTGACCTGTTCGATCTCAATGGCGATTTCTTGTGGGAATCAGCACGGCCAACTCCACACCAGCTAGCACGTACTGTTGCACGTCAAATCAGATACTTGATGTGGGTCAGTTCATATCGGCTTTTATTAATAGCTTTTAGTTATAACTAATGAATAGTAACAGCTGATAAATAGTGATGACTGATGAATAGTAGTGCATTATATAAGGTAAATGGTGCAACGAAGGGCACTATAATATTCGAACCGTCATACGATTTACAGAATTATAATATAATAAAATACAAATTACGTTACAATATGTGAAAGCGAAAAATAGTGGCTAATGAATAGTAATGGCCGATAAAAATGATTTATAGAAGCTAGAGCGTTCGTATTGATTTCTGTTTCTAAAAGCAGAAGCCAGAAGTAGAAGCCAATATGAATATACCCACAAAGTTGTCCAACAGCCCAAGCTAAGGAATTAATTTTGATGTGCCACTTTTCTTTTCTTTCTTTTTTGAAAAGAATAGAGATGGTTTTCCATACGAAAGCCAGACAGACAGAGATGTAACCAAGGGACCATGCATTCCTATGGCCCTATCTTGTTGGATATGTGTCTGTTATTTTGTTTTTCGGATTTTTTATTTTTGAAATAATTATTATTTATTAGACTAATAAACTATAGTTAAAAGATATAAACTACCGTAAGAAAAGAATATCAATATAACCTTGTGCAATAATAAGAGAGATCTGGTGCCGTATCGGTTGGTGCAAATGTCATCTTTGCGACAGCGAAAGCGTCCAATCGCTAACCTCCGGAATTTGACAAGCACGGCTGGCTTAAGCTTGAGAGAGAACCTAATTAAAAGCACATGATCAAAATGTACCTAGAAGCATTCTCCAATATTCTCCATGTGGAATGGCTATGATCAACATGTACCAAGAAGCATTCTCCATGTAGAATGGCTATGATCAACATGTACCCAGAAGCATTCTCCAATATTCTCCATGTAGAATGGCTAAGGGCCTGTTCTTTTTAGCTGTAGCTTATGGCTTTTGGTTGAAATTTTTGAATTTTGGCTGTTTACGGTACAGATTACGGAGAGATCGATACTCACTTGCGATTTTGGTTGGTACAGATGTTGTGCTTTTAACGTGTACTACGTTTAACTTGTAGACCCCGTCTTGAGAAAATACTCCGTTTAAAAGTTAGGTACTGTAGCGGCTGCCAAAAGCCGGGCGGCTTGTGCCCTGCCAAACACCCCCTATGATCAACATGCACCAAGAAGCATTCTCCATGTGGAATGGCTATGATCAACATGTACCCAGAAGCATTCTCCAATATTCTCCATGTAGAATGGCTATGGGTACGATTACTAAAGGCTAGCAAAGGCCATTGCTGGACTTCACGTGTTGGTACTCCCAATCTGTCACTGACTATTCGTATACGGTTTCTCAAGCTATTCCTGTTCTGTCCTTTTTTCGCTCTTCAAAGAGTTTTAGTTTTTCATTTCTCCTAATAATCACTATTTAAATTATAAAAAATATAAGCTGCGGCTCAAAAGAATATACCTAAAATCACGGAAATCACGAGCAGTACTAGGAAGCTCACGCAGGACGATATTGATAGTGTCGACATTGATATGTGGCACCATCATGCCCATAAGCAGCTTGTCGGCTTTGCATGATGATCCAATATTTTTGTTAGCTAGACCAAATGTTTTACCTCCAGGTTTGCAAAAGGCGAAAGCAAAGTGCATGATTAGTGAAAGTAGCGATTGAAAGCCGATCGAAGTACGTACACATGCAAAACTCTCTCCCGATTGGCCATTGGATCAAGCAATTTAATGTACACTTCAGATTTGTTCGAGAGATCCTTCGTTTGGACAAATTTTGAACTGATCTGCAACCTTTACATTACTTGATTCAACGATCTTAATTAAATTTCCACACTCTAAAACAGCTTTCTATGAAAGATTTCATTAAAAATAAACTGTCCACACATATGCATGTGGATGGGTTTAAATTTGTTTGTACTTCAGGTGTGGATATCTCTCAGATTTTCATTGAACGATGAAGTCAGCTCGTAGAGCCGTAGCAGCGGCTCTCATCGGTTTGGCTTGAACTTCTGGCTTATTTTTCACTATTTATAAATTTCGCCTTTTTCTGAACTTTTGATTTTTTGTTGAGCTTTTTTGTCTGTTCTTTTTTTCTCGTATTCGTTTGTATTATACATATTGGGCTAACATATTTTTTATATTTTTAAATTTTTTAAATTTAATTATGCTAAATAAGCCTCTGTCAGGTACAGTGTTTTTTCAGCCATAAACCATGAGCTTTTAAACCCAACCGATCACCAATTTGCTAGGTTAATAGTGCATCAACATCACAGTGGCCTATCTTTTGAGATTTTCATTGAACGATGAAGTCAGCTCGTAGAGCCGTAGCTAAAGCTGTGATCGTTTTGGCTTCAGCTTTTGGCTTCCGGCTTATTTTGCACTATTCATAAATATCGTCTTTTTCTGAACTTTTGGTTTTTTGTTGAGCTTTTTTGCCGGTTCTTTTTTCCCGTATTTGTTTGTATTATACATAATGGGCTAATATATTTTTATATTTTTTAAATTTAATTATGATAAATAAGTCACTATCAGCTACAATATTTTTTCAGTCAGCTATCGTGCTTTTCAGTCATAAACCATGAGCTTTTAAACCCAACCGATCACCAATTTGCTAGGTTAGTGCATCAACATCACAGTCAACGTGGAATTAAAAGTCGCTTCCTGATCACTTGCATTACACTGAACTGAAACATGTGCTCCTGCATGTTCCTTTTCAGTGGCCTATCTTTTGAGATCTTTTCGCCATTGTCTAATCTATCACTTATCGCTTTATGTCATCGGGACCTTGCAGCTGAGTCATGACAGGTGAGATGACCTAACATCTTGTAGCAACACCTGCCAAGGACATGGCACTGTATTCGTCAAGAGCACTCATTCTGCACTCCCAAAATGCAAACATCAATGCACCTAATTAGTTTACAATCAAGATGAAAATGTTCGTCATTACAAGCTGGCACTATATATATGTATATATACCCAACTGGTTTAGTGGTGATCGGTTCGGCTGAAAAACTCATGGCTTATGGCTGAAAACACTGTAGCTGATTGAAAAAAGCACTGTAGCTGACAAAGGCTTATTTAGCATAATTAAATTTAAAAAAATTTAAAAATATAAAAAATATATTAGCCTATTACGTATAATACAGATAAATACGGAAAAAAAAGAACTGGCAAAAAAGCTCAACAAAAAGCCAAAAGTTCAGAAAAATACAAAACTTATGAATAGTAAAAAATAAGCCAAAAATCAGAAGCCGAAGCCGAGTTGATCAAGGCTAAACTTACATGCATCCAGCTTAGGGCTTACCCAACTTGTTAGCTCATGTCTGTGTATATTGTCATGTCAAAGGATTAACCATATCTTGCTAAAAAAGTGCTTATGTACCCTAAAAGCTGGATCATCTGTTATGCAACAATTCACGAGCCCTAGTTCATTGCATCTGAGCCATATGCCAAATGTCTGTTTCAAATTATGTGTACGGACTTCTAAAAAGATTGTGTGTACGGACCAAAAGGGCAATGTCAAGGAAGAGAATCCAAAGTGCTTCCCTCTCTTCATTGTTTCAATCCTAACCGTTGATTTTTATTCCCTGGAAGCAGCAACAATCACGTCAAAATCTTCATTTGGACATTAATATTCG
The DNA here is from genome assembly GCA_017311315.1 of Dendrocalamus latiflorus. Lineage (NCBI taxonomy): Eukaryota > Viridiplantae > Streptophyta > Magnoliopsida > Poales > Poaceae > Dendrocalamus > Dendrocalamus latiflorus. The sequence goes on along the minus strand of CM029653.1, from coordinate 40,625,515 downwards.
GTTTCACTTATTCCCTCTCTTGATTTTGTCTCTCATCTTAGCTAAAATCTAACGTGCGTAAGATTTAAGCATGGCTAAGCCGTAGAATTGGAGATGCCGTGATCCATAAATCATCGTGACCCATAATGTTAGAGTCCTTTGGTTCAATTTATATTTTTTTCTTGTTCAATTTATATTTTTTCTACTTTATTATCAAGACACGTAGTTCTTCCTATATGTATATGTATAGATCTTTGTGCTATTCAGCCATTTGTCTTTTAATTTTTAGTTTCTTTCAATAATTACTATTTATTATACTAATGGATTTTTTCTTTTCAGCCTCTAAAAATTACTTTTTGATTTTTCTACTGTAACTAACTTTCAAATAGAGTGTCTTTTTAAGACGAGGTCAACAAGTTGATTGTAGTAAACACTATAGCGACTTCATTTATATCAGCCAAAACCTCGCGCGAGTTTATATTACTCTGTACTTTCTCTCATAAACAATCCAAAAACTATAAACTGTAGCCAAAAATCATAAGTCAAAACAAAAAAAACAGACGTAATAAGCTTCAGCTATAAACTACAATCTGAAAGAACAACAGACCATATATTTCATCGGAATCCATACCGTGCAGCACATAAATTTGAGCTTTTCTACTTTGGAAGAAAAAGAACCGGAGATTTCCTTTTGCCCAATACGGAGCCGTCTCATGCTGTGCGCGCATGTTGATCGATCACCTCCCCTGCACGGCCGCACCTTTCCGCGTCCCGCCCCGCGGCGCACCCACGTGGACCCCCGTAACGCATGCCCCACCGTGTCAGCGTCCCGAAACCCCTCCTACTCAGCGCGCCAGCTCAGCGAGTGCCGCGAGATATTTTCCGACATACGCCGACTGCCGCGCCGGGCCCACGGGCGCGGCCCCGCCACCTCGACGCAACGGGAGAGCGCCACGTGGAAAGAAGAACCGCTCCTCGGTGTTCGGCGCCGCGCAGCGGATGGGCGGCTTCTCCATTACGCCCCCCTCCTCCTCGCTCGCTACTGATTGCTTTGCATAAAGCGTAAAACCTCTCGCGCTCTCTCTCCATTTGATTTCTTCCTCGCCTCAGATTAGGGTTCGCACGTGCGTGGACTACTTGTCGCTTTGTGTGGTTGGGTGGCGTGGCGGCGCCGGAGATGAAGGACGGAGGCGGGGGAGGGGGGAGGCAGCAGTGGCCGTGCGACTACTGCGGGGAGGCGGCGGCGGCGCTGCACTGCCGGGCGGACGCGGCGCGGCTCTGCGTGGCGTGCGACCGTCACGTGCACGCCGCCAACGCGCTCTCGCGGAAGCACGTGCGGGCGCCGCTCTGCGCGGGGTGCTCCGCGCGGCCCGCCGCGGCGCGCGTCGCGGCCGGGGGAGGCGAGCCGGCGTTCCTCTGCGCGGACTGCGACGGCGGGTGCGACGGCGCGGCCCGTCTCCCCGTCGAGGGGTTCTCCGGGTGCCCTGCGGCGGCCGAGCTCGCCGCGTCCTGGGGGCTCGATCTCCCCGGCGGCGGCGGCGGCGGAGGGGAGGACGAGGAGGAGGACGCCTTCTTATCCGCGCTCGACTACTCCATGCTGGCGGTCGACCCCGACCTGCGCGACCTCTGTGTGCCCTGCGACCCGCCGGAGGTGGCCGCCTCCGGAGGCGGCGGCCGGCGGCTCAAGGGGGAGGCGCTGTGCCACCAGCTCGCGGAGATGGCGCGGCGGGACTCGGAAACTGTGCAGCCGCAGCAGCACTCGGATCTGAGCCCCCGCACGCCTCGCCGAACCTCCGCCGCGGCCAGCGGGCGTTTGCCGGAAAAGCAGGCGCCACCACCGTTGCCTTCTCCTGTTTCCGCAGCTCCGGAGGCGCCGTTGCCGTACACGTCCCTGCTCATGATGGCGCCGGCCAACTGCGCCGAGCTGGTCGGCAGCGACCGCCTCGGCGATGACGACGAACAACTTCTATGGGAGTGCACCGCGCAATCAGTGGCACCCACCCAGGTAAAAGAGAGGAGTTAAATTCGATTTTTTTTTACTTCTTGGAATTCAGTCAATTTACATTGCAATTGTATTGCCAAATCTTTCATCGTTAGTAGTGAGTAATATTAGTTGCATTGTCTTAAGTAGCGGCGCTGTCGTAGCCTATCACGCATTAGAGCAAGGCTAATAATGCAGCCTAGCTGTATGGACACTTACAGCCCACTTATCAGCCTATTCATATAGTAGTTTACAGCCAGCTGAAGGCTGTATAATCCACCCCTTTCTCTCACAAAGTTTCTTGGTTCTTGTGCTTCAGCTGGCTGTAAACTTACAGCCCACCTCTCTTCTGTCTCCTCCTCTCTCTCCTCTACCTCAGCATACAGCCTACTAACAGCCTCTTATTATACTTGCTATTAAGATCACATGGTGGTGAGAAATGTTAGGATCTTGTATCTCACTGCTAACAACTGAAATCGAACTGTTCTGTAGAAGGCTCATCACTTCTTAGTTGCAGTCAGTGGTCAATTCCACTGATCAATCAGATTGCGAAATGCAGTCGTGATCTCTCTGGTAGGCGAGGGGATGGGTAAAAACGATTGGTTTCGTGATGAATACTAAGGTGCCAGTTCTGAAGCCACCGAAGTTTATACACTTCCGAGCCTTTGCACATGACCACATGGTTTCCTGTGGTTGTACTGACCTAGTTTCCAGCTCTTGTTCCCTAGGTTTTATCAGCCAGGAGAACAGAATGGTTTCATTAGCTTTGAGTGGAGATAAATTTAACCTTTTTTTCCCTCACCATTTATGACTCGGTTCCATCAAAGAGTAGTACTAGCTTGTAGTTGCAATAAAGGTTCACGGACCGGGTTGTCTTAGGGACATTGAATGCACAACTTGGGACGATGGCGAAAGGAGTATTTTCCTTTACCAATAATGCAAATTAGACAGGACTTTCTGAGGAGGTGTTGATATCACAATATGGAAAAGTGCATCTGTGATTCTGCACATTATTGCATTCTTCAGAGTATCTGACTTTTCAGATATGGAATAGATCCTATGATCCGTGCAAATCGGATCATGAATCATGATGCACTGATTGCAATAATGTTTATTTGAACTTTTGACTACACATTGCGTTGCTATGTCTACAGTTTTAATTCGCCTGATAAACACTAATACAATATTTGAGAGTGTTAGAAATAATCTTGACTTAGAGTTCAAGACCTAGTAGAGTCCGTGTTCGTATGTAACTTAAGTTGAAGTTGTGTCCAACTTGAAATCCGAATACATATACTATTAGGAGATTACTAGCCTATCTATTGAGGAGGCTTGTAACCAGTTTTGTAAGAAAAGTAAAAAAGGGGGGAGCAAACAAGAGAATAGAGATATTCAGAAATTCTCCTATGTTCTCTCCGTTTATTTGCGATGTGTGTGCTTTCTCCTGGATCAAAATTTTAACAAGTGGTATTAGAGCTTAGGTGAGAACCGAGTCGTTGGAAAAATCATCTCGACGATTCCGTTTTCAGCGCGTCTCACGCGGCGCTCCTGAGGCGCACGTCGCTTGTCTTCGCGCAGCTCTCCCGGGAAAAAGACGTGCGCGGCACGTTCTTCCGTTCCCTCGGTCCAAGAGCTACTTTAAAGTAGCCTGAGATCTTGATTCTTGCTCAAGATCATGTCGCATTCTCCGGGAAGTGGCGTCACCGGTGACGAGGCATCATTCAATATGATGGCGAAGGAGAGTTTCGTTGTCTCGCTGTATTATCTGATGCTCACGACGAGCAATTATGCAGCTTGAGCAATTAAGATGAAAAAACGTTTCTTACTAAAGCACTCAGTGATGATGAACCAACATTGCTCTGATGAAGATTGGAGTCAGGGACGTCGAGAAGATGTGTCGCCGTCCAAACTCAAGTAGGGTGAAAAGAAATCGGAACATTGAGAAGATGTGTTGCCGTCCAAACCCAAGTGAGGTGAAAAAATCGAAACGTTGAGGAGATGTGTCATCATTCTGTGTCAAGTATGAGTTTAGTAAGTCGTAGTTGAGACCGACTGTCTCAATGTTTTAGAATCTTTGCATTTGGATGGACTCGTACCAGTTGAATTGAGTTCCTACATGTAACTTGCATGTAGAACGCTTCATATGGAGGCGTGGCTGGTAGTTCATAATGCATTGAGACTAAAACTAGAGTATGTCAAGTCGAGATTAAGGGGGAGATTGTTAGAAATAATCTTGGCTTAGAGTTCAAGACGTAGTAGAGTCCGTCTCCGTGTGTAACTCAAGTTGAAGTTGTGTCTAACTTAAAGTCCGAATACAAATACTAGAAAGAGATTATTAACCTATCTATTGAGGAGACTTGTAGCCAGTTTTGTAAGAAAAAGAGGGAGCAAATAAGATAATAGAGAAATTCAGAAATTCTCATGTGTTCTTTCCGTTTATTTGCGATGTGTGTGTTTTCTTCTGAATCAAAGTTTTAACAGAGAGGCTTGTATATGCTTGTAGAGTTGACTAGGGGTGCAAACGGGTCGGGTTAATCCCGACCGATCCGACACCGAATCCGATTGGTACCGAATCCGATTGGTATCGAATCCGGAGAAAAAATATGGGTTAGGATATGGTAATAGCAATATCCGTCCGAATCCGATACGTCTTCAAGTTTGATTTCAGGTTAGTGCTACTATTTGACGTTTCATTTTCTTTTGCAATGGTAAAATAAAATCTTCCACATCAGCCTATTAAGTAGTAACATCAAGTTCTTGACAGTACGTCCTCCTACTCCATTTGTTGTACTGCATGCATTCTTTACAAACGGGTTAATCCCGACCGATCCGGCACCGAATCCGATTGGTACCGAATCCGATTGGTACCGAATCCGGAGAAAAAATATGGGTTAGGATATGGTAACAATAATATCCGTCCGAATCCGACCCGTTTGCACCCCTAGAGTTGACATTGACAAAATGATATTTTTCAACAAATCAAACCTAGCAATTCCAGATGCTTCAAAATCTTCCAATTTTTTCTTCAATTTTACTCCTGGAATGTGCTTCTTGTCAAGGGGAAAAAATGACAGTTCACTACTTGTTATCTGCATGACAGATATGGGACTTCAATTTAGGAAGATCAAGGGATCACAGTGAGAACTCTGCACTTGAAGTTGGATTTGGTCCAAATAATGGAGGCTTTATGATCAAGAGTTATAATGACATGCTCAAGGAAATTTCTTCTGGGACAACAAAAGATTTGGAAGATATTTATGACTCAAGATACTGTGCAGCTGCGGAAGATATCATGTCAAATAATATCCGTCAGTTGTCATCCAAAAATGTAAGTCATCGGCCCCTTTTTTCCAACGTAAACAGACACTTGCTGTGCCTATCCAGCGCATTTGGCACCTGATTCACCTAGCATAATAGTGTCAAGCATGGCATTCTCATATTGGCCCTGTGCTAGAAAATGAAGTGTTATTAGTCCATGCATGTGATGGCAAGATTTCTCATACTTCATGCAATTTTATATTGTCTGCATAGTACTATAACCTCCAACACCAAGGAGCAAAGTCATAACATGATTTCTCTGGTAAAATATGCCTTAATTATGAATTTTAGATACACAGAATCCTCTAGTTTGCACTTTGCAGTCATGACTCTTACCCCTTAGTAAACTTCTACAATAAAGGCCTGTGCATTGAGTAATCCAGACAATTGGTTAAGGAATTTTTTAGGAATGGTTGATCAAAGTGTCAGGATTAACAAAATACTGAAAAGGAGCTGCTTGAAGATGTACCCAAACTTGCTTAAAATGTGCATTTTCATGGGGACACCGATATGCCATGTTGTGCATACCGTGGTCATTCCTCTAGCTCTTAACTTTCCAGTTGACCACATAACAGAGCTTTTGCTGATGTTGATGCACCACTTACTGTTCAATGGGTTTGGGCTGTCATGTTCCTAATTCGATCTTATCTTTTAAGGAGCTATTCTTGTAAAAGTAGGCTCCATGGTCCCATATGGTGTGAGGTGTGAACACTTTTAGCTGTTTTCGATCACCGGGATAGTTATGGACCACGGTACAGATCCTTGTTTCGCCCTCCTTTGGTCCACCGAGTCATGGAGGCATCTTGTTTTCTTATGAAACATTAAAGGCCGATTTTGTCAGCACTAAGAACTCGCTATAGAAAGCGCCACCACGTGTTGTTGGTTTTGCATCATTGTAGAGAAGTACTAAGTCTCTATCTGGGGCTCCTCTAAAATTTTCTGCATCTGCTCTTGCAGTACACCTAGCTGGTAGCATATAGCTCGAGTTACTCAGGTTCTGTGCTGATATTTCTTTGCAGCCGAGCACCGGGAGCAACAAACGGAAGGTGAGCTCATGCACCTCGACAATCGACGGACCAACCACCTCTGGGAAACATGTACCTGCCTCAGGACCCTTGGGGAGCTCATCTAATGACAGGGGAGCAGCTCTCACCAGGGAGATATCCTTTGGGGATCAAACCATCGTCCCGGCTGGAGTTGAGAGACCAACCACAAAGATCGACAGCGAGATGCTAGCGCAGAAAAGGGACAGCGCGATGCAGCGGTACAGGGAGAAGAGGAAGAATCGCAGGCATGGATGAACTGACCCTGACTTCACCTGCCTGCTGCTGACCAGCAAATTCTTCTCTCCGATTTTCTCACAGTAGTTTCCGCTAATTTCTGCAGGTATGACAAGCACATCCGGTACGAGTCGAGGAAGCTGAGGGCAGACACGAGGAGGCGAGTGAAAGGCCGCTTCGTCAAGTCGAACGAAGCACTCAACGCCGGTAACGGCGGATGAGCCCTCTCGTCCTGTGAATAGCTAGCTGCATGTGGCCTGGTTTTTCGCGTAGCAGATGGCGCTACATATGAAGCTGATACGCCGCGTTGCACCTATGCACGATGTCTTGCCCAGCTAAAATTTGCGCCTTTCAAGCATCGTGATTAATTTACACCAGAGATTATATTGCGCTGTGTTTTCTAAGAGACACCCCGTCCTGCTCCTCAGAACTCAGAAATAGGTAAGTTACACTATGATATGAGCTATATGTGCCTCATGCTTATGCTTGTAGTGAATCGTTTGGATATGATCCTGATAGCCCTATGCAATCTGGAGATGAGTCCACCAACACATGTTCTAAAACTAGTAGTAGCCAGATTAATTAAGACAATGAAATATAGCATGTGAGCACAACCAGTACACACTTCACAAATCTTTCAGATTAAGATCTACGATTATTCTAGACTAAATCAGTTCAATACTAAATAAGTCCGAACAATAGCTGGCTGGTACATGCACGAATGCGTAGCATAGCTGAACAGCATGACTAACCGAACACTTTTAACACAAGATTGATGGAGCCTATACACTGGCGAGCTCTGACGCAGCAAAGCTGAACGTCTTCTTGAGCGAGCTGTTGCTCTGTCTTAACTAACACTGTCTAGCTAGTATCTGGCCGGTGTCCTCGGGTAGCGCGAGAGGGTGCAGGCGAGGCCGAGGGAGAGGAAGGCGACGGAATAGCGATATATTAATAGCGTATTAGTGCGTTGAAACAAACAAACGTGAATCGATTATACGGAACGTTGTAATATGCGATATATTAATAGAATAATAGCGTATTATATAAAGAGGAGTTGGTAATTGTAGGTGCGTTCTCCTCTCCCCTCTCTACAGCCATCCGATTTGATTTGGACCATTCATCTCTCTTCTTCTCTCTCAGGATACAACCGCCCATCCCCTCCATTTTCCCTATCTCCTCGCGTATTCTGGCCACCCTTCTCTCTCTGTCGTTTGCTCTCCAATGTTTGATGTATGAAGTTAGCTAGACAGTAAGTTCCGTCTTACTATTTTTATGACTCTGTTGTAACGCACAGGTCTCTAACTAGTATTAATAGCGTATTAGTACTACCGTGCACTTGTTCTATTTTAAGCAGTTATACACACATTTGAATTTATAACTTCAAGTAGTTTGCAGTTTGAACTCCCAGTCTATTTGCATTTCAAATATAAATTTGATTGTTAAAATACATCTAGCCTATACTTCTGGATTTTATTTTGAGAAAGACCACTAATTGAAATTACTAATGAGCTTTAGCTGTGACATTATTCAACCCATCTTTTGCATTCAACATTTTTGTAGGGTCTAGGCAAACTATCTTGGTTAGGAAGTTGCAACCGTACGTGCGCTACCTGTATTTTGTTTATCCGACAGAAAATATACTTTGACATGTTCAGTGACTTTCTATAGTAGGCTGTTTGTGTTGTAAGCCAAATTTATGGCTTGTTTTTTTTTGACTTCGGCTTATGACTTTTAGCTATAGTTTATGAATTTTAGGCTATTTGTGTGAGAGAGTACGGAGTAACTTAAATTTATGTACGGTTTTAACCAATATAAATGAAGTCACTATAGTGTGTACTGCAATCAATTTGTAAACCCCGTCTTAAAAAGACACTCCGTTTAAAAACTAGTTACTATAGAAAAATTGAAAAAATAGCTTTTAGAAGTTAAAAAGATATGGGACGAATTTCAATAACCAACGGTCAAGATTTAAAATAACACTTACCCCTATGGAGGTAAACTGACTGGCTTATCAAAATATGATAACATGCATGTCAGATGCTTGTAGGTACATACATTTCCCTTTTTATGGTGCCGCTTAATTGGGCTGAAAAAAGTGATTTATGATTAAAATTTTACCGTAGCTGGCTTATTTGGCCTAACTAAATTTAAAAAAAATTTAAAAATAGAAAAAACATGTTAGCCTATCACGGACAATACAAACGAATATAGGAAAAAAAGAACCGGCAAAAAGCTCAAAAAGACAAAAAAAAATCAGAAAAAACAAAATTTATGAATAATAAAAAATAAACTAGAAGTCAGAAGCTCAAGCTGAAATAAGCATATACTGACAAGTCGAAATTACCTAGACTATATAATAGAAATTTTTTCACGCTCGAGACTAAAACTTATCCTACCACGGGCCTAATTCCGCCTCTACCATTGTCCAATGCGTTTCGAGATTTGTGCTCCACTCTCTCTCTCTTCTTCGTCTCTCCCCTCCCTCTCCGATGAGCTGCGCCATCCTCCGTCGGCCGACACCGGGCAAGGTTTCCGACCGCGAGGTTGTGAGGTTTCCAACAAGGTTTCGGGGTTTCTGGCTGGCTTTTGAGGTTGCCAGCAGTGGCAGCTAGGCCAGCAGCGGCGACGCGGCTCGTCAGAGAGAGAGAGAGAGGGCAGAGTGAGGGGAGAGAGACGGTGGAGCACGAATCCTACCGCGCATAGCACAGGATACTGTATACGGGTGCATGTACATACGGTTTTGATATTTCGTTTGTAACACCGAAAATTAAGGTACACTAATTTGTGAGTTCTGAATTATCCATCCTTGACAGAACAGGATGGATTCACGACGAGCGACTTGCATCAATCAGTAGGAATGATTCTTCTTCTTTTGAACAAGTGGAAGAATGGCCGAATGATTGTAAATGCAGCTTGATTACTGAGATTTGTAGGTGACCATACATACCACAGCAACTCATGAACCAAGCCTGTAGGAGTATAACATTGCATACCGTACAAATATGAACACCTACTGATGGCGAGCAGGAGCTAGCGTGATCTGATCCTTTTTTTCTGCGACCCTGACAACGAAATGTAAGCAAGCTCGAGTTACATTCAACATAACAGGGCGCAGTCAGAAGTGCACCAGTGATGATCGGTGCTTGAACCGCGACAGGGCAAATCATAGGTGTAGCAAAGTGACCCAACTTCTTTTCCCAGGCTTCAGGCCTATTCTCTGTGATTGTGATTTATGATTTTTAGTTAAATTTTTTGAATTTTATCCTTTTATAACAGAGATTACTGAAAGAGAGATACTCACATGTAATTTTAGCTGATATAGATAATGGGCTTTTAATATGTACTATAATTAACTTATAGACCCCATCGAAAAAATACTCCATTTCAAATATATGTATTATAGCAAAAGCCAAAAACCAAATAGAACATGCCTCATCTCACAAGGCCACTCTCTCACGCAACACAAGCTTAACTTGAAACCCACATAGAAACTCCCTGCGGGCCTGTTCTTTTTGGCTGCGGCTTGTGACTTTTAGGCTGTTTGTACAAAAGATTACAAAATAACAGAAACTCACGTGCGGTTTTTGCCGATATAAATGAAGTCAGCAAAGTATGTACTACAATTAATTAGTAGATCCTGTCTTGAAAAAATACTCCGTTTAAAAGTTAGTTACTGTAGAGAAGCCGAAAAGTAGCTTTTAGAAGATGAAAAGAACAGGGCCGCATGCTACTACTAACAGCTTCAGCTTCTGACTTTTTTTTATTTTCAGTTTATTTAAGTTAAAAGCTACTTAAAATATATCGACTTCTAATTTTGGCTTATTTTGACTTTTCTTTTTTCCATATTCTTTACATGGTCACGACCATATAACGGTTTTTTATTTTTTTTTCCTTTTTTTAAATAAAAACTAACATCCGCTACATTACAATATCAGTGGAAAGCGAAACCCCCATCCGAAGCGCATTGGATCGCCGCCACAGTGAATGCATTGCATCCAAAAAGGAACAAGTCCCAGGGATTCTGAAGCACTTGCAAGTGAAATAGATTCGTTCAAAAATGCAGAAAAGCCCGTCACTTCCTAAGCTGCCTTAAGATGTGTGCAGTTTTATTTTAGTTGGGCATTTTCCAGAGGAAGTTAGTTGTACATGAAGCCCATGGGATCACAAGCCTGAATTCTTGTAGTTCAGACATATGGACAACGACTTTTTAAAAGTTAGAAGCCGAAAGGAGAACCACATTGTAACGTGCATACAGAAGAAAGTAGAACTAAATGAGGCATTTTAAGAAAGTAGAACTAAATGAGGCATTTTATTGGAAGATTAAACCTGTACAGTTTGCTGGCAAATGATAAACACAGGGGACTGATGACGAGTTAGTGAGGGTAAAACATGTAGATATTTTTTTTTCATGCGCAGCAGCGCAAGCTACACATGAGAGCACAGGCAATTTTTCAGTTGCCTATGTCGAAGTACTTGGGATCAGCAGGGAAGTCATGTTCCACCCGCAGCTGCAACAAAAATGAAATCAGCCCATTAAAAACTTTGAATTTTAACAGATCAAGAAACAAGAAAACAACCACGCCAGATAAAGCTGAGGCGCTGCACAAGGAACAGGAAGGAGAAAATACAAAATAAAGTCAGAGAGGGGAGGAAGGGAGCGGGGGAAGGAAAAGACTTAAGGAAACGCAACACAGATCCTGAGAAGGAAATTACAGAAAAAAAAGACAACTGCGCTAGCCTACTAGCCCTGCTAGGATCTAGGCCTCAGCCTCTTCCTTCTTCCTTCACTGCTGCAATCAATTGGCCCGGAGAGGATGTGGTGGAACGGAAAATTTGGGCGTTGCGCTCCTTCCATATCTGCCAGGTGACGAGCATTACTAGAGTAGCTGTTGCTTTTTGCAGTGTTGTAGCGGTGAGGATGAGTGATTACCACCAATTACGTATCGAGAAGGAGGTCCAATTGACCGGATTGATGGAGTTGCAACCAGCCCAATGTGCCACTGAGGTCTATACCGTCCTCGAGAAGTAACACTCTGCTAAAATGTGGATGGCCGACTCCGACAGCTGCGAACAAAGGGGGCATATGTGCTGGTTCGGCCACCCTCGTCTGGCCAAACGATCTGCCGTCCATAGTCTATTCTGTATAGTGAGCCAGGCAAAAATTTTGCATTTTAGGGCGCCCAAGTTTTCCAAACCATGTTGTTCATAGTGTTTTTTACGGATCCTAGAAACTGCACCCTGTAGGCCGAGGCCGCAGTGTATACTGCGTTGGAGGTGAGTTTCCAAGAGACTGTGTCATCCAGTCCTTTGATCAAGTTAACGCTGAAGATGTGTCTCCAAATGGCAATCAACTCATTTATGTGTTGAGGAGTTATGTCCATTGCCCAGTCCAAGTGAAGCAGCCATGTGTTTGTTGCTAGCACAGCTCGTATGGTGCGGTTTTTCCTCCTGGATGTCGCGAAGACAGTGGGTGCGATATCGCATAATCTATTTCCTCACGCCCAAGCAGAGGTCCAAAACCCCGTCTTGTCTCCATTTCCAATATGTGCTGAGGTTGTCGCTGCAAAAAGCATCCGATCTTGGTGATCACAAGGGGATTCCATTCCTTGGCAATTTGGTTTGTTCACCCCATTCTTGCTAGAGCCATTGAAGCCTGAGAGCCTTGGCGAAGCGGTCTAGGTCCAAGAGTCCAAGTCCCCAAGGTTTGTTGGTCTACAAACAGTATCCCAATTGACCTTACATTTTTCTCCTATTAAATGGTATGACCCAACTCAAAGGAAGCGTCTCATTCGCCTATTGAGGGTTGCTTATTACGCTCTTGGGCGCCTTGATGGCCGTGAGGAGATAGGTTGACTGTGGTGTGAGCACAGATTTGATGAGGGTCTTTCTACCCACAAGCGTAAGTAGTTTCGCGCGCCATCCTGCCAAGCATGTCGCATATTTGTCGTCAAGTTTTTGGAAGTCTGCCCTGCGAAGCCTTTTGATTGCAAGCGGTAAGCCAAGGTAGTTGAAGTGGAAGGTTGCTTGCTGGGACGGAAAGTCATGCAGAACCTGGTGCAGGTTGACGCCCTCACACCTGATTGGCGCCACTTGGCTTTTTTGCAAATTGGTTTGTAGCCCTGTTGTGTCACCAAATTTGTTTAGGATCCGGACCAACGAACATGTGTCATCTCTGTGTGGCGCAATAAAGATGGCGACATCATCCGCATAGAGGGATATTATAAGGATAACGGCATTTCCTATCAATGGGTGCAAGACACGAAGTTTTGTTACAATGCTAAGGATCCTTTGTAACAGATATATCGCTATGATGAAGAGGAATGGGGATAACGGATCTCCCTGTCGTAGGTATCTGCGGTGTTGTATCCTATCCCCCGGCACCCCATTAAGGATGACAGTGGAGCTGGCCGTGGAAAGAAGACAGGAGATCCAATCTCTCCATCGGGGCGGGAAACCTCTCTTTTCCAACAAGGTTCGAAGGTAGTCCCACCGGACTGAGTCAAAGGCCTTGGCAATATCCAGTTTGAGTAGGAGAGTCGGAGTTGTGTTTCTATGGTACCTTCTTGCTAGATTACGCACATAAAGAGAGTTGTCCTGGATGCATCTCCCTTTGATAAAAGTGCTCTGACTTAGGGAGACTAAATCATTCATGAAGGGCGCCAAGTGTAATGCCAGTACTTTGGCTACGATTTTGGAGACACTATGAATGAGGCTGATAGATCTTAAGTCCCCTGCAGACTAGGCCCCAGCTTTCTTCGGCAGTAACACTTTGTGTAAGAGAAATTTGATGTTCTTAAGGCGAAGAAAGCTCAGAGGGCAGCCATAATGTCATCCTTTATGATGTCCCAACATGCGCAGTACAAGGTTTCACTGAAGCCGTCGGGGTCGACTTCGTGTTCAGTGAACATAGCTTCCAGGGTTTGTAAATCCATAAGACGTCTGTTCAAGTTTCGATTATTTTTGTCAGCTGCCTTATATATGAGATTGAAATCCCCTAACAGAAGCCAAGAGGTGCCATTTGTCGGCTGCGCATCACGGAGTTCTTGAAGGAATCTGCCCTTGTCCCTATCTGTGGAGGGACCGTAAACCGTTGTCAAGACAATGTTTGTGGAACACTCTAGTATCGGTACTCCAAAGGATAAGAATACCCCCCCCCCCCGTTGTTGTCCGTAGGTAGGAAGACGAAATCATGTGAGATTGCGGTGAGAGCACGAGTAAGGGCATGATCCACAGCACTGAGTTTCGTCTCTTGAAGGCAGACGATGTGAGGATTTGGCTGCTGTGGAAACTGAAATGAGCCAGAAAGACTAAAGGATGATCTACAATAGGATAGCCCAAAATAAGATATTATTTTAAACTATCTGCATTTCTGGCTAAGCTGAGCAACCAACTACAGTGCATATCCCCCCAATTACAAACTGATGCTCAAAGAAAGAAACCGGAAGAAAGTTATGCAGAAGAGAACTTTCACAATACCAGGATAGGTGCATACCTCGCCTTCATCTGCATCTGAGTGCCTTTGAGGAAATACAACTCTAAGATCATTATAGAGATAGAATCTACGCTCTTCCTTGGTCACTGCATTGCTATTGCATCGCAGCATTGATTTTGAGGATTTCTTGGCGGAGGGGCATAGAAAGCGCAGGTGCAAAGCATAGCGAAGCACACCTCCACCTGAACTATCGTTGACCTTGAAAGACGCACAGCAAGATTTCTTTTCACCTAAGTGAAAGTTATCCATCTGGCAGCAACAATCATCAGAATCAGTATTGTTTTTCTTATTCTCAGGAGAGCTAGATTTATTTGATCCCTTCATGTCACTGTCTAATGAACAACATTTTGTGTTTGCACCTCCCTTTTCTGATTCATCAGTTGAGCCTGCCAAGGCAAAAGAATAAGAACAACTTCAGTGTTTTGAAATATATAGTTTGGATTTAGCTATTATTCGTATTGGACTATCAGCTCCATTACATTCTGAACTTCCTTGTTCTGTAAGTTCACTTCCACATGAGACAGACTGAGCTTTCGGGCCAACATTTATGTCACTGGCCTTGCTTCCTTCTTTCATTGGATTAGAGGGAGAAAGACTGGGGGACAGAGTGACCTTTTGCCGCATGAAAGTCTGTCCCATTATACAACAAGAGAAATAAGATGAGAAAAGGGGATGGAGACAACAAAAACAGGTCACTATGATTGGATAAAGGCAGGCTTCACTCAATCCTTCTGAAAAAAAGAAGAGGAAAACATGCCCAGTGCTTATCATAATACTTTCAAGTTCAGATATGCACTAAATGATGAATTACCTGTACTGTGTCCAAATTTCAAAATTAGATTTTTGTACTGCCAGTATTCAACAGTAAACAACTTGTCGGATGTTGAATGAATGAGTAGTGATTAATATATGCTGATCCATTCTGTACGTGATCACCTTGCCTAAGCCTATGCGAAAAGATCGAAGCTTGCAAGCACCAAAGATCGCCTTTAATTTTATCTTGGCTCAGTCGATCAAAAAAGTAAAGCATATACATATCGTGCCGCCAAGTCAACATGAATTAAGGTAATCATATGGCAGTAACCTCCAGTTCTCTTCAGTATGTAACAAAAATAGTCGATTAGTCATAATTTCTCATACCTTGGTTCCAGAAGGCATGTCAGTCAAGTCGTAGTTGCAGAAGAAAGTATGGAGTGGAGTCTTCTCGGGGTTGCTCACAACCTGTTGAAGTTAATTGTTTGATTATACAGCATGGTTATACAAATATAAAAAGTCGATAGAACCTAAAAGGTAGAGCAGAAATGCAGAAAATACACCAGGTCTCAGGATTTTTTTAAAGGCAACCTAACCATTAAAAAGTGTGATTTTCTGTACGACACATTGAAACAGGTGCACAGATTAGAAAACAATGACACTTCAAAATTTCTTGATATAATTTCTGTCAGGGTTTAGGTTTTCATGCTATAAAGCATTAGCGCTAAAGTGAAGTAAACAGCATGGACCATCATGTCAACAGAAGTAGAAACCACTCCAAATATGTCCGCACATGCGGAAACAGAACAATTAAGTTGCCAAACAATATAAACATTACAAAGAAAATATTATCTGCAAAAATATCAGGGGGAAGTGCCTAATACAGTAAGGTGCAGAAGGCTACAGGGTTTAAAAGTTATACTTAAGATAGGCAATTGAGAATTGATCAGCTGATGTAGCAATTATTAACAAGAGGAATTCAATTCGAGGAAAAAAAATAGCAATTGTTGGCAGTAGAAATTTCATGAAGCACTAAAGGCAAAGAATGCAATAGTGTTATGGTCAGCTGTAAACATTCTATCAAGAAAAGGCACACAGTTCCATCGATAAGAAAATTTCTGATGACAATAGGGCTTGTCAAATGAGATACCTCATGTAGATATAGGTCTTGGCATTATTATCAAGTACAACTAGAGAAAAAACAGGCATTATTATCAAGTACAACTAGAGAAAAAACAGATGAGTTTGTAATATAGAACAAGTATTTCACCAAAAACAAACTGGCCAAAAACATCTTTGATTGTGAGATAAGGATCAAACAATTTAATACTAGTTGTATCCATGAGGTCAGGATCAAACAATTTAGTACCAGTTGTATCCGCCCCTTAGCAGGGATGCGTAAGCGACTTTTTGCCGATCGTGAATCGTTGTTACTAAGGCTTCTTTCGAGTTTTGGGCTTTTACTATTAGTTGCAGGCAACCTCCCGGCAAGATCAATAGAAGAATAGTACAATAAGGAGCTATCCTCATCGATGCATGTTACCGCAAATGGAAGTTTCTGAGTTAGGGGAGAGAAGGTACCCCCAGTAACATTTAGGACAGCTAAGAAACCCTTAATTATCTGCATTCAAAGAGAAAATTGGAATCAAAATCAACAGTCAATAGCCTAGCATTCTAGTACATTCTAGCTGGTGAACAACAAGAAATTAGAGACCTGATTGTCTTTTCCATAAGAAAGTCGGCCAGATAAAAGGGACTCCTCAAAGGAGCCAACTAGTGACCTCCTTACAGAGAGACTCAAACCCCGAACATAGCCAACTCGAGGAGACGTCAGGGCAGATTCCGGGTCCCAGTTTCGATATCTTCTACATGAACTTCTTTTATGGGCCATGACATCAAATTCATCATGCAATATGTTAGTTTCTTCTAACACATTGGGAATCCTAATTCCATCAGATCCTCCCTTTTCCTTCAAATCTAGAAAATCATTTTCAAGATCTCTCATTATATGCCTTTGAGCTCCTGTAATCTCAATTTTATGCATACATTTAGGGCTGAGAGGTGACAGAGAGAGCGGAGTGTGCGCTAATTTTGCACTAGCTGCTAGATGATCATAATAGGATAAGGGATCCTTGCTCCCAAGTAAAGGACCATCAGTGAATAAATTAGAATTAATCCTATTGACATCCCATTCTGGACTCCAATTGGAGCATCTAGAGATTGGCAAGGCATGTGACTCAAAATAATTGAGGCTTCCAGTGTTCGCTTTTTTACTATCTTGGAAACCGGTGCTGTAAAGTTTCCTGGACTCATCAGAATGCTGGAATCTAGCATCACCGCAAACAATATTCAGCGTATCACCATGGAACTGTCTAGGGAGCACATTTTTCAATGGAGAGAGCAGCCTTTTCCTTGCCTGAAGTTCATGCTGATCAAATGGTGAATGACAATTATCAATGGCCACAGATAAATGGATTGTATCTATTTCTGTTGTATCAAAACCTCCAACAGAACCTGATTGAAAGCCCACAACCCTCATTGTGGGCGTATGGACAGCAGGCTCTAGTTTATGAGAAGATCTAGAATTTGCATCTCTTGAATCAAGTTGTAGTACTCGGAGGCCTGCAGGTCCATCAAAGGCATGGCTGTCTCTAAAAAACCCATTTGATTCATCCGGAACATCTAATGCAGTCTTTCTACTAAAATCACCAATCGACGGGTATGGAAATACCCTGCAACTTGAGCTTCCTCCAGGAAGCCCATCCAAATCACAGGCACCAACGCCCCTAAAATGTGGAGGGCTTGACACGGGTGTCCTCGATCTTGTAGGTGCATCTTCCTTGGCTGGAGGATCTTGAGGTAAACCCATTGCAACTAATCTGTGCTACTCGGTGAAAAGGAAGACCACCAGTTTGGATTTGCTCGTACACTGTAGTTATCCAATTCCTTTTGATGGCCTCCTTCAGAATCTTGCCTTTTCAGCCTCCAATACACCAAATTGATGCTCAGAGAAATCATCAACTGAAACCGATCAACACTGGAATATTAAAACTACACTCCCAACATCCGACTCAGACCCATCAGAAGCAAAGGTATCATCTTGCCACGACTACTCATGTCCCCATAGCTACCGCGGCAACTTGAGATGAAGCACAACTTGGAGCCTGAGCAAGCAACCAGGAACCTGGGATGAACCATGCCGGGAGATCACATCACAGGCCTGCAGAAGCAAAGCAAATGGCATTACTACACTACACTGATAAACAGAAGCTCAATTAATCCTATGCGCTATGGTTACTGTATTTAGCTCAGGAAAAGAAAGCTGTCAACTTCTGAAGTTTCTGCCTGGTGCATCAGAAATAGCAAGTAAACTGCCAATCAACGATTGCATCAGCAGTAGCCCCTACTACACATAAATCAAGACAGTAGAGTTTCATTAAATAAATATATCCTCACTCAGCAAACAAATATATACTCCATGGACTAAACCTCAAAATTAGACTACCAAACCCCCATCTATTGGAAGAAGGAACGTGGCAACAGCCAAATTTAAGAAGAAGAAAAAAAGCAGGAAAATTTGGACCGAAAGCCGTTGCCGTCTTATGATCGGGACATAGAACCCAAATTACCACTAATAACTCAGCAGAACCCACAAAGCAACGGAAATAGCAGAAATCCAAGATAAGAATTACAGAATCGATAAAGAAACCAGCCTACCCGAGGAACCAAACCGAGAAGCCAACCACATGGCCACCAAATCGAATTGGGTCTTCCGCGATTGGGCTGCCTTGATCTGATCACCAGAAATTCGTGTGCGTTATGGCGAGAAAGATTGGATGATTTCTGTGGGGTTCTCCCCTTCCTCTCCCCCAATCTTACCCTCTCCCCCACCGTCTTGCGTTCTTGCTACTTCTCTCCTCCTCCAATGGCCATATAACTGCGGGCCTGTTGCTTTGTCTTCGAAGAGCCGTTTTTTTTACTGGAAATAATTTACCGTAAAAGACATAATATACTAGTCCATTAATAGTACTAGTAGTGTGCCCATGCTAACGCTACGGTAAAATACAAAATAAGATAAAATTTGTAAAAAATAAAACGAACAATCAGATTCATTAATATTCACGTCTCATATATTGTATAACCAAATATTTTTGTCACATAATGAATTAAGACTGCTTACAAAACAAAATATAAATTTGTATATCCTTTTCCAACCTCTGTAGATCAAGGTAGTAACCAATTAAGACTGCTTACAAAATAAAAATATAAAGAATAAAAAAATAAAACTTGAATCTTTAGAGCACATGCCACAAAAGATATGAGATAAACTATGCCAATCCAAATTTGATGTATCTGCTCTTAATATAACTATATCCATTTGTCTCTAAAGGAATGCCCAAAGGAAGTGCCTTCAGAATAGATAAAATTCAGCCTGGCTTGTTCGATGCTGTGAAAAAGTACTATCTATTACTTTCTTCTCTTGGCAAGTATTGCAGAATCCATAAATTGTACACCATCAGTAAGTTCACTAATATTTCTCCTTACTTCCAAAGAAGGTGGCAGAACAAACTCTTATCAATTAAGGTATGTGCAAAGATATATTTCGATTATATCAAATTCCACGGTACATCTAAATCTGAACTCTGAAGTAGTTCCAATGCAGATGGAGATTAAGGCAAACATATTCCATAGGCAGGAGATCAGTGCAAGAGCATCATGTAAGCAAATTAAACAACAATATGTAGCATTTATGTGGTTCCTACATGTATAAATGGACCAACAAAACCTAAGTTACTTTTAAGTTCACAAAATATCCTACTAAGACTATTTCTCTGCATTATTTTCCTTAACAAAATTGTGGAGTCATAAATAACTAATTCTAAATACAATCCAAGGTTTTTTTTGAGGGAATCTCAAGTTTCAAATGGGCACAAAACAGACTTTGGAGCCAGATAATATACCGTCAAATGAGAAGAAGAAAGCAACCAAATCATCTTCTGTCAGTTGTATCCTGCTCTTGCCCTAAAAGCAATGAGAAGTGAAAGTGTAAAACACAAATAAGATAGGATAGAAAATTAATACAGGCTAGACTATGCTGATAGGAATGTACCTACTTTTTTATATTCCTGTCAAGAACCCCAGATAAATAAGGGCCCGATAAATAAGGGCCCGATCGGATAAGAGTTTTATATACCTGCTGAGGACCCCAGATAAATAAGGGCCCGATCGGGTAAGAGTTTTGCGATACAGTTCCTTGATGCTTGTCACTGTGTGTTCTCAGGAAGCCTTGTCCTAGATACCCAAACCCATCTTTAACTGAAAACCAGTAGTAGTAAGCCACATGCAAGAAAATACATGTGACGAGACAGGTTACTTCGGGCCGATGTCCTTCAGCGCACAGATCTGCTCCTCTCCCATGGTAGACATGACAATCACCACCAGGTCCTTCCCTTCGCCAAAGCCATCCTTGATCTGCACCAGCAGACAAATTGATGATCAGTGTAAGTTTTGAGCTAGAGCACGCAAAGTCGTCAATTATTCAATTTAGATTAGGTGGAAAATTAGATTGGTGGATGTGGTATTCCTTATTCAGAGAGGAGAAAGTAAAAAAGCATACAATGATTAGACAAAGGTCAATCTAAATGTGGCCCATGTAAATAACCAATACAACAATGGTCAATCACTCTATTGCAATATTAGATTCACAGCATCATCTTTCTATTCATGACAATAATTTTTCCAAGTCTAATCTCAGACAATTAGACAGGAAAACTATAAGCACTCTGCAGAAGTTGCAGAAATCCAGCACATACAGAGCATTTTTTGACATTTCCCATGTGAAACCAGATGTGTGGTATGTCTATTGCAGGCAAAAAGCAGTCTGAAAGATGCATAAGTGAACATTGCAAATGCTTGAAAAGAATCGCAGTTCACAGAAACAAAAAAGTGCAATATTGCAAGGTAGATAGAACAAAATAGCTTCATCAAGGAATTTACTTCCTTGATCAGAAGTTGTGAGCTAACAAATGTTGATGAGCTAATCAATCAAGAATGCGTTGGTAAATCTAAAGAGCTTTCATTTTTGTTAAAAAAAAAAGAGCTAGACAATTTAGATTCAGTTTATCTCTAGTGGAAGTAATTGGTAAAAAACCAAAATCTCTCAGCCCATTTCCCAATAAATAACAAGAGCAACAGTCCTTAAAATCAACTTATACAATAAGCTGCCAAATCAAACTACATTAGTGTACAAAGTACATAGCTTCAAAATTTTAGTTGACAACTTAAATTTAAATTAAGAAAGTAAAGGCATCTCAAATCTACTTTCTATGTAAGCAAGAAGTATGCATGAATTACAGAGTTGTACAAACCTGGCTAAGCAGGTTCTCATCAGTTGGGAGCCTCAGATCATCTTTGGTGTTACCATTTTCAGTCAGCAGGCTCACCTGCAAGAGATGTTAATTTCTCAAGTGAACGCAGAATCCCACAAAAGATGACACACAAGAAGCATTAACAAAATAATAAAACTTACAAATCCATCCTCAGATATATCAATGAGCTGGTATTCAGTACGATTCACATGAGGAACCTATAAACAAAACATGTTCATGTTTTAGTGTCAATGGAAGCAATATTAAATGGAAAGAGCTGAAGAAATGTACTAACATCACAGTTGTGCGAAGATGGCACAATATCTTCAAGCTTCTTGCCAGTGAAGATGTCAATAGCAACAAAGTGGCACTTGGCGTGACCATGCTTCCCAGTCTTAGAGGTTGAAACCTCCACAACCTGCACAAAAGAACGACCCAGGTTAGATCACAAAAGCAAATTGAAGCAGGTATCAATGGTATCCTCTACACCAACCAGTTTTATTACTCTTCCTAGTCTCATTTTTAACTTCTAATAATCGAGCCAAATGCAACAATTCACGACTCAATCTCCTTCATCCTTCTATCTCAAGTTCTTCCTCCAAAACTTACCTTACAGCAATTATTTGGTGGAGAGTGGAGACATGGATTTCCAATTTCACACACTATATATCTGAAATATGGAGATTTGTGTGTATGCAATTCTAGACATTTGCTAGTGGACGTACTTGATTGCGATGAATCCATGTTTGCGTCGCAATCAGGATTCCATTTTGCTACCCTAGTTTTGCGCGCGCGGGGTGGGGAGGATCGCCGCCGCGCCGCCGCCGGGGGAGAGGGGGAGTCGCGCGCGGGGTGGGGAGGATCGCCGCCGCGCCGCCGCCCTGGTGGGAGAGGGGGAGTCGCGCGCGGGGTGGGGAGGATCGCCGCCGCGCCGCCGCCGGGGGAGAGGGGGAGTCGCGCGCGGGGTGGGGAGGATCGCCGCCGTGCCCTGGGGTTCCTGCGTGCGGGAGAGGAGAGGAGGAGTCGGTGAGTCGCGCGTGTGGGAGATGGGGGAGAGGGGGAGTCGCGCGCGGGGCACCTGAGCCCCAGCGGCGAGCCGAGCGCGCGGAATTGCTCGGCGAGCTGCGCAGCGAGCTCCCGCGTGGGCGCGAGCGCAGCGACGCCGAAGGGGTCCTCGCCAATGCGGTGCAGAATGGGCAGCGCGAACGCGGCCGTCTTGCCGCTGCCCGTCTCCACGATGCCGAGCACGTCTTCGCCCTTGAGCGCACGCGGGATGCACTGCCGCTGCACCGTCGTGGGGCGCCGCATGCCCAGGGAGTCGCACACGTCGACCAGCCACTGCGACAGGCCGAGGTCCGCGAAGGTGGAGGGCGCCGCGGCGTCAGCGTCATCTGCGTGGTCCGAGTCGCCGCTCTCGGTCACGACGGTGGGCGCCGGGTCGGAGTCGCCGCCGTCGGTCTCGACGGCGGAGGCGGGGTTAGGGTTTTGGGGTTCTGGCTGGTTTTTGACCTCGGGCTCCGGCTTGGGATCGCGCGCAGTGGGTCCGCTTGGGATCGTGAGTCGCGCGGGGGAGGTGGGCGTCGCCTTTGAATTTGGATTTGGATCGTTGGATATGAGTGGGTAAGGAGAGAGAAAGGTGGGAATTGATCCTTGATCGTTGATTTTACTGGTTGGTTTTCCTGTGGACACGAATTGGTGTGGACGCAGAAAAACTCATGACTGCTAGGGGCACAATTTAGGGTGGTCGTAGGAAAGAACTGAACTGGTGGATTTTAAGGGTAGAGATATCAGCCAAAATTACACGCAAATGTTTTATCTATAAGTTATTACTATTTATAATTCAAAACCAAAAGCCAAAGCCAAAGCAAATAACCATAGGTCCTTAATAAGGGCTCTAATGAGATATTTTGTAACAACCAAACAAGAACAAAACCAAAACCAAAACAGTCTACATTTTCCATATGGATAAAAATTTGGAAGAAGTCGACTTTTGGTCTCTTAACTTATGTCCTAAATCATATTTACGTTCTTAACTACGAAACCGTTTATTTTACACCTTTTGACTATCAAAATCTGAGTAAATCACCTCCTCGTCCTAAACCACTCCGATTTTAGATGACATGGTGTTCACGTGTCAATGGTTTTGACACATAAACTCATTTTTTATGACATGGTAGCCACGTGCACTAACAAAAAAAATTAACCCACATGGTACACTCATGCATGAATAGATTAGCCATAAAAGATCCAACCAATTTAACCCCCACAACCTTCTCCACTATTGGATCTAACCAAAATAGATCATAGCCATTGGATCAAATCGAAATCACATATCCACAATTTATATCTTCTTCTTCTCTCTCCCATCTCTCCCCCTTGGTAGCCATGGAGATTGTGCTTGGCCTAATATCCCTCTCTTATCTCTCTTTGAAAGATCAAATATGACAACAGAGGGGGTGAATTGTGCCTTTTAATTTTTCTCAAGTATTCAACACTCTTTCACTCCAATACCTACAAAGCTATGAAGATTGGAATAAGAAACCGACATTAAACAACAAAACAAACATATAAAATTTTGGAGAAAAAACAGAGAAATTAGAAGTACCTTTGTTATAACTGTAGTAGCACCGAAAATCAAAAGTACCTTTGTTATAACGGTGGTACTACTTTTCCTCTATGAACAGCAAAATCAGCCCAAGTTCAAAAATTAAAATTGATGTAACTTTTGATTCGTAGATCCAAATGACATGAAAGTTTGCAGAGATCTTCTCTAGATTATCAAGAACATATTTCAACAAACGATCATGAAAATCATGGCCAAAGCTGATATCTTCTTCAGTTTGAAGGAAAGGCACACTAAAACCGAGACAAAATCAAAATCGATGAATATAACTTGCTTGTGGGATGATGATAACCAAGAAGGGTCTAAATGTATTCCCACACATCACAGCAAGTTAGATCACCACGGAAACCAAACCAAAAACCCTCGAATCAAGAGATGAACCAAAGAAACCAAATTTAAGCAAAACCAGGTTTTCTTGTGAATTTTGCTATCAAAGTGCCAAGATGGGTGGAGATGTATTTCCAACTATTATTTATATCTCTTACACATCATTGGTACAACAAAATCACAAGAAGGAAAGAAGAGAGAGCAAAATCAACCACATCAACCAAAACAAGTGGGACTCAAGAGTTACACAAAGATTGATATATTGCTTACTTGAGAAAGATAAGTTTTACAGTCACTCCACCTTGAAGAACAAAAAGCACCTAAGGTACTCACTCTCGAATCTTAACCCTAAATCTAGTGAAGAGAGCACAAGAAATGGGATGGATGGTTAACCTATATATGTCCATCCCAACCCTCTTTTATAGGTGGGAAACCACCCACCTATTCAGCTTAGTGAATACTATCCACTATTACAATGGGAAAATCTGTTAACCCCCCACACAGATTTCGCTCACATAAGTTTACTTATGCACGTCTTTCAAAGCGCACAAGTGTGCATCCGCTAAATCCTTAGCTTGGATTCACCTTGATCAAACCAACTCTACCTTGACCTAAATCGCTCTCCAGGTTGTTTTGGGGTAAGAGGAAAAGTGAGCTAATTTTGCTACTTGAGATAATCAAAGTGAACGGTTTGTTAGTTGAGAGTTCAATTGGATTTGATCCATAAGTTGAGAGGCCAAAAGTGGATTTTTTTCCCTAAAAATTTTCGCGTCTTGTTTCCGAGGCATCCTCTTTAGCATAAATGTCCCTCATGTCCTTGAAATTTCTGGGGAGTGATGTGGTGGTTGAGCAACCGGTAAAAATACGAATATGATGAAAATTCAATTTTCACTGACTTGGGAAGTTTAAAGTAACTCTTAAAAAATTACCACATGCAGTGGATAATGTGTTCTATATCCCTGCAAACTTGTAAGATCAAAATCGATCGCATTTGCAAGATAAAAAGACATATTTTTGCTGAAATAGTGAAATACTGTTTGAACACTATCTCAGTAAGAATTTGTCTTTTTTATCTCGCAAATACGATCGATTTTTAACTTGAAATTTTGTGGAGAAGTAGAACATACCCTCCACCTCCACTATATGTGAGAATTTTTTGAAACTTCTTATTTCGATGAAAATTAAAATTTTCAAATTTTCATCATTCTCACATTTACACCAAAAATGCCCCCGAGCTGTCTGAGCAGCAGTGGTTATCCAACCGCTAGTAGCCTAGTAACCGAGTCACGTTGTAGATGCAGTGACAACATCTATTTCTGTAGATTGTTTTGACATTTGATTATTAAGATCGTGCGTGATGACCACAAAACAACGGCAGGATTATAGAAACTAAGTTGACATTTGGAATGATGGCTTACATGATTAATGATTTCAAAATATAAAGCAACAATCGTTAATAGGTTCCGATCTCTTTGCCCCTTCATGTTGTCTCATTCCACTGTCAAATGGTCTTCAATCATCGACCACAGTCACGACTCACGAGCGTCTAATTGTCCACAGCAATTCTTGATACTACTCTCCATTCTCTTTGTTGCCCCGATCTAGCTAGTGCAAAAACAAGAGAAAAACAAGATTAAATAGAAAAATAATTATGGGATAAACCAGATAAATTACTTGAAGACGCCATAGGGTTAGGAGACGGAGCAAAGTCGACAACATTTGTACTTTTCTATTAACAAAGCAAAGTCGAGAACATATCCCCGATGTTTTCTACCTTTCTTCTGTAATTTATCCAACTATCTATCATATGATTTTACTGCATTTTCGATTACTTAGTTTTTCAATTTAGTTCTTATGTTGTGTATTACTATGTTAACAAAGGTTAAAATATTAATCATCACATTCACTACCTAATCAGGCAAGATTAATCAATATCTTATCTGACTTCATCGCCTACTCATACTATTTTTTTTAACGACAGTATACTTTGCCTTGAAGAACCAGACGCTGTGGTGAGAAAATGTGGGAGAAAATAAGGGAAGAATTGTCACATAAAACCGTTCCTTTCAAGGACCTCTATGTAAAATGTGGTGAGAAAATGAGAAAAGAACTGAAGCGCGTGGGCCCACTGCCGGTGCGGCTCAGATCCGTACGTTCTACTTTTGCATCAAATCTAAAGGTGGTGATCAGTTGGATTTTTTTTGCTTATGGCTGAAAGCACGGTAGCTGATTGAAAAAAAATACTGTAATTGACAGAGGCTTATTTAGCATAATTAAATTTAAAAAAAAATTAAAAAATATGTTAGCCTATTACATATAATACAAATAAATACAGGAAAAAAGAACCGACAAAAAAGCAAAAAAATCAAAAATTCAGAAAAAGACAAAATTTGTGAATAGTAAAAAATAAGCTGGAAGCCAGAAGGTTAAGCCGAATTGATCAGGGTCCTAGCTTCCTCTCCTGTCCATGGTTTATCCTTCTCCCATCTTTCTTTCAGAATTGCAAACTAATGTTTCATTAGGTGAAATACTCATTGGTTGATTGGTTCAAGATGCTTACAGCAATAGATCTCGAAAACGCTTATTGAATTTGAACCAAACTTAGCATGATGTATAAAATTGTGTCTTCTTTTTTCTGCATAACCAGCAAGAAAGGTGGCCCGGATCACGATGAAAATTATTGTCATCTGAGATTTGACCCGTGGCAGAGGGCTGTCCATTATTGAAAAGTTGCGGCCATAAGGTGATGGAAGAACCATCGACCTGTGGATCCACAAGGACAGAGAGACAGGTGCTAAAGCACTGCCTGATCCACAAGGGCCACAACACCACCCACCCATGCTGAGCTCTACAAGTTGGAGAGAGAATGAGGGAATCCCTTTCTCATATCTGTGGCCAAATTTGGTAGTTTTCAATGGAAGAATCATGGTCCATGAGGGGAAAACCCCACAACATGCAAAGCTGCAATTACATGTGCTGCTCTCCCGGGTTACATCTGTTACTTTCTCTGTATATACAATACGGGATCGAATCTTGTCTTACTTTTGCTTATGACTTTTAACTATTAATTATTGATTGAAACAGGCGTTATAGCAGTTGTTAGCTTTTGTTTGAGAGATACAATTAAACAAAAAAATAAAAAGCATTATATATCAATAAATAATGTAAAGGGAAAAAACCTATTAAGAAACTAACGCTTTTATAATAGCTTCTATTTTTAGGAGCTAAAAACCAGAAGTCTTTTTGAACTACTGTACCTGTAGCTTCATTTTTTACAGCACTCGGACGTATTGTTGAGAAACGGCTGGGCCTGTACGGCGGCCAAACGTGTCACTTTCAGACACCAAATTCCTTGATGTCTCTCAGTGAAGAATGGGTACACCACACACGCCTTCACTCTTGGAACATTTCACAATTCCACGATTATGAACTTTCAGAGGCATGCGGACGACAGAGGTTACACTCGTGAGATATAACAGGAACGAATTCGCGAAAGGCGCAACAAAAGATTTGTGAACTTTTGAGAGTTCCATTACACACGTTATTGACATCATTCGGTCATGTAAATATCCAGAAGCTGCATGATTCAAATGGCCGAGTTGAACAAATACAGCCATCCGACTGCGACAAAAAGAACGGAAATTGACACCTCACGGCGGATCTACAAAATTAGCTCACGCAAGCTGAGTTGGGAGGATACCATTATGCGATACATCGTTCTGGCCATATAAGAAAAGGAGATCGAGAAAAAACGGGGTCTTTGAATTAGGCTGTTGCTGCCATTGGTACTGCTCTGTAGCAAGCTCGCTTTGCTGCACGGACAATGTCCTCAACCTGCAAGTGTGGCACCAACATTAGTAAAAAGAGAAGACACACATGGTTAATCATTAACCTACTTTTGATGACTGACCGAATCTGTAGAGCATAAGTTTTCCACGGATAATTCAACATACTACATAGCAAGACGTACTGAATCTGTAGATCGCACATTTTCCTCGGATAATTCAACATAATATAGTCATCTCTTTTCTCTGCCAACCTCACTACCTATATCCCTAGAAGGATTTCCTGAATCCAAAACATTCTAGTGTTAAATGCCAACAATCTCCGGCGGTGAAGATGCCGCGTGCCTATGAGAGATTATGGGTAGGTCCTATCTTCAAAATCTATTTAACTGTCTGCTGCCCAACCTTTTGTTTTCTCGAAAGCCTCAGATTTTAAGTTTTTAACAGCTATCAACTCCCATGTACTTGACAAACCTAGGTTCCTGTCCGACGCTCTGGCTATAAGATAAAACAGTTATTGTTTCCTTATTGCTGCCTCATTACCCACTAGGCAAACTCCCAGTTTGACAGTGCATATAATTCAATACACTGCTAATTATGGTGAAGTGAGCTGAAAATGACACCGAAATGCAGCATTGCAAAAGAAGATATCCACAAACAGATTTTATCCCCCACTTCATCAAAGATTGCATGACAACAACCAATGCTATGGGCTTCAGACTAAAATAAATGGATGAAAGCAAGAAAACTAAAAACTCAAGTGGTAAAACTGTGCCATTTCCAGTGCTACTCATGCAAACACTAGGCCATTATCGAATATGAAAAGTTATTCAGCAAGGTTTATGCGAAATGGAATCCCTAAAACTTTGGATCAAAGCAAAAGGAGCAGCAACGAGACCTGTGGAACAGCCATCCTCTCAAGGTTCGCAGCATAGGGCATAGGCACATCAGCTCCAGCAATCCTCTCAACTGGTGCATCAAGATACTCAAAGCTGTCCTCTACAACAGACATGCTGCAAAGACGATGCATCTCAGTCTCTCAGAACCCCTTGTGTGTGTGTGTGTGTGTGTGTGTGTGTGTGTGTGTGTGTGTGTGAGTGAGAGAGAGAGAGAGAGAGAGAGAGAGAGAGAGAGAGAGCTGGACCATATTTCAGCGCCAATCCCATGCTGTGGGAAGCCTTCTTCAATGGTTACCAATCTATTGGTTTTCCTAACAGATGCATTGATAGCAGCTCTATCCAATGGTCTAATTGACCGAAGATTGATCACCTGTTAGCAGATATTACTAGATAATAAGGAAACAGTAATGGCATGTACAAAAAAATATGTTTAGATTCATATCTGTACTATAAAATATATTTTGCAACAGGGAACTACCTCAGCACTGATTCCCTCCTTGGACAGTATCTCTGCAGCCTGAAATTGACTGGGCATGAGAACGTAACCAGAACTATTGATCGAGTGTTGTATATACAGTGAAACAAATTGACATAGATTCTACTTAGACAAATCCACATAAATAAATAAATAAATAAATAAATAAATAAATCATGTTCAACAGAATCAATTTCTCAAAATAGTCCCTCCCTCCCTCCCTTTTCGCCAAGTCCGCAACAGAATCAAGCTAGCATCGAAGAAGGGAATGAGCTCATTACAGAGGTTCAGGGTGTGCAATTCTTTGCATTCCAGGTGGCACTATATATTATGTATAGTCTAACATTTTTGCAGGAAAAAACATCTTCAACAAATAAACCAGTCTTTGCTAATAGTACTATTGGTCAATTAGGTAAAATTTCATTAATAGATATAAAACCTGAATACCTGATGGACAACAATGTAAGTAAGCACAACTATTAGCAATTTATTCTTTGTAAGCACAACTATTAGCAATTTATTCTTTCTTCCGCTTAAGAAGTATGACATTCATTATTCACACACCTGAAGAGCATACCCAACCATCTTGGAGAATGCAGTAATTGTAACATCTTTTCCTTCTCGTTCTACCTGCAGACTCCCCAAAAAAAGGAACCCAACAAAAATAAGCCCTTCCTGCCAATACATAAAGAAATACCTGATAAAATTAAACTCTTCCCCACCACTACAAGAATACAAGAACATACCTTAGCCTTGCCGATTGGAAGACAGAAGCTAGAATCAAGTACTTCAGCAGAAACAGGAAATGATTCGCCATAACTGTAGAGAAACACATGATACAATGAAATGGCAACTTGCATGTAGAGAAAGTAACTGAGTGGGACAAGATATTGCATACAGCAGTTCATTTTCCAGGAAAACAACAGGGTCTGGATCCCTGATTGCTGCTTTTAACAAGCCTCGAGCATCTTCTGCGGAATAAGGAGTTAGGACCTTCAATCCTGGAACATGCGCATACCAAGCTGCATAGCACTGCATACCAAGTCACTTAGTAACCCCATCAAAGTAGAATTATAGTTCCATGTACAAATAATAAATTGCTAAACAACTAACTGAAGAACGGCCAGAAGATGCTATGCATGATGCATCTTAGGAGTTTGAAGCAAACTAAAGCTTACACCTCTTACTTAGCTCAATACATTCTTATAGAAAATGGGATAAACAACTTGTGTAGTGAATAATTTTGTCCTTCAATATAATCTTACACACTGTAAATTTTTATGTCTCGGCGCAAAGTGTTCAAACACCAATAGATGATCTGCCAGACTTGTTTGTCCTCTAAAGAGAAGTAATAGAATAAGGATGGCAAAGGACACACAGATAAATATGGATAAGTTTCTGTCACAAACCTGAGAGTGTTGAGCACCAACTCCAGCAGCAGCACCATTTGGTCCTCTGAAAACAATAGGAACATTTATCTGACCAGCTGACATGTAGTTCGACTTCGCAGCTGAATTTATGATGTGATCAATCGCCTGAATGTGCAAAACAATGCTATTAAGGGAACTCTTGACTATTTTACAGTGTATGGAATTGATGGTATGTACACATATTCTGCAAGATCCACATATATACATGAAATTACAACTGAATATTTATGCACAAGAGGTATTTGACCTACGAATACAAACTCCTAAGAGCTAGCTGATGGAGAAAAGTAACCAGGAAAGATATACTAGGTACTAGCAGCACTTTTCGAAATCAGGAGCAAACATATAATCTTAATCAATGATCATATTCGAAACTAGTGAGGATCATTTCAATTTTTAATAATTCAGAGGAATATGTGATTATGCAGACCAAAAGGAATACCAATGTCTTACAGCAGGCAGTTCTGAACTGTCACATAGGCAGCCTGCGAAACAAACCATGAGTGGGAGCTTTTTACCTAACTTGCACTTATATTGTGGAAATCAGGTTCTGAATTCTGTTTAAAACTTTAAACTGGCAATGAGAGGGAAAGATCGTGCATAGTTAATGGGGAATTGTAATCATCAAATTTTCATAATGATGCTATTTTATATGAAATTTTAGTTCTTCCGCATATCAGATTATAGTAATCAAATTACTGTGAAGTTAAAATTAACAACTACCAAGAATATTCCCCCCAAAAAGCAGCATGATACATAACAATTCAAGGCCGAACTACATTGCAAGAGAAAATCACCTGAGTTTAGAATTAACAATTTAACAAATTAGCCATTGCATGATTTTACTACAATCACAGCTCATGAATTGCACGTACTTATGTACCTCTGGTTTCAAACAAAAGGATGTCTTGTAACAATTCAACATGATGACCGCAATGTACTAACTACACATAGGTAATTTATGCAATAAATGTTACTAAGAAAACTAGCAGCGAGAAACAAGAACACAAGAATATAATAAGGTTTGGCAGCAAATGGGTGTTTCCTTGATTTTGAAAATCAAATAAGCAACGCAACAAAAAGATCTGCTTAAACCCTAAGGAAAAGGCACATTTGAATTAAGCAGATAAATTAAATTGATGTCAGTAAATGACTAACCTGCATCGAGAAGTTAAATGTCATGAATTCCACTATAGGTCGAAGACCTTGGTAGGCGGCACCAACGCCAATGCCAGTAAAACCAGCCTGAACAGAACGAAAGCAGATAAGTACTTGAATATGATCACATCAATCTGACAACTTACGAATGGACACCAATGATTACTTTGAAGATTTAAGAGTATAACCTCTGTGATTGGTGTATCAAGAACCCTATCAGGGCCATACTTGTCTAACAAACCCTTTGATATCTGCAAAGAACACCAGTGAATATAAGCTCAATACTAATAGTATTCGCATATTGATTTTTGGTTGCCACTAGGTGATAAACACAGCATTACCCCTCAAAACATTACTCACCTTGTATGCACCTTGGTATTCTCCAACCTGCCATAGAAACAACAAATATTAGAAAAAGAAAACAAAGGAAATAAAAATAAACAACATCTCTTCCAGATGGTACCTCTTCTCCCATCAAGAAAACAGAAGGATCCGCAGACATCTCCTCATCAAGGGCAGAATTTAATGCGTCACGCACAGTCATCTAATAAGCAAAAGAAGAATAATTGCATAAACTTGCCTGCCAAATCACGAAGTATGCAGGACAGAGAATTACTTCTCAAGAGAAACACCCCATTTCCTTGACTCAACAAGCAAGACTACTAACAACCTAACAAGAAATACCGCTATAACCAGCTTCCCTAATACCTGCAGACATCAGGATTTTAACTCAATATTGAGTTATTTGGACCTTTTGGAAGCAGAAACCGCACCGAATACCTCTACAGCTGCTCCGTCACCCGCTTAGACGCCACTAACCATTTCTCAGAACATCGACCATTCAATTCATCGAACTCAGAGCGACGCACCAAAGTGAAGTTTCTCCCACCTAGAGACGCCCACAGCAAAAACAACTGATTCTCATGACTGACTGACCATTTCCAGAATTGGGCTGCCACAAACCAAACTAGGCACGATACAATCAGTGCCTCCTATCGGTTAACCCCCACGACTAGCCTATCTGCAACCACTCAGTCACGGGCCCAAGCATCCTCCCAGAACTACCTACCAAGTAGAACCCAAAACAAACAGGCAAACGGTAGATTAATCACGAGAAATTTCGATATTTGACACTGAATACGTGCGCCTCTCAACTTTTAACCCTCAATTCGCACGACTTTGAAAATTTAACCCTGTCACTGCGAATTCTTTTGATTAAAGAGATTCTCCTCATTTTCTCTCCTTTTATATTTTGACACTTGTCATTGCGAAAATGAAGAGAATCCCTTGAATCAAAAGAATTCGCAGTGACAGGGTTAAATTTCCAAAGACATGCGAATTGGGGCTTAAAAGTTGAGAGGCGCACGTATTCAGTGTCAAATATCGAAATTTCTCATTAATCACACCGGCGACGCGTGCCGGGCGATCGCAACACAGACGCAACGGACCGAATCAAACGAGCTAGCTAGGGTTCGGCGAAACAAACGCGCACCTCCTTCGCCGCGGCGGAGTAGCTCCTCGCCGCCGCCGGGCGGAGGCTCTGCATCAGCTGCCCCAGCACCTGCACCGACGGGACGACGAGTGTCAGAAACCCAGACATCAGAGCCAGACTAGAGATCAAAATCCCGAGAGGGAGAAATCCCAGGAAGCAAGCGGAAGCTGACGTACGCATCCGGATCCGAGCCGCCTCCTCGCGACGCCCAGCATCGCCGACGCGATCGATGGACGGAGACGAGTAGGGATTGGGACGGGAGATCCGGTTCTCCGGGAGGGTTTGGGGTCGAGAGAAGTGTTGCGTTGAGACGGCGGAGCGGCGGGGGGTGGGGCAGGATGGAAGGAAGGGGTGGGACGCCGCAATCGCCGCGCCGCCTTGGAGTTGGAACGGGCCGGGTCGGAAGGTCAGATGAGCGCAGCGGTGAACACGGCGACGAATACGAATAATGTTACGAATATTTTGAGGTTTGAAAACTCTTTAAACTGTATACATAAAATAGATAGAAAATATAAATAGTTTATTTGATCCAAACATTCATAAAATCTTTAAGACTCCTTCCCTAACTCTATGTATTAATGTATACATCAACGTAAAATGAGCTTATAAAGTATCATATAAATAGCAATGTTGCTAGTATCGCGACATGGATCATATGATCTTAGATCCTACCAGATGTAGATGATATGGATCGTAATATGGATCAGAATTGGATAGGACCATAGTGAGATTGCGATTCAACTCGTACAATTGAGTAGGATCGCAATGGAATCATGATTATGACAACAAACTATATCATTATATAAAATTTGATACTACCTATTGCTAGTTTAGGTTGCACCAATTTAATTTGATTTATTTTTGTTGTTTAAATGTTGTTCTAAGGTAAAAAAAGTATTATGTTTGATATATTGGACTTTTAGATTATTAGTTTATTAAAAATAATTAAATAAGTTCAAAAATCATCCTTAATTCAATATAACATGCATAAGTGTACCCAAATTATCAAATTAAATTCAAAAAATTCTAATATATACTTGCATATTTAGAAATATAATTCAGTTTTTATATAAAATATATACACTTTTAAAAATCTGATAGAATTATAGTTCTACCATCCGAGCCCATTAGACAAAAAGGATCATATCTGGGATTGTGATCCTAACAACCATGGTAAATAGGCTGGGCTAAAATAAAGTATATATATATATATATATATATATATATATATATATATATATATATATATATATATATATATATATATATATATATATATATATATATATATATATATATATATATATATATATATATATATATATATATATATATATATATATATATATATGCTACGGATATTCGACCCTAAATATCTATATAATCCAAATTCGTATTTGTATTCGACGGATAGTGAGCTACTAAAATAATCAGCATCCATCGAAAACTATTTGATCTATTTTCACCCTAGAAGTGAGCCAGCAGTCTCTTTCAATGACGTGATCAGATGGGTCATTAACACACGTTGAGCATTTTTAGCATGGATTAACGTAGAATAAGCATCCCTAAAGTAGAAGTAAAGGTGTAGTATAAACAGCATGCCATGCCACACAAATACGCATACGCCAACACAAGACTCTCTGCTAGCTAACGCGCAATATGAAAAATGAGGGAGGCAAATCGAATTCATAAAGGCATGTTCTTTTCCTCTGAAGCTAGCGGTTTTTTGTTTTTGCTACAGTACCTAACTTTTAAATGAAGTATTTTTTTAAAACGAGGTCTACAAGTTAAATGATGTACACGTTAAAAGCCCAACATCTGTACCATCCAAAATCTCAAGTGAGTATCTATCTCTCCGTAATCTGTACTGTAAACAGCCAAAATTCAAAAATTTCAGCCAAAAGCCGCAGCCGTTGCCAAACATGCCCTTTGGTTAAGTACACACCGTAGCTGACTGTTTTTGAAGGAAAAAATAGATCATTCTTTCGGTTTTACAGCCGACTTTTGACTTCAACTTCTTTTAGCAATTTTTATTTACTAAACTAATAAACCACAGATAAAAACCATAAACCGTAGTATAAAAGAACTACCCATAACTATGCGCATGACTGCAAATGCAGATATACACATGTCGGTGACATGAATTAGGGACATGGAGTGAAACAAAATCGAAATTCAAAAGGGATTTGATTTCTTGTTTAACTTTTATTTCTTGTGAACCTTAGCCTAATCCATCACCCATTTCAGCTATTCACACCGCGAATCCTTTGCCAAGCCATCCTCTCCATCCCTCTGCATGCATGCACTATTCACCATCCAAAAATATTGCCGCCGTCCAGATCTTTTTGCCGCCGCACCTTCCCATCCCTTCCCGCCACTACCATACCACAACAAATCGGTTAGAGATCGTACAACCTCGCCCTTCCCGCCCTGGCCCCCTCTTAATTGCCCTGGCCGCGCGTTAGAGCAAACGACAAAGATTGCCATCGTCTTTGTTTTTTCCGCCTCCTTTGCTTTCTCACGACCGACAACCCCACGCCGCAAAAATCTTGCTCCTCTAAGCTCACTACTGCCAGCACAAACCACTGTACACCCCTCATAAATGCCCGCAGCCCTTACCTGGACAAAGCACCATCGCTGCCTCACTTCCCACCACCTCACCGCCCTCTCTGCACTCTCACTGTACCTCTCTCTCACAGCCGACTTGACCACTGTTGACCACCGCAATGCCGCGCCTGAGGCAGCCTGTACCTCCCCTCTACTAGCCGCGCCCGCCCTCCCGCACCTTCCCAACCCCTGCCACACGCCACCTTAGCCCTGCTCCTATGCCGAACCATCTTCATCACCCCATTTAAAACCCAGAGCCCCTCCATTCGAAAGTACCGATGCCCAAGGTGAGCCACACACCCCAATTAAGCCCTGACCAGGGCATCACCGATGATCATCGGAAGACCTCCAAAGTAAGCCAATCTTCAATTCTTACCATTCAGTCATTTTCGTTTCAATTGCTTTTGCTTGCAGCTTCTTTATACCCTTAGTAACACTCCCGAAGCAAGCCCTCAGGTTCCCGATTCCCCTGCTGCGTTGGCAGTTAGTGCCACCGCTCGACCATAGGAGGTCACCGTGGACAGCTCGGCTTAGCTATCCCCAATCCAAACTACCACACCTCTAAGCTCCCCTACTCCTAGAGATGCTCTATCGCAAATGCTATTATCCTCTTAACCCACCGTTAACCCCTGTGCCATTCAAAAGTCTCGAGAAGATCTCACCACCAACGCTCGCCTGACTTTTAGCTACTCCCGAGCCCAAAAATAGAACCCTCATGGTCCCAGGAACCCACCCATAATCACCAATTGTTGTTTCGACCACGAATTCTCTAATCGCTCCATTGCTTGAAATCTTTGACCACCATGTAATCGAAAGAAACTTCGGCCGAACCACTTCGAGTTCTGAGTAACACCGCTTGAACACCGTTCGATGCTCTTAAGCCGCTCGAACGACGTTTGACACTCTTAAACCACACAAACGTCGTCCGATGCTTTTAAGCTACTCACACAATGTCCGAGCTCCGTCGACTTCACACTCGAAGTCAGTCCTCAACCGTCCACCTGACCTCATAGTCGTACTTGAAACCATCTGAGTACTCGAAACTACTCTATTCTCCGAGTACGCAGTGACAATCTGATAAGGAATAAACCCGCGATAAATAGTACCCAAACCCGTTACTGTACAAAACCCTAAAATGCATATGTATATCCATTTCGATCGTTTCGAATCCGTCTATCTATTTCTCAGCTTTGTTTTCCTATACCAGACTCCTATAATTGCTAAACATGTTTTATTTGTTTTTTCTGGATTTTATTTCTTTATTTTCATTCTTTATTCCTAGCTCAATCATTTGAGCACATAATTGAATTATTTCTTTTACTTTGCTATAGAACATGACGTCATAGACCAGCCAGTCTAGGAAGGAGAAGCTCAAGTGCAAGCACAAGAATCGAAAGAATATGAACTTGTAGAATATATTGATCCGTAAGGCAACTCACACGTTTATTACGTTATTTAAGCATTGTTATTTCATGTACAATAAATATTTGGAATTACATGATATTAGTTATGTCCTATCACCTGAAAAAGCCTAGTTCAATTTGATGGCCATATTCACCTTGACAAGACTTAGTATTATTACTAATAATACTTAAATAATCATGATAAATCAAGAACTCAATTGTTTTATACTACTAAGAGACTTGACATTTTGCCGGTAGAATTTCAAAAGTGGTTATAGGGTAAGGAGACATCATGGGAGGCTACTAGATGGAAGGGTCTCATGACTTTATCCTAGGGTGCAGGTTTGGACTAGAATGGTGACAGTGCTGATGGGAACTTAAACAAGGGTTCATGGATGGAAGTTGTCTCAATGAAAATATAAGGACTAGAACCTTATGCCATGTAAAAAATATGGTGATCACTCAACCACAAGCATTGATTCGTCAAATCTGGTTTAGCAGTTGCTCAAGTTCGATTGAATATCTACAAAGGGTGGAGGGAGACTGAGTGAGTTTTTGTGGTATTGGAAGGGAAAAATCATACTTAACAACAGTAGATCTGCTTCAAATCGGGTGGGCCATGGGCCATCCGAGTTTATTGTTAAACAACACCTACTGGGTAGAGGCTATATAAAGAATTGAGTAGTGAAAGGCCTTATTTTCTTAACTCAGTCATGAGGGTTAAGAAATCTTGTATGTAAAGCTGGACAGCTCTGCAGAGTCATAATTAATAGTTTTCGAATACACCGTGCTTTCGGTAAATGAAACTATATTTAATGGGCGAATCCAACAATAAAGCATAAGTAGATATGGAATTTGTTAAGAATGGTAATCAAGTTGTTAAAATCCCAATTTCCCTAAGAAGGTTGTGATTTTATGTTTAAAATATTTACAACTAAACTTGCATCCACATAAAATAATAAAATCACCATACTCCCATCCCTTAGAAATCTCTGCATGTAATAAAATAGCATTTCCCCATGTGACTTACTGAGTACGATGGTTAGTACTCATACTTGCTAAAAACATTAACAGAAAGTACGTGGCAAGAAAATGAGAAAGTCTACGAGGACGACGTTGAAGAATACTACGAAGTAGATGATGTTTCGAATTGGGATTATTCTTCGCTTAGGCACGCCTGTGATGTTCTTTTGTAATATATTGTATCTAAGGGCTGCATAGTCCGCTGTAAGACTTAGCTGATAAGCCGCTATTTTGTAATAAAATTGGCTTTTGTATTTGAGCTTATGGTTGCAATGATGTACACTTAACTACAGTACCTCGTAGCTGAACAGTCCTAGATAGTTATGAAAGAAATACAGCGCCACTAGAAATGGAGGCGTTACAAGGAGTACGCGCTCACCGGCCGGGCAGGCTCTTAAATCCATTGGGTAGCTGTTTTAATGCATGGGGTTCGAACAATCTTGACCGTATATATAGGACATATATACGACATCATCATGGATTATTCATGGAGGCGTTCAATATCAGTACTACTCTTCATCACGAGATCGATATCAAGATCCACAATACCATGCATTACCGTCCAGAAAAAGAAAAAATAGGGCTGTATCGTACCAAAACTAATGTTCTGCATCTGAATATATCCGGAATCAGCTTTAGCTTTAAGAACATGCATGCACACAGACAGATCGATCGATAGTTTGATATACAAGTCTTGATTAATATGTTCCATGCATGGTATTCATATCGCTACGATCAAGCAGAGGAGAATGTCAGTAACTGCATGCATGCTATTCTTTCATTCTTTCTGCAACAGGACCAAACCATACATTGCATTCTGTGAGAGCATGTAGAGATCATCATATGAGTAATTGACTTTTGGTTTAGAAAATTTATAGAGTTTGAGTTTGGTTTTTTGAGAGTTTACAAATTTTTTAGTTCCTTCTGTTGCTGGCAGTCATACCGGCATAGGAGCCGTGGTATGCCCCGTCGGGTGCGATGCGGTAGTATCGGGCTTAACTAGCGGTCTGACTAAGTGTGGTACGACCGATTTTAGTTGGTGGTAGTTTTTTCCAGTGAGCTCAAGCGGTCATACCAAGTTTTGTACTGCAGTAGTACCGGGGTGGTACTAACGGCGTTGTACTGGTGATACTATCAGCATCAGGCGGTATGACTGGCCTTTGGTTGACGATCATACCGATTGAGGTGCTGTCGGCAGCCTTGTTGGTTTGAGTTGAGTTGATTGAGTGTGGACATGATATAGGTGTCGTTACTTGTCTACATAGGGGTTTAAGGTTTGTTCCTAGGTTTAAGATCAGTGGTTTAGTTGCGTACATTTTGCATGGTACATTGTATGGATTAATTGTGTCAAGTGATGACTTTGTATATTGTTCGGTGCTACATGACGGTTTTCTTGTTCGTGTTGGTTGAAGGACTCCAAAGTTATATCATGGTGAGGCGGACATGACCAGGACTAAACTAGGAGAACGTAGGTCCAAAGCGGTCAAGGGATCGGGACTACGCTCAGAAGAAGCCGAGGTCTAGATAATCAAGAAGCCGTCGAAGATAACCGAGTCTTGCAGGGTGGTTGCAAACCAGAACGACGAGAAACTGGAGTAGAAGCTACTGGTATGGACATGATGGGCAACGACACGTTGGATCAGGACTAAGCACATGGAGAAGCTGAGGTCCAGAGCGGTCAAGGAAGCCGGGTGCCGTCATGCGCGAGGAGAAGTATGTGATGAGCCAAGTGACTTGGGTCGTTTGCAAGTGACTTGAGCCATGAGAGGCTTGCACGGCAAGTCATTGGAGCCATATAAAAGATGGCAAAGTATGGGCGATGCTTCATGGTAAAGAAAGAGGGAAACTTCAAGAAAGGCGGTAGAGGGGTATTTTGATAAATTGTTTAATATCGGAAAAGTGGCGATGTGTAAAATCGCGGCATTGTCTAAGTGATTTAGGTCTTGTATGTGCTGAAAAGGTGAAGTGAATTAAGTGTTGATTCACTAATAGGTGTAAACGCTTTGAGAAGCGTGCATGTATAAATGTAAAACCCGATACGATGTTAGGTTAACAGGTTAACCCATTAAGTAGATGAAACCCAATTAGAGGTGCTGGTTAGGGTTTTTTTGTAAGCCTCCATATATAATGAGGGAAAATATGGCTAAGTTAAACTTTTGGGGAGTTTAGTCCAAGTCTTTGAGAGCATAGTTATGATTCATGGGGAGAACCTTATGGGAGATGTGAGAGACTCTTGTGGCTAAACTTTCTGTCATCCTTAGGCTTTGAGACTGTAAGCATTCATCTTCACGCATCAATAGAGATTAAAATTTGTTCAAGTATTTTTCTCTTTTGCTCTTGTGGTGAAATCTTGATTTGGTTTGTTGTTTGTGCTTACTCTTTTCCCCTTGATCTTGTTATATGTCAAGGATGTGTAAATGATGAAGATGTATCTTATAGATTAGATCTCATCTATCTACTCACTTGTATTTGCAATTTTTTTGTGTTTGCTCGGTTTTGGTTCAAGAAGGGGTGATTTTGGGGTTTTAGTGTTGTGGGCTATAATATGTAACCCATCTATGGTTACCCTAGATCATCTAAAACTTATGAGCAAGAGCAAATCAAAATTTTCTGTTTTGGCCCGATTTTGATGCACCCTTTATTAAAATTAAAAAAAGATTAGAATTTTGACAATGATTATCTTGATCGTTGATTGAAATATGTTCTTAACATTGTAAAGAAGGTGCATGCCAAGCTTCAAGTTATTTGGACCAACAGATCAAAAGTTCTATCTATTTTCGTTTTAAAATCGTACTGATTTTACTATTTTTATGCCGATTTTACTATAGCAGCAGTACTACCGGGTACTACAGCGGCACTAACGATTCTACGGTAGCAAGCGGTATACCGTGGTACTGTAGCGTTACTACTAAAATTACCGTCGTTTCTCGAATTTTTAGCGTTTTGATTTCCTAGGTTGTGTGCTGGTTTTTTATCCTAATTTTTTTAGCTTTGTAGTTATTTAAGTAAAGGATAGATAAATTTTTAGAAAAAAAAGTTTTGAGGCACGACTCAAAGGATAGATTAATTTTAGAAAAAAAAATTTGAGGCATGATTCACCCACTCTAGTGCTCCACGTTCCATCAGCTGAAAGCAACCCATGACCCAAGAGATGCTGAGAGAGGCAGCTGGAGTGGGAGACTGAAAACACCTCCTTACCTCGATGTTGGAATCTAGCTAGCTGGAAGAATCGATCAGGAGCAGACACCACAGCTCGCTTGTGGTGACTGTATTTCCACAGAAATTCCACAGGCCTCAATCATATCTACTCATCTCCGTCGAATAGTAAACCAACTAGCATGCCTATATATATGACCGATCATTCAACTGCTCGCGACGGTCGAATCAATACGCAATTGGGGCACTGCGCGCACACATGTCCACGGCTGCAACATCAGACTGAAAGCAACAGATGCCTCACAAAGACTAGTTAATTAGGGGCTCGATATACCATGAACAACTCATGCATGCATGATACACATATAATACATAATTACATGTACATTACTGTACCGGAACTTACACATGGCGGAGCTAGCTATAGCAGACAGTAACACGCACCTCACTCGCTGCTGGAATCCATGGACCCCAAGGAATTTACCAGAGAGAGAGAGAGAGAGAGAGAGAGAGAGAGAGAGAGAGAGAGGCGTCGTCTAGTGGCTCCTGCTCCTGCAGATCGATTGCATCTTTGCATGCATCGCCATCATGCATGCGTGGTCAGTCCCTGCCAAATGTCCCCCATCCAGCTGGCTAGCTTGCAGCTCCATCCTTCCTCTCCCTTGGTCGCCATGTCGCATTCAGGAGAGAACTCAACTCTGATCTCTGCCTATTCCTATCCTGCAGCTGTATTAAACATATCCATCAATGGATCGATCGATCGGTACGAATGGTAGCACTCGCCTGCGCTGCATGCGCAAGTGGTCGCGCAATTGCTAGCCTTTTTCTTGCACCGGTTCGAGAGACGAGATCTGCGTGTCGTCGTACAAGACGCTGTCTGAAAAATATAGCTCAGCTCAGGATGTATACAGTAGCTTGCTGCGTAGGAACAGGATTCAGCTGTCCTTGTACATGAGTTCAGAGAGATCAAGCAATACAGGATAGTACTAGTACTATAAGTAGCCTGTCACACTCGCATGAGTACGTGGCCACATCTGCTAGCTGCAGGTCATGCAGGTCCATTGCACCATCGACTGGAAGATGCAATTCTGAGGATTCAGGGAACTGGGGAGCAGCCATATGTGTCTATCTGAAAGAAAAAACGGTCAGTTCAGAGAGCGACCGATCTCTGTCAGCAAGCGAAAACCTGAATATTATGTGGAATTTGTTTCAGAAATATATGTGAAGTAACTACTGTTGCATATATCATATTTGCTGATGGTCTGATTCAAGAAGAGAAAAGAGGGAAAAAAGGCCAAAAAGGTTATGAAAGAACAAGCGGCTGATTTGGTTAGTGGATTTGAGCCTACCCGATATATATAGCGAGGAGAAAGAGAGCAAATCGGCCTCACCATGGCATATATACGCATGTTGCGTTATTGCCGGCCTGTGGTCAGTGTGTTCTCATGTGATCCACTCCACTGCCTTTATTATTCAAAGCCAAATCCAGAGTAGATACGCTTGGCTAAGGCAGTTCCTGTCGCTGGCCCCACACACACTCCCACTGAAAATCATCAAGGCATTGGCCCTACTTGACTAAAGTGGCACTGGCTATTAGTTTTTCTATTATTAGTTTTTATGTACTTCTTTTATGTATTTAATTAAAAAAATAGAAAAAAACAAAAAAACATTGTAATATCTCTACAGATAATACAAAGAAAAAACACTTTAAAGAAACTAACGTATTCCAAACAACTTTTGGTTTCTGAAAATTAGAAGCTATCGCTGTATGGAATGGGGCCTATATAGGTTGGGTTCGAATCGGCTTGTCGCTTTTGGCTTTTATCCTTTGCTACAGTAACTATCTTTTAAATTATACATTTTTTCAAGACGAGGTATACAAATTAGTTGTATATCGGCTAAAATCACATATGATTGTCTCTGTCTTCGTACTCTCTCTCGCAAATAGTCAGAATTTAAAATACATAAGCCACGGCTCAAAAGAATCCACCTCTCTCATTTTGCACGTTGGAAAAGCATCTCTTCCACAAGCCACTCGTCTCTTGCAATCCTTATCCTATTCTGCGATTGTGTTTTCTCCCTCGCTTCTGGGTTTGATTATGCACAGAGTCCCTTAATATTAGCTCAGCTCTTGAGTAAGTACATCTTTGTTCTTTTGTATTTTGCACCACTGTAAGATTGTTATGTCGCCGTAGTACTGAATTGCGTGAATCCGATCTGGAAATGGAATTACTTACATATATAGAGTTTTCATAAAGCAAATGAGGATCCTTTTTTAAAAAAAAAACTAAATGAGGATCAACCCTAAGGCATTAGTACCTACTGGTGACACGTGGCATTAGGTATTGTGCAGCTTTCCTTTGGGGAGCTCATATAGGCAATACTCTCCGGTTTATAATTTACATCTGTAGATCCTTGATAAAATAACACTTGCCTTTGCACATGCATGATAGCAACCCTTTTTGCCGAGAGTTTTAGCTCTTATGCGAAATATTGTCTTAATTAGGGCTACAAATATTTTGGAATAGCATGAACTTATATATGTTTTATAAGAAACACACTTTAGTTGTCATTTCCTCGTGTTAGAGTTTGTAATCTTGTTTCAGAAGTCGTAGTTGTATATGACTTGGTGGTCGTGTACGAGTACGTCTCTATCAGAGTCAGAGTTCGTGGTCATGTACGAATACAAATTTGTCGTAACTAAGTTGGAGTCATAGTCGTAGCCGAGTACGACTTTGTGTCGAAGTCGTAGACGCGTCCGCTTCATGGTCGAAGAGCAGGGTATAAAAGGGCTGGCCATTGTACCGAGAGGAGGAGGGAGAGCACCAAGTCGACAAGATGTAGTTGCAGAGGGGGTGCCGGGAAGAGGGCAACCGGTGTGGTTGCAGGAGCACCGAGTGGAGGTGATGTAGTCATAGAGGAGGTGCAGAGCTTGGAGCGACCGGCGTGGTCGTAGGCGGTCAGCATGCCTGCAGAGTATGGAGCGACCAGCGTGGTCATGGGTGATCAGTGTGATCGCAGAGGAGAGAGGTGACTGGTGTAGTTGGAGGAGGCGATTGGCGTGGTCGTAGGCGATCGGCCTAGGCGACTAGTG
Source organism: Dendrocalamus latiflorus (assembly GCA_017311315.1). Classification (NCBI taxonomy): domain Eukaryota; kingdom Viridiplantae; phylum Streptophyta; class Magnoliopsida; order Poales; family Poaceae; genus Dendrocalamus; species Dendrocalamus latiflorus. Next base: position 40,580,872 of record CM029653.1, on the reverse strand, counting down.
TGGTCGTAGGCGATTGGTGTGGGCAACTAGTGTGGTCAGAGGAGGCGACCGGCGTGATCGTAGACGATCAGCCTGGGCGACCAGTGTAGTCGTAGACGATCGGTGTGGGCGACTAGTGTGGTCGGAGGTGGTCGGTGAGATCGCAAAGGTTCGCAGACATGGTCGTAAAGGAGTTACGACCATAGCGAAGAGGCTCGCAGACGTGGTCGTGAAAGGGTTACGATCACGGCGATCGGGCGGAAGGCGTCTGCAAGAGTAGCAAACCTGGTCGTAAAGGAGTTACGACCAGGGTGACAAGCGGAGGTGTCCACTGGAGTAGAAGCTGCGATCGTAAGGAGTTACGACCACAGTCACAGAGCCGAGGTGTCCGTAGGTGCTGGAGACGTGGTTGTAAAGAAGTTACGACCACGGTCTCGCAGGAAGAGCGAGTGGTCGACAAATCACTGCGTGGTCGTTAGGCGTTACGACTACGGTGATTGATCGTTATCGAAGGCAGTGCAGTGAGAAGTGGTGAGCGTGGTCGTAACTTCGGCTAAAGTTTACGACTGTGTGGACGGAGCAGCGATGAGTGATTGGAGGGGTCAGAACGTAGTCGTAACGACTGTCAGTGTGGTCGGAAATCCAGCTGAGCGATCGTAGTGATACAGGAGGTGGTCGTAGCCACTACAATGTGGTTGTACGGCTATAGGAGGTGGTCGTAGCGGCTAGATGATGGTCATATAGATCCTAAGACAGTCGTAAAGACTGTAACACCTCGTAAGATCAATTTATATTTATATGATATACATTGATGTTGACTTCCCTATATAGTTAGCTATTTTATATATCTTTAGAAGTGGATATACGAACTTAGTAGGTGACCAGAGGTCCAGAGTAAGCAAAGCATTAGACTAAAAACATGACAGAAAATGGGGAAGGCCGAACTGTAGCAATCGCTGTTACGGCCTTCATGTTTCTCTCCCTTCAAGAAATATTACAAGGACAACTTACAAGTTGACCATACAGAGGTCACTGCTGCATTTGCTACATATATGTATATATATCTGGCTCCTGAACCTTAGAAGCTTTCTTAATTAAGCTGGACTCTTGCTTGTTAATTAATTTAGTGCTTGGTTCTTGTTACATGACACTGCATTACATTGTACGGAGAGGGGAAAAAATAAAGGAAAAACAAATATTGGAGCAAGAAAAGGACACATCATTTTTACTGGTTTGCATAGCTAGGCTAATTAAGCTTCAGCTGCATCCAGCTTGTGGCCGCTGCTGCTGCTGCTGACCTCCTCCTGGTCTGAACTGCTTGTGACGCAGCTGGAAGACGACGACGCCGACAGCGACGGCGGCGGCGTCATCGTGCGGTGCTCGGCGGTGACGTGGTCGTCCGGCACTCGCCTCTCGTCATGATCCGGCCTCCTCGACGGCCTGTTCCTCTGAAAAATCCGGCACACTACCCATTCTTCAGATTCTTCAGCCTGAGCCAAGCAACCCTGCAAGTCGTCGGTTCCCACGTCAACAAACTGTCAGCATCTAAGCACATTCCAGCAACAGCAATGGCACATATGCAAGTAGTAGTGATGCTGCAAAAAAAAGGTACTGCTGCTGCTGCTGCACTATTCAAGTACGACTTGCCAATCAAACAGCCAGTGAAGTGTCCCAATTGGGGCTCTTGCAGCTAGAGAGAGATCCATCGAGTACTAAGTTACTTCAATAGCAGGCAAGATTCTCTCATATCAACATGAAAACTGATAAGTCATGCATATTGTGTAGATCTAGTGAACAGAACAGCAAGATTGATTGGAGCAGTTCTTTGCACATCTCTTGCAACAGTGGCCATGCAACTGGGCTGTCTGGGCACAGTTCATAGCTAGCTTCCCTATTATAGTAAACTCAACGAACTAATCGGTGATGGTGTACACCGCATGCGACAGACAGGTACATGTACAGTATTAAACACGCCGCAACTTGTTCGGATACTAGTACTCGTAGTATGCATTTGCAGGCTAATTAAGGCTTAAGAGCGAGCATTTAATTTAAATCCCAACAATAAGATTTAATTGTCAGTGTGTTTGTTAGTTTAGACGTTGCTGGGTTGGTTGGTTGGCATTGCAGGGAGATCGAAGAGAACAAGTGATCAGTACTACTACTGACTGCGCACAGATTGACGAGACGATCCGATCTGAACTCTGAGCAGATAGAGAGCATCTAGCATTAAGTACAACCACCTCTCCATATCAGCATAAATTGCAGCAACCACCACCGATCCCAAAGCAATTTTACGATCATGACCAATTAATTAGTAAGTTGTGACAGTTTGATAAACTAGCGGAGAAGCTTATGTGGCCTACCTACCTAGCTAGCTTAAGTACGTTGGTTAATTCTATGACTTGGATTAATTACATCAGTGTAAGTTTTAACTAGGATATATTAGGCTGTAAAATTTCTAAGTGATGCTTGTTCGGTTCATGGTAAGCTCTCTGAAGGAGGGGAGTTCTACTTTGCATAGATTATGAAATAACATCCCCACCAAAAAAATCTACTAATCGTAGCATATATACCTATTAAACTGGTAAATTTGTGGTTTCTGATGAACGCCCCTGCAATCAATATAATCTAAATTAAGCCAAACATAAATCTTTAGGCTAATTAATGGAGAACATGGACATGATTTTGGTGGCTAGAAGTAATACAAATGATCTTTGCAAAAAGATTAAACTAGCTAGCACTACTGAGAAGCCTGGATACCAAACTGTAGTTACTTCAGTCATTAGCAATAACTTGATATCAAGTTCAGTTTATTGTTTGCGCCTAATTAACTTATTATAGTAAGGTCGATCCCAGGTGTTTGTGAACTGCATGCTGCTAAGGAGTATATATGCTACTTACACAGTTGCACAAGCACAAGAACATTACCAGAAAGAAAACTTGACAAAAAAAAAAACAGTACATGCAAGAACAAATGGCAATATTCAAGTGGAGAGTAATTAATTCTCACATTCTTGTGCGGCGGCAGGGCGAGGCGGTACTCGTGCATGAACCAGTCGGTCTGCCGCGCCGTGCCCTTCTTGCCCCGGAGGACGAACGCCATGGACTTCTTGAGGCCGACGAGGTAGTTCCCGCCGCACCGGGACGCCACCACCGGCTTCTCCCTCCCGCCCGCCGGCTTCCAGCACCCGCTCGCCGTCGTCGGCGCCCTCCCGCACCTGCCGCCGCCCCTCTTGGTGCCGCCGCAGGCTCCGGCGGCCGGCCGAACCGCGAAGAAGTACTTCTCCCCCTCGCTTGCACCTGGACCAGTTCAACACGTAACACAGCAACTTCAGCATGTAACAAAATTTTGGAGATACACGAAAACCTGGCTACCGACTGCATACGATCTATACAGTTTCCTTTTACGACAGCACAGAAACAGTGTACTCCCATCCATGATATGTATTTGCATGTGGTTAATTTAGGTTGTGGGCATGCGCATGTATACGTACGTACGTACGTACGTACCAGGAATGTCCCAGGGGTCGAGCTTGTAGAGGTCATGGACCTCGGGGATGACGGCGGCGGGGAGCGGGAAGCCGTGGGCCTTGCGGCGGAGGTACTGCACCACCAGCTCCTCGTCCGTCGGGTGGAACCGGAACCCCGGCGGCAGCTGACTCAGCACCAGCTCGCCGTGCCTCACCAGCACCGGCGCCCTCTCCATGATGCTCGATCACACCTAGCAAGCTAGTTTCTCTTACAATTAGCAGCAGCAGCAGCTGGTACTAGTACTACACACTAAGCAACTAGCTTAGTGGAGTATAAACTATTGGCAGCCGTGTGTGTATATATGGTACAGGCTCGCAGCCTCTTCTCACTTTGCTAGTGCAAAGTGGCGAGCAGGAGGCATGCATTTGCTTGGAATGTTCATGGCGAGAGGCTTGAGGGCTTTGATGAAGGGGGAAAAGGGCGTCGGGCTTTATAGGATCTCCTGTGCCGTGAAGTGCACTCCATCCATGTGGCTTAACTCGATGCCTTCTTCGACTTGACAAGCCCTCCCCCACGATTTATCTGCCTCGAACCCTTCCAGAAACTCTCCGATATATAGGCTCTAGGCTTTTGACTTATCTAAAAATCAAAATAAATAGAACATCTTTTAAAACAGATTTTCTAAACAGTTTTTTGAGTCTAAAACTACGTGTAGCATTCACATCGACGTCTCCACCGTCCGTAGCCGTCTCGAAAAGCACTGTAATATTATGAAAATATCCCTCTTGAGGATCTGTACGTAATTAGAGAAAAATGATACGGAAAAGGGGAAGCTTTAGAATTTTAGGAAGGAGTTGTTTTCCTAGAATGAGTCGTACGGGGGAGTTCAAGACCAAGTCAAACTCGTGCCGTGATAGAAGGGGACGTGGGAGAGAGGAAGGCCCAAAACCCAGAATAAAAACCTAGATGATTTTTTTCCTTTCATTCCCTAGCACCGCCATCTGCCAACCCCAAAAAATTTTGCACACGTCGTTATCGCCGCCTCCCATTGTCCGCCCGTGCACACCATCTAATTCCATCGCCCTTCGCATCACAACGCCAGCAAACCGTCACCCAAAATGTTCCCTCGCCACACCCTAGCTCATCAATGCCCAGCCCATCATCGCTCGTGCGCAAGATGTCACATGCCAACTCTACCGCCCACGTGCTTGCGCGTGCCACACACCGCCTGCCCGCGTGATTGCGTCTATCATCGGCCGCCCGGCCATGCGCGTTAGAGGTTCGATCAGTAGATGGGTTTGTCGGTCATAATTTTCTATTGTGGATACAAGTATTGCATGGGCTAAATATGAATTTGTTATCTACCAGATAGATGTAGAGAATTTTATTACCTTTCTATAGAGTATTTAATCACATCAATTGATGGGCTAAATTAAGAGTTATGATTTTATAAGCATGTTGTTGGGATAGTAGTCTTCTTTTGGCAGCAGCGCAGTAAAAAATAGATTAAAATTATTAAATGGATTAATTAGGATTTTCTTCTCTACATAAAAATTGTAGGTAATTGTGTAAGGATTCCAAAGAGCCTAAGAACATAAATTTTGATTGGGTAGAGTAAAAGTTATGATTTAAAAAAACCGCTGTCCAGAAATCAGAATTGACTTGCTAGATGGTAGAATTAAATTTTGGTCATAACTATAAATGTAGCACTCAAAAATAGAAAAGTATCACAACTAATTAACAGATTAATTGCCTTCCTTTATTTGGACTTGTGGGGGAAATAAGGGCTCATCTCTTTCCTTCTGGCGTGACTCCAATCCACATCTCCAATCTTGCACACGCCTCTGTTCTCCTCCAACAGAAGGTCTGCCTTCCATCTCTCTTTCTCTCTCGTGCCTCTCTCTCTCTCTCTCTCTCTCTTGTTCTTCCACTTGGTGGTGGCATGACACGAGCTGGGCAGCACAGTGTGCAGCGCAGCTAAGCTGCTGCCCTGGCATATGCAGCACGGGCTGGAGGCAGCCGCGATGGCGTAGGGCCGCAAGCGTGGTGTGGTGGCGCAGGCCGGTGGCGTGGCGCGGCTAGGTAGTGCGGCATGGAGGTGCTGGCCGAAGGCGTGTTGGTGTGAGGGAGCAGAGCGGCAGCCTTGACACGGGTCATAGGCAAGGTACAGGTCACGCGCAGGGCCAGGCGGCAGCCACGGCCCAGGTCGGAGGCGTGGCATGGTGGCGCAGGGCGGGGCGGAATGCGGTCAGCCCGGAGGCGCGGTCAGGCGTTGCACGGGCCGAGTGCACGGCTGGGTGGTCGTGCAACCAAGCGTGGCGCGGCAGGGCGGTGGCTAAGCGACGGAGCTGCTAGCTAGCGCAGTGCAGCCAGTGGTCACCTGAAGCCCCACTGAGACACGACAGATTTGTATTCATGCAGTGTCTTGATAGTTCGAGCAGTGAGGCAACATATGCACAACCGAACTCAGATTCGCGCAGCAGTTTTGCTGATTCACGCAGCAGGACGCTATTCGCTTGGCTGAACATCGTTCATTCGGCCGAACGGTGATTCGCACGGTAAACTTCCAGCTTACACATTTCCTTCCGGCTGTATGATCTCTTTCTGCCCTTCCCACAATTTTATCATAACTCTCATCTGAATCACTTCTGTTTCACCTCGTAGGGTCACACGTGGCCTTTGAGAGAACGTTCGGGCAGTTGCGCACCTCGGATCCTTCGTGCAATGAGTTTCTGTTACCTCTATAGAGAACTATTATCAGTGTTTCCGATTAATTCACTAATAAATGAAATAACAGTTACCTGGCCTGGGGTTACCCACATATAGGGGAGATTTCCACCCACCTGGTAACGTATGGGGGATCGTACACTCTCGTTACTCAAGATATTACACCCCGTTTGCGTTTATACAGTTGAGGACAAGGATGTGCCTGACTATTCTCGTATAACCGGGTATGTGGGAGGCAATCGTTGGCGCCTTTGCCATAATTTGCTAAATAACAATTACCTTAGTTCCACATTCTCGTTATCTCCATTCCCGATAGGTATCAGTGTGCTTGGTAACCTAGTTTCATTGCATTTAATCTGTATCAATTACTTGCTTACATTGCTTGTCCTTTGCACATCTTGCTTTTATTGCTTGTCCTTTGCACATCTTGCTTATATTGCTTGTCCTTTACATATCTTACTTGCATTACTGTCCTTTACTCACCATGTTGCGACCGCTGCTGAGTACTTGCTGAGATTTTTAAATCTCACGTTTGCTCTTTTCATTCTTGGTAAAAGGCCAGTGGAGTGATAGCATCATGCATGGATGGGAGTACTCGAGTTTTCAGCATCGTGGCTTGCCACTATTTGTTATTTTATTTATTCTTTATTATTTAGAACTGGACCGGTACCATGTTTTAAACATTTATTTTAGCTTTCATTGGTTCTCTATTAAAGTACTTTTAAAGTTTTAAATTTTCTTGTGATTTCTATTATTGCTTTTATTATTTATTCTTCACTTTGGCGATGGCATTCCATAGTAGTAACCCATATGGGTATGTGGGGTGCTACAATAAAGAAGTAGCTAATCTTCCATATATTCAAAAAATGTTATGGTTTACTGTATTTGTATGTGTAAGTTAATAGATATGAAAATAATATGCCTACTGTCCAGAAGATGACAGAACGGTCTTCTGAGTTAAAAATAGGGGTTAAATGATTTAATCAGGAAGTCTGCCGAACTAAGAAATTATGGAAAATTTTGTGTACATTTCAGAACTGATGTAATTTACCATGATAAGGCTTAGGAGTCAAAAGTTTGCTATTTTTAGTACCGGGACAACAAGGGCGACTGTCCGGTAAAGAGTGGTATTGCGGGTTTGGGAAGCGTGTTGGAATGTTGCCATTTAATTGTTGTGCCTGTATTGCTGTAGCCTATTTTGAGATTAAATGTTCACTGTAGGAGGAGTAGCGTCAGGTGTGTTGTTATCCTCGAACCAACCCGTTCATCGCAACTAGAAAGGCAAGTGCATGTCAGAATGGTATTCGAATGCTTGAATTCATTGATATGTTTAAATAAATACTTGCCATGATCATTCATATAATTCTACTTGTTTTTATAATGCTCACATGTTTATAGTAGAGTGATGATGATGTATAAGGTAGAATGATGATGATTATGATTAAAATGATGATTATGTCAATTGGTTAATGTTGATAGTTAACTATGAAAGATAATTATTGTATTGCATGTTGAGTATTTATGTTGCAAAGATGTGATCTGTGTAGCCCTCTAAAGTCTACTTTGTGTGGTCACTCCACAGGAGTAGAGAAAGACCTAATTTGGTAGGCACTCAATGGGAGTGGAGATAATGTCCCCGTGTAAAAAGGACAAATTTAAGATCTCCGCATGAAAGAGGACGGGCTTGAGTGGACACCGATGGGTGTAACACTTCGCTATACTGGTATAAGCAAGAGAAGTGAAATATGTGTGTTGCATTGCATTTATGGAAAGAGAAATGAGTTAATGAGACATAAGTATGGAACTTAATGAGAATAAATATGTGAAATTGAGATAATGGTGAATGATATGAATTGTTAATATGGTGTATGCCTAGTGAATGATGTATGCCTAGTTTATTATTTTATTGTGTACTTGTTGATTCATGTACCAACCGTTATTTTGTTGTTATGTTTAGGTATTCGTTGATGATGATATGTATGGGCGAGAGTAACACAATAATGTTATTGCATGTTACAACTATTCCTTTCACTCAACAATCAATCATTTAATGTCAGAAATAAATTAGTTACTCTATGCAATACTTATTGGTTTTATATTATTGCTAGTTGTTACTTATTAATTTCCCTTTGGTTAACATTATCAATAGTTCATAGTATGGTCATTTGGTTCATCTTAACGGTGAGTTACTGATTCCTTGTGTTCTAAAATTTCTATTCATAAATATGTTATGGAATTATTTTGGAAGTCTAGTTGTTCATAAAGTGTATTTAATGTTTTAAATTGATAGTAATTATAATTTTGAGTGATATTCTACGCTTCTGTTAAGCCAAGTGTTACAAACACAGACAAAAACATCAACTGCAGTTACAAGCTATCACCTTAGGACTACTTGTGCTCCTGATACGATGTGATATTGTTGCATTTTTCACTACCCTGGATATGTAAATCATCCATGAATATTGAGTGGAGCACCACACTTGATTTGATTTGGAAATTCGGCTAGGATCGATCCAGTTACAACGTGCTCATGGTACATGTTGATGTACAAAATACATTGTTGGGTTCTTTTGGACCGTAATTTATGATTTAAAATTTAAAATTCTGACTATTCACGAGAGTTAGTATGTACAGAAAAATAGTTACATGCAATTTTGACCGATACAGCTGAACTCAGTACATTTTTTACTATAATCTTCTTGTTGATCTCGTATTGAAAAAACACACTGCTTGAAAGCTAATTACTGTAGCATAAGTCATAAATCATAAACAGAAAATAATTTAGCCTGTGCTTGTGCACATCAAGAAATTAGCTTATGGATAATTTTCTTTCGGTCAGTACGCACATAACAAAATTAACACGCATGGAATTCGCGTTCTCCGCCATTACATGTCTAGATATAATGGCACCGTGATATACCCTTTCTTGTTCATCGTATCTGAAAAATAAACGCTTAGGATTAAGCAATGGACTGTAGCGAAAGTACCCTAGCCAAAGTCGAATCTGACGTTACTTAACCTAATAGACCTGCTGCTTGCCAATCTGTCCGGCAGATTCGGCGCTAGTGTAGCTCTTGCTGTCGTCGACGATAGTTCATTAAGAAACCAATGGCACAGCTGCCCTCCACTAATTTTTTTCTTAATATATATACATGGATGAACGCAGCATCTCTGAATAATTAATCGATACTCGTATCGAAGCCGTGCAAGTAAGCTAGCTGGTGTGGTGCGCGTGGTAAGATTAGATTGCACTGATTAGTATACGTAATTTAATATTGTATCAGAACTAAGGGATTTTAAGTTCAAAACTTGGCTAGCGCAATTTTAAAAAATAATTACAGTTCATTTCTATTTCACGTCTTAAATCTAAGAGAGTCTACACGTGAAGGGGTGTTGCAGTATAGGTAAATTATCCTTTTTCCATATCAGTTTAGGAAGTGTTGAAGTGTAAGTGAATTGCTTATCATTTTAGGCTTTTAGATGCATGCAACTCAAGATTGGAGGGCATCATATTCATTTGGTGGCCTTAGGTGCCATTCGGTTGGACTGAAATAAGCTGGTTTGTGGTTGAAATTGCATTGTAATTGGCTGAAATTATACTATAACTGATGGTGGCTTAATTGGCGTAACTAATTTTTTAAAAAAAATTAAAAATAGAAAAAATAAGTTAGCTCATCACGGACAACGCACACGAATACGAAAAAACCAGCAAAAAAGTTCAAAAAAGCTAAAAAGACAGAAAAAGACGAAATTTAGGAATAGTGAAAAAAACCAGAAATCAGAAGCTCAAATCGAAATGAACTAGACCTTAATTTCCTTGCCTGCAACAATGTTTCCCTTTCTCTGCCACTCCCTTTTCCTTGTTCTTCCTCTGTCCTCTGCCACTCCCTTTCCCTTGTTCTTCCTCTGCTTCTGCGTAGGAGTTGCCTTCCTCCTCTTCTGCAATGATTGGTTTGGACAGGTTGATTGATCTTCCAAACAAGTTTTCATATAAATTAAGAGACGTGGCATTGGTGTCAAACTGACATGCACATGTCATAACACACGGCCAAGAAACCTTCCAACCTAGCTACGTTAATAATAGTGCATCATGCTCTGAATTTCCCACAAATTATCCACCTTCATCAATCCACTATCTTATATGCTGAGTACAAGTACCTTAATCGATTTGGTGTGCCGCGTGGTACACAACGAAAATTTGGCAAGGCCTATTTTCAGAGAGTTTTTGCTTCATCGACCTTAAAACAATCAAAAGGATCTGTTTTTTTTGGTTGAGGTTTATAGGTTTTAGCTGTGGTTTGTGACTTTTAGCCTGTTCGTACGAGAGATTGCAGAGTAACAGAAACTCACGTGCGGTTTTTACCGATATAAATGAAGTCGGTACAGTATGTACTATAATTAACTAGTAGATCTCATCTTAAAAAGACACTCTGTTTAAAAGCTAGTTACTATAAAAAAAGCTAAAAACAGAAGCCAAAAGCTGAAAAAGAACAGGACTAAAACTTCCCCAAATACAGTGCCGCCTCTTGTTCTTCCCAAAAACCGAAGCCATGTGTACCGACAGCTTATAATGGAGTCCTATCAGCATTTCTCCAATAATTTGTTTGTCTATCATCCACAGCTGAAGGATGCATAGTTGTTTAAGCTGATTGCTATAAATAATGTGTTGTTTACCCTTCTTGTTCCCAATCTTCCACACTTGATTAGTATACGTAATTTAATATTATATCAGAACTAAAGGATTTTAAGTTCAAAACTCGGCTAGTACAGTTTTAAAAAATAATTACAGTTCATTTCTATTTTACGTCTTAAATCTAAAAGAGTCTACACGTGAAGGGGTGTTGTAGTATAAGTAAATTATCCTTTTTCCTTATTAGGTTAGGAAGTGTTAAAGTATAAATGAATTGCTTACATTTTAGGCTTTTAGATGCATGCAACTCAAGATTGGAGGGCATCATATTCATTGGTGGCCTTAGGTGCTACTCGGTTGGACTGAAATAAGCTAGTTTATAGTTGAAATTGTACTGCAGCTAGTTGAAATTGTACTATAGCTGATGATGGTTTATTTGACGTATCTAAATTTAAAAATAGAAACAACAAGTTAGCCCATCACGGACAACGCAAACGAATACGAAAAAAGAACCGGCAAATAAAGCTCAAAAAAACTAAAAAGCTAGAAAAAGATGAAATTTAGGAATAGTAAAAAATAAACCAGAAACTTAAGCTAAAATAAGTAAGACCTTAATTTCCTTGCTGCAACGATGGTTCCCTTCCTCTGCCACTCCCTTTTCCTTGTTCTTCCTCTGCTTCTGCGTAGGAGTTGCCTTCCAAACAATTTTTCATATAAATTAAGAGACGTGGCATTGGTGTCAAACTGACACATGCCATTACACACGGGCAAGAAACCTTCCCACCTAGCTACGTTAATAATAGTGCATCATGCTCTGAATTTCCCACAAATTATCCACCTTCATCAATCGTTTTTGCTTCATCGACCTTAAAGCAATCAGAAAGGTCTGTTTTTTTTTGTTGAGGCTTATGACTTTTGGCTATGACTTATGACTTTTGATCTGTTTGTGCAAAAGATTACAGAGTAACAGAAACTCACGTGCAGTTTTTACCGATATAAATGAAATCGGTACAGTATGTACTATAATTAACTAGTAGATCCCATCTTGAACTGTTTAAAAGCTAGTTACTATAGAAAAACTAAAAACAAAAGCCAAAAGCTGAAAAAGAACAAGATCAAAACTTCCCGCAAATACAGTGCTGCTTCTTGCTCTTCCCAAAACCCGAAGCCACGTGTACGGACAGCTTATAATGGAGCCCTATCAGCATTTCTCCAATAATTTGTTTGTCTATCATCCACAGCTGAAGGATGCATAGTAGTTTAAGCTGATTGCTATATATATATAATTTGTTGTTTACCCTTCTTGCTCCCAATCTTCCACACCACCAAAACAAAACGTGCACAAAACCGGTGGCGACACATATGGGCATGACGGGCTCTCGGTAACCACTGTGGTAGATAACTGCAAAAGGCTACTGCTGGTACACGATAACAGTGACATCAAACATATAAATAGGTCATAGACTATGTACCTCATATATATATGCATGCAAGCAAGCAAAGTAAAATGGTTGCATTGGCCTGCATGTCACTGTTAGGGCGACAGATTAGTATTGCAAGTTTTGGTTTTGGAGTAACTCCAACAAGGTGATTAATTGGTGACAGTACTTGCAGCTGTTTTGGATTAGAACCGGGGCCGTCCATGACATCGGTTGCTTTAACCAGTTAGTTACCTCAACCAAAGCATCAGCTAAGCGTACAAAGAAAATCCCCAAATAACGTCGGCTGACAAGTGGGCCTTGTAGCCGTATGGAAAATTTTAACTCGTTTCGGCTTCAACTTCTGACTTTTGGCTTATTTTTTACTATTCATAAATTTCGTCTTTTTATGAACTTTTTATTAGAACTAGGTTCTTTAGGGTCCCTAGATTAGATCTAGCGGGCTATCCTTTCTCTAGGGTTCTTGAGGTAATCCGAGAGGGAGAGAGAGAGGTACCAACCTTCCGGTGTAGAGGATGAAGATCCGGCCATCGTGGTTCGTCGGTGAAGCTCTGCGCACGGGCAGCGACGGTCGGGGAAGAGGAGCGGCGATGGCGTCTCGCGGTGGCGACGATCTCCCTGGCCGGTGGTGACTTCCCGTCGCTGGAGCGCCCCCTCAACAGATCGGGTTTAGGGTTTGTCGGTGGGGTGACGGCGGCGCGGTCAACCTCGTGATGCGTGCCGCCCGGCCCCCACCTCTGTATTTATAGCGCTGGCGACAGGGGCCCACCAGCCAAACGGGCTGGGCGCCCCCGATCAGGGCGCGGTCAAGGGATGGGCTTTGGCCGTTGGGCCAAAGCCCTGAGATCATTCTAACATTCTCCCCCCTTGATCTCAATCTATACTTTATCTTTAATTACTTTTGACTTCACACATTCCATCACAGATTAGTGCATAGAACATGTCTCATCGTCACGGTCAATCGCCGATAGATTCAACAGTTACAATACACCTCTCTGTTCTGAAATAGTTACTTTAAACTTTGGGCCATCTTTTAGTCCAGGAATCATAGGCTTTCCCTTAAACCCATGCCGGCTACATGTTCTCTGAACACGTTGGGTGGTAAGCCTTTTGTAAGCGGATCCGCTAACATCTTTGCGGTACTTATATGCTCTAGACTTATAATTTGATCCCGAACTTTATCTTTCACAACATAGTACTTTATGTCAATGTGTTTGGCAGCACCACTTGACTTATTGTTGTGGGCATACGTTACTGCGGGTTCATTATCGCAGTACAACTTAAGTGGTCTATTGATGTCGTCAACCACTTTTAAACCGGGTATGAACTTCTTTAGCCAGTTCACCTGCCCCGTAGCCTCATAACATGCTACAAACTCGGCATACATTGTGGACGATGTAGTGACGGTTTGTTTTGAACTTTTCCACGATATAGCTCCTTTAGCGAGAGTGAACACATATCCGGATGTAGACTTTCTATCATCTCCCGCAAAATCAGAATCCGTATACCCCACTATATGGAGTGAATCTGATCTTCTGTATGTCATCATGAGGCCTTTTGTTCCTTGCAAATAACGCAAGACTTTCTTTATCAATTTCCAATGTTCTATTCCAGGATTGCTCTGGAATCTGCCAAGTAACCCGGTAACAAATGCTAAGTCAGGGCGTGTGCACACTTGAGCATACTGTAAGCTTCCGACAGCTGAAGCATATGGAACCGCTTTCATTTGATCGATCTCATACTGGTTCCTGGGGCATTGAAAATCCCCATATCTGTCGCCCTTGACTATAGGTGCAGGTGATGGACTACATTTATGCATACCAAATTTCTTTAAGACTTTCTCTATGTATGCCTTTTGTGACAGTCCCAATACCCCTTTGTTTCTATCTCGGTGAATTTCGATCCCTAGAACGAACGAGGCTTCACCAAGATCTTTCATATCGAAGTTTGAGGACAAAAAATTTTTTGTTTCCAGTAGCAGATTAACATCACTACTAGCTAGTAGGATATCATCCACATACAGGATTAGGAAGATGAACTTCCCATCTTTAAACTTTGCATAAACACAGTTGTCCTCAACATTCTCTTTAAACCCAAATTTTCTTATTGTACTGTCAAACTTCAAGTACCACTGTCTTGAAGCTTGCTTTAACCCATAAATCGATTTCTTTAGGCGGCATCCCATTCTTTCATTTCCTTCCATGACAAAACCTTTCGGTTGTGCCATGTAAACATTTTCCTCCAAATCCCCATTAAGAAATGCCGTCTTTACATCCATCTGATGTAACTCTAAATCATAATGTGCTACTAATGCCATTATGATTCTGAAGGAATCTTTACATGAGACTGGAGAGAATGTCTCATTGTAATCAATCCCTTCTCTTTGCGTAAAGCCTTTTGCCACAAGTCGCGCTTTATATCTTTCTACATTCCCTTGGGAGTCATGTTTAGTCTTGTAGACCCATTTACAGCCTACTGTTTTGGCTCCTTTAGGAATAATTTCTAAGTCCCAGACTTTATTAGTCTTCATGGACCTCATCTCCTCTTCCATGGCCTCAAGCCATTTTGAGGAATTTTCGCTTCTCATGGCTTCTTCAAATGAGGTGGGATCATCCTCCATTTGAAATTCCTCTGTATGATAAATCTGATAATCATCAGAAATAGCTGATCTTCTTACTCTTTGAGACCTCCTCGGAGCCTCCTCATTTGGTACATCTACTGTTTGAGGCTGCTGTTGCTCCCCCTCATCTGTGGCAATAGGTTCTATATGATCCTGAAGAACAGGTTCTTCATTCTCATTCATTGTTGCCACGGGAGGAACAATAACAGGTGCTGACACCACGGTGTCTTGCATCGTCGGTGCAGCGACAGCAGGTAGTGTGAAGAATGGCTCTTGAATCATCGGAGTGGGCGCAAACACCCGCTTCTCTTCAAGGTCAATCTCTCGAGCTACCATGCTCCCCCTCATCATTTCATCCTCTAAGAACACAGCATGTCTCGTTTCCACAAACTTTGTGTATCTGTCTGGACAGTAGAAACGATAACCTTTTGACTTTTCAGGGTAGCCAATGAAATGGCAACTTACTGTTTTGGGATCAAGTTTCCCAAGGTTTGGGTTAAATACTTTAGCCTCAGCAGGACTCCCCCACACACGTAAGTGCTTTAGTGAGGGAACTCTTCCTGTCCACAACTCGTACGGTGTTTTGGGCACCGACTTACTAGGCACTCTGTTGAGAATATGAATGGCGGTTTTCAACGCCTCCATCCATAAACTCAATGGGAGTGTGGAGTAGCTCATCATACTTCGCACCATATCCATCAGGGTACGGTTGCGTCTTTCAGCTACTCCATTTTGCTGAGGTTCGCCCGGCATAGAATACTGGGCTACTATTCCATTTTCCTGTAAAAACCTCGCAAAAGGTCCAGGAACTTGTCCATATGGGGTATGTCGACCGTAGTACTCCCCCCACGATCAGATCGGACTATCTTAATCTTTAAATCGTGTTGGTTTTCAATTTCAGCCTTAAATATCTTGAATTTATCCAAGGCTTCATTTCTTTCTTTGATTGGATAAATATATCCATAACGGGAGTAATCATCTGTGAATGTTATGAACGAGTCATATCCATCCACACTTTTCACAGGAAAAGGACCACAAATATCTGTGTGAATAATTTGTAGAACTCCTGTGCTTCTTTTAGCGTCTTTTTTAATTTTCTTTACATATTTTCCTTTAATGCATTCTCTGCATTGTTCTAAGTCTGAGAACTCTAATGGAGGAAGAATATCATTCTTTACTAGTCTTTCTATTCTCCCCCTCGAAATATGGCCTAAACGACAGTGCCATAATTTCGACGACTCATCTAGAGTTCTCTTTCGTTTTCTGTTTACATTCGTAGACGAGGATTCAATCACTTTTTTATCGCATACGACATTCACATCATCACATAATGATAACAAATAAAGCTCATTCTGTAATATGGCAATACCAACACATTCTTTATTAAACATTATTTCGCACTTGCCATTTCCAAAATTGCAATCATAACCATCTTTGTCCAAATTTGACACACTAATTAAATTCCTCTGTAAAGAGGGTACAAAAAGGACATCTCTAAGTAGAAAAGGACATCTCTAAGTAGAAGAGTGGAGCCATTAGCTAATTCTAATGAAAGATCGCCAACGGCTTCAACTTCAGCTTCGACTCCATTTGCGACTTTAACGCATCTTTCTTTTCTTTGCGTAGTCCTCGTCGAACGGAATCCCTGTAAAGAATTAGCAACATGAACAGTTGCTCCTGAGTCAATCCACCAAGTGGATTTCGAATATTTTACATACAGGCATTCATTAATAAAGGTAATAATGTTCTCACCTTTCTTAGCCATTATCATCTTTAAATAGTCAGGACAATCTTTCTTGTAGTGTCCCGTCTTCTTGCAGTGAAGGCACTGGTCTTTGTCTACAGCAAATTTGTTCTGTTGAGGCTGATGTACAGAGGCTTTGCCCTTGTTCTTTGAGAAGGGGTTACTGTTATAATTCTTTTTCTTGTTTTCCCTCACAAAGTTTATAGCACCACCATGTGAGGATTTGATTCTTTCCTCCTCTTGCACGCACATGGCTATGCACTTTTCCATGTCCCATTTTTCGGGCTGCATATTATAGTTGACAACAAAAGTGTCAAACTCTTTTGGCAAAGAAGCAAAAACCAAATGAATAAGGAACTCATCCTTGAGAGCCAAATCCATCGGTTTCAGTTTAGATGCCAAGTTGCTCATTCTAAGAATGTGCTCTCTTATGCCATTGCCACCGCCAGAATACCTCTCTGTTACCAGCTGCTTAATCAGCTGTGTAGCATAAGTCTTTGAAGAGCCAGTGAACTGACTCTTTATTTTATCAAGGTATTCAGTGACAGTGTCACACTCTGCAATTGAGCCCAGAATAGCAGGCTCAATTGTGTTCTTTATCACAGCCATACATTTCTTGTTGGCTGTGGTCCATTTCTTATGATCAAGATCATAAGACATCTGCAAGGGAGCATGATCCCTCTGTCTTTTCTGCCATGCAGTGTCATCCTCATTCTGTTCCCTCACTGGTGCCAGAGGCTCAGTGGGACGTGCTGTAGTGAGGACCCAGTCCACCTCAGCCAAGATAAAAGCTAAATCTATCTTTTTCTTCCACTCTCCATAATTATCACCTTTGAGAGTGGGGATTTCTCTAATACAACTCATTAAGTTGTATCCTCCTGAAAAAAATATTTCAAATACAGTGAGAACGTAACATCAAAATTATATGCCTTATTTCCAACGTTGGTCAAAAATACGACATACAATTTAAATCAATTTTATCATACATTAAATCTACATCACCGTTGGGCAGAAATAGAAATAATGCATGAAATCAACATTAAAAATTTATAATACTGATATTAACAACGTTGGTCAGAAAATAACAATATCATAAATCTCTGGGAATTTTAATCTATTTTTCCAAAATTAAATTCTCCCGTTGGTTCGAATTTAATAATGAAAAACAATCAATATTAACTTTTGCAGCGGAAACTGTAATTATTCTAAAAATAATTCAAATTTCAGAAGCATTATACTGTAAACTTTTAATCTCTGAAAAATTAACACGTTGGTGCAAAATTTACAGAGCTTTTAAACAAATTTCATTCAAATTCATCACCAAATACTTCTGAAATCAATAAAAAAACAAAAAACTGATTTTACTTGTTCATTCGGCCGATTCGGCCCGTTCTTTCGGCCACGGCCCACGGCGGCCCACCCGCGCGGCCTGCCTCGCCCACGCGCGGCCCAACCCGCGCTGCCGCAGCGAAATCAACCTGCCCGGCGCGGCCCAAAAACGCACGCCCGGGACTCAGTCCGCGCCGTTGGATCGCATCGGACGGCCGGGAGCGTTTTTCGCCGAATCAAAAACCGGGCGTCGGCCGAGGCCTCCCGAAACCCTAACCCTAAGCCCCATACTCGCCCGCCCCTTTGCGGAAAAACCGGATCGGGCGCAGCGGCGGCGGCAACCCCCGGCGCAAGAGGAGCGGCAAGGCGGCGACGACGGCATGCAGCGCCCGCGAGGCAGCGGCGGCGGCGGCCCCATCGGCCCCCAGCGAAGCCGCGCTCGGCTCCCCGAGCGGAGGCGAGGCGCGAGACGGGCGGCGCCCTGGGCGGTTGCGACGGCGGCTCCATCGGGAGGCGGCTGCGGCGGCCGGCCAGATCCCGCGGAGCGGCGGCGCACGAAGGGGAAAACCCCGAGTAGAGCGGCAGCACGACTACCCGGCGCACGCGACGGCGGCCCGAGGCGCCGGCCGGCGGCGACCGACGTAGCGCACGGCGGCGACCACACTCGTGAGTCCCGAATACCCTCCCCATTCTCTTTTCTTTCTTTTTGCCGATTTTCTAGGGTTAGGGGTCTCTTTCTTTTCTTTTCCGCACTGCGGTCTTGATCTTTCCCCATCTAGATCTACTCCTAGATCCCGCTCTGATACCATTATTAGAACTAGGTTCTTTAGGGTCCCTAGATTAGATCTAGCGGGCTATCCTTTCTCTAGGGTTCTTGAGGTAATCCGAGAGGGAGAGAGAGAGGTACCAACCTTCCGGTGTAGAGGATGAAGATCCGGCCATCGTGGTTCGTCGGTGAAGCTCTGCGCACGGGCAGCGACGGTCGGGGAAGAGGAGCGGCGGTGGCGTCTCGCGGTGGCGACGATCTCCCTGGCCGGTGGTGACTTCCCGTCGCTGGAGCGCCCCCTCAACAGATCGGGTTTAGGGTTTGTCGGTGGGGTGACGGCGGCGCGGTCAACCTCGTGATGCGTGCCGCCCGGCCCCCACCTCTGTATTTATAGCGCTGGCGACAGGGGCCCACCAGCCAAACGGGCTGGGCGCCCCCGATCAGGGCGCGGTCAAGGGATGGGCTTTGGCCGTTGGGCCAAAGCCCTGAGATCATTCTAACACTTTTGGCTTTTTTGAGCTTTTTTGCTGGTTCTTTTTTCCCTATTCGTTTGCGTTGTCCGTGATGAGCTAGCATATTTTTTCTATTTGTTAAAATTTTTAAATTTAATTACGCCAAATAAGCCTCTTTCAGCTACAGTGAAATTTCAGTCATAAGCCACAACTTTTCAGCCCAACCGAGCGGGGAGGCTTGTCAAAGCAGCTATCATTACAAAGCTGTTCATGAAATCATAAGAATTTTGTAACTACTACTATGTATGTGAAGTGTTTCCGCGATAAAAGTGACTCGTATATATAGGGTCTATTCTTTTTGGCTGAGACCTATAACTTTTGGCTGCGGCTTGTGGTTTTTGGATTTGTTCATACGTGAGATTACAAAGTAACAGAAACTCACATGTGGTTTTTGTCAATATAAATGAAGTCAGTACAGTATGTACTACAATTAACTAGTAGACCCTATCTTAAAAAAACACTTCATTTAAAAGTTAATTACTGTAAAAAAAACCAAAAACTGAAAAAAAAAACAGAACCTATTATTGGCGATCGGTGTGGCTTCTTTGCTACAGAAGCAGCATTTCCTTGTATGGTTTTCATGACTTCCTTCAACCAACTTGTCATGGAAACAACCGCGAAATCTTTGTCCCAATGCCAACGAATTATCTTTTTATCGACAAATGTAACTATATGCACATTTTATTTTATCCGTGATATGAAGCGGCTGCCGATATATAATAATTTCTCTGCAAGAAAGCTATCTCAAGTGCTTGACTAGTGCTAATCTACAAAAGGTGCTTTCCAGAAATCGCCTTTGTTCTTTGGACCGGGGGCCAGAGATATAAAGAAGTTAAGATTCGGGATCAAGCCAGCTAAGCTTAATTAGGGTTCCTAAGGATTTCTAGGCACTCTACTACAGTACCTTCAACCACTGCAGCGAGGTGCAGCCGTGCAGCCCTGAAACGTAAGGGTCATTTCCGTACAGAATTAGATAGCTCAGCTAGGACTAAATCAAGCAAGGCTAAACGAGAAGGTAGCAATTTCCTATAAAGAATCTCTCACTGCTACTGCTTAATATGAATGGTACCTGAAGTCTATCCGACAACTGCAGAAATATACTGTGCAAGGAAACCTTGCCTTCCCTGGTACAGGGTACAGCAGCAGCCAAATAGTACTCATTCTTCACTAGTCTAAAGCAGGGTTTCAAATTTTGTCCGAAATTTTATGGAATGGACGAAATTTTGTTCCTTTCGGTGCCCAGCGAAATAGGTTTCATTCGGGTAAAATTTGGCCGAAGTTGGCTCTATTTGAAATTTGTTCAAATTTTAGTTAAATTTCATCAATAAATTATTTTTTTGGGTCCGAATTTCGAACGAAATGAACAAAATTTTGTTCTTTCGTTCCCTTTGCCAGCCGCTGAATTTTTTTTTGCATCCGAAATTTGAAACCCTGGTCTAAAGAGAGAAAGAAATAAGAAAAGGAGAAGAAGGAGAAAGTAGAAGATGATGATGGCATGCTTACACAAGATCCACCTCAACAGCACCACCCCAACGAATCAAATCAAAGCCGATGCCTTTTGTTTTCTTGCACTCGATCACTCGCCACGCAAGTGATGCGAGAGTGATGCGAAATGTCTGTACGCTGGAGGAGCCCGAGCCCAGCAATGGCGGACAGTGATGCGAGGGACCCACCCCACTTGTTTGGGTTTGGTTCTTGACGTAGATCAGCTCGCTCTCTCCAGTCTTCTCTTCTCTTCTTTAGTTTTTCTCTCACTACTTTCTCCAAAAGAACGTGATAGTTTCATTGCGTTCCTGATTGGAGCAAAAGGGGGCCAATCATTCGTTGCTTATCCGGTTATCTCGGCTCATTGGATGATTGGGTTGCCCTGCTTCAAACTAAGGAGTACTTAAAGTACAATTATCAGTGCTTGATGTTCATCTCTTAAGGGAGTAGACTGTTTAATCGGGATTTATCTGGAACATGAGCATTTTGTAAGAATCATGAGTGATTGCATTGTTTTCTTAGGAGTTCCTTTGAAGTTCTTGTGCATTGTTTTCTTAGGAGTTCCTTTGAAGTTCTTGTGTTTGAAATAGATCCTGGGCCTGTTCTTTTTGGCTGCGGCTTATGACTTTTGGTTGCGATTTGTGGCTTTTGGACTGTTTGTATAAAAGATTACAAAGTAACAGAAACTCACATGCGGTTTTTGTCGATATAAACTCTCTTAAGGGAGTAGACTGTTTAATCGGGATTTATCTGGAACATGAGCATTTTGTAAGAATCATGAGTGATTGCATTGTTTTCTTAGGAGTTCCTTTGAAGTTCTTGTGTTCGAAACAGATACTAAATGTGTGCAACATGTTATTGAGGATGATAATGGTCCCTCTGTTCTTTTTACCCAACGTAGCAGTGCTAGTAACGTTATACCTTTTAGAGCATGTACAATACAAGATGCTTATATATGAATGTTTAAAGAGAAAAAATATAGCCACATCATCAAATATCCATGCAAAAGTTATTTCCTCCAATGCAAGCATGTCTTCCGTGGGTGCTTAGATGCTATATTATCTATTAATAGATATATTTATACACATAAGCACCTACTAAGCATCCATACTTATTTAAGCATTGATGCTTTAAAATAAGCACCTTATCTATCTTATGTGGCAAGAAAAAAAATCAGTTTTTTATTACTAAGCATCTCTTCAAACGCCTATATTGTACATGCTCTTACTCTGTTACTTGCATTAGATGCTCAACATACCCAACCGTCAAATCACATTGACATTAATTTTTTTTTCCATACAAGAAGTACAGTAACGTACCATTCTCGCATGCATCCTGATCTCTTGGGCGAGACAAGCAACCGTGTTTAGCCTGTAAGTACTCCATGATTTGAGGGATCATGTATTTCAACATGAGGGCCCCAACAATGACCGTATAAACCCTGCGACCCAAATGATTTGAGTGCCTTGGCCTTCCAGTGTCGGAGCACAAACAGTACGCAATTATATGAACATAATCCATCTGCTGCTCAAAGTGATTACATCGAATGACCAAACCAAGATGAGACTGATCAAGGGATAAGAAAAACCAGGCGTGTTGTCATGATCACACGGTACTTTGTATGGCTGGAACATTTTCTAAGCTGAGAGGGATTGGAAAGGCAGAGAAAATGGATGTGTGACTCCTCTTTTCAATATCTCCTCCTTTTCTCTCTCTTTGACTTCCCCCAAAACATGCTCTTGTTGGTCGATCCCTTCCAATGGGGTACGATATAAAAGACCCGGCATATTATTTTATTTCAAGCTAAAATCCTGTAATCGTAGTATGAGTGTACAAAAGTACAAGTACAGTACTATTTTTAAATCAATCGAGGGAAAACTAAGTGTCAAATACTAAAATTTATAGTGGGTTCTTTTGAACTGTGGCTTATGGTTTTTCACTTCAAATTTTGAATTCTGGATGTTTGCAGGAAAGAGTACGGAGAGAGACATTCGCGTGTGATTTTGATTGATATAGATGGATTCGGTATAGTATCTACTACAATCAACCTATAGACCCTGTCTTAAAAAGACTGTAGGACCGGATAGGCAACAGAGAAGGTGAATGGTGCCTTAAAATTTTTTCTCAAAATATTCACTTATTTTTTACTCTGATAGCTACAAAACTACGAATATTAGGATAACAATCCCACTGAAAAACTAAAGACTCTCAGAGCTGAACAAAACTAGTCAGAAAAATAACGTGGTCAAACTTCGACAATGTAGTCGGAAGTCTCATAGAGCTGAGCGCAACCTGATCGAAAACCAACATGGTTGTGATCGAAACCAGCGTGGTCGAAACCAACATAGTTGAAATTCGACTACGTGATCAGAAGTCCTACAGAGCTAAGCACAACCTGATTAAAAACCAATGTGGTCGTGGTTAAAACCAACGTGGTCGTAACTAACGTAATCGAAATTCGACTTAAGTGGTCAATAACCATAGAGTGGTAAAAAACCAACATAATCGAAAATCAACGTGGTCAAAACCAACGTGGTCGAAGGCCAACTGGTAGTCTAAAACTATCGTGGTCGATGACCAGAGTAGTCGTAATAGTTCGGAATATGACCAGAGTGGTCTGCGACTAATGAGTAATCGAAACCAAAGTGGTCGAACCAAACCGAACCTCGACCAGTGAGGTCGACCACCAATGAGCGGTCGTAACCGAAGTGGTCGAAAATCGTTGAAGCACTGCCGGTAAGATTGACGACTAGTGAGCGGTCGAATCAGATGTGGTCGAAAAGAGACAATGTGGTTGAAAGTCTAAATGTGGTCGAAAAACCAGAGGCAACAGACGATGAACAGAGGTTTTCAGCAGAGTTTCTAAAACCAAAGTTGATGTAACTTTTGATCCGTAGATCAAAATGATATGAAACTTTGTAGGGATCTTTTCTAGGATATTGTGAACCTATTGCAATAAATGATCATGAGAATCATGACCAAAATTGAGCCCTTTTTCAGTTTGTTGTAAGGTTTCCCAAAACCGAGTCAAAATCGAAATTGGTGAATACAACTTACTCGTGGGTGGATGATGACCAAGATGGGTCTAGATGTATTTTCACATATCATAACAAGTTAAATAACCAAATAAATCAACTCAAAAACCCTTAAATCAATAAATCACACTTTTAGCCCAAATCAAACAAAAAATCGGGTTTCCTCTTACATGATGGCACTCGGCTTCCTTAACCATCTGGACCTCAACTCCTCTCTGAGCCTAGTCACATTACCATTGCCCATCATGATCACCACCGATAGCTTCCATTCTGGTTCCTCGTCGTCTTGGCTTGTAACCATCCCGCAAGCCTCAGTCATCTTCGACGTCTCCCTGATCGTTTTAGACCTCAACACCATCATATGCCTATTCTTTGTCCTCCTAAGCCTTACCATGACATAGCTCCAAAATCCTGCAACCAACAATAACAAGCAAATCGTCACGTGGCATCGTAGAATACACAAAGTCATCAATTGCATAATTCATCCAAACAATGCTTAATGCAAAATATATGCACCCAAATACTGATCCTAAACTTAGGACCAAATAATACACCCATATGCACATAAATAACAATACACAGGTCAAATCATGACTAAATCACCAAAAGTCCTGTTTTCTTGGAAGATTGGTGGTACCGCTCTTAACACGCTAGTACTACCGTTTTCCAAAGCGGTACTTTCGCACCTTGCAAATCCGCGCTGGACCTCTCTAGAAAAAATATACTACAACTCAAAGTGGAACTACCGCTTTGCGGTACTACCACGTTTACAACTGCGGTACTTCTGATTTTTCTGACACCTCCAGAAAATAGTCCAGCTCAAATGCAATCCTTGCAAATCTCTCAAAAACCAAATTCAAACTTCACAAATACTCTAATCCAAAAGTCAATTACTCATCACAACCATAGGGTGACCTCCACATGGTTACACAAAGATACACCGTTTAAAAACTAGTTACTGTAGCATAAGCTAAAAGCTATATAATCCGTAAGCTTAAAAAGAACCCAACCTAAGTGCATGTAGGTTGACCCGTGAATCAAACCAGTTCCATCCCGCTATTTTTGTTCCAATTGGAACGCAGGATTCTTATTCCGCTAGTTATGTTCCATTTGAAACACAAGATTCTTAAAGTACGAAGGAAACTCTACATCTAGTAAAACTGAACGTTTACTTTCCTCTGAAGTTCTTACGAAATTCATGCATTCCAAATGTGACTTCAAAGTTGTAACATTAACTTTTTGCTTGCACAGGAGTGCTTCTACATTATAGGCCCTTGAGCTTGCTTAATTGTGCTATTTACATTTTTGCTGTGTAAAAAAAGCGTACCAAGAACCTAAGTGGCAGAATTAACAAAGTATGTAGACATTGAGTGGCTCACTATGCAATTCTTCAATTGCTTAACGAGTAAGCTTAGAACTATCTTGAATACAATCAAACCGTAGGGCTATCTGGAGCGCATAAGTTTCACAGGAAATACTACAAATCCTTACAAATTTCTTCGCGAATCCTTTAAACCAAAACAGCAACACTGTGCGAATTTCACCATGAATAACGTAACCCATGTAAATATGCTCCTTTCCAATGAAGGGTGGAGACGACACATGCAATACTGCAGCACTACCATGCAAGTAATTCAAACATTCCGTTCACATGGATAATGGATTGCGGCTACTCCAAATCTTACGCTACTGAATTCCGACCTTTTCCTCTCCTCGATCGGTTCCAAACGCATTCCATCACGTAAACGTCGCAAAGGACGATATTATGGTATCTTCAAGCGCGGGGAATCCATGGGAAAGTAGATAATTTATTATCATACGATGTATGAGTGCTCGATCGATCGCACAAGTCGTTTCCCTTTCACATCCTGCGAAAGAACACTCGCCTTTTATCGGAAGCTTCAGTGTCAGAAAGCTTTATTTGGTTCTATTATTTTCGGATTATAAAGATTATGGCTTCTTGGAATAAACAATCATGACGGTTTTTTCATCGTCTTTTCGAAATGACTTAAGACAACTGAAGGACCATATGAGAAGGTCCAGAATATTGTTGTGATGAACCATTGCAAACTTCGTAGAGTGGATAAGTGTTTTTACAAAGATTGCATTTTGTTTGGACTGTTTTCTGGAAATATCAGGAAATTCTGAAGTACCGCATGGTGTTTATGCGGTAGTACCGACGTTGTTAGCTTGGTTATACCGTAGAGCAGTAATATCGACGTTGTGAGCGCGGTTATACCACACGAATGGTAGTTCCAGTCTGAGTTACGGTATGTTTTTCCTAGAGAGGTCCAATGCAAGGTGCGGCAGTACTACTTTGGGAAGTGTAGTACCGTAGAGTGGTAGTATTGTCATTGTAGGTACAGTATTATCTATCTTCCTAGAAAAAAATAGGACTTTAAGATTTGAGCCATTGATTGAGTTGAGATGACCTGGGTTATTGCATTAAGGTTGCATGATACATGTTTTGACTATGTGGGTCAAGTTGTGAAGAACTTGTGCCCGAAAATGATTTGTTTGTCTTGGATGTGCAGAGTCGCTTGGAATCAATCGTGATCAACGCTGAGGATCAGAGCTAGGCTCACGGAGGAGCTGAGGCCTAGAACAATCAAGGATGTTGGGTGCGACAGTGAGCTCAAGCATAGCACGAGAAAGACAGAAAATGTTGAAGGCGAGTTCGAACGACGGGATGGCACCATGTAGCTTGGACGGGCCAAGTGAGTCGTGGTTCGGTGGAACTGGGATGGGAGAGATTTGGCGACGCGTGGCAAGCTAGTGATGCACATATACATAACAAGCATGACGATTGTTTGCAGTGGTTGGTGATGACCGGGTCAAGGAAGTGTATTTTGGTAGTTTGACTAAAATACCGGAAACCATTTTACATCAAAACCGCGGCGCATAGGCGATGCGTTGGAGAGTGGTTTAGATCAAGGTGGAGCTGCTTTGATCAAGACGAATCAAGGCGAAGGATTTAGCGGATATGAACATATGCTCTTTGAAAGGTGTGCATAAGTGAACCTATGAGAGTAAAATTCGTATGTGTAGGGTTAATAAGTTTCTCCAATTATAATAGTGGATAAGATGCACTAAGGGATATATGTGGATGGTTGCCTACCTATAAAAGTGGACATGTGTGGTTATCCATCCAACTCATCTCTTGTGCTCTCTTCTCTAGGGTTGGATTTGAGAGTGAGTGACTTGTGTATTCTTTATCCTCAAATGTGGAGTGACTATAAAAACTAACATATCAAGTAAGTAATACATCAATAGTTGTGCAACTCTTGAGTCTCTTTTGTGTTTCAATTGATGTGCTTGTGATTTTGGTTGGTTTTGAGCTCTCCTCTTTCCTTCTTGTGATCTTACTATGCCAAGGACGATTAAGAGATAGAGATGATCCTTGGGAATACGTCTCCATCCTTCTTGGCACTATGATAGCAAGACGCATGAGAAAACTTGATTTTCGTTGACTTTGGCCTCTATGATCCACCTCTTGATCCGAGGGTTTTTGGCTGGGTTTCTTTGATGATCTAACTTGCTATGATATGTGGAAATATATCTAGACCCTTCTTAGTTATCATCCACCCACGAGCAAGTTGCATTCATCGGATTTGGTTTTGACTCGGGTGTGGTGCACTTTTCCTTCAAACTAAAAAATGTCTTAACTTTGGTCATGTTTTTTACGATCGTTTTCACAATACCTTAGAGTAGATCCCTGCCAATTTTCATGTCATTTAGATCTACGAATCAAAAGTTCCTTTAAATTTTGTTTTTGAACTCGGGTTGTTTCTCCCTGTTCATTGGGGAGTGGTAGTACCACTGTTACCTAGCGGTAGTACTACAGGTACCACAATGGTAGTACGCTTGTGTTAGACCATGTGGATAGTTGTAAATAAAATGATGATAAATAATTGACATTTGGATTACTTTAGATTTTGTGTTTGTGAAAGTTTTGGTCGATCGCGGTCGAAGGTTTCAAGTTCAAGTGGTTTCAGTCTGCTCTGAGTGGTTTTTATCTTCTCTGAGTGTTTTGGTTGCTCTGAGTAGTTTTAGACCAGTCCGATCGGATCCGAGTGGCATCAGACGGCGTTCGAGTAGCAATAGAGTATCGGACGATATTCGAGTAGCTTTGGAGCATCGGACAACTTTCGAGATGCATCGAAACATCGGACTGCACTCGAGTGACATCAGAGGATCGCACGACTGAACGACCACGACAGACTTTGACCACAACGGCTTTCGATCATGGTAGAATTCGACCACGTTGGTTACGATTCAGAGTTGTTTACGACCACGTTCAACTTCGACCATGACAAAATGACCTCTGAAGGTAATTGTAGCTATAGTATCTTTCATGGTCGTAGCTACGATACTTTTTCGTGGTCGTAGGTATATTACTTTTTCATGGTCATAGCTATAGTACCTGATAGGTACTCGATAGTCATAGATTTTACTGGTCGATAGTCGAAAGCTTTCCAGTCAATGGTCGTAAACTTTGCGGATTGCTATAATAGTCGTAGACTTTGTAATCTGCTGTCGTTGTCTTCGGTAGTCGAATGTTTTGTGATCGGTTACTGAAGGCTTCGCGGTCGGTACTTGTAGACTTCATGGTCGGTACGAGTACTTTAATTTCTGTGATCTTCGAGTACCTCGAGTACTTGTGTTGGGTCAGTGGTTGACTAATCTGGTTGGAGTGATTATCAGTGATACTCGGTATCGATAGTGTGGTGATTGGTTGATGATCGGTAGTCATAGACTTGACGCTCAGTACTTGATGGTTTTGGTCAGTAGCGATACGTGGTATCTCTGAGTGTTTGGAGCAAAGCAATAGTATTTCCCATGTACTTATGGTTTTCGAGTACTTGTTGAGCTAGCGGTTGTACGAAGTTGTCTGGAGCTGATTTGTGGTAAGCAATGGAATGTGTGGTCATAAATAACCTGGTTGATGGTCGTGGATGGTTTTGTTCTTATCTATGGATGGACGAGGGTGGGGTGAAGTTGTGTGCTGTTGACAGTAAAGTTGTGGAGAACTTGTGCCAGTAAACGTTTCTTTGGTCTTTGCATGTGCAGAATGGTGTGAAGATAATCATGATCCGTGATAAGGAGGATCGGGACTAGGATGGGGAGATCTGAGATCCAAACGGTTGAGGATGTCACACGAGTTGGTCGGGCTAACGCTGGAGTATATGGAGGTCAAAGGTGGTGATGCGTAGAGAAGCTACAGGCGGTGCGGTCCTAGACGCTTCTACACGGAGGTTGATAATGCGAGATGGAGCTACGGGAGGCACGTTCCTGGAGGCTTCATCACGTGGTGAGATTGAAAACGTTATGGAAGGAGTCCGTAACGGTAAGAATTAGAGATTTGGTAAAACCCGTGTTAGGAAGGGTTTCTGATTTCTTGATGAAGAAAAGATAGGATTTCGTGTTCGTGTCTAAATCGAATACGGTTTAAGGCTCTAGCATGTAAAAGCAGGGAGAGGCCAAGTGTTTTGGTCGTGGCTTTGGGAGGCTTTTTGTACTACGGTTTTTAGGGGTGCTTGTGAGGCACTTTGTAAATCCAAAAAAATTCAGCAATAAAGAACATCTTGAATCAATCTGGTTCGTGATTTCTAGTTATTGCTATTTGGGCGATGCGTATGACTACGAACAAAGCTGAGCATCAAGTGTTCGTTCAAATGGTCGGATTCTTCATCGACTACGTAGAGATTTCAAGAAGTGGAGGTAATCATTCACCCCTCTGACTGTGTCATATGATCTTACAGCTTGTGCTGAAAATTTTAGAACATTCGGACACTTGTACTTTAGCTTGAGTTGTGGCTTTCCAATCTTAGCTACTGAAGTAAAGGATTGATAATTATTTGGGGGGAAATTATTAAGGCATCATTCAATCTTCTCTGTTGTCATATTCAGTTTTTCAACAACCTTTTCGAAACGACCTATCGATATTCGATTCGCTCACATAAATATTTACGTTAGTACCAAATACCATCAACCACAGCCGAAACGAACCACACCCGCCTCTGCTGCCGATAGCTCTACACTGGATGCAATGGCTTCTAATTTGGACCACACACCATCACGTTCCATGTCACTTGTCATGTTGACATGAAACAGCTTGGATTCCCGGGCAAGCAAAGCATATGTTACCCCTCTCCGTAGACTAATAGAATGCTACGCGTAGGAATTATTTGTAAGGATTATTGACGAGTGGGCTACAATTTGGACCATTGGATTCGAGAAGACAGCTAGGATCCAAACTAGCTTCTCATGTGGGGCAGGTCTGAGGCCCTAGCTAGATCCATTTTTTCTAGAAGTAGCAAGTGATGTTGTTACTTGAAGCAATGCAACTGAAGCAAGAAAAGTACCATGGAAGTACGAGTACGCATACGACTCCAGGAGTACAAAGTACAAACTCTGTTCATTCTCCATCATAGCTGAGATTGCGGCTGCTTTTTGTTCATCCTATGTTCATACCTGGAGGCATGGAGATATATTTTCTTCTCTTTGATCTGGTCTCCTCTGACCACTTTTGCATAAAAGGTTGGGCTATCTAATCTTAGCCAGGACAGTGCAGGCCAACGCGTACATGTAGTAATTGGATTGGTCAAAGGGATTGCTTGTGATTGGGAGTAGAATATACAGTGCTGACACGTAGAGAAAGCTCAGTTATCTTTTCAGCTTGGCATTTTCATGTTTTTTTTTCTCTTTGCGAGTTGTCACATTCTTTGCCCTGCTCTGGAGGTAAGGACTTACAATCTCCTCCCTATCTCATTGCACTTTTTAATCCTTCTGCCAATATCCAAAGAAGCATGCGGCCACAAAGAGTTAACCTTTCTATTGCAAACATATGCGATGACCTAGTGATCCAGGGACACCTGGTTCAGGCTGGAATTCTCTGCTGGTTGTGATTCTCATTGGCCTTACAAAATAGACCTAGATGACGTAGTTTTCTTCCTCTAACAGGGTTTTAAGTAGAGGATTTGAAGCTTTCTAACTAACCAATCAGACCTGCTGGAGTTATTATGCCCTTCAAGTCATCAACATTGTGAGAGTCAATTATGCAACGAGAGAAGCTACTTCGCTTGAAGCATCGTAAAGTAAGCTAATCCTATGTTCTGTCTGTGTGCTTGAAAAAGCAAAGGCTATGCACCTCAGTACCTAACTGGCTATTTTTTTCACCTATTAAGTCTGAGCTCTAAACCAAAACACATGGGATGAGCAAGCTAATTCATCGTAGGATCTAGGAGCAATGTTGAGAAAGGGAAAGATTAATACCTTCTTTTCCAAAATTAAAGGAGAATGGATATATACATGCCAAGTTGTCATGCAGGGTCAGGTCAACATAGAGCTTAGCTAATTAGGAACAAAAATTTGGGCAAGGCAGCCTTTTCCTTTACGCAGAGATGAACTCCATCACATATCCCAGCCAAATGTCACCATTTGATTTCAGCACATAGTTGAAAACATTGGTCAAATGTTTTTTAAAATGTTCTTTCAGCTTCTATACCTAAAAAGATACTTTGTACTTATGTCACACTACTTAAAATATGCTTAAGATACCATAGTCTTCTTGCTTACCTTATCTGAAATGCGTATACGCAGAATATGTAAACAACAATCTTCCTTTGGTCAACTAGAGAACATGGTTCCATACCATCTGTATCACCTATTCATTTTTGAACATATCAAAGAAACAAATAATTGAACAGCTTTAGGAATAAATAACTGTACACGATGCAATCTGAAATTTGATTTCGGAAATCAAATTGGTACTAGTAGAGAACAACAGGAAAATACAAAGCTAGTAATTGTTTGCATGGCGTGCGCATCTATTCAGATTTCAGTTCACAAATGGGGACAGGGTTAGGCAGAAGTTGGCCTGGCCAAGCAACAGGTCACCTTCAACGCTTCAGGCAGGCCAGGCACTAGGCAATATTGTTGACAGAAAACACAAATTGACCATGGTTGACAGGCAGGTGCCAAAAAAACCACAAATTGATAATATGTTTTCGTC